>OY720429.1:165846813-166446813 GCA_963082735.1 Pocota personata | reverse complement strand
GAGCATTTAGTTCCTCTGGTCTCCTTACAGAGACAGAGCAATTTTGGATAGAATTGTACGAGTGCAAATTAATTTCTTGCGCATTGCCTTGCGTCACTTTTTCGCGGTAATGCTCCCAACGCTCATCACTCCTATCGATCTAAATGTATTTTGTTGGGAATGAAATCTCTTTCTCGGTCTTGGGGACCGGAATGACAACGGAGAGCGGCATATGGACTTCTGCAATACCTACCGCCTAGTCAATGGTGGTACGCTTTTTAAGCATAACACCTGCCACAAAATCAGTTGGGTCTCAACTGGCAGGCAGCGAACATCCAACCAGATCGATCACATTGCGATCAGCCGCCGCTTCAGAAATTGTCTTCTAGACGTCCGAAACAGACGTGGAGCCGATATCGGGCAATAACACGATCACCATCTTATCTAACATTACCAGGTTCAATACTGACAGACTTAGGGATCCGCAAGTGCGCCAACAATTCAGGGACCATCTTGCCTCAGAAACAGAAATAATCAGCAGCACATTGAAAACGTGGATGACCACTGGAATGCTGTGAAAATTGATTTTGCAATTGGGGTACGCACCTACGTCGGTAAAATATAACCACCGCACATGGCTATCGGCAGGCACCTGAAGACGGATCGATGAACATAAAGCAATCAAGGCTCGCATTGCAGCGGCCAGAGCAGTAGAGAGTATCTAGCTATAAGCGAGAAAAAGAAGGAAATGCAGCGTAGTGTAAGAAGGGACAAACGCCAGTACATAGACTCATTTGCCTCAAGGGCTGAGCAAGCAAGTGTGACAGTAGGACTGTTTATAACATTATCAAGGAGCTCATTGGTTGTCGGAACTCCAAACAACATCCAGTGAAGAGTTTAGATGGTAACCTTCTGATTTCGGATGAGGATCAGCTCACTAGATGGATAGATCATTTCGCTACAGTCCTAAACCACTTAGACGATGGTGATATGATCTCGAACCCTAATGAGCCTTCCGAAGCCACAAATTGCCGAATTTGCAGCGGACCTACCAGTAAAACCGAAATAACAGCAGCAATCAAGTCCCTCAAGAAAAACAAAGCTGTGGGTATTGATGGCATCTTTGCTGAACTGTTCCAAGTAGCGCCAAACACATCGGCTGAGCTACACCCGCTCATAAGTAGAGAGCGTGGAAAAATGAGCGATTTCCCCAGGAGTGGAAAAGAGGGAGTGAAAGTCAAGGGAGGTTATCGGGAAGACAAAAGCTGCGTTCGGAGTGCTATCGCTGGAGAAGCAATGTTTCAGGTGGATACCACTATCACACGCAAGCTGCAAGCCTTCGTAAACAGATGTCTAAGAATCATCTTTAGGATCTTTTGGCCTAATCGTATCTCCAACGAACAACTTCATCTGAGAACAAGCCAAGAACCTATCAGTGGCGTGGGGTGAAATTTCAAGAGAGTGAAGCCGACAAAATTTTACGTTAAATGTTTTATTCAAGTCTTACCATTTTGGTGCTTATTTGCAACACAGACTTAAGATATGCAAACTAAGCCACCTTTGTTATACTTTAAGTCATTAGAATTTATGTAGACAATGAGCTCATCGCATAAAAAAAGTGGCTTCGAAAGCCGTTCTGGGCAGAATAATCTATATAAGTTATTGATAACTCGGAGCGTTGTTAAATATAAAAAATTTTGTAATTACAATTATGTACTACCTATTTGTACTCTAAAGCTATCCTACGATTCTCTTTTACGAATTCTGCTAAAACTCTTTCATAAAAATTTGATTTATTTTTAATTTCTAAAAGAAGTGCCAGGTCTGAGAGTCTTTCTTCTTTGTGGGAATTTCTTAAGTGTGGACCATTTTTAAAATCGAAAAAGATCTTTCGACAGAGGCCACAGTCAAAGGCAGGGTTAAAAAGATTTCACACAATGTTAGAGCTTGAGAAAAAGTATCTCTAAGCATTTCCGCATTAAAATGCTTATAAAGTTGAAAAACCTCGAGCTTTTTAAGTGAAAGGGTAGTGTATAAAACTTTTTTTGAAGTAGTAAAATTAAAAATTCCATGAAATAGGGTAATTACCCTATTTCAAAGAAGATATTTTGTAATTCGGCATTGAACTAGAAAAATATTCATATTTTGATTTGTTTAATAAATCAAAGAAAATATATGAACTAAATGAACTATACCTATTCTTAATCTGACTTGTAACATTATCTTTAATTGCTACAAAAATTCGGCTATAATTTGTATTTGAATCAATATTAAGTAGTCGGCGTTTGCGTTGAGGTTCTGAGCAGTTATTTACGCTCTCATAGATTGAGTCAAATGAGTTCAAAAATTCAGAATGAATCCATGACTCAAAACCCTCGATCTCTTGCTTCGCAAGCACTATGTCTTCTCTGCAATTGAATAAGACGTTCACTATACGCGAATGATATTGTCATCGAGTCTCTGATATTCCGGAATGCCAACTCTTGTTTTCCCAGAAGAAGTACAACGTCTATGAAACGCTTCATTAAATCGCGATTGCGATCAACTTTTCTATTATGAGCCTCGTAAGAATTCCCTAAAGAAGTCTCTATGCGATATTCGCTAAATTCATGCAAATGCAAGCAGCTGCGTATATGCTTTTCTGTTTGAATATGTTTTTTGGAAGAATTAATAAAATTGTTTATATCAAAGAAACCTGTGTGACTCCAAACACTAGGAGAATTAGAAAAAAGAAGACAAGAAAAAGAAAACATTCTATTTAATTTGGAACTGCCAGTCAGCCATGCATTGTTTTTGTAAAAAGATTCGTGAAAATGTTTCATTGATGGTGTCGAGCGACCTAGTTCTATAACTTTTTTTTTTTTTTTTACAAAAAAGAAAGCTTACTGAACTCGTGGGTTTCTTTTAGAAGAAATCAGTTAAACAACACTCAAAATTAACTAGAGACATCTTGTCTAAGAATAATAAGAATGTTCAATGGGCCACCTTTTGAGTAGATTTATAATTACTTACTTGGTATATAGCTAATAACTATTCACTTAGATCACTCACTATTTTATAATAATTTAATGATTTAAAACACTTACTTAACTACCAATATGTAATTGCTAAATTTTTAAAATTTTCTAATAATTAGCAGTCACAAAAATCACAAAAATTTGCATCCAAATTTTCAATAAATCACGCACAATTACACAACCGATTTGCAACTGTCATTTCAAATTTGCAAAAAAAAATACCCAACAAGTAAACCTCAAACGCCGTTCGAACCACTACATCACCCAATAACCCGATTTTCGTCGGCTTATTTTGTTGCCTACAATAAAAAAAAAACTTCTTCGAACTAAAACCTTTCTCCTCCACCAATGTTCGTCCACAAAAGCCGAGAAATCTCGGGTTATTTTCCTCATAAGCGAATGTATGTTAGACAAAGAAATCGCAAATAAACTTCTACTATATGCCAGAAAGGAATAGAGTTGAAAGTTCGTACTGTGAAGAAATGAATGCATAAGCCGGAAAATGAACGGCTTCTCAAAAAAATTCATTGCATACTCTACTACTACTTTTATACTTTTTTATACTTTTTTTTCTACTACTACTTTTATACTTTTTTGGCTATGTGTGCGAGTTTGTGTATGAGTAAAAATGAATAAACAACCGAAGTGGTCGCAGCATTTCATCTTCGAGCGTGTATAAAGTTATGAAAAATGGTTTGATGAACAAATAATTGAATGTGATAGTTGGCAAGTGGCAAAATAAAAATTTTTGATATTTGAAAAGGGAAGCCGGAAGGAATCGGCTTGTATGGACGCCACGCCACTGGAACCTATAGACATTACTGTGCGAAGGAGAAAGTGGCAGTGGATTGGACACACTACAGCGCAGCGGAACGCCCTAAGCAAACGTGGCGCAGGACAGTCGAGGAGGAATCAAGCTCTTTGGAAATGAGTTGGAGGCAGCTCAAACGCGTTGCAGAACTCCGAACAAGATGGCGCGCAGGCTTTGTTAAAGAACTATTCCCTCGAGGGGTTCAAGGATTTAAGCAAGTATAAACTCTGTCATGGCTTCATAGGGTTGTTTTTTTCATCTAATCCTTGGAGTACATTTCCAGACGGCAATAATTAGCAAAACTGTTGTTACTAATGAGTCCGCTGCAGTCGAATACCGGAAAAATCCAGTCCTGAGCGTGAGGAAAGTCGACTTTAAATTTACATCCATAAGACAAGAGTCGAAAGATAAGTGTCGCGCAAGGTCATAATACAGTGTGGAGATAAATTGTTCTTTGGTGTTTAGTGATAGAAGCAGTACCAAACAATGGACAAAGAATTTTAGAATTTTACTATCCAGGATTACGTCGATAGGCATGATCCGACGTAAAGTACGGCAACATCATCCGCGTATGCCTGAGCGTAGACGATAGAGGTGTTGAGAGTGTTTAGCAGAGAACCGACCACCATGCATATCAGTGGGTAGAGGACATCACCTTGACGGCAGCCCCTGTTAACTCCTGCCATTACATATCGGCCACAATCCGCATCCAGCTCTATTCATTAGCATTACTTAAATCCGCAATACTAATGGTTCGTCCTCGCTCCACTTACTGTTAAAAGTCGTATTGTCGAAAGCACCCTCAATGTCGATGAAAATAACCATGGCGTACTTATTTCTATCAATTTGTTATGCCAAAAATTGAACATTCTGTTTATACAGAAAATAAACTAACTTTCAAAGAAATCGTAATAAAACAAGAAAAAAAGGAAATAACTGAAACATCACAAATTAGTTAATTATGGAATAGAAGGCTCTACGACTCTTATTATAATAATTGTAGTGATCAAATGTAAAAAAAACAAAGAACTACTTAATAATGAAACTAAACCAAAGAACTACTTAGGAGAATCTTAAAACTATGGAAGGAGGAGTTACGTCAGCATCGGAATTATAATTACTTCGAATAAAAATGCTAAGCTAACACTTGCAGCGAAAATGCTGCACAAGATTAAGTTCAATAGTTGAAGACAATAACCTTGAACTAATAAAAAGAAAATACTTGAAAGTATAAAGTAAAAATGATGACTGGGGAAATTTCCAATTGACGACCCTTCACCGAAAGCATAATTCTAATTAACAGAGTAATAATAATTCGCTCTAAAAGTCGTGTTTTTTTTTCCGGTTTTTTTTTTTTTCAAGTAGCGCTTATTTCGCACTCATGGCTCCTGGAGAAAGGTGAAGTGAGGTTTCCTATGTATCACGGAAAGCCTGCTGCTGGTAAGAGCAGTAGCAGCCTTTGAATATCATGGTAAAATATAATATTCTACTGGGGTGAATATGAACTCGAAATGAGTTCATAAATACACAAAACAATCCGTTTTTATTAAAAACCGTCAGAAAATTTTATATTTATACCCTCCTTTTAGGAAATCAGACCCCGCAAACCAAGATGAGTGTTGTAGGTCCTCGACGTTGCACCCTCTTGAGATTAAATCTGCCGGATTATTCTCTGATCTTACGTGCCTCCAGTAGACACCCGGACTTGACGATTATATGTCGCTCACTCGGTTTGAGACGAAAGTTTCCCAAGCACTTGGAGATGAATTGAGCCCCAGCACAAGACAATCTTCGAATCCACTCAAAAATAAATCTGATCAAATTTAATCTCGAACGCTTCTTTGACTTTGTTCCATAGCTTGGCTAACATTTGAGCTCCGCACAATTCTAACCTAGGCATTGATAGAGTTTTTTCCGGCGCGACTTTAGATTTGCCAGCAATCAAATTCACTGAAACGTTGCCACCTTCGTCCTCACATTTTGCATACAAACAGCATCCGTAGGCCTTTGTTGACGCATCGGAGAACCCATGAATTTGAACGTTCCTAAAGTTTGATTGGAAAATGAATCGAGGAATGCTGATGCCATTTAAGTTTCGCAGGTCCGCCGTATATTCTTTCCAACAAACGTCAAAAGCACTCGGCAGAGCCTCATCCCAATCTAATTTCTCCATCCACAACGATTTTAAAAACATTTTTGCCCTTACTACAATTGGACAAATTAATCCAAGAGGATCGAACAATTTACTTGCAGACGATAGGACAATGCGTTTAGTGAGCTTACTTGGTGCAAGCGAATCTTTGTAGGAGTACTAAAATGTATCCTGTTGTGGATTCCAAGAAAAACGTCTTTGTTGTCCACGTTTAGCTCTACGTTCGTTGTTGCCCTCGGTGTATTTAACGAAACGTTGGATTGCCACTTGTGAAGCTCAAAATCAGCTGATTTGACGATAGTATTCACTTCCCGTTGAATTTGATGTAACTTGCCGACGAAACTAGCTCCTGTAAGAAGATCATCAACATAAAAATCCCTCAAAACGACTTTTGCTCCTAACGGAAATTCCTCATTACACCTAATACCGAGTTCTTTTAGACACCGAGTTGCGAGAAATGGGGCCGATGACGTTCCGTATGTGACGGTGTTAAGATAGAACGTTTTCAGGTTTTCCTTTGGATCATTTCAGAATCAGCTGATATTTCCTGTCCTCAAGATCCATTCGAATTTGGCGATACATCTTTTTGATTTCAGCTGTTAAGACGTACCTATGACATCTGAATCAAAGCACAATCAAGTACATTTCCTCCTGAATTCTTGGTCCTACCATCAAAATGTTTTTGAGGGATATATTGGACGTAGTTTGACACGATGCGTCGAAGACTACCCTAAGTTTTGTGGACAAACTGTCAGGCTGGAGAACGCACTGATGCGGCATGAAATAATGCGGCTGTGTAAAGTCAATGCTACCGCTCCTTGACATGTGCCCCAAGTCCAATTTGACGTGCCCCTTTATCATCAGGTCAAAGAACAAATCTGCACCCAGCAGCAGATTGATTGTTTGAGGCTTGTAGAACAATGGATCCGCCAAGCTGACTTCCCTGGGAATACTCCAATCCTTTATTTGCAGTAGGTGTTGAGGTTGAGAATCTGTTATCGAGCGAGCGATCCAAAACTCGATATTTTTCTCAAAGTTATCAAACCTTGACTGCACTACTGTCCGAGTTTTGGAATGAATTTTTGCGGAAATATCTCCAACGCCACTGATGTCAATGGGGCTGTTGAGTGTTTTTAGACAGAGATTGTTTGCTAAGGCCTCTGTCAAATTGATTTGCGAACCTGAATCAAGTAAAGCTCTAGCTGACACGAAACACCCTACCTGATTTTTGACCTTTAATACTATCGTTGCTAAGACAACCTGAGTTTCCACGTCGGTATCTATCGCATTATGCAGAGTAGTCCTCGCATTTCCAATGAGCTAAGAGGACGTCGAAGGTTCTTCATGTGTCCGAGACATGTTATACCTATGCAACAGTAGATGATGGGGATCTAAGCAGACTTAGCACCTTTTCGAAGAGCAGTTGCTTACCTCGTGTCCTTTTTTCATACAGTTGATGAACAGTGACAACCGTTTTGCATTCTTGAACCGATCATATAGCTTCAAATCTTTAAATTTGTTGCAATCCACTATTGCATGATGCGGTGACTTACAGAAACTACACGATGAATTGGTTACCGGTAATGAGGTGTAAGTTGGTTTCCGATTAAGTTGTCTCGACCTCATATCTAATCTTCCAGTATCGGCGAATGAACTCTTTGTTTCTCTGCTCTCCAAGAACTGGCAACGTTTATGTAGTACAGTGGTACAGTGGTACAGTCGGTCCACTTGGACAATTTCGAATAATCGAGCGATTCATCCCACTTAATTTGAGTTTCTGAATCAACTTTAGACATAACCAAATAAATGATTATAGAATTGGCGATGTCTTCGTGGTTGCCTTACGACGTAAGTGAATCGAACAACGCTGAGACATTGTCCACCAGTGTTCTAAGCTGACTGGGCGAATCATTTTTAATTTTCGGAAGGTCAAAGAGCATCGAAATGTACTCCAGAAATATCAGACACGTATTGTCATATCGCTCTTCGAGCCTTTTGAGCGCCTTTGGGTAATTTTCCTCTGTAATTTGAAAAGCCTTCACCGTTCCAAGCGCTTGCTCACTCAAACAATGTACTAAATGATTAAATTTCTCAATCCCAGTGAGAGAAGCATCATAATCCACCAATGTTTTAAACGTGCTTATAAAGTTTTTGTAATCAGAATATTTGCCGGAAAATTTAGGCAAACGAAGCTGTGGCAATCGGGAGCTCGGCTGAGGAATAGCGAACGACATTTCACTCTACTGGGTCTCCTAGTTGATCCCATCAACGATAATATTTTCGCCTTTGTAACGCAATACAGCTCTTCCAACTCACCACGACATGTGTCAGACGGACGTAACTCCTCTATTCTCGTCTGATAGTTAAGAATCTGCTTAAAGTAGGACTCTACAATACCTAGACGACATTCTAACACTGCATACTCGAACTTCTTGTCCCTTGACTCTACTAAAGTTTTTATGCGCGAAATACTTCCCTTTGTGGATGCCCTGATGACTTTCAACGCCTCCAATTATTTTGCAGTATCCGAAGGCACCGCAGCTGATTCCTTTACACCCGTCATTATTATCTCTAATAAATGTAAATACTAGCAGATCAATGTACTTTCTGTTCAACGGAACGATCAGCTGTTCTATTGCACAATTTCCAAACTTAGGCGAACGAAAAGAGAGCACGACAATAAGTTGATAATAACTTCCCCAAGCAGCGAACGACGAAACGAATTGCAGCGGCAATTTTCTTTAAAGCTCCTACTATTCAGCGACGAATTCACGCAAATATACTGCAAGAGAGAACTTCCAACGATGCACATATGTACATATATATGTGCGTGTGTTGTACCGAGCGAATATGAAAACCCAAAACAACGACGAAAAAGCTATTAAGATGAGTTCCACTGGCGTTGAACAGCTGTTACTGGGTGTGGCGGTGACGACGCAGCGGAGTTCGATGTGCAATTTGTGATGAGATTGCCCGATGAGAAACATGTGCGGGAACGAGTTGCAAATTTAATGCTGAGTTCAATGAACTTGACGCAGCAGAGCACAGACGATTGAGATCAAACGGTGATGGAAAGCTACCGACGATACAATTGAAAGCTTGAATTTGGAAACTTAGGCAAAATGCAGCGAGTTGCAATGAAATAAATCCTAATTCAACGATGATGCGATTACGCTTAATGTGTCTAATTAAAATTTGGTGGCTTCTATTTGACTTTATAATGAATGTAGTTGAAATTTATGTATCTATACATACGTATATGCGTTAATTGCTCTAGTGTAAGAACTTCCCTCGAATAGCTGAGAAATACCTCGAATTGGCATTTGTGTGAAGCAAATTAATGGTCTAAAAGCGAAATATCTAACGACGATGATTGTAGCGACTAACGATCGTTGCGACTTAAATCAAGTAATTTATATGATAAAATAAAGAACGATACAGACTCACCAATAGATAGATGGACATACATACATATATGTGCATATGCAAGTAGCTGTTCCTCTAGCTGTATGGTACTTGGAAAGCCGTTTTGTAGACCGTACGCGAACGCGGAACCGTAAGCAAACACTTTCAGTTTCTTTTGAACTTTGTCCGTTTTGTTCAAACAATATCCCGAAATAGTCACTGTTTTTTTTTTTTTTTTTTGTAAGAACGAAAATTATTTTTAAACTGATTTATAATTTGTCCTGTCACGGTCGCCAATGAAAATTTTAGAGGCCACTAAATAAAACACTACTTTTATAAACTTTATAATTTAGCTTTATTGTACGTCGTTGGAAGTGCGTGCGAACTAGGGGGAGTTTTTATATCATGAGTCTATTTAAAGGATGGGATGCATCTTGGGTGGGGGCGACATTTGGTATGGTGAATATTTTGAAGGGGAAGTTGGTACTGTTTTAGTACGTACAGTGATTCTATTTTACTTTTGGTATACATTTTAATTGCGCAATTCAAACTTAGCGGGCGAACACCGTCTTTAAAAGTTTTATTGTGATATATACCCTGTAATACCATCTAAAAGTCTACACTCGCAAGCGGTACCGGTTGACGATTTCCGAAGATCATGGGAGAGAGTTAATCGAACCGCCGAGCCGTGAATCTTTCATCCACTTGTCCCTCCTAATGTTCTTCTTTATTTAAATGTCTATAAATTGTAATTTCCTTAAAATTAAACCATACATTTTGAAGTAAATCGACGGTATTTTAATTATAAATCCCACATACATATACACAAGTAAAAATAAATTTCACCGCAATTAATTGTGTCAAATCGTATATGGGATTTTATCTAAAAACATGATCTTATCAGCAAATATCAATATGGATACCAAAAGGTACCATCTTCTTAGAGATTTCGTGAATTTAAGCAACACCAACCTCAGCAAACGTCATCACATCCTAATTCTATTTTTGGACTTCAGCAAAGCATTTTATTCCCTCGACCACAACAAACTTATCGATGCAGTCCGAAAAGTTAGATTAGGGGAAAGTTGTCATACTGGATAGCAGACTACTTGTCAGACAGGATCTTTCGGGTAAGAATCAATGATTGCTTCAGCAGGGTTTAGAGAGTGCTGTATTGAGTTCCGCAAGGTAGCAAACTGAGCCCTCTGTTTTTCATTGCCTACGCAGTTGACACGGGAATTGTTGTTTGTCATCAATCCATAGAAGAAGCAGCAAGGATGATGCAAGCTGAGTTCGATGTGTTTGTTTGTCATCAATCCATAGAAGAAGCAGCAAGGATGATGCAAGCTGAGTTCGATGAAGCTGGAAAATGGTGCCACGACAATGGGCTAGTTATCAATGCCTCCAAAATAAAACACATACATACACATCTGGAGCCCAAATTATCTAACGTCACAAGTTTTACTGAATAGCTGATGTGCCAATGCGATCAGTTGTGAAGATTTTGAGGTGGTTGATACATACAAGTATCTAGGCACTACTATTGACTGTAATTTCCTTATATTAACGATCAGACGCTAGCCTGTCTGCAGTACAATCCGGCGACGTATGCAAGAGAAGTCTTAGAACAGCAATAAGTTGCAAACCCAAGATCAATAACCACCGCAAGAATTTCCTTGGTCCAAAGGTAAAGTTCCAAAACTGATGCAACAATATGCATAGTTCCCGCAATACCAATATCATGAAAAACACTCGCGCATGTTAGAAATCAAATCTGAAAACTCTAAACTTGTAACAAAAAAATGACACATTGCACACCGAAATCGTAGCCTTGAGACATACACTAAAAGACGTCACGACCGATGTAGCGAAATTGGAGGATTTTTCAATTCTTAAACAGCAATCTCTTGGCTGATGAAAGTCTTACTAATATCATGAGAACTGTTTGATACTAAGAGTTATAAGAAACAAAACCTTTGTTTATATACGCTATAATCTCCACCTGAGAGCAAATTTCTTTACAATCTCTTCATTGTAACATAGCTGTAACTTGTTTACTTAAATTTGTAATTGCTTCTTTTGATGAACTGAAAATATGTTTCGCTCTCTTGATGTTCGACCGTCATCCAGTTCAGATGAATTCTTGTATGGTAAACCAATAAATTAAATATTGTACAGTTTTTTTTCTTCTTTTTTTATTTCGTGTATATATAGTTTATTTTTCTTAGCATCATAAAATTAGACTAGATATTCGGCAAGCGCATTGTTCATCTAATCCTAAACAAATGTTGGTCCTTTCGGGCCGGATTAGAACCCATAATTAAAAGGACACTTCCCAAGACATTATGTGAATCTCAGACTATTAACGCGTGTCTTACTAGTGAAAATTGAACATCCCGTGCCAATTTGTAAAACCATACAGTGTCTAGTTGGGAATTAGAGTTTTTCTCAATTAATTGTCGGTGTTAAGAGGCCCAATCGTGAACATTAATTAATAAAGAATGCATTAAAGTTGAAGCGAGGTCACGTGAAGGATGCTTAACGCGCGCAGCGATTTTCGCGGAGAAAATTGAAGAACCTGTTACTCTTGGGATGCTCGTAATACGTTTAGCTAAGCTCGATGAAGGATGGTCGGATTTCGTTTCGCTTCATCGGGAAGTCTTAGCCTTAGAAGGAGTTTTCAGAAGAAGGAGTTTTCAGAAGAAGGAGTTTTCAGAGTATGAGTCTAAATACTTTCTGGCTCAATCATCTATTTCGCGTGCAATTCGCAAAAGGAAAACTGAGGTTATATCCTAAGTCCGTCGTCGATAAGTTAGCAACCCAGCAGACCAGCTTTCTCGAAAAACTTAGCGCCACCCAAAGTAGTTCCGTTAATCTGCTCAAAATTAGTATACCAACTTTCTCCGGTGACTACAAAGATTGGCCTGGCTTTAGGGACCTTTTTCTCGGTTCTGTTGATAGCAAGGTTTTATCCTCTACCCAAAAGTTTCTTTACTTAAAGGGATTCTTAAGTGGCGAGGCTCCAATTTGATTAGGCATATTACTTTATCAGACAGCAATTATCTTGAGGCATGGAACCGCCTGCAAAAACGGTATGATCGCGCGAATCTTATTGTACCGTCGTATATCCAAAGCTATTTGTCTCTACCTACAATAAGTACATCAAATGTACATTTATTAAGAAAAATTACCGATGGTGCTGATGAAACCATTCGTGGGTTAAATGCGGTGGGATCTAATAGCAGAGACCCCTGGCTAATCTATCTTCTTCTGCAAAAACTCGATATAGAATCAAGGCAAGCTTGGGCAGAAGAAAAGGGATCTAGGGAAAACTGCACTATTGATGAACTAATCGATTTTTTGCAATTACGTTGTGATGCTCTGGAATCTTGTCAGTCCCTTTGTCGATCTACTCAACCACGTGTCAGAACTCAAAACCCTATACGTTCACATTATGCAGAATCTAAGCAAAGCTGCCCTAATTGTAAAGCTGACCATCCTATTACCAAATGCGCAAATTTTCTTTCGTGCGATATCGGTACTCGTCGTGATTTTGCAAAAACTCGTTATGCTTTAATTGTCTGCGCTTAGGACATTCTTCAAACAAGTGTCGTTCCAATTTTCGGTGCAGAGTTTGTAAGGCTCGGCATCACTCACTTGTTCATGCGGAGTCAACTTTTTCAATAAATTTGGATAGTACTCAACCAACCACATCAATTCAATCCCACCAGTCTTGGCAAATATCTCTTTTGAACGTACTCAGCGTATACAAACCTTATTATCAACTGCTATAGCAAGGGCTCAAGATATTCAAGGATTTTTTTAAACTGTGCGGCTATTACTGGATTCTGGATCCCAAGTGTCCTTTATTACAGAAAGGACGGTGCAGCATTTAGGACGAAGGCGCAAAAATGTTCGCATACCGGTGTTAAGAGTTGGGTCAACATTAGCAGGTATTACCAACGGGCTTGTTACTCTACAGTTATTTTCGTCTCACACTCGGGATGTTATTGACATAGATTGCTATATTCTTTCAAAATTGACATCTTTTCTTCCCAAATCTACCAACCATTCCGTTGATTACAATTATTTGTCGTCATTTGAATTAGCCGACCCAACATTTTGGGTACCTGGGCCTATCGATATTCTTATAGGTGCCGACAAGGTTTTCAGTATTGTGACTGGGTCTTCTATTCAGGGGAAGTTAGGAATGCCACAGTTAATACCGACTGTGTTTGGATTGGTTGCATCTGGTAATATTGAAGGTTTTATTACACCATCGACGGATGTCGTTACTTCTCAACACTTTGACCTAGAACATTTTTGGAGGTTGGAAGAGGTTAATTTGGAAGAAAACCCATCTCCTGATGAGCAGAAGGCTGAAATTATATTTACGAAAACTCATTCACGGCATAAGGATGGCAGGTATATTGTCGAATTGCCTTTTAAATGCGAAGAGGAAATTGATTTTGGTTATAGCCTTCATGTTGCAAAGCAGCGTTTCTTTTACATGGAACGGAAGTTCGAGAGTAATCGGAATTTAAAGGGTAGTTATGCGAGTTTCATGAGCGAATATATATCCTTAGGGCATATGGAGGAGATACCTTTTCATGAGATAGAGATGCCGTCTGCAAAGTGTTACCACACCATGCCGTGTTCAAGGATGAAATACCACTAACATTAGGGTCGTTTTCAATGGTTCCTGTAGGGCAAATGGGTCAAAGTCTTTGAATGAAACCTTGCTGGTAGGCCCTACTATTCAGCGTGATCTATTCTCAATATGCATTCTTTTTCGTTGCCATCTTTATATATTTCGTCAGATTTAGCTGTCAAGGAACCACATAAACTATCGGAGAATTGTATGGAGAAATGCCCCTAATCTTCTTCTCAAGCATTATCGTTTGCTTACAGTCACCTATTGCACTGTGAGTGCACCCTTCCTGGCGGTACGAACTTTGAAGCAATTAGCACTTGATTCTTCAAATACACATCATCTAATGTTAATGATTTGTTTAATGATTTTTATATGGATGACGTGATGACAGGTGCCGATTCAATCGAAGAGGTTACATCTCTACGGATGGAACTAGTTGGTTTGCTCAAGTCCGGAGGTTTTAATTTACGCAAATGGACAACTAATTGCTGGCCATTGTTGTTAAGTCTGCCAGAGGAACAATGCGAAATATCTCCAAGGGAATATGAAGAGTATTCACCTGTAAAATTATTAGGTCTCCAGTGGTCACCTTCAAGGGACTCATTTTCTTACACGGTCAAACTGAGCAGTGGAACTTCCTATACAAAACGTAGAATACTCTCCGAGTCATCCAGGATTTTCGATCCTCTAGGTTTCTTGGCACCAGTGGTTATAGGGATCAAAATTCTATTTCAGGAGCTTTGGCGTAAAAACTACAAGTGGGATGAGGAAATTTCTTCGGAATTATCTAAGCAATGGAAGGATATTCGTGAGGAGGTTCCTCTTATAGAAGCGGTCGAAATACCTAGAGTGTTGTGAATAAGCAAGGACAACTGGGAACTGCACGTAGTTTACTGTAGAAGTGTGAATGCAGTTGGAAACATCATTATAAAAATCGTAACTGCAAAAACTAGGGTGGCCCCCGTAAAGGTTGTATCACTCCCTCGACTAGAAATCTGTGGGGCCGTTCTTCTAGCCCGCTTAATAAATAAACTTAAACATTCCATACAGGATCAAGAATAAAAAGTTTATGCTTGGTCTTATTGCCAATCGAACGGCGGAAATCTTATCGACTATACCACGTGAAGCTTGGAGTCACGTCCGATCCAACAGCAATCCAGCGGGCAGCGCGTCTCGTGGCATTTTACCTTCTCATTTGATATCAAATGAATTATGGTGGAAGGGACCTTCATGGCTTTGGGTGATGAGAAGTCAGTGGCCGGAATCGGTTTATTCAGTGAAGGACATTCCAAGTGAAGAGTTCGAAGAAAGGCGATACTAAGAGTTATAGGAAACAAAACCTTTGTTTATTTACGCTATAATCTCCATCTGAGAGCAAATGTCTTTATAATCTCTTAATTCAATGTAACAGTTTAGATGAATTCTTGTATGGTAAACCAATAAATTAATTATTGTACAGTTTTTTTACTTCTATTTCTATTTCGTGTACATATAGTTTATTTTTCTTAGCATCATAAAATTATACTAGATATTCGGCAAGCGCTTTGTTCATCTAATCCTAAACAAGAACTTTTAACCTACCTCCTGTGAATGTCTTGCACACGCAAGTACTCTTCTCGATGTTTTTTTTTTTGTGACTGACACCTGTAAGGTACTATTTTACGATCAGCTGTCGGTACCTGTTCTTTCGAAACACGACCTTTTACACATTTCTTTCGTTGTCAGCCTAATCAGACCAGCGACTAGGTATCAGTTCTGTGATTTCAAAAACTTGGACGAGCAATGCCTTGAGTCCGATATTAGAAGAATTAGTTGAGAAAGAATGCATTCCTTTTTATCCCCAGACGAACAGGTCGATTTTCTTCAAAACAACCTCAAAACCTTATTTCACCTTCGGGATATTGGTATCAGTAAGAAACAGCATGCTGACATTGTAAAGGTAACCTGCAATTAATTAAATAATCTGTTCATATCTTCCATTCCACAGTCAATAGATGACTCTATCTTGTAAAGAAGAACTATTTTTAATCCAGCGTAGATTCCGCAGATGTCGTTGAAAGTTTTCTTTCTATTAAGTCAAATGCTGTTGGTTTCTACAACATGCATCCCGTCTTTGTGGAAGCTGTTCTTCCACTCATTTTACCATACGTTAGGCATGTGTTTAATACAATATTCACTAAGGGTATTTTTACTTCTCAATGCAAATTCTCGAAAGTAATTCCAATACCTAAAAATCGGAGGTACTGAATTTGATGCATATTTGCCTGCTGCCTGTCGTCGTGCGCGCACGCAGAATAAGATCGCAAAAAAAAAAAATAATAATTCCATCGACAAACAATAACTGTTCGCGCGCGTCAAATTGCATTCAATGTGGTGCAGTGGAAAAAGAAATAAATAAAAAAAAAACAGTGCTATAAAGTGCAGTGGAAAAAATAAAAAAATAATTCAGTGCCGGTGCTTTCCATCTTCCACCCCCTCTCATCCGCTGTCGTGCTTCTTTGTTATCGCAATTGGAGTACGTGCTATGTATGTACATACTTCCAGTTGCGATGTCTGACATTTGATGCATAGCGGACTGTGAATGTTTATCCGAATAACGCACCTTAGCTGATTGTCGTTTGGGCATAGCACCTGCGACAGTTTGTTTTGGAAAACTATTCATTGGATCTTCACTTCACAGTTTCGCTTAGTTACGTCAAAGTTGTGTCTTTTTGTGTTTCTATGTTGTAGTGATGAGGGGATTTAGGGTTGATTTTACCAACATTCGTGGGCTTCGAATGAATTTCTTCGATGTGTACGCCCACGCCCATTCCCATAAACCAGCTTTTTTGGTACTAAGCGAAACACAGGTAGTTGAAGAATCTTCCGATTTGAAACTGCCTGGATATAACTTAGTGTCATTATTCTTTCCCCACCGTGGCCTCGCCATTTACGTCCGTAGTGATATTGCTTACCAAGCTCCACCACAGTATGGCCACTGTTCCAACCCGGAATTTAATTTCAAATGGCTAAAATTCACCGTCCGTAAGCAAATAATTCACTACTGCTTTATTTACAGAAGCCCTAGTGCGGACAACAACTCAACTTTTGACGAATTTGATGCGCTGTCCGATTCCATCACTCGAATTATCTCCTTGTACCCTCATACTGAAATCGTCATTGCGGGCGATTTCAATACACACAATTCGGATTGGCTTCAACATTCTGACCAGACAACACCCGAAGGAAGGTATGCTGAACTTTTCGCTGAGGTAAACAATTTGACTCAGCTTGTAAATGAACCTACACGTATACCGGACATTGAAAGTCATTCCGTCAACACTTTGGACTTGTTTCTTACTTCGCACCCTGTTAAATACACTATTGATGTTTTAGCGCCTCTAGATCGGTCTGACCACTCAGTCAAAGAAAAAACTCCTAAAGGAAAAGTATGGTAATACGAGAAAGCCAACTGGAGCGGCCTTAATAGCTTCTTTAGGAGTTTTAACTGGTCGCTATGCTTCCTCGATAGCGACGTGGATGCCGCAGCCGGTATTATCACTAACACTATCCTCTTAGGTATTGTAGCATAATAATAACTACGCTCCCTTAAAGTATGACGCAACAAATTCCGAAGTGACTTTTCATTCTGGCAGAATTTTGGTTCGAATTGTCCTTTCATTCGAGGTGCGTGTCTGGGACGAAGTCTCCACAGCTCATGTCAACGAAAGAGACGGATAATATCAGGGATAAAAGGGAATCATAACTGCAAGAATTATTACATCAGAATTTCTCTTGTTCCAGTGGTCGAAGAATTTGCTAGAAGTTTCTGGCTATCAGAAACTTCTGCTATATAAGGACAGATGGCGATTGAGAAAGGAGCAGTAGTTTCTAAACTGTGGCGAAGAGATTAGTAAAGTGATAGTGGGCGAAGTTGTAATTTTGTGATAAATTGAAAGTTGAGATTTAAGAAGAAGAAGTAATTAGTTTGGATTTGTGAATTAAGTAATTGAAAGGAGATAAAGTGATTTGAGAGGACAGAGATCTTGTAAGAAAAGAATTGCGAAGAATAGTGTGAACCTGAATTGTTCTATAGACTAGAAAATAAAGAAATAAATTTCACAGAATATTTTTTTATCTACTCGAGCCGTAGCTCGCATATTACAGTATGAATGACTTTATTCCTAACAGAATAAAGAGCATTAGACCTAAGCCAAACTCGTGGTTTGACCAGAGCTGTAAAGAGGCTATTAGGTTGAAGGAAGTAAGCTTTCGGTCTTATAAAGCCAACAAATCCGAGGAAGACCGAAAGAAGTTTAAACAAGCCAGAAAAGACTGCAATTCCCATATTCGAAGTGTAAAATTCTTACATGACCAAAAATTGAGGCAAAAAATCCTACAATGTCCCAAAAGTAGTAAAAATTTTTGGTCATTCGTCAAAAATATTAAAAATTCTGCCTCGTCTGCCATCCCCACGCACATTTACAATGAAATTCCAGCTGTCAACTCCTTAGACAAAGCTAATCTGCTTGCTGCTCACTTTGCAGCGAACTCCACGCTGCCAGATAATGCTTTGTCTCCACCTGTATTTGATAGCGTCAAATTTCCCATGGGACAAGTCCACTTTCGCACTCGTACAGTTGCAGGAGTACTCAAAGGTCTCAACATACACAAATCCGCTGGTCCATATGGTATTCCCCCGATAGTTTTGAAGAGGTGTTCTTGTACGCTGGCAAAACCTCTGCGTAAGCTTTTCTGTCTATCCTACTTTTCAGGGCTCTTTCCGAGTAGATGGAAAACAGCATTTGTCCAGCCCGTCCCCAAAAAAGGCGTCCCCGTCCAATTACCGACCCATTGCACTTACGTCCCTTCTTTCCAAGGTCATGGAAACGCTGATAATTCGTCAGCTTATGAAATATCTCGATTCACGAAAACTCCTTAATGAGCGGCAGTATGGTTTTCGTAGCAACAGGTCCACTGGTGATTTGATGGCATATCTCACCGAGAAGTGGAAACAATCTCTCCATCACTTCGGCGAAACCAAGATGGTCGCGCTTTATATTTCGAAGGCATTTGACATAGTTTGGCATCAGGCTCTTTTGTCGAAAATGCGTACATATGGCGTCGATGAGTCTCTTCTTCAATGGATTAGAAATTACCTTTCGGGGCGTTTAGTACAAGTTGTTTTGGACGGCTTCAAGTCTGCAATTCATCAAATAAATGCTGGTGTTCCCCAAGGCTCTGTTTTGTCTCCGGCTCTCTTTCTTATTTTTATAAATGAGCTCTTGTCTGCAACTTCTAATCCCATCCATTCCTTCGCTGACGACAGTACCCTCAGTTTTTCATATTCGTTTCCTAACTTACATCCCTGCTCTTCGGCCGTAGAAGGGGAACGGCAACATATGTTAAACACATTAAATTCCGACCTAGACAGCATAATTAAATGGGGTTCAACCAACAAAGTGGAATTTAATGCTTCCAAAACACAATGCTGTCTTCTGTCTCTCAAGCGAAACCAAAACCCTCAACCATTGTCCATGGATGGTACTTGCATCATCGAAACCGAAAGACTTGCCATTCTCAGTATGTGTATTAATAACCATCTTCGATGGAACGATCACATATTCGAGGTCGCCAAAAATGCTGCAAAATGTCTAGGATTCCTTAAGCATTGCAAGAAATATTTTACCCCGTCTGATCTGGCCTCAATTTATAAATCATTCATCCGCCCTAAGCTGGAATATAACGCCCATGTCTGGTCCGGTGCACCCAAAACCGTTCTGTTTTATCGTTTTTTTAAATAAAAATGCTCCAGTGAAATAGCCAGTTGCATTCCTCCCCTTCAAAATTTCACACGCAATACGCGACATGCTTCGAATGCACATCAGTTTACCCTAAAGCCAAACTTCGGCCGTACTGACAAATATAGGGATTCATTTATAAGGCGAACAACACGAATGTGGAATGATCTACCAGGCTCTGCATTTCCCTATCACTACAACCTTCAAACATTCAAATTTAACGTGCATAGGCTACTCCTCTTCCCCTTTTTCCCCGACGCCCGTGCCCTGAAACAGTTTAAGGGTATTCATATCCCCTTCGACGCGCGCAGATTATAAAAAAAAAAAAAAAAAATTAGGGCAATAATTGGTTTTCTGAAAATGTTCGATCTCGAGATTTTGGTCAGTCTTAGTATTACTGTAATAGAGAAATTCACAAAGTGGATCTCTCAATTCTGTATATCTGCATGTAAACGGCTGAATGAATTTTCTTTAAAATTTATATCTAGGGTCTGTACGCTCACAATTCGAGGCGGAATTTTTATTCCAACCGCAAAATTTACAGTTCTTTACTAATGGCCGATGAGATTTTAATAAAATTTAATACTTCAGTTTGGGTGGTCATATGCTATCTATCAGATGGCGTACCTGGTTTTTGACAAAAAATACGTATTGTATAATGATTTTAAAAATTACCAAAATATATTTTTTTTTTTTTTTTTTAGATTTCTAACAAATGAAAAAAAAATATATATGTATCCAAAAGCCCTGGTAGCCAGCGCTGTAAATTGTTTGTACTATTAACATATAATTTATTATTTGTTAATAAAGTTTAATAATAAAAAAAAATATACATTTTTAATTTTTTTTTTTTTATTTCTAACTGATGCAAATAAACAACAATAGGTGCAAGTACGTGCGTCCCAGTCGTGCACTTTTTTATTCATCGCTTTATACATTTTGAAGTTTCGACGAAGTTTCTGTTGTTTATGTTTAAACATTTGTTTAAACATTTTCCATCTGCCATACTAAGTGTGACTTTTGATCTCAAATTAATAGTGCGGCACTTGGACTTCTTGTTTGTAAACAAGTAATTAATATATATCGAAGATAACTTTGAAAATAGCGTGATAGAAATTATTAGATTAGTGTTTAAGTGATGCACCACAATATTCATAAGAGAATTTGGCGCTCTCCGTTGCGAGTGATACAATACACTTCTTCAGTATTTTTGATGTTCGAACTTTCCGATCACCACCTTGTAGTTGTCAAGGTACGTATGCGGATATCCGAAACACCACAACACAAAAGAAGTAAATTTAACATTTTAATATTTAACAGCTACAATCGCAATATACTCACAGAGCATTTGCCAATCGATTGTCGCTGAACTTCTCAAGAAGTCCAAATTTAAATAACGGTATTTTTCGTATCTTAAATTTTTTTTAGAATCGATATCTTATTAATTTTCAATATAAACTACATGGTAATCAGATTTTGGACAAACGGTCAAAATAGTTCTTTAGCTTTTTTACGCATTTTACGAAAACTGTCATTTTTTCGCTTACTAATTCTGCCTAAATTTGAAATCTGAACGAATAGCTCATATGTTTGTAGGACTTAATCCATGTTTCCTCTTGTTCTTCTTCCTTCTCCGAACCACCACTCTTTTCAACTAATTCAATATTTCCTTCTGTTACTTCTGCTTTGATACAATCTTCCTCATCATCCTGCACATTTACGTTGTCATCAATTAGAATAATTGCTCATATTTTTTTTCTGTGAAACATAGTCATACAATATATGTATATATATTGGTACTATTTGTGTATTTTGTCTTATTTCATTTAGATGATCGTTTAGGAGACGAATGTCATAAAATATCTCCAAAGAGAAAGGACAGCATGGCTCATAATAAATTTGTTTTACGACAACCTCTCTTGCATTTTGAGTCTCGAAGCGAAATACTAGCGAAAGGAAAGCAAAATTCTTTAAACAACAACAACAATGCTAATTTGTTGGCTACCAATTTATGTAAGTAAAACCATATTTCTTTAATATGTATATAAACATATTTCTTTAATATGTACATGTATAAACATATTTCTTTGATATATATATAAAAATATTTCTTTATTATGAATATATACATATTTCTTTAATATGTATATGAACATATTTCTTTAATATATATATAAACATATTTCTTTAATATGTATATATATACAGGGTGAGTTTTTTAAATGAAAACACCTCAATATCTCGGAAATAAATAAATAAAATAAAAATAATAAATACTTGAGACAAGTTTATAGGAATTTAGGGGGACGTTGTTTTGGATGTTCTTGATTTTAAGGTTATGGACCAAACTTGACTTTTTCTTAAATGGGAATGGGTAAATTTTTAAGATAACAAATAGAAAGAACATAAAAATCAAACTGCTTTTTACTATAAATACTTTTCCGTAAACTTAACCGTCTGAAAGAAAGTTTGAGTTTTAAAAAAAGTTTACCTCATTTGCCCGGATACGGTTGGAGCTAAAAGAAAAACTCTATTACAAAAATGTAACATTGTAGGACTTGAAAGTCCTTGACTGTTTTTAAATTCCTTGACTGTTTTTAAAGTCCTTGACTGTTTTTAAAGTCCTTGACTGTTTGTTTTAAGAATATGAATTTGTTTACATGAAAAGGGGTACTTTTCAAATTGCCTTTAGATTGTTTTTCTTTCTTCTTCATAACGGCAGTTTGATAAGTATCCCTTTTCATACAAACAATTATAAGTTTGGTCTATATCCATAAAATAAAGGACATTTAAGGACTTTCAAGGTTACCTTCAAATTTGGCCTTAGTCCCGCTTCTTGCTTACCCAACAATTTTGATCATAGCTATTGAGTTGTCTCAATTTAAAAACTCACCTTGTATATTAAACTTATTTTTTGGTAAAAAGCAATGACATTGAATTTATCTAAAATAATCTTACTTTTGTTATCACCAGTTTTGACTTAAAGTTATTATAAATTTAAAGTTGATTTAAAAGAGTAACTTGTAGCCTTCCAATTTCTATATTGTAATATTTATTTTCATTCACAGATACTCATTCTGTTTGTGGTGTATGTAACACTTTGGTAAACAGCAAACATCAACAAAATCGGAAATACGGGATAATAGCATGTGATGCATGTCGAAAATTTATATCTAAAATAACTAAAAAGTCAGTTTCTTCTTCTATGAATCGATTGGCAGCTTTTAAAATTCAGTGCGGTAAAAGAGACGGTAAATACATTTCTTAGCAATGTCACATTTTAAATAAGCTTGCAATATACATGTCTAACAATTTTTAGAGTAATTTACATACACTTTTTTTTTGATTAGAGAAGCTTCTCGTGACAATTTTACTCTTGGATGTTTGTCTGACATTATGAAAGGTGGGAACGTAACATTTTTTTTTTTGTCTTTTCTGGGATTCGAAACTTGTGTCTCCCGCTGAGACATCGTGCACCTATCTATCTACTAAGCTACAGCTCTCACATTCTTTCTAGTACATCATTTGTTGGTCAAAACTCTAATATATTCAGAGATATCGGAGAATTACCATTTGTAATACTTACGGTGTTATGGTCCAAACAACCATTATAAAAGACTGGCGTAACAGACATAATATTTTCATTATAATATTGTAATATGCAAGCTACGGCTCGAGTAGATAAAACAATATTCTGTGAAATTTATTTCTTTATTTTCTAGTCTATAGAACAATTCAGGTTCACACTATACTATTCTTCGCAATTCTTTTCTTACAAGGTCTCTGTCCTCTCAAATCACTTTATCTCCTTTCGATTACTTAATTCACAAATCCAAACTAATTACTTCTTCTTGTTAAATCTCAACTTTCAATTTATCACAAAATTACAACTTCGCCCATTATCACTTTTCTAATCTCTTTGCCACAGTTTAGAAACTACTGCCCCTTTTTGATCGCCATCTGTCCTTATATAGCAGAAGTTTCTGATAGCCAGAAACTTCTAGCAAATTCTTCGACCACTGGAACAAGAGAAATTCCAAGATGACAATCATTCTTGCAGTTATAATTCCCTCCCATCCGTGATATTATCCGTCTCTTTCGTAGACATGAACTGTGGAAACCGCAGACACGAACCTCGAATGAAAGGACAGTTCGAACCAAAATTCTGCCAGAATGAAAAGTCACTTCGGAATTTGTTGCATCATACTTTTAGGGAGCGTAGTTATTATTATGCTACAATATATAATACATATAAAATATGTAGTAATTACATTATCCGTTGTTTGCATATTATCTTCTATGATCCATATGTGAGGGGCGTTCGATAATTCCGTACAATAATATAGAAAACATGATTTTTTCGGCTAAAATGAATTTTATTTTTCAACATAATCTCCTTTTAGCTCGAAACACTAACAACTTTTTTAAGACGTTCGAGTAATAAGATTTGTTGAACTCTGCAAAATATGCCTTTATTGCGGCGATAACCTCTTCATTTGATGCGAATCTCTTACCTCCAAGCCATTTCTTAAAGTTTGGAAACACAAAATAGTCGCAAAGATGCATACAGCCTTAGCAATCTTAGTTCTCCGATCGTCCATCACCATTACCATGAATTTTATCGACCATTTCTGGTGTGGTGACCTTAATTTGACGTCCTTTGTGCTCATATCACCGCATCGGAAATTTTGAGTGGCCGCATTGTAGTGGTAACATCATGGCTTGTCACGCTGTGCGTTCACGGTGCACTCAATCGGTGCAGAGTTTATCCAATTTTGTTTGGTTTTCGCATCTGTTTTCTTCTTCAAATAATAATGTTGTATCACGAAACACGAAAATCAATTTTCTCCATGATTGCAAAAATACGGAGTTATCTGTCTAATATTTTGGCATAATAAATGTCATTGTTCGACAGTCGTCGACTAACCCCGGTACAGTCAACACCTATCAGCGAGTTGTTATCGGTCGATCAATAGCGTCCGCGCGAAAAAAAAAATCCCGCTACGTTGTAGCAAGTGCATTATATTTCTTTTTTTTCTTTTCCGTTATAACAAAATCTAAAGAGTTCTAAATAAATATACGTTGTAATGGTCCTCCGGGACCACGTGCCTCTGGGAAACCGGTTCGGTAACCTCGATATTGAGGTGCTATCGTTATGGCGCGAGTGATAAAATGAAACCCCTAACCGCATTCAGTGTCTTTCTCCTCAAAAAAGCTATAGACAGCATAAGCACCGGATATGAATCTATAACCCAACTGCGAGACGGAAACCTCCTAATGTTGGTGAAATCTCAAAAAATTGCCGACCTGTTTATATCCAAAAAATCCCTATCCAATATCTGCCCCATTAAAGTTTCCCTTCACAACGCCCTAAACTCCTCCAAGGGTACTGTATATGCTCCTTGCCTCATACACGTGCCGGTAGAAGAAATCATCAATGAAATGAGATCATAGGGTGTCACCGAAGTATTCAAATTTAAAAATAACCAAGAAGAATCTCATTGCGCCACCGGTGTCGTTCTCCTTACTTTCGACCGCTTCCGTCCCCCATCATCAGTAAACATCGGCTGGTACAATGTGAAAGTTAGGGAATACTTCCCCAACCCTATGCGCTGTCGCAATTGCCACACCACCAAAAGATGTAATAACCTTCCGCGTTGTGACAGTGCAATCTTCCCCCTCATGACCCTGCCACGTGTAGTCGCACATCTTGCGCCAACTGCTCTGAAGAACATGCAGCCTCCTCAAGGCCATGCAAAGCATACCTCCAGTAAAAAGAAATTTTGAAAATAAAAACAATCAGTAAATGCACCATATCTGAGGCAAAAAAAATGTACAGAGCCCAAAATCCCATCCCCACTATTTTCACTTCATATGCAGAAATAACCAAAAACCCTTCTCAATCGCAATCCTTACAAACAACATCTCTTCCAACAAATACCCATCCCGACCGATGTTCCATTGAATTAAACACACTTAAACAACTAAAACGAAATATTAATACTTATAAAAATGATTTCTCCCAAAATAATAGCTTTACAAGAAACTCACCTTACATCCACAAATAATATCCCCATCCCAGTCAACTACCACTTTATCCCCCAAAACCCATCCCTAAACCCCTATGGTGGAATTGCTTTTCTAATTCACACTTCGATACAACACAACCAGATTAACTTCAACAATGACTTCGAAGCCCTTGGCATCACAATAACATCTAAGCTTAAATTTTCAATAATAAATGCCTACATCTCCCCTACACAATCTTTTAACCTTGGCAATCTGAAAAACGTCTTTGACCATCAACATCTACCCACTCTAGTACTAGGCGACTTCAATGGCTGGAATTCTAGCTGGGGCTCGCCCAACAATAACCACCGCGGCAACACTATTTCCAAGTTTCTAACAAAATCCGACTATCAACTTCTTAATGACAGATCCCCCACACATTTCAGCACCCACTCCACTTTCACCCACATCGACCTTTCCTTTTGTTCCCCGAGTCTAGCTGTCGACACCAAATGGAATATCTTTGATGATCTATGTGGAAGTGATCACTTCCCCATTATTATTTCCATGTTCCACACGACCTCCTTCCCCCCTAAAAGAAGACCCAAATTCAAAATCGACGAAGCTAACTGGGATTTCTATCAAAAACTTCTAGACAAATATACTACCGAACACCCCATCAGTGATAATCTTAACAAAGAAGCAGCTAATATCTACAAAATTATACTCCAAAGCGCCAATCAATCCATTCCCCAAACCCCTATTTCAACAGAAAGACAAAAAGTCCCATGGTGGAACAAGGAATTGGAAGAACTAAAAGCAGAAAAAACAAGACTGGCAATCCTTAAAACGCAATATTTCCACTGATACCGTCATTAATTACAAAAGAGCCAACGCCCGATTTAAAAGAAAAATAAAAACTGCGAGAACCGAGTCCATCTATAAACTTACCTCCTAAATCAACCCCAAAACCCCTACTGCTAATATCTGGTCCAGCATAAGAAGGTTCTGTGGCGTCAAAACATTCTATCCCATCCACTCCATTACTCCTACAGACCACTTCAACGTTAATATTACGAATCCCTTCAGCCTAGCCATAGAATCCCACGATTCTAACTTCCCCCGCTCCTTCTGCTAAAATAAACTTCTAACTACCCCTACCATCTCATACTTCCCATCAAAAAATGTTGAAACCATCGACAGCGACATCAGCCCCTCGGAACTAGACTCAGCATTAAACAAACTAAAAGGCAACACTCCAGCAAACGATAGAATATCTTACTCTATGATAAAAAACCTTTCCCCCTCCGTGAAAGCTCGACTCCTTAAATATTATAACTCAATTTTTCATAGTAATATCCCCCAACTATACAAAAACAGTACGGCCATCCCTATCCTTAAACCTAATTCTGATAAATCCCTTCCGATATCCTATAGACCCATCTCTCTTAACCTCTGCTGTGCCAAAGTTCTCGACAAAATAATAGCCAACAGTTTGTGGTGGTTTGTTTCCCACAACAAACTTCTCAGCAGTCATCAAATGGGATTCAAAAAAGGCAAATCTGTAACTGATCCTCTACTATTCCTAGACCATCATATTACTGACGCCCTATCAAAAAAAAGCCACCTTTCTCTTATCTCCCTTGACTTCACAAAAGCCTTCGATAAAATCGGCGCACATACAATTATCGATCAACTGAAAACTTGGAAAGTAGGACCCAATATTATTAGATACACAGGGTGTCCCGAAACTTAACGTCAAGCGGGCACCGGTTGATAGGGTGGATCAAACCCGTGCTGGGAAAAATAAGGAAAAAAATTAATCTCGCTTGGTTAAGTAATAATAGCGATATTTAGAAAAATAATGAAAATCGATACCCTAGGCCAAATTTTTAGGTTCTGTGGTCACAAATTTCCAAATTGTACGGTGTTTTTTTTTCACATAATCTTCAATAACCATCTATTGATCGTAATCACAAATCGAAAAATAAATGCTGTAAGTTTCGTAAGAAAAATAAAGTTTGACTGAGTCATAGTTCAAAAAAATTTTGAAAGCTAACTTTGACATCTCTTATTTTTAAAAAAAATGTACTACACTAACATCGGCAAGTTATTTAGGAAAATGGCCCATTTCATCAAGATTTCAAAGTGGTACAACACTTGCTACTTGCTACTTCCATAAAAGTATTATCAATATTTAAACCGTTTTCGAGCATTTAAAATTCTAACTGAAAAATTGGAAAGTAGATATTTTACCCTTTTGATGTATAATTGAAAATTTGAATCATAATGAAACAAAAGAAAATATTTTAGTACATTTATTTTATTTATAAAACTAAAGCAAATGTTAAAATTGTTTTCCCTCGGCACGAATACAACCTCTGCATCGCCGCAGAAAAGATCTATTCACCAGACGTCCGAATCTCCTTGCATTAATTTCTTCTCCTGCTTCAAAAATTTGGTGGCGTAGTTCGTCTCTATTAGCGACTGGTTTAAAATAAACCTTTTATATTATGCAGCCCCAGCAAAAGAAATCCAGCGGGTTAAGGTGCGGAGAACGGGGAGGCCACAAAATTGATCCAAAGCGTCCAATCCACTTATCAGGATACTCAGTATTCAGGTAATCCCGTACTCGACGAGCATAATGCGTTGTTGTAAAATACGATGAGCAATGCTTTTCGGTTCCAGTGGATCTTTCAATCGTACATACTGAAGCGTTGGGATCACTTTCAATTTCATTTAAAACTACGTCGTCGTTGTGTTCTTGAGGTCTCCCGCCGACCGTACGATTACTAGGCAACCGTCCTTGGGAGTATGAAAGATGTGCATAGATGAACACGCGGTGGTCTGGGTGACGCGCCACATTTGGGTACCTTTCGCGATATAATCTGGTGGCGGTAGAGGCATTACGACGGCATTCACTGTAGATAATATGCATGTTCGCATATTCTTGAGCTGTTGAGATCTCTAGATCTGTCTAATTAAAACCGATGTCTCACTCTAATTTACGGCAAACAGTATTATATTCCAGTGCCTCTGTTCATCTTACATACAACACGGTAAAACCGATGTTTGAGTACAATAAAGCATTATTCACATAAGTGAACTAAGGTTCTTTTGCAAATGAAAAAGCAATAATATTTTTTACGAAAAAATAAGTAGCAAGTGTTGTACCACTTTAAAATCTTGATGAAATGGGTCATTTTTCTAAATAACTTGCCGATGTTAGTGTAGTAATTTTTTTTTAAAATAAGACATTTTTTTTAACTATGACTCAGTCAAACTTTATTTTTCTTACGCAACTTACAGCATTTATTTTTCGATTTGTGATTGCGATCAATAGAATGGTTATTGAAGATTATGTGAAAAAAAACACCGTAAAATTAGGAAATTTGTGACCACGAACCTAAAAATGTGGCCTAGGGTATCGATTTTCATTATTTTTCTAAATATCGCTTTAATTATTACTTAACCAAGCGAGATGATTTTTTTTCCCTATCAACCGATGGCCGCTTGACGTTGAGTTTCGGGACACCCTGTATATATAATTTTTTGTCAAATAGAAAAATCTCGGTTCGTATTGGAAACGCCTTATCGGCTTCCTTACCTCTCTTCAAGGGTATCCCTCAAGGGTCTCCCTTATCCGTTTCCCTCTTCCTTATAGCCTTCAATAAGCTCTCTCATATCATATCTATCCATAAAGAAATAAAATTCTACGCATATGCTGACGATTTTACAATCATCAAAAAATTAAACAAAAAAAAAAAAAACCTCCTCCAACATTGACCTTAACTCCACCTTCCAAGACATACTATCCTGGTGCGAATATTCTGGAGCCAAATTATCATCAGTAAAAAGCAAATATCTTCATATCTGCCGAAAACACAAATGCTCCTGCAATATTCTATCAAGCAATATTATACTAGAAAAGTTGATAGACTTAAAATCCTAGGCATTGTATTCCAAAAAAAAAAAAAATACAAATGGAACGCACACATTGAATATATCCGCCTAGCCCTGGAAAAAAGGCTAAACATAATAAAATCTCTTTCCTACAAAAAATTTAATTACAACCCATACACGCTAACTTCAATCGTCAAATCTATAATACTCACCAAAATAGAGTACGGTCTGTTCCTATACGGTTATTCCGCCAAATCCCACCTAAACAAAATCAAAACCATGTATAACGCCGCTCTAAGAAAAGCTCTCAACGCCTACCGAACAACACCCATTAACCACCTCCTGTTCGAAGCGAAAATGCAAACGATTGAAAGCCTACGCTACCAATCCACTCTAAAGCTATACAAACCCACTTTATTCTGCAAAGATACGTCTCTATATAAAACCCATTCAACCCTACCCCTCCTTCCCACCCCCCTGGTTTTTCCAACCTTCCTCCGTTATCTCATCTCTAAGAACCTACAAAAAAGCTCATACCCCCCCGGATATATTCCGAGCCCGTTTCCTCGAGCTCAAAAATAACTTAAGCGATTACTCCTTCATCTACACAGATAACGTAGGCTTTAGCGTCACTTCTGAAAGAGAGACGATTTCCTCTTTTTTACTCCCTACGTACAGCTCTATATTCACTGCCGAAATAATTGCCATTTTAAAAGCCTTGCAATACTCAAAAAATTCCAACAACAAATTTGCCATCTGCACTGACTCACTGTCATCTATTGATGCAATTCTCAACATCAATAACCAAACCTATTACCCTTCCCTAATCCGTAACCTTCTCTACCTCCGAACCCCCAATATTAAACTAATATGGGTCCCAGGTCACGCCCAGATCGCGGGCAATGAATTCGCCGACAAAACCGCCAAAGACACTTAGAACCCCATCCTTTTCTTCCCCCAACTTCAACCCCCAAGACCTTAACAAGTTTATTAGAAAACAAGCTAACTCCAATCAACTACTCTTCCGGGACAAATCAACTGAATGGTACATGAGCATCAATAAAAACAAATTGTCCGTCAAAGATTACGCAAATAATATTGAACCTTCTAAAATGCCCCGCATCGAAATAACTAAAATAATTAGACTTAGGCTCGGCCACAGCAAACTCACCCACGAGCACTACATAAACAAAAGCAAATCACCTCAGTGCACCTATTGTAACCAATCACAAATCAGTATCCATCATATCCTCTCCGAATGTTCCGCCTTCCACAACCATAGACACAGATTCCTTCCCCAAAACAATTCCAAAGAACTCCTTTCTAACCCCAATCAAAAAAATACAAAAACTATAATAGATTTTCTCAAAATTTCTAATTTATTCAACCTAATCTAAATTTATGTATCTCCATACCCAAGGCCTTCGATGCTCTGGTTATCCAGCTAGCTTATAATTTTAAATATAAGCTAGTTTTTTGAATAATAATAATAATTATAAATGTCATGGTTCGAAAAATGTTACCACATGAAACAAACGTCAAAATAATAAATACTTGAGAAAAGTTATAGAAATTAAGGGGGACGTTGTTTGGGGACATTGTGTGCTCTTGATTTTAAGGTCATGAACCAAACTTGACTTTTTTTAAATGGGAATGGGTACATTTTTAAGATAAATAGAAAGAACATAAAAATCAAACTGCTTTTTACTATAAATACTTTTCCGTAAACTTAACCGTCAGAAAAAAAGTTAGATTTTTTAAAACAGGATATGGTTGTAAAACTCGGATATGGTTGGAGCTAAGAGAAAAACTTTATTAGCAAAATCGTAACTTTGTAGGACTTGAAAGTCGTTGAATGCGCTGAGGCGATCGCAATCCTCTAAGCTGCTAAACTAGTAAGCAATAGGAAAATCATTATCTGTACCGACAGCCTATCAGTTATTATGGCAATTAGGAATATCTACAATAAAACAACTATTATAGATTCCATCCGGAATAAATTAATAGTTAATAGGAGCAAATTAAAACTCTTATGGGTACCAGGCCATGTGGGAATAAAAGGTAATGTAGAGGCGGATAAGGCAGCCAAGGAGGCCGGTAGGGAACCCCTCATTACCTTCTGGACATACAACAACAATGATATTAAAAAGTGCATACAACGCTTCTGGCACAACAAGTTAATGTTAAACCGGCATGAGTACTCCCATCATTACAAGACGATAAACCCTGATGCCAAAACATTCATATATCCCACTGACTGTTCAAAAAGTATGATTAAGACCTTCATTCGACTTCGTCTAGGACACACAACGCTCACGCATAGTCACCTCTTCACTGGGGAGGACCCACCACACTGCCACCTTTGTACCTCCAATGAAAGACTTTCCATCAAACACCTAATATATGAGTGCAACACCATCCAAACTAAATCATCTCTCTTATTTCCAAACCGTACCTTAGCTGATCTACTTAGAATACCATCAGAACAGAACATCAGAAACATCTATAAACTACTTTCTATACTTAATATACAAAATAGCATATAAATAATTTGTAATCGTCCATAAAATTTTAAAAATTAGCTGAAAGCCCTGGTAGCTAGTGCTGTAATCTTTGTATTAATCTTATAATTCATTATAAGTTAATAAAGTTGTAATAATAATAATTTTTTAATAATATGAATTTGTTTACATAAAAAGAGATACTTTTCAAATTGCCTTCATTATGTTTTTTCTTCTTCTTTATAACGGCAGTTGGATAAGTATTCCTTTTCATACGAAACAATTTGCGGTTGGCACCGCCACCTGTCGAGATTGTACAAAATTATCGAACGCCCCCCATATATGTAGGTAGATCATCTTTTAATATGCTACAATGCGAAATCTAAATTTAACCGAATTAGATTTATAGATCAAGAAGTTGTTTCTTACTATACTCCATTAAGTTATTCACTTTTATTCGCGAATGTTAGAAGATTGCTCGATGTCGCTGTCGTTGTAATGTACATATATGATATATATTGTAATATGCAAGCTACGGCTCGAGTAGATAAAACGATATTCTGTGAAATTTATTTCTTTATTTTCTAGTCTATAGAACAATTCAAGTTCACACTATACTATTCGTCGCAAATTCTTTTCTTACAAGGTCTCTTTCCTCTCTAATCACTTTATCTCCTTTCAATTACTTAATTCACAAATCCAAACTAATTACTTTTTCTTGTTCACTCTCAACTTTCAATTTATCACCAAATTACAACTTCGCCCATTATCACTTTTCCAATCTCTTCGCCACGGTTCTAAACCAACTGCGTCTTTTTGATCGCCATCTGTCCTTATATAGCAGAAGTTTCTGATAGCCAGAAACTTCTAGCAAATTCTTCGACCACTGGAACAAGACAAATAATTCTTGCAGTTATAATTCCCTTTTATCCCTGATATTATTCGTCTCTTTCGTTGACATGAGCTGTGGAGACTTCGTCCCAGACGAACCTCGAATGAAAGGACAGTTCGAACCAAAATTCTGCCAGAATGAAAAGTCACTTCGGAATTTGCTGCATAGTCATAGGAGCGTAGTTATTATTATGCTACACTGCCCCCCTCTTAGACGTGTTCGTCCCGAACAAGTGCATCCTCATTTCGGCCATTGTATCGACTCAGTCGGTCCACATGAACCACTTTCATTTTGGCCCTCGGTCCTCGCTGGATGCGGTAGACAACATCGTTGATGCGGGTTACTATTCTGTAGGGACCTTCCCAGTTCCGCTGTAATTTAGGTGATTTCCCCTTTTGGCGATGGGGATTATACAGCCACACCAGATCTCCTTCCTGGAATCCTGACGTTGTTGCCTTGGCATCATACCTGGTCTTCATGCGGTCGCTCGTCATCTTAATCTGGCTTCTGGTCCTTTGGTGTATGTCCCTAAGCCTTTCCCTAAGGTCCGCCACGTACTCTTCTTCATTTCTGGGCTCATTGGTAGGAGATCCAAATTTCACCTCACTGGGTAAACGAGCTATTCCACCAAATAAGATTTCGAACGGCGTATGTCGAGTAGTGCTATGCACGGCACTTCTATAGGCCATCAAAAACAAGGGAATCTGCCGGTCCCAATCCCGTTGGTAGTCACCTACGACCTTCGAGAGATGTTCGTCCAAAGTCCTATTGAAACGCTCCACCATACCGTCCTACTGTGGATGAAGCGGGGTTGTCCTTGTCTTTTTGATTCCGAGTAGTTGACACATCTCTTGGAAGATTCTTGACTCGAAGTTCCGCCCTTGGTCAGAATGCAATTCCAAGGGCACACCGAATCTGCTAACCCAATTGTAGACGATCTGCTCCGCCACGGTTCTGGCTTCCTGGTTAGGGATCGGAAACGCTTCCGGCCACTTACTGAAGTAGTCCATCACTACGAGTATATACCGATTACCATTGTCGGTTTCCGGAAAGGGCCCTGCGATGTCAATGGCGATTCGTTCGAAAGGTGCTCCCACGTTGTATTGGTGCATCTTACCTCGAGTTTTGATTCTCGGACCCTTGCTAGCTGCACACACGTCGCATTTTCTGCACCAGTCTTCGATATCTTCCTTCGCTTTTAACCAATAAAAACGTTCTCGTACCTTTTCTAGCGTCTTATTCACTCCCAAGTGGCCTCCAGACGCCCCGCCATGCATTTCCTGTAACACCTCCTTGACCCTCGTCCGCGGTACGACAAGCTGCAATACAAACGACTTTCCGTCGGAGGATTCCCATTTTCTTCTCAGAACACCTTCTTGGACATGGAGGGAGTCCCACTGCGCAAAATATGCCTTTAAGGTCGGGCTTCTGTGAGAGATGTCCTGATGATCCGGTTTCTCCATGTTCTCCTTCCAGGCCAGAATCGGCTCGATATCCGGGTCTTCCTTCTGAGCGTTCCGGATCTCATCTACGCTCCAGCCGGCGATAGGTTCGGCTCTCATTCTTTGGATGGAAACCAGCTCCCGTTCTTCCTGACGCGCACAATGTTTACAATCAAAATTAAAGTGGAGTTTTCCTTTACGATGCTGTATTTCGTAGTCGTAGATTTGCAGCCTTTCGATCCATCTTGCGACCTGACCCTCAGGACTCTTGAACTGTAATAGCCATTTTAAGGCTGCATGGTCTGTGCGAAGAACGAACTTCCTCCCGTAGAGGTATTTGTGAAAATGCTTCGTAGCCAAGATCAAAGCTAGAAGTTCTCTCCTTGTCACGCAGTAGTTCCTTTCTGGCTTAGAGAGCACCTTGCTGAAGTACGCAACCACCTTCTCTTGGCCGTCATGCACCTGGGAGAGTACGGCTCCTACCCCGACATTACTAGCATCTGCATCCACAACGAACGTTTCCCCGGGAGTGGGGTAAGCCAGTATCGGGGCATCGCATAGCCGTTGTTTAAGTGCCTTGAAGCTCTTCTCGCACTCAATTGACCATTTGAATTGTTTTCCCTTTTCCGTCAACTGGTGCAGGTTCTTTGCGATCCCGGCAAAATCCTTCACGAACCGTCTGTAGTAGGTGGCTAGGCCCAGGAAGCTCCTTAGTTGGTGTTTATCCTTGGGGACTGGCCAGTTTTTCACCGCTTCGACCTTCTCTGGATCGGTTCTCACTCCTTTCGCTGAAATTATGTGCCCCAAGTACTTGACTTCTGCTCTAAACAGGGCGCACTTCTTGGGGTTGAGCTTCAGGTGGGCACTTCGAAGCCTTTGAAACACATCCCTTAGATTGTCTCGGTGTTGCGCAAACGTTTTTCCTACGACGATGACATCATCCAAGTATACCAAACAGGTTTTCCATGTTAACCCTTGCAAGACACATTCCATCAATCGCTCGAAAGTCGCCGGAGCATTGCACAGCCCGAATGGCATTACCGTGAATTGCCATAGCCCATTTCCTGCGGTGAAGGCGGTTTTCTCCCGGTCTTCTGGATGGATCTGTACCTGCCAGTAGCCACTCTTCAAGTCGAGAGTGGAAAACCATCGGGCTCCTGATAGTGTGTCTAGCGTGTCGTCAATCCGTGGCAGAGGATAGCTGTCTTTCTTGGTGACGTAATTGAGCTGCCGATAGTCCACGCAGAACCGCGTGCTGCCATCTTTCTTCTTAACCAGTACAACCGGTGATGCCCACGGACTTTTGGAACTTTCAATCAGACCTTCTTTCTCCATTGCCGACACCATCTCTGCAACTTCTGTCTGCTTTGCCAATGGAAGGCGCCTAGCAGGCTGACGAATTGGTCTAGTATCACCAGTGTTTATTCGATGTTGTACCAGGTGTGTTCGGCCGTATTCTCCGTCCTGTGAGGCAAATACATCAGCGTACTCATTGATAAGATTCTCTGCCATAGTTCGCTGCTCCTGATTCAGCTCACTGGACTGGAGAATCGTCTCTCTCGTTTCCGCTGTCCAAGGTGATGGGAGAGGTTTTGGAGCATCACGTTCAGATATTGTTGCGACGGCGGTAATCGGCGTGCATTTTCCAGTCACCTCCCCTCGCCTTAGTTTGACAGTGTGCGGTCTTGCGTTCAAAACTCTCACTGGAACCATGGTGTTCTTTGGTTCGACTAACGTCTTTCCCACGATGTAGTCTTGAGAATTCTTCTCTAGGTCTTTTTCTACTATGTAGAATCGGTGGCTCCCAAGATCACCTTCCAGCTTCGCCCAAATGATTGTCTCCGAAGACGGCGGCAAAACTTCGTCTTTGCTGATGACTGTCCTGAGAGTTACGGCATTCTCGTTTCCGTACACCATCGGAATCTCCACATTTCGATACCTCAGTACTTGCATCCCGATGTCCAAGATTACTTCATTTGCTTTCATGAAGTCTACTCCGATGATGCACTCGTCGCATATATCTGCCACCAGAAACGCATGGGAGAACGTCAGTCCTGCCAGAGTAATCGTAAGACGAACTTCTCCAAATACCTTCGCCATTTCCCCTGTTGCAGTCTTCAGGCAGTAGCTGTTGGTGTTGTGCAGCCAGGAGCTTTTGACGATATCTCTTCTTACAATGGAGGCAGTGGAACCTGTGTCGATGGTGGCTACGCACTTCTTCTCGTTGATTAGTGCCTCCACTGTCAGGCTCTTGTTACCCCGTTTGGTTTGCGAAACTTGAATGGTGGTCCTGGGGGCCTCGATTCCAGTAACCAACTTCTGCCCCGCGAAGTTGGTTCTTACGCATTTCCCGACTGCTGGTTTTGGTAAGTCTGACTGACAGCCAGATGCTTCCTCTCTGCTTCTCCTACTTCCGTAATGTGGACAATTTCCTCGTCTAGGTGCACTTCTGCACTGCCGTTGTAGGTGTCCGGTTTGGTTGCAATTCCAGCAACGGATTTGACTTCCGCGGGCTTTGTCTTCATCCATGACGGCTGTTCTCTGGCATGAGCATTCCACGACGGACATTTCCCTGACACGGTGTATTCCCTGGTATGCTTGGTCCGCAGCCTTCATTGACAAAGCGAATGCCAATGCCTCGGGGAGTGTTCGCTTTTCAGCCATCCTTACAGCCATTTGCAGTTGTCTGTCCTCTATGGCCTGAATAAAAGCTTCCACCGCCATTTCGTTGATAAGCTCCTCACCGGCTTTAGGGTATGAAAGATGGGCTAGTCGCTCTATATCCGCTTGCAACTGTTGGAGCGTTTCCCCCCTTTTCTGGACTCGACTACGCAGCTGAACCCTGTACACCTGCTGCATGTGTTCATCCCCAAACGGCATCTCGATAGCCTGAACCAGAGAATCGTAGTTCTGCTGTTTATCTTCCGGGATGGTCTGCAAGAGCTCCGCAGCTGGACCCCTCAGTGCAAGTGTGAGTGCAATGGGCTTCTCTTCATCGTCCCAGCTATTGGTCACTGCGGCCGCTTCGAATTGCTACAATATTGTAGCATAATAATAACTACGCTCCCTAAAAGTATGACGCAACAAATTCCGAAGTGTCTTTTCATTCTGGCAAAATTTTGGTCCGAACTGTCCTTTCATTCGAGGTTCGTGTCTGCGATGAAGTCTCCACAGCTCATGTCAACGAAAGAGACGGATAATATCACGGATAAGAGGGAATTATAACTGCAAGAATTATTACATCAGAATTTCTCTTGTTCCAGTGGTCGAAGAATTTGCTAGAAGTTTCTGTCTATCAGAAACTTCTGCTATATAAGGACAGATGGCGATTGAGAAGGTGCAGTAGTTTCTAAACTGTGGCGAAGAGATTAGAAAAGTGATAATAGGCGAAGTTGTAATTTTGTGATAAATTGAAAGTTGAGATTTAACAAGAAGAAGTAATTAGTTTGGATTTGTGAATTAAGTAATTGAAAGGAGATAAAGTGATTTGAGAGGAAAGAGACCTTGTAAGAAAAGAATTTGCGAAGAATAGTATAGTGTGAACTTGAATTGTTTTATAGACTAGAAAATAAAGAAATAAATTTCACAGAATATCGTTTTATCTACTCGAGCCGTAGCTCGCATATTACAATATTAAACGAAGTTTCGCATTTATATTTTTCATAGTCTAATCGCAATTCGCGCCTTGGATGTTGCAGTAAATTAATACGAACTTGAACATTTTCAAGATTACATACATACATATATCAAATTCACTATTATTTAAAAAAAAAAAAGATTTCGCTCAGTCTAAAAATCAATTAAGATAAATTAAGTTTTGATTTTCCTTGATGTGATTTTTCAAATATAATTATTAAAATCTTGTATACCAGCGTTAGGAATATTTTCTCAATTTCTCTTTTTTTTTATCCAAGCACTGTACCTTAAAGATCTTAACTACCTTTACTTAAACTACCTAAACCTAGACACCTAAAAAAACTACGGCTAAGGCAAAAATATGGCGTCTAACTAGACCTTACTTACTAACTTATGTCCTGTATCCCCTTGTGGGTCCTAGGGCTTCTACAACGCCTACGCGCCATCGTGTGCGTTTTCTGGAAATGTGCCTCAGCTCTCGCCAACTCTTTCCCAGTTGTCGTGCTTCCTTCTCAACTGTTCTGCGCCACGTACTCCTAGGACCGTCGCGTATCCTGCCATCCTGGGTAAGCTTGTTCCATTGCATCGCTTGGTTAGCTATGGACCTGTCACCAGGCCGCTTTCATTGTCGCATGGTTGTGCCTATAGGTTCATGGCCCGTTCTCTGGTATAGCTGTTCGTTAGAGATACGGTTTGGCCAGAATATCCTTAAGATGTAGCGTAGACACCTATTGACAAACATTTGCAGCTTCCTCGTGATAGTGACGGTCACCAGGTACCACATCCATATAGCAGCACGGATTCAACGTTGAAACGGAAAAGTCGTAGCTTGGTGTTTAAGCTAATTGAATTACTTCGCCAAACTATGGATAGCATCCCACACGCAGATTTTGCTTTACCTATTCGGCTGGCTATATCCAGTTCGGTTCCGTCATCGGTTAAGACAATACTGAGTATTGAAAACTCTCTACTCTCTCAACCGTTTGTCCAGCAATGCATATATGAGTTGATGAGTTTGGTCCTACGCTGATAATTTTTGTTTTTGCCGAGTTGATTTTCAGTTCAACGACTGCTTCCCTCTACACATTTGCTGTCATTTGGTGAAGGTCCATTATTCTGTGAGACAGTAGGCATACATCGTCGGAGTTAACGAATTATTCGCAAATAAAAATAAAAAAATATCTTCGGAGGCTATGCCTCTTTATTTTTTTTTTTTTTTTTACATAATTTTCCCGCACCAAATGGGATATGAATACCATTAAAATTGTGGAAATTGAGAGAGAGAGAAAGAAAGATTGGTGTAGTGGGTTTGAAACTTAGGTGGTATTAAGTTTCAGTAAACTCCAAGGGTGGCGTCCAGATAACTGGGGAGCTTGTTTGTTTTGCTTTTTGTCGTTGCTCATGATTCACAGTATTTTTTTCCCTCCACCTGATGTCATCATCACGATCAAGTTGCATTTAAGCCATATGACCACCCTACTGCCAGTGTTATGCCTTCGCAGTAGAGTTGACTAAGCTTTCGCAATTGATCGACTTTTTTATTTATTTCAGACGAAATAAATAGATGATTGTTGAGATCAGGGTTTGAACCGTGAACCAAGAGCATGAGAAGCGTTGATGTTACCACTACACCACGGCCACCCCCATTATTAATTGATCACCACTTAAAAACTAAATACAATTTTTCCTTACGCTATTACTTATAATGTTCAACCTGCGACCTCAGCATTAAACGTGCATGAGAAAATATTTCAGACGAAATATTATCTCGGCCGATGCACCCGATTGATATCTGAATTCTGCAGCGCGTGTGCTTACATTGCACCTAATTCGGTGCGCGTGCAGAATGCAGTGTGCTAACTCCTCCCTCCTTAGAACTGCGACCCGCAGATCAGATACTTAAAACCGGTGGGGTTTAGAAGTCGCTTGTTTGTGGTACTACTGGAGGTGGTTGAACTTGTATAGGTTGCTTTTTTATTTTCTTACATTTATGCTTATATACTATGAAAAAAATAATGACGATTAACAAGTATATAAATATATCTGAAATGATGGTTGAATTAGTTACAGTGGAAAATTTCTTAAGTTCTTTAATATTGTAATATGCGAGCTACGGCTCGAGTAGATAAAACGATATTCTGTGAAATTTATTTCTTTATTTTCTAGTCTATAAAACAATTCAAGTTCACACTATACTATTCTTCGCAAATTCTTTTCTTACAAGGTCTCTTTCCTCTCAAATCACTTTATCTCCTTTCAATTACTTAATTCACAAATCCAAACTAATTACTTCTTCTTGTTAACTCTCAACTTTCAATTTATCACAAAATTACAACTTCGCCCATTATCACTTTTCCAATCTCTTCGCCTTAACTTAACCAACTGCCCCCTTTCGATCGCCATCTGTCCTTATATAGCAGAAGTTTCTGATAGCCAGAAACTTCTAGCAAATTCTTCGACCACTGGAACAAGAAAAATTCTGATGTAATAATTCCAAGATGACAATCATTTCTTGCAGTTATAATTTTTTCTTATCCGTGATATTATCCGTCTCTTTCGTAGACATGAACTGTGGAGACTTAGCCGCAGACACGAACCTCGAATGAAAAGACACTTTGGAATGGGCTGGAGGAGCGTAGTTATTATTCTATATTATTGTAGCATAATTTTAGCTGATGTTACAATATTATTTATATGTAAATCATGCAAAAATTCTAGGTCCAGTTTTATATCTTTTACGGTTATGTTTTGTTGGATTATGGGTGGCAAAATATGGAAGGTTGTTACTTCTCTGTTGGTGGAGCTGTTATCATTAATGGTTACGGTTTCATTATCAAACTGCACTAGGAATGTCCCGTTAAGTATCTTGGTTTCATTAGCATACTTAAGAGTTCCATTAAAATTTGTTAGGAAGACCGTGTTTTGCGTAAGGAGTTCAATAACTTGCTTCTTTTGGAACTGATAATCACACTTCGCACTTTTTCCTCTTACTAGTTGGTTAAAGCAATTTTCAGGGGGCAACGTCTGCAGTTGATATTCGTTGCAGATTATTGTACCTCGCATTTTTGCACATGTTTGTTTAATACCATACATTTCGTCATGAGCCAAGAAGAGTTCGCTGGTGACGAGGTGAATTCTCCTATTGTCTTTGACAGTAGATTTGATCATCACGTGATTGAATTCCTTTGTTCTGGTTTTCGGTAGAGATATGACATAAAGCAAAAGTGATTCCTTTTGCAGCATAACTGGTTCTGCATACTCGATGGCCTCTATTTCAGTTTCATACGGGAGAGTCTCTACTTGGAAAAGTGCGTCTTGGATTTCTTGTCTATCCAAGAGATTGGTGTTCACGATTCCCCTTTTTGATAATTGCGCTGCTGAGACCACTTCATTGAGTTCTTCTTTGATTATTGTAAGCTTGTTGTAGAGCATTTGCTCATATTTGTCAATGCTGCTGTTTTTTATTCTTCTGATTATCTTGTTATAGTCATCTAATGATCCTCGAGTGACCGTCATCAAGCGTTCGTTTATTTTATACTGGTCGTTGTTATTGTCATTGTCCCAATCTGTCGCGTCTGGAGTACCAGCTATCCACTTCCAGGCGGAACCAATCCAATTGATCGATCATGTTTTTCTTAGTCCTTTCCCGTGCAGCCTTACTAATAATTCCTCGATGCGTTCAAGCTGGTGGATCAGCTGTGTTCATACTCCTTCAAATTGATAATATGCACTATTTTAAATGCTACGCTGATAATTCTGCCATTTCCTAGTTTTACTGTCACTATGGGTGTATTATATTCGAATACATTGACCGCTCCAAATGTCACTCCTTGGATTAGCCTGGAACGAGAAAGGAAGTTGTTCTACTCAGTAATGTTTTTAATCTGGGACTTATGAATTTTCTTCCCGGTTTCCGTAATAATTGTGACCTTGTTGTCACGTAGTACCTTCTCTTTCTTATATAGAGGTTTCTGTTTACCGTCTCGACGTTTAACCGCTGCATATATTACCTCTCCAGGTTGCTAAGTCTTTGGTGCATTCCTCTTACAGTTTTCTCTGCTGTTTTTCCTCTTCTGATTCCTTTTGATTAGTTCGGAGAGATCTTCGTTTACCTTGGACTGAAAGTCCACGAGATTACGGTAGTTGATTCGTTGGCTTCTTCCGAGAAATATGTCGCTCGGTTTCCTTTTTGTAACAGAATGTATGGTATTATTATAGCGATCGACTGCTATATCGATAATCTCCTTCAGGGTCAGGTCAGGATATTCCTTCCGAAGACATCTGGTGATTTCTATGATCGTTGAGTGGACCCTCTCCACTTCCATTCACTTCACTTTTTTGGGGTGGAGTCAAATAGATTTGAATACCAAGAGATTTAATGTAATTTGAAATGATTGGACTTACGAAGCTCCTCTCGTTGTCTGTTACTATGGATCGAGGCACTGTGAAATAATGTAGAATCTTTATTATCTTTTTTCGTAGATAGAGCGCTGACTTTTCCTTGATATGGAAGAACTTTGCGAATTTTGACAGCTTATTGACAAAAGTTATAAATTTCTCTCGATTTATTTCGAAAATGTCCATATGAACTATTTCTGTCGGATAGGTAGGAATCGGTGTTTTCTGAAGTTCTGGTTTCGAAGGGTGTCTGTCGTACTTGTTAGCTTTACATATTTCGCAGTTCCTCGTGAGCTTCCTTATCAGACTGCTCATTTTTGGGAAGTAGTATCTTTCCAGGATTTGTTCTTTGTTCTCCCGGTCATTGCGATGAGCTCTGTTATGTTCTTCCTGGATGATTCTCATCTTGTTTTCTTTATTACTTAGGTCTTCCACTATTCTCTGTGTAATACGAATTTTAAACTTACCAAAGTTTTCTTTATAGATGTCCTGTAGGAGCGGAATGTATGTTTCTGGTAACGTGATCCCATTGATACTATTTGGGTTTAGCTTTTTCTTCAGGGCCTGTGTCAGGTTTTCTTTCGTGACTTTTTGGAAACGAATATAATGCCTATGGAAAGTCGGATGGGGTTCTTCTCTGAGATGATTATTTGATTCCTGAACATGTTCAACGGGACTTCGCAGTGAGGAATCAGGTCCGAGCTGTCTTCTTCGGCGCTGTGCATAGTTTGCGAATCCGATGTTAAGCTGTTGGCCTCTGTTTTCAGTCTAGACAACGCGTCTGCTACCAAATTTGTTTTTCCCGGCTTGTAGGTTAGCTCGTAGTTGTATTCTTCTATTCGCGATTTCCACCTTTTAAGTTTCGCATTCGTGTTTCGGTTGCTCAGTGCAAAAGTCAACGGTTGATGGTCAGTCAAAATCCGTATTTTCTTTGCTCCGTATAGATAATTCCTCAAATTATCAAGAGCCCAGACAATCGCCAGCATCTCTTTCTCATTGGTGGCGTAATTTTCTTCTGCCTTGCTGAGCGATCTAGAGATGTAGGTAATTGGCCTGTCTTTTCCTAGTTCCCCCTGGGAAAGTAATGCGTGTAATACGTGTAAATGGCTTCTTCCGTTGAGGTTCTGATTTCAGCTCTTATATTTGTATCGATGGATTCTGTATCGCTGATTGGCCCAAAAACCTTCTCATGCCTGTCACCTCTGCTGCTGCTGGTGATGAGCATTATATGCTATGTTCTTTTGTTGCGGAGGCAGAGATCTGTGTAGATGTGGAGGCGGTAGCTGCTGGTGTCGCTCCTGTCTAGGTGGCGTTGGTATTTGATTTAATGGAGTAGTTATGGTATAATTACTCTTCGGATGTAAAATTCAGGTTTTGCATTTCCAAGCAACAAGCGTCTGTAGCTTTTGAATCATCAAGATTTTGGATAGTTCTCCGTTCACTCCTCTTATAAAGACGTCTAGAGCTCGGTATCTGTAATTCTCTATTAGTGCTTTTACAGTCTCGGCACTATAGTCTTCCGTTTTGAGCTTATTTATGATAAGCGAGAACTGATGGTTCACGCTAGCGTAGTATTCATCGATACTTAAGTTTCCTTGCGAAAGGGTGCCGAGTTGATGTTCGAGGGTTCTCACATCCCTTTTATCAGCATAGTGTAAAGATAAGCAAGTCTTCATGGTCGACCAATCATCATCGAAAATATTGTACGAAATGAGAGCGGCGTCAGCTCCGCCTCTTATTTTCTGACGAATGCTCTGTAAATTGGCTTTTCTTTTACAACCTCGTAGTCCCTCAAAATGCTTTCAACGTTGTGAACCCAAGACACGTATTGTACAGGATTGCCGTCGAATGTCTGCAGGTCCTTGACGCTGTCTGGCAATCTACTAATTTCCTTCAAATCTGACTCACTTATGGGCGGTTGTAGACTTGTAGTAACCGGGTTGCTTGTCGTTGCTGTGATTTCGAGGGACGCTAGCCTGCGCTCTAGTTCCTTTGACTTTTCAATCTGGGCATTTATTGCTCCAGTAAGCTGTGTGATAGCGTTTTCAATCCTCTCCATATTGCCAATTTTAGTAATTTATACTTTTATTTTTATGGGACCACTATAACTTAAATGATTCTTTAGCTTAATGTAATAATTGTTTATGTGTGTGTAACAATATTCTGTGTTCTTAAATCTATTTTATTCAATATTTGTTTTTAATCAATGAACTTATTTGTATGCAATTGGAATGATTTCTTTTTCACTTTTAAATGTTTACCAACTCACAGTCAATATTAAAATGTATATATACGCTTCACAAATTTAACTACAATTTTTCTCTTTAAAATGTTTGATATTTATTTATTTAAACAAAATTTTTTTTTTTAAATGGTTACAGTATTACAATAAAATCGTCTTATTGTAGGTTTGACAAATTTAATAATTTTTTTTTATTAACCTAGTTTGAGTTTTAAGTGGCGCACTTACATGAAAATTATGATGCTGAACATAACTTCTGGTTCTTTAGGTTCTTCGGGACGCTGGAACGAGTTGAATCGATGGTGATCTTCTTCAGCTGCTTCGTAGAAGTCCTCTGTTGTAGCGGCTTAATGTGGTTCGCACTCTTGTTCACACCTTCAACACTTATGCAACTCGGAAGGGGTGTATGTATCCTTTTTGACTGCTTCGTAGAGTTTCTGTCTCTTTTGTAGCGGCCTACTGCGGTAGACTCTCACTATCACGTATGCACTTTTATGTCCTTTATCGCGGATTTATATTATTTTTACTAAATTACCGCGTGTCCCTGCTCGGGCGCCAGTTAACGAATTATTCGCAAATAAAACTAAAAAAATATCTTTTCGGAGGCTATGCCTCTTTATTAATTGAACACCACTTAAAAACTAAATACAATTTTTCCTTACGCTATTACTTATAATGTTCAACCTGCGACCTCAGCATTAAACGTGCATGAGAAAATATTTCAGACGAAATATTATCTCGGCCGATGCACCCGATTGATATCTGAATTCTGCAGCGCGTGTGCTGACATTGCACCTAATTCGGTGCGCGTGCAGAATGCAGTGTGCTAACTTCGGCGTAGTCGAGGTGTTTGAGTTCAGATGTGAGAATTCCTCCATTTCCTGTTGATAAGGCCGCATTCAGCACATCGCTAATCACCAATAAAAACAGTATTGGTGAAAGTATGCAGCCTTGCCGAACCCCGCTTTGGACTTCGAATTCCTCAGACAGCCTTACTTTGTGCAAAACGTGACATGTGGACCCATCATATGTAGCCTTGATAATTGCTATTAATTTATCAGGAATGCCTCTCCTGCGCAAGGCACGCCAAATAAATTCCTGATTGACACTATCAAACGCCTTTTCAAAATCGATGAAGAACAGGTGAAGTGGTGATCGATATTCAACACATTGCTCGATGATGATCCGCAGGGTGTTGATGTGGTCGGCACAGGAGGATCCAGAGCAGAAACCTGCTCGTTCGTCGTCGAGTGCGTCTTCAAAGTGTTCTTTGATTCGCTCCAGGATGATTCTAGCTATTGTCTTGGCCACAACAGGCAGCACGCAGATACCTTTCCAGTTTTCGCACTGCATTAGGTTGCCTTTTTTAGGGAGCTTGACGATCATTCCCTTTTTCCACTCATCCGGAAAACACTCGGCTTCCCATGTTCTCCCGAGAAGTGGGAACAGTAGCTCTGCCGATGTTGGCGCAGCTTGAAAAATATCCGCGGGTATGCCGTCAAGTCCTATCGCCTTATTAGTTTTTAGTGCTTTGATTGCGGTAATAATCTCCTCTTTACTGGGGGTTGTGGTGCGAATTCGGGAACTTCTTTCTACGGACACTTCAGTCTGACTTGGGTGCATATTGCTGGCGAATACTCGGTTTAGAACCGAAGCAAAACGCTCCTTCCATCTCTTCAGTTGATCCTCATCCGATATTAGTAACGAACCGTCTAAGCCTTTCAGTGTGTGTTGAGTAGAGCTTCGGCCACCTATAAGCTCTTTAGTGATTCTATAAACGGTTCTGCTGTTGCACCTCGCTGCTGTTTCTTCTGATTCCGCAGCCAGCGCATTGATGTAATTGCGCTTGTCACGTCTCACACTACGCTGTACTTCTCTCATCTTCATTCGATATAGGGACTCAAGCTCGATCCTCCCTGCTGCTGGAGTTGCTGCAATTCGAACTCTTAGCTGTTTTCGTTCATTGATCCTTCTCCAGGTATCCTCGGAAAGTCACGCCCTGCGATCGACCGACAATCCAGTTTTCACAGCGCACCAATGGTCTTGGATGGTGGTGGGCAGTGAGCTGCTAATTTGCGCACTGAGGGAACTCTCAGTCGGTCTACGTTGAACCTAGGTATTCTTGTGTGTTAGATCTACGAACGGCAGCAGTGCGTAATCGGAGAGTAGCTATCATAAGATGGTGATCTCGTACCAACCCCATGTCGGCACCTGGTCTGTTTCGGACGTCTAGTAGACTACTTCTAAAACGGCGACTGATGGCAAAATGGTCAATTTGGTTGGAGGTTGCTTGCCTGTCAGTTGACACCCAACTGATTTTATGGCAGGCTTTGTGCTCAAACATGGTGCCACCTATGACAAGACGATTTGCGTTACAAACAAAGTCAACTATTCTATTCAAAGTCAACTATTCTTTCTTTGTCATTGCGATTGCCTAGTCCGTGCCGTCCCATAACATGTTTGAGCCCTTCGTTATCGCAGCCTACCTTGGCATTTAGGTCCCCCATCACAATGACAATGTCGCCATTGGGTGTTGCATTATGAACAGTTCCTCCTTTTCTTCCTCAGACGAACCGTCCGTGGGGGCGTAATACTGTATAATGGTGACGCGACGTACTCTCGTCCGAAATCTGGCCGTTAAAATTCTATCACCGTGCGGCTGCCAGGAAATTAGGCCTCTGCGTGCTGTTGGCGTTAGCAGCAGTCCAACTCCATATCCACGGGGGCTTCCGGATGGTCTTCCGGTGTAGAGTAATACAGGAATTGGTACTTACCCGCATCTAACCATCTTATCTCGCTTACTCCCAATATGTCCAGCCTATATCGCATCAACTCATGCTCCAGTTGAAGGAATCTGGCGTTCTGAGGTCCTTCACTCTGAGAGTCAAGGAGCGTCTTCACATTCCAGAAACCAATCTTAGTCCGGGTACGATAGCCAAAGGTCGTCAACGTGTTATCAGTCCTTATCCGAGGCATTGTGTCGGTTTCCGTAGCGGTTAAAGTTTCGGTAACGAGGGTTGCTGGCCCAGGTTACCTAGATCCTAAACAATCTCGCACTTGCAATTTTGGCCTACATGTATTGTTGTGAGCTAGGGGCAGGCCACAGAGGCATCTTCGGTGTGGATGAAAGGGACGGTGGCACGCACGCGGTTGCACGGCTTAACTCGTCGGAAGGGGCTGGTTCTTGTCTCCCATCACTCTCACATCACCTGCGCAAACACAAAATATCGTGCCATATGTGCATTAAAAGAAACTTACTAGAGAAGAGAAGAAGTTAACCTAATTAGACCACGGACGGACTTAAAAAAGATAGGAAAGATGACAGGAGAAGAAGAAGAAGCTCAAGGGCTTATGCCCATATCTCGGAGAAAGGAGGGTATGCCAGATATAACCTAACTATTCTAATCTAAACCTAATCTACCCTAAAACTTATGTTAAGCCCTAATCTATACCTAAACTAACTTACAACCATCCTATTCTAGCCCTATACTACGGCATCTGTATCACCTGGTCTCTCCAGGATGTGGGTTCGTCTCGTCCCAGCGACGTGCCAGGTGTTGATGGCACCGGCATGGCCAACCCACTCTTGTGTCTGGATGACACAACCTTCGCCATCTCGCTGGCCTATATTCGTTGGAGATGGTCCCTAATGCCTCAATCCAGCCACTATTGTATAATGTCCTGTACTTAAAGTGCGTAAGGTCGTCCTGTACGGTCTTTGTCAAGTCAGTGCAGTTGTACAGTCAGGTCGTCGTCGCACCTGATCAGCGAAAGGACGTCCCTCCCATTCCCCCACACATGATATTACGACCACTGAGATTTTATCATCATACATTTATTTATTCCCATAGTCTCTTCGGATTGCATATTTATAACTGTAATTTTATCTGTTAAATTCAATTAAATTCAAATTACCCTACCCTATCCTAAGTAACAACAGAAGTCTACTCTTAACACTATTATCTAAAAACAATTCATCAAAAGGAAGAAATCAAAAAAAAAAGTTACTCATGGTTTTTTTTTTTGCCCCCCGTTGTCCTGCCGGCAGCAGAAGAAGAGTTGTAGTTGCTGATGTCCCAGCTATATTATCGCGAAACACAATTAAAAAAAGATTAAGCGCAGAGTTCAATATTACCCTATCCTCAATTTTACACTTGATTCGCAAGAAAATTTAAAAAAACTGAACTAAAAAAATCTAAACCAATTTACTGCACTGCGTTTGCACTCAAAAAAAATGTAAATGTTCCCTCGCTGTTCTTTTTTTTTTATAGCTGCGGCAGTTGTGGTATGGAACCTTGGGGCGGAGAACCTCACTTCAATTGTGGTGCGGCCTTTGCTCCTTGCTGTACCTTGCCCCTTTGGAGGATACCGCTTGGCCGTCTTGCGGTTTGTTTGGCGGTCTCCACTAGCCGTTGTTTGCGAACAGAAAAGCCGGGTCTACCCAAAAAAAAATTCGCAGAGGCTTGGGCGTATCGGTTCGGCCCAAGTCCTAGAAATTTGTCAAAAGTTCCCCAAGTTATTTGGCTCGTTGAAATCGATTTATGTGAAAACATACCTCTGCTGTCTTGTTCCCAACCTGTCCTCTTTTCAATGGGAGCTATTGCCCTTTGAACCTCTTCCTTTCTTTTTTCTAAAAATTACTATTAAACTAAATTACTATTAAACTAAAATCCATTTTCCCTATTGCTTTGAAAAAGGGGAATTCCTGTTGTCAATGTTCTTCGTCCAAATAGTGTCCAATCGCAATGAGAGTCTCTACTTAGCTATATACTTAAATGCCTACATATAATAATTTGATAGTTTAACCTAAATACGTACATTCGCACAATATACTGACATGATATACCTTACATATACTTAACCTCTCTTATTTCACACAAAATGTATTTACCAAAGACGATACTACTGAAATTGAACATAACCAACGAAACGTATAACATTTTCACATATGATCTTTTCCTCCTCATCTAATCCTTCGATTGTGACTTTGCCTTTCGTTAAAAGAAATTTTCTTGTTGTTTCTCGAGAGCTTAGGGGTGTGCGAAAGGGACCACTAGTGTGGACGCTTATGTCACAAAACACACTTTCTTGCTTCGCGTTTAAACCCGATTAGATTTTTTTGTTACGGTCTAATTGTTTTTAATTATCCGCAGAGAGTAATTAATTTGATTGTCCCGGGACATTAAACACAACCAGCTGTCCATTCGGTCTTTTTTTTCTATAATTGTACTGGCAAATGGGAAATTGGTGAGGATGGGGAAAAGCCGAAAGTGCATGGATGCATTACGCAGTATTTCCCTCAAATTTACCTTAAACGGAGATCCATGCATATAATTCGCAGCATTGGACACTTTACTTTTTGGTCACCAGGGATTACTTTTCGGAGCGACATTCATCATTTCTCTAGTAAGTTCACCTTCCATTGTTTATACTTTAGGTTTATTTTATCACTTGACGACTAGTGTCGCCTTAGGTAACTGGTGTCTAGTGTCACCTCAACGAAATAATTATTTTTATTTTTTTTTCTGTTTGTTGTGGTCTCTAAGGCCTCGTAACAGTATAAGGTTTTATACATGCAGTTGCCCAGGGACCACCACGAGGAGGTAAAGCAAGCACTACATTACGAACTTGATTGTTGCGCTACTGATCCAATCCATGTTTTGGACAGTCAGTAGTTTCCCGATCAATCGCCATGCAGGTCCCCAACTAGACCTACCCCTGATCAAAAGCAATCGACGAGGGAGCTCCCCGTAGTAACCACCAAAATTGCTGGTGCTGCTTGCTCCTCTATGTTGAACCACACGAGACATCCATATGTAATAAGAACGGACCGAATGAAGTCCGTGTAGCAGATTACCTTTACCCTTGCAACGAGTTGCTTGCTATAAAAAGTCTCTTTGTAAGGGCGAAGACAGCTTGGGCTCTCGCCAGAGCAGCATCTACATGTATGTTAAAATATGGATTATGTTTTAGTCATAGTCCAAGGTATCTGACCACATTTTGACACGCAAGTGGACGCCAATGCTGTCCAACGATAGAAAACTTCCGCCAATTCTTTCTGGTATCCCTAGAGACTAGAGACAACGGCGTTCTGAAAAGAATGGTTTCCGACTTCTGAAGGTTGATCTTCAATTTCCAGTCGTCGCAATATCGCTGTATCTTATCGAAGTCAAGCTGCAAGAGTGTTGCAATGACGTCGATCTTAGGTCCTGATCTGTACGCAATCGAATCGTCCGCGTACGCTATCGCGTGCTGAAGAGCTTTTATCAGATCAGACGTGTAAATATTGAAAAGTGTCGAAGAATTAATCGCACCCTGTTATAGGTCAATTTTGAATTCGAACGTCCCAGCAGAAGTCACATTTTTCACAATGAACTTTCTACTGGTGAGCATATTAAGCAACATATACAGTAATGGTTTGCTTATTCTCAACCTGCTCAACTTGTAAAAAAGCCCTTCCAACCATACGGTATCGAAGGATTTATCCAAGTCACCCATGCATTGTTTCTTGCCTTTGTTCCATTAGATATCTGACACCAGTTTAGACGCGGCATGTATTGTATCATGCCCCGCCTTGAAACCGAATTGATTATCCGGAACTATGTTATTGTCCTCAACCCATTTAATCAAATCTCTATGAGGTGGCCGTGGTGTAGTGGTAACATCATCGCTTGTCACACTGTTGTTTCAAGGTTCAAATCCTGATATTAAGAATCATCTATTTATTTCGCATGAAATAAATAAAAAAGTCGATAAATTGCGAAAGCTAAGTCAACTATATTGCGAAGGCATAACACTGGCAGTAAAGTGTAATGCAACTTGATCGTGATGATGACATCAGGTGGACGGAAAAAAATACTGTGAATCATGAGCAACGACAAAAGCAAAACAAACAAGCTCCCCAGTTATCTGGACGCTACCCTTGGAGTTTACAGAAACTTAATACTATCTGAATTTCAAACCCACTAAAAATCTTTCTTTCTCTCTCTCTCTCTTCTTCACAACGCCCGTGTCCTGTAATAGTGTAATAGTATAAGAGTATTCATAACCTCTTATAAAAAAAAAAAATGTATCACTTTTTCGAATACCTTGCTGATATTTGGAAGGAGACTTATCGACCGGAAATTTGCCGGATTGGAGGTGTCCTTTCCCCTTTTGAGAATCGGCTGTAACACAGCTGTTTTTCAATGCTCTGGAGAATATGCATTATTCAGTGTATTGTTGAACAGGGTTTCGTAAATTTCCACCGCTCCTAGAGGAAGATGTCGGAGCATAATGTTCGATATTCCATCGATTCCCACTGGTTTCTTCTTTTTCAATTATTCGAAGATCGTTTGGACTTCTACCTTCGATACGTACGTTGGATGAACCCTTTCATTATACTTATAGTACTTATTGTTTACTAGAATTCTTAGAAATTATGTTTCACAAATCGCAGACAGTGTCAACGACTTCATTTTGCGCATAATTATTTTTGAATATTGCTGATAAGCACATTTTGTCGTGACATTGGCCCATATTCATAGTTATGATATATTTTGAAACCGAGTGTAATTGATGTCGAGTCTAAAGTTAACACCCAGATTATACACAGCTGGTATTAATAGAGAATATGGCAGCTCTGTTTAATTAGATACGAGTCTAACATCTAATCTACTACAACTCTACTACAAATTTTATTCAGTCTATTACGAAAACACTTTCTGAAAGCGAAATTTCAAAAATACGCCAACTTTCTTTTACGGTTTTGGTTTGTTGTAAATAAAAATAAGGTAAGAATTGTAATTATACATATGTTATGAAATAAACAAAAAAATATAAAATTACAGATGAGTGACAAGGAATAAGGGAGCAGAACTGGAGAAAGAAATGCTGCGCGAATTGGTCCGAAGGCATCTTAAAGTCGTGGACGATAAAAGAAATGACGTTAAGATGATTTCACAAAAAAAGGCAGCGAGGGTGGCCGTGGTGTAGTGGTAACATCATCGCTTGTTACGCTGTTGATTCACGGTTCGAATCCTGAAGTCAAGAATCATCTATTTATTTCGCACGAAACAAATAAAAAAGCCGATCACTTGCGAAAGCAAAGTCAACTCTACTGTGAAGGCATAACACCGGCAGTAGGGTGGTCATATGGCTAAAATGCAACTTGAACGTGATGATGACATCAGGAGGTCGGAAAAAAATACTGTGAATCAAAAGCAACGACAATAATAGCGAAAACAAACAAAATACCCCAGTTATCTGGACAGCCACCCTTTGAGTTTACAGAAACTTAATACCACCTGAGTTTCAAACCACACCATTCTGTCTTTCTCTCTGTCTCTTCTCCTTTCCACAAAACGCACGTGTTCTAAAAAATTAGTATAAGGGTATTCATATCCCCTTTAACACGTGCAAATTATAAAAAAAAAAAAAAAAAAAATTTAAAGACATCGAACTAAATATGCAAATAGCTGGATATATCAGGGAAATTCTGAAGCTAAGAGAGCAGTGGCACCAGATGAAGAACGTAGCACGGAAAAGTATTAGCGAAATGAAAGCGGCACAAAGAGCAACTGGCAATACTAATTATCAAGAAGCCTACGCAAGACGATTTTATCGAAAAAGATATGATGGCGGACGACTTTATTGAAGACGAAATATTGATAGACAGCAATACCGACAAACCAGTAAATGTAAAAATGTTTGCCGAAGACCCCTCCCCAGATACGGAAATGAAGCAGCCGCTTTTGAAATCAACTATTGGAGAAAATAAGGAAAAAAAGCTTAACATAAAAGAAATTCCTATCCCAAGGCTAAAGCGTTTTCCAAAAACAGCAACAATGCCATCTGTTGACGTACTCCAACAACATCGTAAACAAATATCAACCGAGGAGCAGCATAGTATGGAACTGCAAAAACTTAAAATAGAATTGCTGCGGAATGAAGTTTTACATGAAATCTCATTATTTGAAATTGATATGCAAATCAAATTAACAATGTTGGAGACCGAAAAACTCAAACAGGATAGTGAAAAAGAAAATTGTGGAAATTGACCACCATTCTAATTAACTTATTTCTTTTTCGGTTCTTTTAATGTCTGTTTCTTTTTGTTCGTGTTTCTTATTTATTATTTCGTTTGTTTTCCTGCCGGTACTTCCAGAGGTCAAACCGGCAAACCCTACAGGCGGATCATAACCCCGTCGTGAGGAAAAGAAGAGTATTTCTTTTGTTTTGGGTTTTTTATATGTTTAAATAGATATTGTAGCATAATAATAACTACGCTCCTATGTCCATGCAGCAAATTCCGAAGTGACTTTCCATTCTGGCAGAATTTTGGTTCAAACTGTCCTTTCATTCGAGGTTCGTGTCTGGGACGAAGTCTCCACAGCTCATGTCAACGAAAGAGACGAATAATATCAGGGATAAAAGGGAATTAAAACTGCAAGAATTATTTCTCTTGTGCCAGTGGTCGAAGAATTTGCTAGAAGTTTCTGGCTATCAGAAACATCTGCTATATAAGGACAGATGGCGATCAAAAAAAGACACAGTTGGTTTAGAACCGTGGCGAAGAGATTGGAAAAGTGATAATGGGCGAAGTTGTAATTTGGTGATAAATTGAAAGTTGAGAGTAAACAAGAAAAAGTAATTAGTTTGGATTTGTGAATTAAGTAATTGAAAGGAGATAAAGTGATTTGAGAGGAAAGAGACCTTGTAAGAAAAGAATTTGCGAAGAATAGTATAGTGTGAACTTGAATTGTTTTATAGACTAGAAAATAAAGAAATAAATTTCACAGAATATCGTTTTATCTACTCGAGCCGTAGCTCGCATATTACAATTGATGTCAGAAGCGGGATAAAACTTATTCTGTGAATAACTATTTCCGTGGTGTGAAATTGCACAAGCAAAAAAAAAAAAAATTTTTAGTTGCGCAAAATGGGTCGCAAATTGGGAAAACTAACTATAACTCAACTAAAGGCAGAACTCAGTAAGCGGAACCTTGACACAACTGGGGGAAAAGATGCCCTACTGATTCGTCTGGAAGAAGCAGTAACGCAGGAAGGTGAAAATCCGCACGACGTAGAGTTTGACGTGGAAGAGGAACCAGCAAGTACAGCAGCCGACCCGGGTATAACAAGTCTGCTCCTGCAACTTAAGTTAGTCATGGACGAACAAAAGAAAGCAATAGAAGATCAAAGAAATTCTCTAGAACTTAAGCTGGACGAACAAAAGAAAGCAATGGGCGACCAAAGGAATTCTCTAGAACTTAAGCTGGACGAACAAAAGAAAGCAATGGACGAACAAAAGAAAGCAATGGACGAACAAAAGAAAGCAATGGCCGAACAAAAGAATTCTCTAGATGCTCTGGAAAGTAAACTTGACGAACAAAAGAATTCTCTAGATGCTCTGGAAAGTAAACTTGATGAGCAAAACAAGAACTTGGAATCCAAATTCGAAGTGATCGAAGAGAAAATCGAGAAGGTCGAGACGCAACTCGAAAAAGTCGAAACTAGATTCGATGAAAACTTTGAGAAGCATGAAACTCAGTTCGGGAAAATAGAGACTCAGTTCGAAAAAGTAGAAAAACAAGTCGAAAATCTTACTAAGGAACTCAGCAACGTGAAGAGACAGAAAGCACGGGAATATTCCACTGACGGTCTGAGAAGAAAGGAGATGCAGCCTCGCCTATCTTTCATACCCTAAAGCCGGTGAGGAGCTTATCCACGAAATGGCGGTGGAAGCTTTTATTCAGGCCATAGAGGACAGACAACTGCAAATGGCTGTAAGGATGGCTGAAAAGCGAACACTCCCCGAGGCATTGGCATTCGCTTTGTCAATGAAGGCTGCGGACCAAGCATACCAGGGAATACACCGTGTCAGGGAAATGTCCGTCGTGGAATGCTCATGCCAGAGAACAGCCGTCATGGATGAAAACAGAGCTCGCGGAAGTCAAATCCGTTGCTGGAATTGCAACCAAACCGGACACCTACAACGGCAGTGCAGAAGTGCACCTAGACGAGGAAATTGTTCACATTGCGGAAGTAGGAGAAGCAGAGAGGAAGCATCTGGCTGTCAGTCAGACTTCCCAAAACCAGCAGTCGGGAAATGCGTAAGGACCAGCTTCGCGGGGCAGAAGTTGGTTACTGGAATCGAGGCCCCCAGGACCACCATTCAAGTTTCGCAAACCAAACGGGGTAACAAGAGCCTGACAGTGGAGGCACTAATCAACAAGAAGAAGTGCGTAGCCACCATCGACACAGGCGCCACCGCCTCCATTGTAAGAAGAGATATCGTCAAAAGCTCCTGGCTGCACAACACCGACAGCTACTGCCTGAAGACTGCAACAGGGGAAATGGCGAAGGTATTAGGAGAAGTTCGTCTTACGATTACTCTGGCAGGACTGACGTTCTCCCATGCGTTTCTGGTGGCAGATATATGCGACGAGTGCATCATCGGAGTAGACTTCATGAAAGCAAATGAAGTAATCTTGGACATCGGGATGCAAGTGCTGAGGTATCGAAATGTGGAGATTCCGATGGTGTACGGAAATGAGAATGCCGTAACTCTCAGGACAGTCATCAGCAAAGACGAAGTTTTGCCGCCGTCTTCAGAGACAATCATTTGGACGAAGCTGGAAGGTGATCTTGGGAGCCACCGATTCTACATAGTAGAACCAGACCCAGAGAAGAATTCTCAAGACTACATCGTGGGAAAGACGTTAGTCGAACCAAAGAACACCATGGTTCCAGTGAGGGTTTTGAACGCAAGACCACACACTGTCAAACTAAGGCGAGGGGAGGTGACTGGAAAATGCACGCCGATTACCGCCGTCGCAACAATATCTGAACGTGATGCTCCAAAACCTCTCCCATCACCTTGGACAGCGGAAACGAGAGAGACGATTCTCCAGTCCAGTGAGCTGAATCAGGAGCAGCGAACTATGGCAGAGAATCTTATCAATGAGTACGGCCGAACACACCTGGTACAACATCGAATAAACACTGGTGATACTAGACCAATTCGTCAGCCTGCTAGGCGCCTTCCATTGGCAAAGCAGACAGAAGTTGCAGAGATGGTGTCGGCAATGGAGAAAGAAGGTCTGATTGAAAGTTCCAAAAGTCCGTGGGCATCACCGGTTGTACTGGTTAAGAAGAAAGATGGCAGCACGCGGTTCTGCGTGGACTATCGGCAGCTCAATTACGTCACCAAGAAAGACAGCTACCCTCTGCCACGGATTGACGACACGCTAGACACACTATCAGGAGCCCGATGGTTTTCCACTCTCGACTTGAAGAGTGGCTACTGGCAGGTACAGATCCATCCAGAAGACCGGGAGAAAACCGACTTCACCGCAGGAAATGGGCTATGGCAATTCACGGTAATGCCATTCGGGCTGTGCAATGCTCCGGCGACTTTCGAGCGATTGATGGAATGTGTCCTGCAAGGGTTAACATGAAAAACCTGTTTGGTATACTTGGATGATGTCATCGTCGTTGGAAAAACGTTTGCGCAACACCGAGACAATCTAAGGGATGTGTTTCAAAGGCTTCGAAGTGCCCACCTGAAGCTCAACCCCAAGAAGTGCGCCCTGTTTAGAGCGGAAGTCAAGTACCTGGGACACATAATTTCAGCGAAAGGAGTGAGAACCGATCCAGAGAAGGTCGAAGCGGTGAAAAACTGGCCAGTCCCCAAAGACAAACACCAACTAAGGAGCTTCCTGGGCCTAGCCACCTACTACAGACGGTTCGTGAAGGATTTTGCCGGGATCGCAAAGAGCCTGCACCAGTTGACGGAAAAGGGAAAACAATTCAAATGGTCAATTGAGTGCGAGAAGAGCTTCAAGGCACTTAAACAACGGCTATGCGATGCCCCGATACTGGCTTACCCCACTCCCGGGGAAACGTTCGTTGTGGATGCAGATGCTAGTAATGTCGGGGTAGGAGCCGTACTCTCCCAGGTGCATGACGGCCAAGAGAAGGTGGTTGCGTACTTCAGCAAGGTGCTCTCTAAGCCAGAAAGGAAGGCTGCAAATCTACGACTACGAAATACAGCATCGTAAAGGAAAACTCCACTCTAATGCGGATGCACTGTCCCGGAGACCATGCAGAACGGATTGTAAACATTGTGCGCGTCAGGAAGAACGGGAGCTGGTTTCCATCCAAAGAATGAGAGCCGAACCTATCGCCGGCTGGAGCGTAGATGAGATCCGGAACGCTCAGAAGGAAGACCCGGATATCGAGCCGATTCTGGCCTGGAAGGAGAACATGGGGAAACCGGATCATCAGGACATCTCTCACAGAAGCCCGACCTTAAAGGCATATTTTGCGCAGTGGGACTCCCTCCATGTCCAAGAAGGTGTTCTGAGAAGAAAATGGGAATCCTCCGACGGAAAGTCGTTTGTAATGCAGCTTGTCGTACCGCGGACGAGGGTCAAGGAGGTGTTACAGGAAATGCATGGCGGGGCGACCGGAGGCCACTTGGGAGTGAATAAGACGCTAGAAAAGGTACGAGAACGTTTTTATTGGTTAAAAGCGAAGGAAGATATCGAAGACTGGTGCAGAAAATGCGACGTGTGTGCAGCTAGCAAGGGTCCGAGAATCAAAACTCGAGGTAAGATGCACCAATACAACGTGGGAGCACCTTTCGAACGAATCGCCATTGACATCGCAGGGCCCTTTCCGGAAACCGACAATGGTAATCGGTATATACTCGTAGTGATGGACTACTTCAGTAAGTGGCCGGAAGCGTTTCCGATCCCTAACCAGGAAGCCAGAACCGTGGCGGAGCAGATCGTCTACAATTGGGTTAGCAGATTCGGTGTGCCCTTGGAATTGCATTCTGACCAAGGGCGGAACTTCGAGTCAAGAATCTTCCAAGAGATGTGTCAACTACTCGGAATCAAAAAGACAAGGACAACCCCGCTTCATCCACAGTCGGACGGTAAGGTGGAGCGTTTCAATAGGACTTTGGACGAACATCTCTCGAAGGTCGTAGGTGATTACCAACGGGATTGGGACCGGCAGATTCCCTTGTTTTTGATGGCCTATAGAAGTGCCGTGCATAGCACTACTCGACATACGCCGTTCGAAATCTTATTTGGTGGAATAGCTCGTTTACCCAGTGAGGTGAAATTTGGATCTCCTACCGATGAGCCCAGAAATGAAGAAGAGTACGTGGCGGACCTTAGGGAAAGGCTTAGGGACATACACCAAAGGACCAGAAGCCAGATTAAGATGACGAGCGACCGCATGAAGACCAGGTATGATGCCAAGGCAACAACGTCAGGATTCCAGGAAGGAGATCTGGTGTGGCTGTATAATCCCCATCGCCAAAAGGGGAAATCACCTAAATTACAGCGGAACTGGGAAGGTCCCTACAGAATAGTAACCCGCATCAACGATGTTGTCTACCGCATCCAGCGAGGACCGAGGGCCAAAATGAAAGTGGTTCATGTGGACCGACTGAGTCGATACAATGGCCGAAATGAGGATGCACTTGTTCGGGACGAACACGTCTAAGATGGGGGCAGTGTAGCATAATAATAACTACGCTCCTATGTCTATGCAGCAAATTCCGAAGTGACTTTCCATTCTGGCAGAATTTTGGTTCAAACTGTCCTTTCATTCGAGGTTCGTGTCTGGGACGAAGTCTCCACAGCTCATGTCAACGAAAGAGACGAATAATATCAGGGATAAAAGGGAATTATAACTGCAAGAATTATTTCTCTTGTTCCAGTGGTCGAAGAATTTGCTAGAAGTTTCTGGCTATCAGAAACTTCTGATATATAAGGACAGATGGCGATCAAAAAAGACACAGTTGGTTTAGAACCGTGGCGAAGAGATTGGAAAAGTGATAATGGGCGAAGTTGTAATTTGGTGATAAATTGAAAGTTGAGAGTAAACAAGAAAAAGTAATTAGTTTGGATTTGTGAATTAAGTAATTGAAAGGAGATAAAGTGATTTGAGAGGAAAGAGACCTTGTAAGAAAAGAATTTGCGAAGAATAGTATAGTGTGAACTTGAATTGTTCTATAGAGTATAAAATAAAGAAATAAATTTCACAGAATATCGTTTTATCTACTCGAGCCGTAGCTCGCATATTACAATATAATAAATAACAATCTAATTAATAATTATTTCTTTATTCCTTGTTGTTGTTTTAATAAAAATATGTATCTAATTGAAATGTATGTTGATGAAGTTTTGACGAAATATCCTTGCTGTGATTCCATAGGGGTTTTCTCCTTCGTCTACTTGTATTGACACTTCCCTTTCATCGAATACTTCATTATTCGGATAGAAAACTGTAAAGGTTTATGTATATTAGCTGAATATGCTGGAAATAAGAAGCTTGTACCTAAATGAGAGATTCCGTTCTTTTGTAATGTTGTGCAAAACAGCTACTGCCACAAACACGTTCTTAGCCGTATCCAAGTCAACTATCAGCCTTTCGAAAATGGATCGGATATTAGATTTAATTGACATTCTACCTTGCTTATAGTTTGCAATGTGGCAAATATTAAACTTTTCCTCCTGTCGACTCTGTGGGTTCCTTACAGAAATGAGTAAAATATTAGATAAAGGGTAACCGGTGTCTCCCAATAAGATTCCATTGTGAGCATTTCGTGTTATTTGAAGAGTGCCTTTCAGTCTACTATTGTTCCATATGCAAGCATAATGTCGTGAACGCCGAGATAGTGCATTGTAATTTTACAATTTACATCACAGACCATCTAAACATTTTGACCGTTATTATTTCGAACTAAATGAATTGAATTAAAATTCATACTTGCACGTTTAAAGAATAATATCCTGTGCGATTTAGAAAATGACATGCGTGCAGTCAATCGTCCCGATAACTCCGGGAAATCCAGGTATTTGAAAAAATACAGACTTTACTTTTTATACTTCGCGACTTGTGGATGGAAATGAGATAAAGTTGGGAAGCTGCAGAGCCATTTTTTTTATATTTTTGCAATAACTCGACTGACAGTTGGTTGGGAAATGCCATGCAGATCCTCTATATGGGAGGTAACACAGTTATACAATTGCTTAGCTTTATTAAAGCTATGATAGACTTCACATTACCTATATCACTTTGATGAACATTCCAAAACCAGACCAAAAAATTTCAATGCTGTTAGGACTTGAAGGCTTCCAGATACTGGCAAGCCTCTCTTAATTGGTTGGTCTTAAATATTTAATAATTCAATAATAAATGTTGCCGTGTTCTTGTCGAATCGATATCTTTCATAAAATTTCTAGCTAGTCAATTCAAAGGGATAGAGTCGGGTCCTGTAGCGTTTATGTCTTGGTGGTACCATTCCAATATTCACCAAGATATCAAAATCTTAATCAGTGTTGTAATCGACTAAAATTTTTTTTTTATATTATTTAGTTCGTTACCTACGTGGTACACTATTTTTATTACTGTAAAAGTAAGATCAAATCACAAATCACTCGCGCCTCGCAAAATTCTTAATATAATTTTTCTTGTTCACAAATTTCTAACGTTTAACAGAGTTAAATACAACGTAAATATATATTACCCAGCAGTAGTCACATTTTTCACAACGAACTTTCTACTGGTGAGCATATTAAGCAACATATACAGTAATGGTTTGCTTATTCTCAACCTGCTCAACTTGTAAAAAAGCCCTTCCAACCATACGGTATCGAAGGATTTATCCAAGTCACCCATGCATTGTTTCTTGCCTTTGTTCCATTAGATATCTGACACCAGTTTAGACGCGGCATGTATTGTATCATGCCCCGCCTTGAAACCGAATTGATTATCCGGAACTATGTTATTGTCCTCAACCCATTTAATCAAATCTCTATGAGGTGGCCGTGGTGTAGTGGTAACATCATCGCTTGTCACACTGTTGTTTCAAGGTTCAAATCCTGATATTAAGAATCATCTATTTATTTCGCATGAAATAAATAAAAAAGTCGATAAATTACGAAAGCTAAGTCAACTATATTGCGAAGGCATAACACTGGCAGTAAAGTGTAATGCAACTTGATCGTGATGATGACATCAGGTGGACGGAAAAAAATACTGTGAATCATGAGCAACGACAAAAGCAAAACAAACAAGCTCCCCAGTTATCTGGACGCTACCCTTGGAGTTTACAGAAACTTAATACTATCTGAATTTCAAACCCACTAAAAATCTTTCTTTCTCTCTCTCTCTCTTCTTCACAACGCCCGTGTCCTGTAATAGTGTAATAGTATAAGAGTATTCATAACCTCTTATAAAAAAAAAAAATGTATCACTTTTTCGAATACCTTGCTGATATTTGGAAGGAGACTTATCGACCGGAAATTTGCCGGATTGGAGGTGTCCTTTCCCCTTTTGAGAATCGGCTGTAACACAGCTGTTTTTCAATGCTCTGGAGAATATGCATTATTCAGTGTATTGTTGAACAGGGTTTCGTAAATTTCCACCGCTCCTAGAGGAAGATGTCGGAGCATAATGTTCGATATTCCATCGATTCCCACTGGTTTCTTCTTTTTCAATTATTCGAAGATCGTTTGGACTTCTACCTTCGATACGTACGTTGGATGAACCCTTTCATTGGCGATGGCATTGTTTGCCAAGGTTTCGCCACTGAACCCAGTAAAGCCAGTATTCTCTGATCCCCTGTGCTCTATATCATTTCGAAGGTAGAAGTTGTGCCCAAACACTCTATTCTTCAGGTCGTGGTTCGGACGAATGCCAGCATTTACCTTGTACACATCCTCGAAAATAGTTCCTATAGCCTCCGCCTTCTCCCGCGGATCTTCGATCACAAAAAAAAATCGTCATCATCGACAGCGTCGCTTGGATCTATTCCTGCTGCTTTAAGTAAGCGTTCATTGTTCATTGTTCGGGTGATTTTCAGACACGGGAGTCCGTTGACATCGTTCCTCCGAAATATTTTATTAATTAGCCGACCGCCTATAATTTACTCTAATTAGTATTTGGAGGTTCTTTATCAACGATTTCAGCGTCCTAACCTCCGAGTTTTATATGTTAGTAAACTGCCTATACAAGTTTTTTAGGCTTGTAAGTAATCTTCTTTTTTATACGTGTAGTGCGTCGATTGTTGCATTGCGGAACACGTTGTCAGTTGGTCTATACCGGGGTATCGTATTGTCCGTCGTTAGTTTGATTGTCTCGTCCATTTGTTTAAGGTACCTGTCAATCTCCTCGTTTGATAGATCCGTATTGGACGATGGGTAGAGCAGTTCGGGGAGAGTGCACTTGTCAAGTCTCGGGAGAAGCGATTCCAACAAGTCCTACTGTAATTGTGGGAGTACGTTTAAACAAACTTTTCCAATTCCGCAATTTCGTTGGGAATCGTTATTTCGGCACTAAGCCCGCAATGGTCACTGTCATACACAAACGTGCGCAGATAGTTTATCGTTTGTCGGTTCACGTCGGCAGTTGTAACCGTAGGTCGAAAAGCACTAGATCCAGATAGGAGCCGCTTCTGGGAAACGACGGACTATCTGTAGCCTTCAAATCGAGCCGAGCAATAGTGAGCTCCCTCTAGGATTTAGTGTGTTATTTCCCCAATCTCTACGCTTAGCTTTTAGATCTCCGGGCATGAGGAAAAAATTCTCCCCCGACTCCAGCCTTAGGCGTGATTTGAGGAGGCACGGTTGCTTTTTGAACTGGACCTGGTGGGACTTTCATTGCACTTTTCTGTTTACGAACCAGATTTGCTATTTTAATGCTTTGAAACTCAGGACAACCCCGATAGTTTCCTGTGTTTATATTATATCTGTATGTATCTCAATTATTAGGTTATTTATGATTGAGAATAAGTTTTGATATTTTGCTTATTTAATATGCACCAGTCGGAAAAATATATTCATTTTTTTTTCCTAGAACTCGTATAAAAAGTAAACTTATTATTTAATAATATTTCTGAAATATTTGACACAGAATTATAAGTTTTAAAGTAATAATATTATATAATATTTCGTAATTTTTATTATTATCCAATTCAATTGGTTCATCAAAATTACATAATATTTCAAAAGTATTCCCATTTAAAGAAATTATAGGCATTAATAATGAACAAATTGTTTTAAAGTAGTAAAAATTGTAGACAAAGTTGATCCCAAATAAGTTCATCGAAATGTTGTTCCTGATTAGAATTAAAATTTATAGAATTTTTAGGATAATTAACATTATATTGTAGCTTTTTTTGGTGACTCAGTTCCAAATCATTTTATCAGTTTTTTATATGCAACCCAATGCGTGCTGGTCCTTTGATATTGTCTAAATTAATTATATCTGATTCATATTTCTTAATATTTTTTGGGAAATTATCTTTCATGAAAACACCACGACAATTTTAAAAACTTAATTTGCCTGCATAGATTTCTTTATTATTTGTCTAGGCAATATCATGTTCCTTAGCAGCCTCATCTAATTTATTAATAGGTTTACTCGTATCATTTCTTTTCAATCTTAGGTTTAAATTGGAACCAGCATCATTATATCTAGGCAAATGCTTTTCAAATTATAACTTATCAACAATAGTATTGATAATTCCAGTTCCATAATAAACAACCATTTATTATAATAAAATTTTGTTTTTAAATGTATAAATGTATACTCGTAATATATAAAATGCATAAATGAATCTATATTGTCGAACTTGTGATATTCAAAAAACTGAAATGAGTTGTATTCATATGTTATGTACTGTACATATTATGGCAAAGAATACGAAAATAAAAAATCTTATGAGAGAATAAAATGTGTATGTGGGATATTATATCCGTATAATTATAAGAATAGACATGAAAAAACGAATACCATAAAAACAAATACATCTCCAAACGTTTGCAGCATAATAAGTTATTACTCACTCACTTTTCTGAGAGAGAGAAACATTTTTTACTTCACTTCGAATTGACAAAATAAAAAATTTAAAAGTTGTAATTTTGAAAAAAAAAACTTGCAAAGGATATAAATAAAGAATATAAACAATTTGAAATAAAACATTAACTAACACAAAATAAACTGAGAAAAAAAGAGAACTATATTATATTATTATAACTATTAACAGGTATATGTGTAAAAATAAATGAAATTAAAATAAAATAAGCATTTTTAGAAAAAAAGAAACAGATAAAAAACTTGGAAAGGTTCAAGTATGATACTCACAATGAAGACATAAATATACTCTGCCGTCCATACGAGGGCAAGGTGAAAAGTTCTCGGTCTGACGCAGAGAAGGCGTTCCAATCAGCAAAAATTTATATTTCCTGCCTGGGTGCACTTCTCATTAGTTCGTATGACAAGTTTCAACTTGTTCTCTCAAGTAGTTTATTTACACGAATTTTTGCAGTAGACGTCTTGCGTGTTTTTCATTAAAATGGATAAACTTGAATATCGTGCGGTGATAAAATTCTTCGTTTTGGATAGGTTAACCCCTAAGGAAATTCATCCAAAGTTGACAAAAGTTTACGGGGACTCTGCCCCTTCCATGTCAACCGTTAAAAAGTGCGCAGCTGAATTTAAACGTGGTCGCACCCATCCCTCGAAGATGACCCATGTGAAGGACGGCCAAAAACCGCAACCACACCCAAAAGTGCATGATATCGTGTTGGACGATAGGCCAGTGAAGGTGAGTGAGATAGCTGAGGCTGTGTGTATATCGGAAGAGAGGGTGCAAAACATCTTGCACAAAAACTTAGGGATGCGAAAGCTCTGCGCAAGATGGGTGCTGCATTTGCTGAATGCCGATCAAAAGCAAATGCGCAAACGATTTTCGCGGCAATCTTTGGACTGATTCAATAGGGATCCGACCGATTTTGTGCGGCGATTCGTCACCATGGATGAGACATGGGTCCACCACTACACGCCAGAAACGAAACAGCAGTCCAAGCAGTGGGTGAAAGCCGGTGGTTCAGCGCCAAAGAAAGCGAAGTCGATCGCATCTGCCGGAAAGGTCATGGCCACGTGTTTTGGGATGCGAAAAGGATTCTGTTAATTGATTACCTTGCGAAAGGCAGAACAATTACAGGCGAATATTATTCCAACCTTCTTGACCAGTTGGATGCCAAAATTCGCGAGAAGAGGCCTGGCTTGAAGAAGAAAAAAATCATCTTTCACCAGGACAATGCACCTGTACACAAGTGTGCGTTGGCGATGGGAAAACTGCGGGATTTGGGGTACGATTTGCTCGGCCATCCCCCCTATTCACTTGATTTGGCACCCTCAGACATCCATCTGTTCCCAAACTTGAAGAAATTTGTTTCTGGGAAGCGCTTCGCATCCAATGCAGAAGTTGAGAGGGCCGTAGATGAATATTTTTACAGCCTTCCAGACTCTCGCTTCCGAGAAGGAATATTGATGTTGGAGAATCGCTGGACCAAGTGTGTTAAAGTCAAGGGAGATTATGTAGAAAAATAAAATCATTTTTTAACTGAAAATCTCAGTTTTTCATTGTCAGGCCGAGAACTTTTCACCTTGCCCTCGTATATAGATACGTTATTATTATTATTATTAAATTATGAACTATTATTATTATTTATTTATTATTATATTATTATTATGAGTATTATATTATTATTATTATATTATTATTATTATTAGTATTATATTATTATTATTATTATATTATTGTTGTTATTATTATTACATTATTATTATTATTATATTATTATTATTATATTACTGTTATTGTTATTTATGTTTGTATTATTATCATTAGAGCTTTTGTCCCGCTATATAAATTTCTTATTTTTAAAATTCATTAACTTAATTGATATTAGACTTGGAAACTATACATACATACATTGTGAACTGCACATAGTTAATTGGTTTTTTTGTAAAACATTAGTGAATTTCATCCCCATAAAAATCCTCATCGTAAAATAAGCTTTTGGTTATCTGGGTGGAAAAATCCATCTTAATAAATGTTATATTATGTACATATTGTATATACGTGGTTATTTAGGGTAAAAATACTCCAAGTAGGTGTGTTTGTTGCGCTCCTCCAGTATGCCGTGTTGTTGAATGTTCATCATTCCATCCCTTGTATTGTCTCCCCGACCTCCTTTTGCCATTGTATGAAATTGACTCGGTTACTGCCTTAGTCCAAGTCTCTTCCATTAAACTGTAAATATGAACAACCCATTCCCATTTTAGTTTATAGCCCTCTGTTTGTTGTCCGTAAATTAACTCTTTTATCTGCTAATTTCGTTTCTTAGGCATCACTCAGCGATCAGAAAAACCCGTACGTGCAAATTTGGTCGGCGATATTTGTATCACTTAAATATAAAAAATTCTTTGCTTTCGTGAATCATATACTCTGTCTAAGATCACATCTGCATGAGTAGCACAAAAAACTATTTAAAAACATTCATTGCTTTCTCAAATACTTACACTCTTTACTCTCAGTTGGTAAAACATATGTATAAATGACGGTATAGTTTCTGGTATGAGTGATTGCAAGAGAAGATTCAAACAAAACATAATTTGAGTGTAATCATAAAAAGGGTGTATTCAATGAGAACTGTATTCAAATATAGCTATTGTGTACAATGAGTAAAAATTAATTCATATGAGAATAAAGGGCACGACTGGATCGCACGTACTTGCTCCATATGTCCTGTTCGTTTGAAAATTGTTTAAATTTAAAATTTAAGCCGAATGAATATAAAAAAAACAACAAAAATTGGCTTGCTCGTAAAATGCTAACAGATTTGTTTGAGCATATGTCAAACATTTTAATGCCATGCCCTTGCATATGCAAATCTCCTTAGCCATATCCGAGAAATAGTCAATTTGCGCAATCCCGCTAATAAGTAAAGTACCGTTATTCGAATTTTTATGGAAAAACTGAGTATGTAGTCTTATTGGAAAGTCCATTTTACCCCGAGTATTTTTATTCAAATCGTTACAGCCGTTTTTTGAGAATTTCTAATTTGTTTAAATTGGTCTTAAGTAAAGTACCCTTAATTTTGAGGCTAGAATGAAAATTCGAATTTCGCCTCTGGGCATTGCCAGATCCCAGATATGAAATTCGAACAAAATCTGTTCAGCCGTTGTAAGCTTCAGCCCGAGGTACAGACAGAATTGCGAGACCCACTTTTTTGAGTTCCCCTGTTACAGTAATGTCAAGATTTATTAAAATCTAACTTTTTTTGTATAGCTAGTTTGTTGAATATACAGCCGATTTCAAGATGCTTGTCTCAAAAACATTAAAGAGGCCAGAATTAAAATTAATTCACCAAATTAACATCAAAATCATTTTTTAAATTTCATTTAATATTGTGTTTAGTCACTATTATTGTCTATGATGGCCTGGCATCTTTTGTTGCAATTTTCGCTCAATTTTTCGGTGCAATCTTTGTTGAGATCCTTTTCCTAATTGATTTGCAAAGAAACAGCCGTAAAGGTAGACGCTTGTTTAATGTTTAGTTATGCGTTGCAACTACCTTTCACCTTCGTTCGTCTATTCTTTCTTCCAATTAGTATTGACGACAAAACTGGACTTAACGGTAAATATTAAATTGCTCAATTTAAGCTTTTTTCTACTTATTTCGGTCAGCAATGGTTTGAGGTTTGTGCTTCGGTTTTTCACACCAGATTCTTCAATTGCTTCGCTTGCTTCAGAGTTAAAGTTAGAAATTACAGTTGTCAGATAACTTTATCGTCCTTCTCCTATGTGACCTCTACCTGGCTCATCATCTACATTGCCACATATTTACACACTTATAAAAAGCCAAACAAAGTTATTTAAAAAAAAGAAGAAATGGGCTTACTTATTTACTTCCGTAGTCTAAAATCATGTTACGAGTAATGGAATTAATTTATAATAATTTTTTGTTACGTCTTTAACGAAACAACCTTCAAGCACAAATGCTTACTCCATTTATTTGTTGTTCGAATTGTACTCAGTTTGTATTTTGAGCATTTAAAGTTGCACCTGTAACTATTCAGCTAGGATTTTTGTACAAAAGAACTTGGCCAGTTATTTACATTAATGTTTTTCGTTAGATATCAGTACTTTTTACGAGCATTAGACATGTTTACCTGCCTACCGTAATAATTTAGTCATCTTGAGCCATTTTTGCTGCAAACCTACCTGCATTACAAAGTCATTTTAATATAAATATTGAACTATGTATTCAATTGAAATGATACAAATCGGTCTGGAATATACTTATCAACACCATAGAAATGATATGTCGCAATGATTAACAATTAAGATTCTATGTTCACGGGAAGCGCCCTATAGTCAGTCAGTCCCCATTTTTATGTATCCTGGCAACTACTTAAGTTAGAATTCCGAAGAGTTGCTAATATGGCTCATCTCAACATGGTTTTATGTTCCTGTCATTATTGGGGGCCAAGTTAGTTAGGGTAAAATTGTTCTACGTTGTTTCGTGAATAATGTGGTAGTGCACAATTTGCTGGACTACTTGATGGTGCACCTTGATACCTCTCCGACAATAACAACAAATTAAATACTCAACACCACTCTCTATCACAACCGTTTGACAAATTTTTAATCAACAGAACATCATTAATCAATCCAGACAAGATAAAAAAGAAATTAGAGACAGATATTTAAAATAGCAGCACAACAAGCGAAAGCTTCCCTTAGACTACAAAATCCAAAAAAATAAAGTGCAGGACTGAGTGCTCACGAACTAACACCTACATTTATGTTGTTTATATGCAAAAACTCAGATTTGAAATTTAAAAAAATATATTTTTTTTAACTCAGTTGCATATACTCGTATAAAATATTGTAATACGCAAGCTACGGCTCGAGTAGATAAAACGATATTCTGTGAAATTTATTTCTTTATTTTCTAGTCTATAGAACAATTCAAGTTCACACTATACTATTCTTCGCAAATTCTTTTCTTACAAGGTCTCTTTTCTCTCAAATCACTTTATCTCCTTTCAATTACTTAATTCACAAATCCAAACTAATTACTTTTTCTTGTTCACTCTCAACTTTCAATTTATCACCAAATTACAACTTCGCCCATTATCACTTTTCCAATCTCTTCGCCACGGTTCTAAACCAACTGTGTCTTTTTTGATCGCCATCTGTCCTTATATAGCAGAAGTTTCTGATAGCCAGAAACTTCTAGCAAATTCTTCGACCACTGGAACAAGAGAAATAATTTTTGCAGTTATAATTCCCTTTTATCCCTGATATTATTCGTCTCTTTCGTTGACATGAGCTGTGGAGACTTCGTCCCAGACACGAACCTCGAATGAAAGGACAGTTCGAATCAAAATTCTGCCAGAATGGAAAGTCACTTCGGAATTTGCTGCATAGACATAGGAGCGTAGTTATTATTATGCTACACTGCCCCCCTCTTAGACGTGTTCGTCCCGAACAAGTGCATCCTCATTTCGGCCATTGTATCGACTCAGTCGGTCCACATGAACCACTTTCATTTTGGCCCTCGGTCCTCGCTGGATGCGGTAGACAACATCGTTGATGCGGGTTATTCTGTAGGGACCTTCTCAGTTCCGCTGTAATTTAGGTGATTTCCCCTTTTGGCGATGGGGATTATACAGCCACACCAGATCTCCTTCCTGGAATCCTGACGTTATTGCCTTGGCATCATACCTGGTCTTCATGCGGTCGCTCGTCATCTTAATCTGGCTTCTGGTCCTTTGGTGTATGTCCCTAAGCCTTTCCCTAAGGTCCGCCACGTACTCTTCTTCATTTCTGGGCTCATTGGTAGGAGATCCAAATTTCACCTCACTGGGTAAACGAGCTATTCCACCAAATAAGATTTCGAACGGCGTATGTCGAGTAGTGCTATACACGGCACTTCTATAGGCCATCAAAAACAAGGGAATCTGCCGGTCCCAATCCCGTTGGTAGTCACCTACGACCTTCGAGAGATGTTCGTCCAAAGTCCTATTGAAACGCTCCACCATACCGTCCGACTGTGGATGAAGCGGGGTTGTCATTGTCTTTTTGATTCCGAGTAGTTGACACATCTCTTGGAAGATTCTTGACTCGAAGTTCCGCCCTTGGTCAGAATGCAATTCCAAGGGCACACCGAATCTGCTAACCCAATTGTAGACGATCTGCTCCGCCACGGTTCTGGCTTCCTGGTTAGGGATCGGAAACGCTTCCGGCCACTTACTGAAGTAGTCCATCACTACGAGTATATACCGATTACCATTGTCGGTTTCCGGAAAGGGCCCTGCGATGTCAATGGCGATTTGTTCGAAAGGTGCTCCCACGTTGTATTGGTGCATTTTACCTCGAGTTTTGATTCTCGGACCCTTGCTAGCTGTACACACGTCGCATTTTCTGCACCAGTCTTCGATATCTTCCTTCGCTTTTAACCAATAAAAACGTTCTCGTACCTTTTCTAGCGTCTTATTCACTCCCAAGTGGCCTCCGGTCGCCCCGCCATGCATTTCCTGTAACACCTCCTTGACCCTCGTCCGCGGTACGACAATCTGCATTACAAACGACTTTCCGTCGGAGGATTCCCATTTTCTTCTCAGAACACCTTCTTGGACATGGAGGGAGTCCCACTGCGCAAAATATGCCTTTAAGGTCGGGCTTCTGTGAGAGATGTCCTGATGATCCGGTTTCTCCATGTTCTCCTTCCAGGCCAGAATCGGCTCGATATCCGGGTCTTCCTTCTGAGCGTTCCGGATCTCATCTACGCTCCAGCCGGCGATAGGTTCGGCTCTCATTCTTTGGATGGAAACCAGCTCCCGTTCTTCCTGACGCGCACAATGTTTACAATCCGTTCTGCATGGTCTCCGGGACAGTGCATCCGCATTAGAGTGGAGTTTTCCTTTACGATGCTGTATTTCGTAGTCGTAGATTTGCAGCCTTTCGATCCATCTTGCGACATGACCCTCAGGACTCTTGAACTGTAATAGCCATTTTAAGGCTGCATGGTCTGTGCGAAGAACGAACTTCCTCCCGTAGAGGTATTTGTGAAAATGCTTCGTAGCCAAGATCAAAGCTAGAAGTTCCCGCCTTGTCACGCAGTAGTTCCTTTCTGGCTTAGAGAGCACCTTGCTGAAGTACGCAACCACCTTCTCTTGGCCGTCATGCACCTGGGAGAGTACGGCTCCTACCCCGACATTACTAGCATCTGCATCCACAACGAACGTTTCCCCGGGAGTGGGGTAAGCCAGTATCGGGGCATCGCATAGCCGTTGTTTAAGTGCCTTGAAGCTCTTCTCGCACTCAATTGACCATTTGAATTATTTTCCCTTTTCCGTCAACTGGTGCAGGTTCTTTGCGATCCCGGCAAAATCCTTCACGAACCGTCTGTAGTAGGTGGCTAGGCCCAGGAAGCTCCTTAGTTGGTGTTTGTCTTTGGGGACTGGCCAGTTTTTCACCGCTTCGACCTTCTCCGGATCGGTTCTCACTCCTTTCGCTGAAATTATGTGTCCCAGGTACTTGACATCCGCTCTAAACAGGGCGCACTTCTTGGGGTTGAGCTTCAGGTGGGCACTTCGAAGCCTTTGAAACACATCCCTTAGATTGTCTCGGTGTTGCGCAAACGTTTTTCCTACGACGATGACATCATCCAAGTATACCAAACAGGTTTTCCATGTTAACCCTTGCAGGACACATTCCATCAATCACTCGAAAGTCGCCGGAGCATTGCACAGCCCGAATGGCATTACCGTGAATTGCCATAGCCCATTTCCTGCGGTGAAGGCGGTTTTCTTCCGGTCTTCTGGATGAATCTGTACCTGCCAGTAGCCACTCTTCAAGTCGAGAGTGGAAAACCATCGGGCTCCTGATAGTGTGTCTAGCGTGTCGTCAATCCGTGGCAGAGGATAGCTATCTTTCTTGGTGACGTAATTGAGCTGCCGATAGTCCACGCAGAACCGCGTGCTGCCATCTTTCTTCTTAACCAGTACAACCGGTGATGCCCACGGACTTTTAGAACTTTCAATCAGACCTTCTTTCTCCATTGCCGACACCATCTCTGCAACTTCTGTCTGCTTTGCCAATGGAAGGCGCCTAGCAGGCTGACGAATTGGTCTAGTATCACCAGTGTCTATTCGATGTTGTACCAGGTGTGTTCGGCCGTATTCTCCGTCCTGTGAGGCAAATACATCAGCGTACTCATTGATAAGATTCTCTGCCATAGTTCGCTGCTCCTGATTCAGCTCACTGGACTGGAGAATCGTCTCTCTCGCTTCCGCTGTCCAAGGTGATGGGAGAGGTTTTGGAACATCACGTTCAGATATTGTTGCGACGGCGGTAATCGGCGTGCATTTTCCAGTCACCTCCCCTCGCCTTAGTTTGACAGTGTGTGGTCTTGCGTTCAAAACCCTCACTGGAACCATGGTGTTCTTTGGTTCGACTAACGTCTTTCCCACGATGTAGTCTTGAGAATTCTTCTCTGGGTCTGGTTCTACTATGTAGAATCGGTGGCTCCCAAGATCACCTTCCAGCTTCGTCCAAATGATTGTCTCTGAAGACGGCGGCAAACTTCGTCTTTACTGATGACTGTCCTGAGAGTTACGGCATTCTCGTTTCCGTACACCATCGGAATCTCCACATTTCGATACCTCAGTACTTGCATCCCGATGTCCAAGATTACTTCATTTGCTTTCATGAAGTCTACTCCGATGATGCACTCGTCGCATATATCTGCCACCAGAAACGCATGGGAGAACGTCAGTCCTGCCAGAGTAATCGTAAGACGAACTTCTCCAAATACCTTCGCCATTTCCCCTGTTGCAGTCTTCAGGCAGTAGCTGTTGGTGTTGTGCAGCCAGGAGCTTTTGACGATATCTCTTCTTACAATGGAGGCAGTGGCACCTGTGTCGATGGTGGCTACGCACTTCTTCTCGTTGATTAGTGCCTCCACTGTCAGGCTCTTGTTACCCCGTTTGGTTTGCGAAACTTGAATGGTGGTCCTGGGGGCCTCGATTCCAGTAACCAACTTCTGCCCCGTGAAGATGGTCCTTACGCATTTCCCGACCGCTGGTTTTGGTAAGTCTGACTGACAGCCTGATGCTTCCTCTCTGCTTCTCCTACTTCCGTAATGTGGACAATTTCCTCGTCTAGGTGCACTTCTGCACTGCCGTTGTAGGTGTCCGGTTTGGTTGCAATTCCAGCAACGGATTTGACTTCCGCGGGCTTTGTCTTCATCCATGACGGCTGTTCTCTGGCATGAGCATTCCACGACGGACATTTCCCTGACACGGTGTATTCCCTGGTATGCTTGGTCCGCAGCCTTCATTGACAAAGCGAATGCCAATGCCTCGGGGAGTGTTCGCTTTTCAGCCATCCTTACAGCCATTTGCAGTTGTCTGTCCTCTATGGCCTGAATAAAAGCTTCCACCGCCATTTCGTTGATAAGCTCCTCACCGGCTTTAGGGTATGAAAGATGGGCTAGTCGCTCTATATCCGCTTGCAACTGTTGGAGCGTTTCCCCCCTTTTCTGGACTCGACTACGCAGCTGAACCCTGTACACCTGCTGCATGTGTTCATCCCCAAACCGCATCTCGATAGCCTGAACCAGAGAGTCGTAGTTCTGCTGTTTATCTTCCGGGATAGTCTGCAAGAGCTCCGCAGCTGGACCCCTCAGTGCAAGTGTGAGTGCAATTGACTTCTCTTCATCGTCCCAGCTATTGGTCATTGCGGCCGCTTCGAATTGCCTTTTATAAATTGGCCATGATGTTTGACCATCGAAGATAGGAGGCTGCATCTCCTTTCTTCTCAGACCGTCAGTGGAATATTCCCGTGCTTTCTGTCTCTTCACGTCGCTGAGCTCCTTAGCAAGATTTTCGACTTGCTTCCCTACTATCTCGAATTGCGTATCCACTTTTTCAAACTGAGTCTCTATTTTCCCGAACTGAGTTTCATGTTTCTCAAAATTTTCATCGAATCTAGTTTCGACTTTTCCGAGTTGCGTCTCGACCTTCTCGATTTTCTCTTCGATCGCTTTGAATTTGGATTCCAAGTTCTTGTTTTGCTCATCAAGTTTGCTTTCCAGAGCATCTAGAGAATTCTTTTGTTCGTCCATTGCTTTCTTTTGTTCGTCCATCTTAAGTTCTAGAGAATTCTTTTGTTCTTTCAGCTTAAGTTCTATAGAATTCCTTTGGTCTTCTATTGCTTTCTTTTGTTCGTCCATGACTAACTTAAGTTGCAGGAGCAGAATCGTTATACCCGGGTCGGCTGCTGTACTTGCTGGTTCCTCTTCCACGTCAAACTCTACGTCGTGCGGATTTTCACCTTCCTGCGTTACTGCTTCTTCCAGACGAATCAGCAGGGCATCTTTTCCCCCAGTTGTGTCGAGGTTCCGCTTACTGAGTTCTGCCTTTAGTTGAATTATAGTTAGTTTTCCCAATTTGCGACCCATTTTGCGCAACTAATTAACTCAACACGGAAATCGTTTTTTTTTTTTTTTTTTTTTTTTTTTTTCAATTTCACACCACGGAAATAGTTATTCACAGAATAAGTTTTATCCCGCTTCTGACACCAATGTAATATGCAAGCTACGGCTCGAGTAGATAAAACGATATTCTGTAAAATTTATTTCTTTATTTTCTAGTCTATAGAACAATTCAAGTTCACACTATACTATTCTTCGCAAATTCTTTTCTTACAAGGTCTCTTTCCTCTCAAATCATCCCCGCCATGCATTTCCTGTAACACCTCCTTGACCCTCGTCCGCGGTACGACAATCTGCATTACAAACGACTTTCCGTCGGAGGATTCCCATTTTCTTCTCAGAACACCTTCTTGGACATGGAGGGAGTCCCACTGCGCAAAATATGCCTTTAAGGTCGGGCTTCTGTGAGAGATGTCCTGATGATCCGGTTTCTCCATGTTCTCCTTCCAGGCCAGAATCGGCTCGATATCCGGGTCTTCCTTCTGAGCGTTCCGGATCTCATCTACGCTCCAGCCGGCGATAGGTTCGGCTCTCATTCTTTGGATGGAAACCAGCTCCCGTTCTTCCTGACGCGCACAATGTTTACAATCCGTTCTGCATGGTCTCCGGGACAGTGCATCCGCATTAGAGTGGAGTTTTCCTTTACGATGCTGTATTTCGTAGTCGTAGATTTGCAGCCTTTCGATCCATCTTGCGACATGACCCTCAGGACTCTTGAACTGTAATAGCCATTTTAAGGCTGCATGGTCTGTGCGAAGAACGAACTTCCTCCCGTAGAGGTATTTGTGAAAATGCTTCGTAGCCAAGATCAAAGCTAGAAGTTCCCGCCTTGTCACGCAGTAGTTCCTTTCTGGCTTAGAGAGCACCTTGCTGAAGTACGCAACCACCTTCTCTTGGCCGTCATGCACCTGGGAGAGTACGGCTCCTACCCCGACATTACTAGCATCTGCATCCACAACGAACGTTTCCCCGGGAGTGGGGTAAGCCAGTATCGGGGCATCGCATAGCCGTTGTTTAAGTGCCTTGAAGCTCTTCTCGCACTCAATTGACCATTTGAATTATTTTCCCTTTTCCGTCAACTGGTGCAGGTTCTTTGCGATCCCGGCAAAATCCTTCACGAACCGTCTGTAGTAGGTGGCTAGGCCCAGGAAGCTCCTTAGTTGGTGTTTGTCTTTGGGGACTGGCCAGTTTTTCACCGCTTCGACCTTCTCCGGATCGGTTCTCACTCCTTTCGCTGAAATTATGTGTCCCAGGTACTTGACATCCGCTCTAAACAGGGCGCACTTCTTGGGGTTGAGCTTCAGGTGGGCACTTCGAAGCCTTTGAAACACATCCCTTAGATTGTCTCGGTGTTGCGCAAACGTTTTTCCTACGACGATGACATCATCCAAGTATACCAAACAGGTTTTCCATGTTAACCCTTGCAGGACACATTCCATCAATCACTCGAAAGTCGCCGGAGCATTGCACAGCCCGAATGGCATTACCGTGAATTGCCATAGCCCATTTCCTGCGGTGAAGGCGGTTTTCTCCCGGTCTTCTGGATGAATCTGTACCTGCCAGTAGCCACTCTTCAAGTCGAGAGTGGAAAACCATCGGGCTCCTGATAGTGTGTCTAGCGTGTCGTCAATCCGTGGCAGAGGATAGCTATCTTTCTTGGTGACGTAATTGAGCTGCCGATAGTCCACGCAGAACCGCGTGCTGCCATCTTTCTTCTTAACCAGTACAACCGGTGATGCCCACGGACTTTTAGAACTTTCAATCAGACCTTCTTTCTCCATTGCCGACACCATCTCTGCAACTTCTGTCTGCTTTGCCAATGGAAGGCGCCTAGCAGGCTGACGAATTGGTCTAGTATCACCAGTGTCTATTCGATGTTGTACCAGGTGTGTTCGGCCGTATTCTCCGTCCTGTGAGGCAAATACATCAGCGTACTCATTGATAAGATTCTCTGCCATAGTTCGCTGCTCCTGATTCAGCTCACTGGACTGGAGAATCGTCTCTCTCGCTTCCGCTGTCCAAGGTGATGGGAGAGGTTTTGGAACATCACGTTCAGATATTGTTGCGACGGCGGTAATCGGCGTGCATTTTCCAGTCACCTCCCCTCGCCTTAGTTTGACAGTGTGTGGTCTTGCGTTCAAAACCCTCACTGGAACCATGGTGTTCTTTGGTTCGACTAACGTCTTTCCCACGATGTAGTCTTGAGAATTCTTCTCTGGGTCTGGTTCTACTATGTAGAATCGGTGGCTCCCAAGATCACCTTCCAGCTTCGTCCAAATGATTGTCTCTGAAGACGGCGGCAAACTTCGTCTTTACTGATGACTGTCCTGAGAGTTACGGCATTCTCGTTTCCGTACACCATCGGAATCTCCACATTTCGATACCTCAGTACTTGCATCCCGATGTCCAAGATTACTTCATTTGCTTTCATGAAGTCTACTCCGATGATGCACTCGTCGCATATATCTGCCACCAGAAACGCATGGGAGAACGTCAGTCCTGCCAGAGTAATCGTAAGACGAACTTCTCCAAATACCTTCGCCATTTCCCCTGTTGCAGTCTTCAGGCAGTAGCTGTTGGTGTTGTGCAGCCAGGAGCTTTTGACGATATCTCTTCTTACAATGGAGGCAGTGGCACCTGTGTCGATGGTGGCTACGCACTTCTTCTCGTTGATTAGTGCCTCCACTGTCAGGCTCTTGTTACCCCGTTTGGTTTGCGAAACTTGAATGGTGGTCCTGGGGGCCTCGATTCCAGTAACCAACTTCTGCCCCGTGAAGATGGTCCTTACGCATTTCCCGACCGCTGGTTTTGGTAAGTCTGACTGACAGCCTGATGCTTCCTCTCTGCTTCTCCTACTTCCGTAATGTGGACAATTTCCTCGTCTAGGTGCACTTCTGCACTGCCGTTGTAGGTGTCCGGTTTGGTTGCAATTCCAGCAACGGATTTGACTTCCGCGGGCTTTGTCTTCATCCATGACGGCTGTTCTCTGGCATGAGCATTCCACGACGGACATTTCCCTGACACGGTGTATTCCCTGGTATGCTTGGTCCGCAGCCTTCATTGACAAAGCGAATGCCAATGCCTCGGGGAGTGTTCGCTTTTCAGCCATCCTTACAGCCATTTGCAGTTGTCTGTCCTCTATGGCCTGAATAAAAGCTTCCACCGCCATTTCGTTGATAAGCTCCTCACCGGCTTTAGGGTATGAAAGATGGGCTAGTCGCTCTATATCCGCTTGCAACTGTTGGAGCGTTTCCCCCCTTTTCTGGACTCGACTACGCAGCTGAACCCTGTACACCTGCTGCATGTGTTCATCCCCAAACCGCATCTCGATAGCCTGAACCAGAGAGTCGTAGTTCTGCTGTTTATCTTCCGGGATAGTCTGCAAGAGCTCCGCAGCTGGACCCCTCAGTGCAAGTGTGAGTGCAATGGACTTCTCTTCATCGTCCCAGCTATTGGTCATTGCGGCCGCTTCGAATTGCCTTTTATAAATTGGCCATGATGTTTGACCATCGAAGATAGGAGGCTGCATCTCCTTTCTTCTCAGACCGTCAGTGGAATATTCCCGTGCTTTCTGTCTCTTCACGTCGCTGAGCTCCTTAGCAAGATTTTCGACTTGCTTCCCTACTATCTCGAATTGCGTATCCACTTTTTCAAACTGAGTCTCTATTTTCCCGAACTGAGTTTCATGTTTCTCAAAATTTTCATCGAATCTAGTTTCGACTTTTCCGAGTTGCGTCTCGACCTTCTCGATTTTCTCTTCGATCGCTTTGAATTTGGATTCCAAGTTCTTGTTTTGCTCATCAAGTTTGCTTTCCAGAGCATCTAGAGAATTCTTTTGTTCGTCCATTGCTTTCTTTTGTTCGTCCATCTTAAGTTCTAGAGAATTCTTTTGTTCTTTCAGCTTAAGTTCTATAGAATTCCTTTGGTCTTCTATTGCTTTCTTTTGTTCGTCCATGACTAACTTAAGTTGCAGGAGCAGAATCGTTATACCCGGGTCGGCTGCTGTACTTGCTGGTTCCTCTTCCACGTCAAACTCTACGTCGTGCGGATTTTCACCTTCCTGCGTTACTGCTTCTTCCAGACGAATCAGCAGGGCATCTTTTCCCCCAGTTGTGTCGAGGTTCCGCTTACTGAGTTCTGCCTTTAGTTGAATTATAGTTAGTTTTCCCAATTTGCGACCCATTTTGCGCAACTAATTAACTCAACACGGAAATCGTTTTTTTTTTTTTTTTTTTTTTTTTTTTCAATTTCACACCACGGAAATAGTTATTCACAGAATAAGTTTTATCCCGCTTCTGACACCAATGCAATATGCAAGCTACGGCTCGAGTAGATAAAACGATATTCTGTAAAATTTATTTCTTTATTTTCTAGTCTATAGAACAATTCAAGTTCACACTATACTATTCTTCGCAAATTCTTTTCTTACAAGGTCTCTTTCCTCTCAAATCACTTTATCTCCTTTCAATTACTTAATTCACAAATCCAAACTAATTACTTTTTCTTGTTCACTCTCAACTTTCAATTTATCACCAAATTACAACTTCGCCCATTATCACTTTTCCAATCTCTTCGCCACGGTTCTAAACCAACTGTGTCTTTTTTTGATCGCCATCTGTCCTTATATAGCAGAAGTTTCTGATAGCCAGAAACATCTAGCAAATTCTTCGACCACTGGAACAAGAGAAATAATTCTTGCAGTTATAATTCCCTTTTATCCCTGATATTATTCGTCTCTTTCGTTGACATGAGCTGTGGAGACTTCGTCCCAGACACGAACCTCGAATGAAAGGACAGTTCGAACCAAAATTCTGCCAGAGTGGAAAGTCACTTCGGAATTTGCTGCATAGACATAGGAGCGTAGTTATTATTATGCTACAATATGTAAAATATTATTTAGATATTGAGAACCAGTTAATAACCTTTTCCCTCCACGGGCTCCCAATTGTGAGCTTTGGTTTAATTTTTTAATTTAAGGCCCTTTTTGGTATTGGCAGACTCCTGAAGCCCACAAATGTGACTGTCCTTTTCTCAGAACATCGTTGAAAAAAAAATTAAATTTCACATATTTTTGTGCTTCTGAATTACTAAAGAATAAGAAAACACCAAATTTATAAAAAAATATATTTTGAACAACTCAGGAGGGAAAGGAATAAGCAAAGTACGGTTATATGTATGTGTGCGTTACGGAAACCCACCGTAACTCAAATATCAAATTTGATCAAAGTCGTTAGAGTCGTTTTCGAGAAAATCTTTTTTTTTTTTTTTTTCAAAATCGGCCATTAAAGTACTGACCATTTTGGGGTTGGAATAAAAATTTCCATTTCTCCTTGAATTGTGACACCATAGAGCCCAAATATGCAGTTTAATAAATACTGATACAGAAGTTATATCTTCCAACAGAGCGAGCCAACAACCAATATTAAGGCCATACCCATAGACCAGTGTGTGACTTGCAAATAATGAGGAAGTTTTGTACGATTCCGTCGTGCACTTTATTTATTTATTTCATTCATTTATTTATGCATTCAAATTATACAAATTTTACATGACACTCGAAGATATGAATATCTTATAATTAAGCATCTAAATTATAACTAACATAACTAACAATGTTAATGAATTTTATGATATTTAATTGAGCAAGTATTCAAATATATGTATTAACATTCAATTAGACATGTGTAAAAATAGCTTCCCCCGAAATATGGCTGATGAGCTTATTATTTGCAATTCAACTGGGAGACTATTCCACAGTCGAACTGCTGATACAAAGTAAGATCGCTCTGCAATAGTGTGTGAAACACGTGGTAGAATCATTTTCAAACCTCTACGAGACTAAGCAAAATGAAGCATTTCTGGTAAGTACTCAGGACACCTATTGTGAATTATATCATGGAGTTTTAAAATATTCCTAAATTTACAATAATCATCTATATTCATTCCCAATAGTGAAGTTTTAAGATGAGAAACACTGGTATGTCTTGGAATATTATAAATGAATTTTATTCAGTCAAAATGGCATATTCAGACTCTTTATTAAGCTTTTATTCATATTCGGAAGTAGCAAATGAGATGAGTATTCTCAAAAAATAGTAGTAAAAGAATTGCTTAGGTAAAAAGAACTTAAAAAGAGATGAATATAAAAAAAATACTTATAAAAAAGAACTTAAAATTAGTACTTTGTTGTAAAACCTTTATTATTAATAACTGCCTTACACCGATGTTGCATTGAGTTAACTAAGTCTTGACAACGCTCTTTTGGGATTTTCGCCCAAGAATCCTTCACTACCTCCCAAAGTTCCCGGTTATTGAATGGTTTTGCCTTTCTCACTTCCTTTTTTATATCACCCCACAGGTTTTCTATGGGATTAAGGTCGGGTAACTTTGCGGGCCAAGACATGTTTTTCCTACGACGATGACATCATCCAAGTATACCAAACAGGTTTTCCATGTTAACCCTTGCAGGACACATTCCATCAATCACTCGAAAGTCGCCGGAGCATTGCACAGCCCGAATGGCATTACCGTGAATTGCCATAGCCCATTTCCTGCGGTGAAGGCGGTTTTCTCCCGGTCTTCTGGATGAATCTGTACCTGCCAGTAGCCACTCTTCAAGTCGAGAGTGGAAAACCATCGGGCTCCTGATAGTGTGTCTAGCGTGTCGTCAATCCGTGGCAGAGGATAGCTATCTTTCTTGGTGACGTAATTGAGCTGCCGATAGTCCACGCAGAACCGCGTGCTGCCATCTTTCTTCTTAACCAGTACAACCGGTGATGCCCACGGACTTTTAGAACTTTCAATCAGACCTTCTTTCTCCATTGCCGACACCATCTCTGCAACTTCTGTCTGCTTTGCCAATGGAAGGCGCCTAGCAGGCTGACGAATTGGTCTAGTATCACCAGTGTCTATTCGATGTTGTACCAGGTGTGTTCGGCCGTATTCTCCGTCCTGTGAGGCAAATACAACGTACTCATTGATAAGATTCTCTGCCATAGTTCGCTGATCCTGATTCAGCTCACTGGACTGGAGAATCGTCTCTCTCGTTTCCGCTGTCCAAGGTAATGGGAGAGGTTTTGGAGCATCACGTTCAGATATTGTTGCGACGGCGGTAATCGGCGTGCATTTTCCAGTCACCTCCCCTCGCCTTAGTTTGACAGTGTGTGGTCTTGCGTTCAAAACTCTCACTGGAACCATGGTGTTCTTTGGTTCGACTAACGTCTTTCCCACGATGTAGTCTTGAGAATTCTTCTCTGGGTCTGGTTCTACTATGTAGAATCGGTGGCTCCCAAGATCACCTTCCAGCTTCGTCCAAATGATTGTCTCTGAAGACGGCGGCAAACTTCGTCTTTACTGATGACTGTCCTGAGAGTTACGGCATTCTCGTTTCCGTACACCATCGGAATCTCCACATTTCGATACCTCAGTACTTGCATCCCGATGTCCAAGATTACTTCATTTGCTTTCATGAAGTCTATTCCGATGATGCACTCGTCGCAAATATATCTGCCACCAGAAACGCATGGGAGAACGTCAGTCCCGCCAGAGTGATCGTAAGACGAACTTCTCCAAACACCTTCGCCATTTCCCCTGTTGCAGTCTTCAGGCGGTAGCTGTTGGTGTTGTGCAGCCATGAGCTTCTGACGATATCTCTTCTTACAATGGAGGCGGTGGCACCTGTGTCGATGGTGGCTACGCACTTCTTCTTGTTGATTAGTGCCTCCACTGTCAGGCTCTTGTTACCCCGTTTGGTTTGCGAAACTTGAATGGTGGTCTTGGGGGCCTCGATTCCAGTAACCAACTTCTGCCCCGCGAAGTTGGTCCTTACGCATTTCCCGACTGCTGGTTTTGGGAAGTTGACTGACGGCCAGATGCTTCCTCTCTGCTTCTCCTACTTTTGCAATGTGGACAATTTCCTCGCCTAGGTGCACTTCTGCACTGCCGTTGTAGGTGTCCGGTTTGGTTGCAATTCCAGCAACGGATTTGACTTCCGCGAGCTTTGTCTTCATCCATGACGGCTGTTCTCTGGCATGAGCATTCCACGACGGACATTTCCCTGACACGGTGTATTCCCTGGTATGCTTGGTCCGCAGCCTTCATTGACAAAGCGAATGCCAATGCCTCGGGGAGTGTTCGCTTTTCAGCCATCCTTACGGCCATTTGCAGTTGTCTGTCCTCTATGGACTGAATAAAAGCTTCCACCGCCATTTCGTTGATAAGCTCCTCACCGGCTTTAGGATATGAAAGATGGGCTAGTCGCTCTATATCCGCTTGCAACTGTTGGAGCGTTTCCCCCCTTTTCTGGACTCGACTACGCAGCTGAACCCTGTACACCTGCTGCATGTGTTCATCCCCAAACCGCATCTCTATAGCCTGAACCAGAGAGTCGTAGTTCTGCTGTTTATCTTCCGGGATGGTCTGCAAGAGCTCCGCAGCTGTACCCCTCAGTGCAAGCGTGAGTGCAATAGACTTCTCTTCATCGTCCCAGCTATTGGTCATTGCGGCCGCTTCGAATTGCCTCTTATAAATTGGCCATGATGTTTGACCATCGAAGATAGGAGGCTGCATCTCCTTTCTTCTCAGACCGTCAGTGGAATATTCCCGTGCTTTCTGTCTCTTCACGTCGCTGAGCTCCTTAGCAAGATTTTCGACTTGCTTTCCTACTATCTCGAATTGCGTATCCACTTTTTCAAACTGAGTCTCTATCTTCCCGAACTGAGTTTCATGTTTCTCAAAATTTTCATCGAATCTAGTTTCGACTTTTTCGAGTTGCGTCTCGACCTTCTCGATTTTCTCTTCGATCACTTCGAATTTGGATTCCAAGTTCTTGTTTTGCTCATCAAGTTTACTTTCCAGAGCATCTAGAGAATTCTTTTGTTCGTCCATTGCTTTCTTTTGTTCATCCATTGCTTTCTTTTGTTCGTCCATCTTAAGTTCTAGAGAATTCCTTTGGTCGCCCATTGCTTTCTTTTGTTCGTCCATCGCTTTCTTTTGTTCGTCCAGCTTAAGTTCTAGAGAATTCCTTTGATCTTCTATTGCTTTCTTTTGTTCGTCCATGACTAACTTAAGTTGCAGGAGCAGACTTGTTATACCCGGGTCGGCTACTGTACTTGCTGGTTCCTCTTCCACGTCAAACTCTACGTCGTGCGGATTTTCACCTTCCTGCGTTACTGCTTCTTCCAGACGAATCAGCAGGGCATCTTTTCCCCCAGTTGTGTCGAGGTTCCGCTTACTGAGTTCTGCCTTTAGTTGAATTATAGTTAGTTTTCCCAATTTGCGACCCATTTTGCGCAACTAATTAACTCAACACAGAAATCGTTTTTTTTTTTTTTTTTGTGCAATTTCACACCACGGACATAGTTATTCACAGAATAAGTTTTATCCCACTTCTGACACCAATGTAATATGCGAGCTACGGCTCGAGTAGATAAAACGATATTCTGTGAAATTTATTTCTTTATTTTCTAGTCTATAAAACAATTCAAGTTCACACTATACTATTCTTCGCAAATTCTTCTTGTTACAACGTCTCTTTCCTCTCAAATCACTTTATCTCCTTTCAATTACTTAATTCACAAATCCAAACTAATTACTTCTTCTTGTTAACTCTCAACTTTCAATTTATCACAAAATTACAACTTCGCCCATTATCACTTTTCCAATCTCTTCGCCACGGTTCTAAACCAACTGCCCCCTCTCGATCGCCATCTGTCCTTATATAGCAGAAGTTTCTGATAGCCAGAAACTTCTAGCAAATTCTTCGACCAAAAACAGCAATACCTAAAAACAAAATCCCTAAAAAGTTATGACAATCATTTCGTGCAGTTATAATTCTCTCTTGTTCTCTCTTATCCGTGATATTATCCGAACTGTGGAGACTAATTGCAGACACGAACCTCAAATGAAAAGACACTTCGGAATTTGTTGCCTGTTCGAGGGCGTAGTTATTATGCTACATTATGTTACAGTATTGTAGCATAATAATAACTACGCCCCCTATATGACGCAACAAATTCCGAAGTGACTTTCCATTCTGGTAGAATTTTGGTTCGAACTGTCCTTTCATTCGAGGTTCGTGTCTGGGACGAAGTCTCCACAGCTCATGTCAACGAAAGAGACGAATAATATCAGGGATAAAAGGGAATTAAAACTGCAAGAATTATTTCTCTTGTTCCAGTGGTCGAAGAATTTGCTAGAAGTTTCTGGCTATCAGAAACATCTGCTATATAAGGACAGATGGCGATCAAAAAAAGTGACAGTTGGTTTAGAACCGTGGCGAAGAGATTGGAAAAGTGATAATGGGCGAAGTTGTAATTTGGTGATAAATTGAAAGTTGAGAGTGAACAAGAAAAAGTAATTAGTTTGGATTTGTGAATTAAGTAATTGAAAGGAGATAAAGTGATTTGAGAGGAAAGAGACCTTGTAAGAAAAGAATTTGCGAAGAATAGTATAGTGTGAACTTGAATTGTTCTATAGAGTAGAAAATAAAGAAATAATTTCACAGAATAATTGTTTTATCTACTCGAGCCGTAGCTCGCATATTACTATATCATTCCATTTAAAATCGTTCTGTAGAATACTATCGAAATCAATATTGCGAAACGATCTTTAACTGAATGATGTGATGCCACTTGAGTTATTCTTACGGAATTGAACTGAACAGAAAATAAAATCGTGTATAAACGCGGAAGTATGATTAATAGTGGGCTGAAAGCATGTGGGCCATTGAGTATTTAAAACAGAGAGACTAATTTGACCATAAAAGTAATTGAACAATTCCGTAATGTTATTGTTCCGGAAAATGTTAACATTAAAGTCACCACCCATTAATATATTGTTATACTGTGGACTCAATTTTAATAAAACTTCCTCAAGTTCGCCTATGTTCTCCTCTTTAAACTTGTATGGCGGACAGTATATAACAACCAATAGATACTTATCGTGGCTACTATTGACCTCAATGCAAAGGAACTGGATGCTTGACAGGCTTGAAGAGAAAATACACTTCGCTGAAAAGTGTTCTTTAATGTACATACAAACACCACCTCCACTTCTGTCGTCACGATCGTTCCTATACAATTTAAAACCTGGTAAATTCACAAGTGGTGACGTAATATTATAATTAAGCCAAGTTTCTGACACCATGATCACATTCAGTTTTGAGTTACTGAGTATTTCATAAAGTACAGTGTACTCAGACCGAATACTTCCTGCATTCACATGACAAATATTGAGACCATTGTACGCTTTACACATCACATTGAGAACACACCTTACAATGTCAGAACTTGACACCATAACTAATTATTAACATAATCAAGCCCTCAACCCACCCAAAGGAAGATATTCCTACAGAAATTGAAGCTAATACATATTCTATTCTATTTAAGGTAATAAAAGTTATTGTAATAAATCTCATCTTATATAAATTATTTTTTCATTTGAAAACCTATCAAAACCGTGCCACGCAACAAATTCATTAATTTTTTATTATTATTCTTAAAGAAAAAAAAAAAAAAAACGAATAACAAAATTCAACTGAAAAGAGAAAAAAAACAACGAAGCAGCAAACAAAAATATGAAAACAATCAAGCATGATTAAGGAGAGAATTAAAAAACATTTATATAGTTATTGTTTAAGAAAAGCAAAAGCTGTAGAAGACAAACGCAACCGGCAACACTGACATGATCTTCATTAACCTTGAAACAATGCAAAATTGTGCTCCCACACACACAGAGTGCATTGTTCAATTGCAGTACTTTTGATTCTTTCCTCATGACAAATTCTCCGTTGTCCGTTCAGTTGTTAGAGAATAAACGTTTACTTAACACGTTGGCTTGGTCTTCTTCTTCTTTTTTTTTGGTCGAATTATTTCCTCGCGTGTATATTTCCATATACATTTTTTGGTGCCTCCTGTGAGGAATGATTTTAATTTGCCCTAAGTACATCATGGAAAACAGTTTTTTTTATATAAAATTATTTGGTTTAATTGCGGATTACATCAAATTGCATCACGTTAAATATTGGCTTTGCGCAGGCGCTCTAGAACATTCGCTCACGTGTGGAGACAACGAGCAGCGACAGAATTCGCAGAATTTTTCCACCTGGCTCATCTTTGGACATTGGCACTTGTTATACACAGTGAGTAACGTGATTTGGTGTGTGCATTGGCAATGGCTGAGTTAAATCGACGCACATCCCAAGCCAACATATTGCGCCGTATGACCACGGCAATTTTGGCTGAGGGATTCACTGGCGACTATCATACATGTGCCCAGGAATTAACCAGTCTAAATTTACATTTTGAGCGTTTTACTGCCGCTCATGATGTGCTAGTCGACGACGCAGACAATGATGAAGAATTAGATGCACATCAGCGGCTGTGGAACGATCTGGAGGATTTGTACAACCCAGCGGTGGCAAAACTTAAGCGATTGATGGTTCCTAAGGTTGAGCCATTGATTCCGGAGAATTCTGCAGAACTGCGATCTTCTGCCATGAGTCTTAAAGTGGATCCGGTTACTATACCGAAATTTGATGGCTCACTTCGCAACTGGCTAGCGTTCAAGGATGCAATTCAAACGCTCATCGACAAACCAGGCATTCCCGAGTACTACAAATTGCAGAAATTGCGCGAGTCATTGGTTGGCGATTCGCTCGAAACGCTTGTTGGCAATCTCTACACTGGTGGCTATCAGGCTACTTGGGATGAGTTGATGAGACGCTACGACAACAAAAAACAATTGGCTGAGTTGCACGTCTCTCGCTTCATTGGCATCAAACCAGTCGCTATCGAAACTGGTGCGGGACTCTTGACTGTTGTGGACACCGTGCGTGAATCACTTCGCGCATTGCGTGTAATGGCATTGCCAGTCGATCAATGGGATGCAATAGCCGTACCAATAGTCACATCAAAATTGCCACAAATCACACAACATGCATGGGGTATGCACACAAGTCAAAAGGATATTCCCAAATTGGATAATTTGCTGGAATTCGTCGAGAAACGAGCACAGAGTTTGTCTCTGGACATTATTCATTGGCCTGGCTTTTCAAACCATGGCACCGCAATGGGCTCATCACAGCGGCGTTTACCTAATGCACCACGATTGGTGAAGTCCAAACTGGCAGCGACTTCACTTGGCAATTGCGAATTTTGCGACAGCAGTATACATCGCATCAGTAGCTGTCCAAAGTTGTTGGCTTTATCTGTGGCTGAACGATTCAACAAACTACGCAGCTCTAATCTGTGCTTCAACTGTTTGAAGCCTGGACATGCAACCAAGGTGTGTGCAGGTGGCAACTGCCGCAATTGTCAAGGCAGACATCATACCTTGCTATGCCGCGGTAATTCTTCTGGCACCGCACCAGCCGCTAGATCGACAACAACATCATCAGCTACGATAACACCTGCAACATCAATATCTCAACCACCACAAAACTATCCTGCATGACTACCACCGTCGGCTAAGACGTTTGTGGTCATTGGCGAGCGATTAGTCTTATTGGCGACTGCCATTGTTCACATAAAGGACGGCTTTGGCTCTACTCATCGTTGCCGGATCATTTGCGACCCGGGCAGTCAGGTCAGTTTTATGAAATACCGCTTTTTTAATCAATTGGCTATTTGCAGGAAACCCTGTACAATTCAAGTAGAAGGTGTCGGTTCGGCCATAACACACACGCGTGGCCGCGCTACACTCAATTTGGCATCGTGCGATGGCACATTCGACATTGATGTGGATTTCTATTTACTCACTACCATCATTACACCGACTCCAGCAGCTGACATTGCACCGTCATGCTGGGAACATTTGCGCACATTAGCTTTGGCAGATCCGTCGTGTGGTAGAACGGGTCGAATAGATGCTCTTATTGGCGCTGACGTGTGGGGTAATATCATACAAGAAGGCATAGTACGCGGTTCAGTAAATGAACCATTTGCACAATCAACTTCGCTGGGATGGGTGGTATTCGGACCAGCGACAGTAGACACTTCAATTATGGCATCAACGCGCTCACTTCACACAATCCATGACAATGTTGACGGTAGTGATGAACGTCTCGACCTGGCACTGGCTCGTATATTTGAAGCTGACGCAGACAACCAGACAACGGTTACCGATAACGATGTATGCGAGAATGTTTTCATGGCTACGCATCGACGTGACTCCGATGGCCGTTACGTCGTCCAGATTCCTTTTCGTCCAGACGCACAGATTCTTGGAAACTCTCATCCACTGGCACTACGTCAATTTTATCAGTTGGAGCGTAGATTGGCGAACGATCCAGAACTCAAGGCGAAGTACGTAGCATTCATACAGGAATACATGGCTTTAGGACATATGAAGCATGCCTTGAACTTATCATCTGAACCATCACAGCGATACGTGATACCACATCATCCAGTATTGGCAAAATTTCGCGTTGTTTTCAATGCTTCGGCGAAGACATCAAATGGAGTTTCTTTAAATGACACACAATTGAGTGGACCGCTCATACAAGAGTTGCTCACTACGATCATCTTCCGCTTTCGACGCTTTGCAGTGGCTCTCTCGGCAGATGTAGAGAAGATGTTCCGCCAAGTTCGAGTTAACGAAAGTCATCAACGCTGGCAGCAAATTTTGTGGCGCGAATCAACTACTGAGCCGATTCGCACTTACCAGTTGACTACTGTCACATATGGCATGGCATCGGGTCCGTACAACGCTGTTCGAGCAATGCAGCAGTGCGGCCGCGACAACTGTCATATATTGGCGAATGCTAACCAATCGGCGATCGCTCTCACAAGCATTAACGAGTGTCGAAACCACCCAACAAGCGATTCAATTGGCCAACGACGTCGATACAGTCTTGCAGCAAAGGTCACTTTCATCTCCGCAAATGGCAGTCCAATGACAAAATGGCAGTGGCTGGAATCACAGGCAATCTGGGGACAGCAGATGACATCGAATTGAAATCTCCGGAGATAACAGTACTCGGTTTGCATAGGAATCCAACAACGGATGAGTTGTTCTATCGAATCAACATTGGCGAAATGACATCTACAACCAAACGACAAGTGCTTAGCGATACCGCGAGATTATATGACCCAACAAATATGCTTGCACCCGTCATCATTGTGGCGAAAATATTTATACAGACCTTATGGCGTACTGGCTTAGAATGGGACTCTCAACTTCCAACGGAATTGATTCAAGACTGGTCCGATTATCGCAACAATTTGCAGCGGTTGCAACAATTACGCATTCCACGGTGTTTGCAGATGAAAGCATCGGTCACCATTCATTTACATGGCTTTTGCGACGCTAGCATCAAGGCATATGCAGCTGTTGTATACGTCTGTACGACGAGCAGCAATGGCGACTTCACATCAGCACTCGTTACTGCGAAAACGCGTGTTGCACCATCTCGAGTCGATCAACTAGGCAATTCGACGACTACGATACCACGATTGGAGTTGTGCGCAGCACGACTTTTAGCGGAGACTATTGGCAGTACTAGACACGCATAGGACTTGGAGCAGGCACCCTGTACGCTATATAGTGACTCAACGATTGTACATTGTTGGCTACGCAAACCAATTGCTACACTCAAACCCTATGTTGCAAACAGAGTTAACTACATACAGCAACATACCAACGTGGCTGATTGGCGACATGTTCGAAGTCATCTAAATCCAGCTGACTGTGCGAGCCGCGGGATTACAGCGGATTCTTTGGTTGGTCACCCGCTATGGTGGCATGGCCCGACTGAACTAATGCGAACCAACATAGCAAATGATATTCCATCACCTTCGGAGGCAGACGTAGAAGCGATAGCTGTAGAGTCTAGGCCTATTAAGGCTCATATTGTGCGTACTTCCCCACAGCTTATCATACAAACGAGATATCGCTGTGGCAAGGAAGTCATCACCATCGATTTAGTCGAACGTTTCTCTTCTATTGGCCGCCTAATACGAACAACTACGTATGTGCTTCGTGGCAATCCAACTCGACGACAATATTGGCATCACACAGTGGTGGAGTGTGACGAAATGGCTATGGCTTTAAAATGGCATCTTCGAGCAGAGCAAGACAGGTACTTTTGCAGTGAAATTCAGCAACTAACCCATTCTCGACAGGTGGCAGTTACAAGTAAGTTGGCACCGTTGGCGCCATATTTGGATTCAGAGGGCATATTGCGAGTCGGCGGTAGATTACGAAATTCTGACCTATCTACGGACCAAAAGCATCCAATCATTATGGCAAAAGAGAGCACCCTGTCGCGACTCATCGTACGAGACATTCATCTCATTAACTCCCACGCGCAGGCTACCCTCATGCTGCAAGTACTCCGACATCGTTATTGGGTCATCAGCGGCCGTGCGCTCGTAAAACAATGCGTATATGAATGTGTCATATGCCGACGACACACTCAGCGAATGGCTCAGCAACAAATGGCATCATTACCGGCGGCGCGGGTTGTGGCATCACCACCCTTTTCTTTATCTGGCATCGACTACTGTGGACCTTTCAACATTCGGATTGGGGCAAAGCGCAAACGTACGACAATGAAAACATATGTGGCCATCTTCGTCTGCATGGCCACCAAGGCTGTCCACATCGAGCTGGCGGAGGATTTATCAGCAAGAGCATTTCTCAACGTTTTTGCACGCTTCATTGGCCGGCGTGGCCCATGTAGTCACCTTTACAGCGACAATGGCACGCAGTTCAAAAGGGCGAACAAACTTCTTCAATCCGACCTGGTCGAATGGCACAGTGAATACACACAACAGCAATTGGCGAATCAACAGACTCAATGGCATTTCATCTCAGCCGCAGCTCCCCATCAAGGCGGTCTATGGGAGGCCGCCGTTAAGTCGGCAAAGAGGCATTTGCTACGCGTAGTTGGTGGACAGACACTATACGACGATCAATTACATACATTGCTTGTGCGAATTGAGGCTTGCTTAAATTCGCGACCGTTGATTGCAATACATGATAGCGTGGATGACCGTTTGGCATTGTCTCCAGCTGATTTCTTGATCGGTCGTTCGCTCGTGGCATTACCTGAACCTACCATACCAGAAGCGTCTACAAATCGACTTCAACATTGGCAACTTTTACGACAAATGCATCAATCGTTTTGGCATCGTTGGCACGATGAATATTTGGCTTCGTTGCAGCAGCGCAAAAAGTGGCGGCGACAATGTGAAAATCTGCTGGTTGGGGATGTCGTCGTACTTCGTCACGAAAATTTACCGCCAGCCAAATGGCGACTGGCACGCATCATTGCTGTTCATCCGGGCAGCGACGGACTTGTTCGCAATGTAACTGTGCAATATTGCTTGGAGTCTGATAAATTGAAGAGCACAACGCGACCGGCACAAAAGGTGTGTCGACTATTCAGCAGTGGTCCTGAGCCTACCGGCCCAGCCGGGCAGTAAATGTAGAAGACAAACGCAACCGGCAACACTGACATGATCTTCATTAACCTTGAAACAATGCAAAATTGTGCTCCCACACACAGAGTGCATTGTTCAATTGCAGTACTTTTGATTCTTTTGAATAAACGTTTACTTAACACGTTGGCTTGGTCTTCTTCTTCTTTTTTTTTGGTCGAATTATTTCCTCGCGTGTATATTTCCATATACAAAAGCAATAGATGCAGCAGTTTAAATAAAATTAGCCTCTCCAGCAACGACAGCAGCAATTTCAGACGAGTTTATAGCGGCAGGCGCATTGCCCACAGTAGAATATGATTCTAGTGACAACATGTTGACAATGTCAATCAGTCTCGTATCAGCTGTTTCTTCGATGAAAACTCTCCCGCTTCGCGTAAACACTCAGACTTATTACGCCGAAATTCATTCGCCCTCCGAAAAAGTGCTTCTTTAGGCTTAGTTAAACTTTCGTACACTCTCACAAATTTATTACTTCCGAATCCAAGGTCGCTCAGTGTAGCTGATTTGGAATTAGATTTGTAGTACTCCGACACTTTCTTTAATAACTTTGTTTTGCATTGTGCATGTGGTAGTCTTATTATAACTGCGCTATTAGACGAATTCCTTCCCGGTGATGCACGTATAATAAAGTTCGGTGTTATTGGTGTAATATTAATTGTAGTGCAGAACTTGTGGAATATATCAGTAAGATTTGTGGAATACATCAGTAAGATTTAATTCTGGCATTAAAAATAATTTCAATTGAATTCATACGCTCAGAAAGTTAGTTGTGCATAGTGCTGAATTCAGTTTTTAGTTGTGTTACAACCGATTCAGTTATTTTTGGTGTCAGTGTTTCTAATCGAAACTCAATTCTCTCCCACAACTTAGCCGAAGACAAGAGAGCTGGTGAACCGGAGTAAGAACTGATAGAAATCGGATTCGCAGATCTCAGCTTTCTCTTTTGCTCATTGCGGTCTTTAGACATTTTCGCTTATACATATGTATGTATGTACTCACTGTTCTGAATTTACCATCTTAAAAATTCGTCTATTCTAATTTTTAATTCCAATTTATTAAAAACCAGTTAAAGACAATAAAAATATTTTTTACTAACACTATACATTATTAACTAGGAGAAATGAATTTATTGCGGAGCCACTGTTATTCACAGCCTTCTGTTCATTTGACACTTTATTTGTTCTTTTTATTAAATCTGTCTAAACTTGAAATCTGAACTATATACAAACGAAAGTCACTTTTACTGTAATATTTTTTTTTTTAATGTTAAAGTGGTTGCCGTGGCTCAGTGATTAAGTGCGCGATTACTGAGCGGGGAGACTTAAGGTTCGAGTCCCGAAAAATACCAAAAAGTCATTTCACTAAGCGATACACAGGTAGTGGAAGAATCTTCCGATTTGAAACTGCCTGGATATAACTTAATGTCATTATTCTTCCCCACCGTGGCCTCGCCATTTATGTCCGTAGTGATATTGTTTACCAAGTTCCACCACAGTATGGCCACTGTTCCAATCTGGAATTTAATTTCAAATGGCTAAAATTCACCGTTCGTAAGCAAATAATTTACTACTGCTTTATTTACAGAAGCCCTAGTGCGGACAACAACTCAACTTTTGATGAATTTGATGCGTTGTCCGATTCAACCACTCGAATAGTCTCCTTTTTTCCTCATACTGAAATTGTGATTGCGGGCGCTTTCAATATACACAATTCGGATTGGCTTGAACATTCTGACCAGACAACACCCGCAGGAAGGTATGTTAAACTTTTTGCTGAGATTAACAATTTGACTCAGCTTGTAAATGAGCCTACACGTATACGGGATATTGAAAGTCATTCCGCCAACACCTCGGACTTGTTTCTTACTTCGCACTCTGATAAATACACTATTGATGTTTTAGCGTCTCTAGGTCGGTCTGACCATAATATCGTATCAGCTAAATTCTCGTACTCTGACCACACAGTTAAAGAAAAAACTCCTAAAGGAAAAGAATGGCAAAACGAGAAAGCCACCTGGAGCGGCCTCAATAGATTCTTTAGGAGTTTTAACTGGTCACTATGCTTCCTCGATAGTGACGTGGATGCTGCTGCTGACATGATCACTGACACTATCCTCTTAATTATGGACGACTTTATTCCTAACGAAATAAAGAGCATTAAACCTAAGGCAAACTCGTGGTTTGACCAGAGCTGGAAAGAGGCTATCAGGTTGAAAGAAGTAAGTTTTCGGTCTTATAAAGTCAACAAATTTGAGGAAAACCGAATGAAGTTCAAACAAGCCAGACTGCAAAGACTGCACTGCCCATATTCGATGAGTAAGATTCTTACACGAACAAAATTTGAGAAAAAAATCCTACAATTTCCCAAAGGTAGTAAAGATTTTTGGTCATTCGTCAGAAATATTAAAAATTCCACTCCAAAATTCTGCCATTCCCACGCTGGATTGTAATGACATTCCAGCTGTAAGCCCCTTAGACAAAACCAATCTGCTTGTTGCTCACTTTGCAGCGAACTTCACGCTGCCAGATAATGCTTAGTCTCCACCTGTATTCGAGAACGTCGAATTTTCCATGGGACAGGTCCACTTTCGAACTCGTACAGTTGCAGGAGTACTCAAAGGTCTTAACATACACAAATCCGCTGGTTCAGATGGTATCCCTTCATAGTTTTGAAGAGGTGTTCTTCTACGCTGACAAAACCTCTGCGTAAGCTTTTCAGTCTATCCTATTCTTCAGGGCCCTTTCCGACTAGATGGAAAACAGCGTTTGCCCAGCCGGTCCCAAAAAAAAGGCGAATCTTCCTCCCTTTGCAATTACCGAACAATTGCACTTACCATTCTTTCCAAGGACATGGAAACACTGATGAATCATAAGCTTATGAAATATCTCGATTCACGGAAACTCCTTAATGACCGGCAGTATGGTTTTCGTAGCAACAGGTTCACTGGTGATTTGATGGCATATCTCACCGTGAAGTGGAACCATTCTCTTCATCATTTCGGCGAAAGTAAGATGGTTGCGCTTGATATCTATTTGATAGAGTTACCCAGTGGTTTTTCAAACCTCCGGCAGCGCCTCACACGGGGGAAGCTGAAAGAGACTTATCGGCTCCGTGAAGAAGGTCCTAGCAGAAGTGATGCGGAATCAGAAACTTCAATATGACACGCTAAAGGATAGGCATGGCCGTTATTAATTCACGTCCTCTTACCCATGTTTCGTTAGAAGTAGAGGATGCGGAAACCTTGACACCCAATCATTTCCTTTTGGGTTCAGCGGATGGAGGTAAACCCCCAGGAGTCTTCGACGACAAGGATTTTATCTTAAGGAAAAACTGGCAGAAGAGCCAACAACTTACCAATATTTTTTGGAAACGCTGGGTCCGGGAATATTTGCCTACGCTCACTAAAAGGAGACGATGGTTTGATCCCGGCAAGTTGTAGATAAAGGTGACGTCGTAATTATTGTAGATGACGGTCTTCCAAGGAGTTGTTGGACCAAAGGCGTCATGATAGAGGTTTTCAAGGCGGCTGATGGACAATTATGAAAGGCTACCGTCAAAACATAGATATCAAGAAGGCATCGAACGAGGCTGAGAAGCCTACTGAGGGTGCTCTTCCCACGGGAGGGAGAATATTATAAACAAAACGCACCCTAGACCTCGATGTAACGTTGTCCTCGGTTGCATGCTAATTATTTCACGTAGACGTTAGATGACGCAATATCAGCATCAAAAACGAATTGTAATTGGCGAGTTAGAAAACGAGTGCTGATTGGCAGATGATGTTTGAGAGTGCGAGTTGAATTGAAGACGGCGTGGCGGAGACACCTTTTTTTGAGCAAAATCGAATTTTTAATTTTAATTTTAAATCCATTTCTTTAATAATAAATAATAAATCATAAAGCCATAATTGACGTTCTCTGTTTGTCATTTTTATTTTTGAATTCGATTGGCTGCGGGTTCCACCCTTCCAGACACAATACCGATCGTTAAGTCTTATTGTGATTATCCCATCAGAGTCCTCGGTTAAATTTTGCTAAGAAAAAGTCCTAACAACAGTTTTCTGATAAAATATTTCGAAAATCGTGTCGCGTAATCAACAAAACCAAATGAATATAATTGGTAGCTTAGCCGGTTTGCTAACGGACAGAGTTAGTTTAATGTCTATATGACAGCTGAGAAAAGTCATTTTGATGTCTGGTTTTGTAAAAGTCGATGGCAAGATGCCATTTTCTTAATTTTTTTATCACGTCGAGGACGCCAGCAAGTTGACTAAGCCGCCACCAAGAGGTATATATTTTATTGTAAATATATTTCTAACGTACTCTAATCAGAGATAGAAAATAAACTCTATCAAAAAGGAATATCGTTCATTTCTGGCCAAGGCTCAGTGTATGTTTCTCGACATCTTTAGTTTCTTTTGCAAGAATTTACCCGTTGCAGCCAGCGAAAAACTACATCACAGCCAGCGACATTTCGTCTCGTAGTGAGCGAGTATTCGCGTCACAGACACTGACGAATATTCTCGCAGCCAGCGAGTAATTTTCCCGTCGCAGTCACCGAACACTGCCCGTCGCAGCCACTGACGAATAGTCTCGCAGTCAGCGAGTATTTGCCCGTCGCAGCAGTATTTGTCAACGGAGCAAGCCGTCAGCGTCGCAATGAAGGTACGCGAAATCCGTAAAGACCCCGGATTTGAACTTCGGATTTTTGCCTCAAACTTGGCAGAGGTTATGACTATATTGACTGGTAGTGTGGGGTCCGCAATCGTTAAAGTAGGCCACTCAGTCGCAAATAGTCTAGCGACACAGAAGGTACTTGGTATGTACTGGCAGCCGTCGAGTAACACCTTCAGGTTTCAACTGAAATTTCGTCATGTGGATGCGGACATCATCGCAGGGACTAGATGCCCTAGCAAAAGAGAGCTGCTAAGTATAGTTATGTCAGTGTTTGATCCACTGGGATTTCTGTGCCATTTTCTGATTGGTGGTAAGCTATTAATACGAGAGATTTGGAGGCATGGCATACGCTGGGATGAGCCATTACCCAGCAGTATCAACGCAGCATGGAAAAGTGATGCCAACAAATAGCCTAGGTAATCGAGTTCCAGATACCATGACATTATTTCGTCAACACCGTGCCGAAGCAGCTTCAGTTCAAGCAGACGTTCTTGGACCACGTCTGATGCAAATGATCGTGAAGGAACACTCACTTGATGTCGCCCGTTGCGTTCTCTAGATCGATTCAAAAACATTGGTTAAGGGGGCCAGATTTTTTATGGAAAGAAGAAGAAGAATGTGTTAATGGTCGCATTGATGCAGCCAGCTGGCTACCATACAACGTGAAACGCCCAATAATATTGCCGCCCGATCATGTCTTCACAAATCTAATTATGAATCATCAGCATTGGCAAATGAAGGAACAGAAAGTCGAGGCAGCGATCTGTGAAATTCGCCAAAAGTACTGGATCCCGCGCTTGGGGCAAGTCATGCGCAAGATAGTTCCAAGTTATCAGTCGTTCACAGACTTTCATAGTGCGCAGACGTGTTTCGGCTTTCATTTAAAATCGTAGTGTTTTAAAGTAAAGAATTAAACAGTGAAACCCCAAGTGGCGAGTTAGCCTAGACGTAGTGGTGCTGAACCGTGAACCCACAGACTTCGGTTCAATCCCCAACCAGGGAAAATTGCAATACATACTTTTTTTATAATTTGTACAAAAATAGTGAATAAAAACTGATAAATAATAAGAAACAGGCGATGGATAGTGAGCGGTCCGCGCTCCCATTAGCGGGACCAGCTGATAACAAAGTATCAGTCGATGAGGCAGTGACAGCTGCCGGGTGAAGCGAGGGAAGGGGCGCCGAGCACAACAACAGCAGCAGCAACAGAAAAAAAGCGACAAAGGTCGGATGACTCTGTCGACTCCCCGTACATCTCCGACGGCGGGGAAGGCCGCTACGTAGGAGACGATAAGAATTGTTTCGCAGTTCTGGCGAATCAGATGACGAAGACGAGGAAGTTCAAAGTCTGACTAGCAGCATCAGACAGCTAGAGCAGAGGGTGCTTGCCATTAAGGCCAAACAAATGGCAAGAAGAGAAAAGGAGCGGCAACTAGAGCTCCAGCGCGCTTCAGAACAACAACAGAAGCAGCCAGAAGGCCAGCTGCAACAACAACAAAAGAACATCAGCAGCAGAAACAGCAGCAACAACTGCAGCAGAACCAACAGCAACCGCAGACGACGACAAAAGCGAGGGTACCGCCCATCAACACCTACAAGATTGAGCTTATGGACACCATTAAACTATGTAAGTTGGCCATAGGCAATAATTTTATTATTAAACGGTTAAATGAAGACGGGCACGCTATCCACTGCAATACAGTGGAGCAGTATAAAAAAATTAAAGATTTGTTAAAGGACACGACGACGGAGTTCTTCTCCTTCACCCCGAAGGGGGAAAAGCGGCAAACAATGCTGCTGAGGGGGATAGACCCGTCTACTAATCCGGAGACGCTCCTTGCGCTGCTTAAAGAGAAAGAGTGCAACGAGGTCGAACTCGTAGGGGTCAAGCCATTCACCACAGCTAAGGCAAAAAGGGAGAAGCGGAAACTGCCGTTCTTCCTAGTTCAGCTTTCACCCAATAGCAAACTGGTTCGGGCACGCCGCGTCGAACTGCGAAATGCAGCCTCGATGTGTCAAGTGTGGAAAGAACCACAAAGCAGAGGAATGCACTCTGGGTAAGGATGGAGTGGCAGATAAGAGCCAGCTCTCGTGTGCTTTATGCAGGAACTCGGGACACACCGTAAACTATCGGGGTTGTCCTAAGTTCCAGTATATTAAGAAAGTAAATCTGGTTCGTCAGGAGAAGGTCGTAGTGAAACGTCCACCTGCTCCAACTCAAACACAATCTGTGACTCCCAAATGGCGGCAGGTCGGGGAAACGCGGAACAGAAAAGACCGAAGGTTGCTTCTCAGGTCCCAGCGCCTAGAGCACCGGAGGCTCACACTGACTTGTTGGCCATCTTGCTCTCTATCCAAGGGCAGATGGCGCAGCTTCAGCGTCAAGTACAGGAGCAGGCGAAGCGGGTGGACCAGATCTACGAACTTCTGCCGGGCCTAACGCACCTCCAGTCGTAATGGGTACGAACATGGAGGAGCAACCCTTGAAGATCCTTGCAGTGAATGTGAATTTACTGATTAGGATCGAGCAAACAGCCATATTGTTTAAGTTGCTAGAAGACCAAACCCCTGATGTGCTTATGGTTAGCGAAACAAAGCTATCCCAGAAGCAAAAATTGGGGCACAATAAATACAATATTGTCAGAAAGAGTAATGTACAGCGGTGAAGTGCGAAGGTTCCAGAAGCTATAAGCGTGTATCGTGTGCATCCCTCTCCGTAGTGGAAAGAGCATGTACTTGGTCGCACTCTATGCACCTGAAGCTACTCAATCTAGTTTATTTATTTCAGAGCTCAAGACACTTTAGATTCCTAAGGCTAGAGTCGGAGGAGAATTATTTCATCATGGCCGGAGATCTTAACGCCAAACATAGAGATTGGGAAAATAACACACCAAATCCTAGAGGGAACCTACTATTCAATTGGTGGGGTCGGCACAGTGTCGAGTATAAACTCGATTTGAAAGCTACAAATAGTCCGTCGTTTCCTAGAAGCGGCTCCCATCTGGATCTTATGCTGTTCGACGTACGGTTACAACTGACCAACATGAACCGACAAACTATAAACTGCCTGCACACATTTGTGTATGACAGCGACCATTGCGGACTTAGTGGAGGAGTTTGTCCAAACGTACTCCTACAATTATAGTAGGACGCGTTGGACACGCTTTTCAAGAACTTTGACAACAGCACTGTCCTCGAATTCGCTCTACCCACCGTCCAATAGGAATCTGTCAAACGAGGAGATTCACTGGTATCTAAAACAAATGGATGAGGCAATTAAACGAACTATGGACAACACGATACCTCGGTATCAACATAATGACAACGCAGACATATTCCGTAATGCAACAATTGACGCACTACACCAACACAAAAGTAGACTGCTGTCGAGACTAAAAACCTTGTAAAGGGTGGTTAAGTTTTAAGGGCCGATGTTGATTTTGAATAAAACACAAATTATTTAGGAAATTACTGTCATTTCTTTTTATTATGATAATATTGGTATGGTTCAATTATGTATGGAACAAAATATCGGCCAAATGGCCGCCGCGGCTTCGGCGGCACACCTCCATCCGATGGTCCATATTTTCGATGACGCTGGAGCATAATTGAGGTTCTATGCCGTTAATGTGCAGAATTATCTCATCCTTTAGCTCTTGAATTGTTGCTGGCTTATCGACGTACATCTTTTCTTTCAAATAACCCCAAAGAAAGAAGTCCAACGGTGTCAAATCACATGATCTTGGCGGCCAATTGACATAGCCACCACGTGAGATAATACGGCCATTGAATTTGTCGCGCAAAAGAGCCATTGTTTCGTTAGCTGTGTGGCAAGTGGCACCATCCTGTTGAAACCACATATCCTCCACATCCATATCTTCCAATTCGGGCCATAAAAAGTTCGTTATCATCTGACGATAGCGAACATCATTCACAGTAACTGCCTGACCGGCCTCATTTTGGAAAAAATACGGCCCGATGATGCCACCAGCCCATAAACCGCACCAAACAGTCACTCTTTGTGGGTGCATTGGTTTTTCGACAATCACTCTTGGATTATCATTCGCCCAAATGCGGCAATTCTGCTTATTGACGAATCCACTGAGGTGAAAATGTGCCTCATCACTGAAGATGATTTTCTTCGAAAATTGATCATCCAGTGTTGCCATTTCTTGCCACCATTGTGACCATTGACGACGCTTGAAATGGTCAAGAGGCTTTAGTTGTTGAGTCAATTGCATCTTGTAAGCGCGTAAATGCAAGTCTTTATGCATAATGTTCATCAACGACGAGCGTGAGAGGTGCAATTGTTGGGCACGACGACGAGTTGAGGTGGACGGCTCTTCAGCCACACTATCGCGAACAGCAGCAGTACGAGCCGTACGAGCATGCACTGGTGTTTTCACATCTCCCACAGACCCGGTTTACACAAATTTGTGCACGATTTTTCCGATTGTACGAACATTTGGACGATTAAATTGACCGAAAGAATCACGAAATGCACGATATGCATTTTGATTTGAACGCCCATTTTCATAATAAGCCTGAATAACTTTAACGCGTTGCTCGATTGTGTATCTTTCCATGGTTCAAATTGAGTTAGTCTGAAATTGAGAAATGTCAAATGAAATGCAGAAAAAAACTTGACGTTTAGGTGTGGTTCACATTCAACATCGCCCCTTAAAATTTAACCACCCTTTACATACAGTTTACTGACAGACAAAAATCGGAGGTTAGGACACTGAAGTCATTGATTAAAAACCTCCAGAAATTAATTAGAGGAAATTACAGACTTTCTGTAAATTTGCACTGGAACAACAAAATTCGGGCTGTAAAATCCAACAACCCGAGTATGTTCCCGCAAATAAATAAAATATTTCGGAGGAATAATCAAAATGACCTTCCGTGTCTTAAGATCCCCCGAACGACGAACAATGGACAAATACTAATAACAGCAGGTATAGATCCAGATAACGCAGCAGAGGATGACAACTTCTTTGTAATCGAAGATCCGCAGGAGAAGGTAGAGGCTATAGGAGCGACTTTCCATTAAGTGTACAAGGTGAATTATACCATTCGCTTGAACCACGACCTGGAAAATCACGTCCTTGTGCACAACTTCTACCTTCGAAATGATATAGAGCACTGGCGATCCGAGAACATAGGTTTTACCGAGTTCAATGACGATAACATGGCAAATAATGTCATCGCCGATGAAAGGGTACATCCCCCGTATATATCGAAGGTGGAGCTCCAAGCGATCTTGGACTAATTAAGGAGGAAGAAATCTGTGGGAATCGATGGAGTGTCGAACATTGTGCTTCGAAATCTCCCTCTAGAAGCGGTGGACATTTACACCACTCTGTTTAACAATGCGCTGAATAATGCACATTATATTGGAAAACAGCAGTGATACAACCCATCCCCAAAAGGGGAAGGACACTTCCAATCCGGCAAATCGCCGTTCGATAAGTCTCCTTCCGAACATCAGCAAGGTATTCGAAAAAGTGATTAATAAAGCCCTGCTTAAGTGGACTGAGAACAATAACATAATTCCGGATAACCACTTCGGACACGCCGCGTCTAAACTGGTATCGGATATCCAATGGAACAAAAGCAAGAAACAGTGCACGGGTTCCTGCCTGATTGACTTGGAAAAGGCTTTCGACACCGCTTGGTTAGAGGGACTCTTCTACAAGCTGAGCAGGCTGGGCATAAGCAAACCACTGCTGTACATACTTTATAACATGCTCACCAGTAGACAGTTCATTGTCAAAAATGGCAATGTGACTTCTGCTGGAATATTTCTAATTAAAAACGGTCTGCAACAAGGTGCGGTTAATTCACCGATCCTTTTCAACTTTTACACGAGCGATCTGATAGGATCACTTCACCATGCCATTGCGTACGCAGACGACTTGATCGCGTACACATCAGGGCCAAAAATCGAAGTCATTGAAATTCTCTTGCAACGTGACTTCGATAAGATTCAGCGATATTGCGATAACTGGTTGAAGTTGAAGATCAACTTCCAGAAATCGGAAACCATTCTTTTTAGGACGCCGTTGTCTGGGGCCTCTAGGGATACCAGGAAGAATTGGCGAAAGTTCTCAATAGTTGGACCGCATGGACAGCCACTTGCGAGTCGAAGTGTAGTCAGATACCTGGGGCTTTGGTTAGACCAATATCTATATTTTAACAAACATATAGATGCTGCTCTGGCCACAGCCAAAGGTGCTTTTGCCCTTACAAAGAGACTTTTTTATAGCAAGCAACTCGATGCAAGGGTAAAGGTAATCTGCTACATGGCCCTCATCCGGCCCATGCTCGTATATGGATGCCCCGTGTGGTTCAACGTGGGAGCAAGCTTGTTGGAAAAGATTCGGGTGTTTGAGAGGTCTTGCCTTCGGGCTTGCCTCCATTTGTACAGAACACCAGAGTCCCAGTACATAAAATTCTATCCCAATGAGGTCCTATACAACAGGGCTAACCTAATAAGAGTGAATAATTTCGTTATCAAGCTGATTCGAAGGCACATTGCAAGAGCAATGAGCTCGACGAACAACCTGATCTCCGGGGCTTATTACCCCAATTACGAGTATCACGAGAGAGTGCTCCTTAACGACTTTGTCCCCCCAGAGGCGTTCCTTTATTTTGATAAGAAAGGTCTGATCCCGGATAGATTGGCGGTTGCTGCTAATCTTCCACGTTGCTCGGACAGTTGTGGATAGGCGACTCAAGTACGACAGAGACGTTGCACACGGTAGTGTGGAGCGTCTCTGGTTTATTATGGCGGTATCGGTTCGCGATGTTGAGGACGTACAACGTCAGTACGGTCATTTCTGGTGGCTAGCCGAAAGAGAGGAAACTCCTTCGTCGTTTCCTCATAATCCAGGGTAGCCTGTTTGATGTTAAAAGTTGGCTGTTCTTGCCCATGGCCGACTTACATAGTTTAGGTTTAGGTAGTTTTTTTGGTTTAGGTATTTGTAGGTAATAATTGAAAAAAAATATCCAGAGCACTTGGATGAAAAAAATAAGAAAAAAACACAAAAAACTCAAAAAACACAAAAAAAAAATAAATAAAAAAAAAACAGCACTCGAAAGAAAAATTTAAAAAAAAAATTAATTTACGTAGAAAATACGTAAGGTAGAATAAGATAGGCTAATTTAGAATAAGATAGTTTTAAGATTTATTTTAAGGTAGTTGTTAAGTTATATACATATATAAGAATAACAAAAAAAAATTCATGTACTAAGTTTTTTCTATAATAATTTTCTTCTAACGCCGTTTGTGAGGCCGTTTTCATACACGGGCCGCTTACCCCGAACCACTTTCTGCTCGGTTCAGCCAACAAAATGCCCTTACTCGCCACAGCGACATCTATCTATCTATCAACTGAGTTAACGAAGTAGTATATGTAGTCGTTTTATTCTCATCACAGTTTGCATCCCTCTCTCACATTGTCAATTTGTAGCCGCGCCCTTTTTAATCATTCCTTTGTCTTAACTACATGTGCAAACTGCGGTGAGGATTTCATTATTATTTTGTATTCCAAACTAATTTTATTCAATCTTAGAAATAAAATATTTCAAACATCAATTTGCCTGTTTTGTTGCAAAGGGATTAATTTAAATAAAAATACACGACATATAATTTTATATAATTTAACATTTAAAGATGATTTCTTAATCGAAAAAATTCCCCTTCGGAAATGGCATAAAACTGTAGGTCTCAACTATTCGTGAGGTGCACAGCACGAGTGGCTACGGAAACTTAAGCCAGGCCTTGCATTGGGCTGTTAGCGCCAAGATATTAATATTATTATTATCTTGTCGGTCTAATTTTTGACCATTCGAGTATCGTACTTACATATATCCGTAATAACTCGCCATATATTAACAAGTGCTTTCACGTACCCGTACAGAAAGTAATCGAGTGGCGTTAGATCGCAAGATCTTAGCGACTTCTTAACAAGCTTTGGTTTTAATAATTTTTTTTTTTTTCGTTTAGCTGGGTGAAAATCATCAAAAGGACTTTAATCCACTCAAATCACCCGGAGAAGGTACGATTTAATGTCATCCTTCCAATTATCGCACCTAGTCGTCAAACTAATTAGCAATTTATTATTTTCAAAGTTTGTATATTCAGTAACTGTATATTGTCAGTTACTTTTTATTTTGGAGTACCTACATGTGTAGGTAGTCTCAAGATTTTAATAAATCGATGGTATTGGTCGCAGTATGAGTATATTTGGAATCAAATATTCGTTGATCATCTTTTTATATCAGTCACCATTGACAGCAACGCAAGATGTAGCCTCATTTTTAAAGAAATAATGCCCTATGATGCCACCAGCGTGTAAACCACACCATACAGTGCATTTTTGTGGATGCAATGGTGTCTGAAAAATCACTTGTGGATTGTTCTCACTCCAAATGGGAATTTGGGAATTTGGTTTATTGACGTATCCGTTCAGCCAAAAGTGACCCTCATCGCTGCACAATTTTGCTATAAAAGTCCAGATCATAATGCAACTGGTTTTGAACGCATTCAGCCAAGTTCCGACGCATACCATTTGAATCTTCTACGGGGTTAGGACAAGATCCTTTCGCAAAATTTTCCAAGTTGTAGACGGACGAAGCCCAAGCTCCTGTGAACATTTTTTTGACAGGTGCGAAATTAAGGGAAGGACATATTTTTCATCTCTTTCTCAGATGTGAATAATTTAACTTTAGTAACGTTCAGTACATCAAAAGCAGCGATGCAAGGGTATTGGTTTAACTTCTGCAGCGATGTGCTGTGCTGAAAGTGCTTGCATGATTTTTCTGTAATTTGTTTAATTTTTATAATATAAACGGTCTTTTGGAATGTATTGTTTTGTTAGCACTTTGTGCATTGGAAATAATAGAGCTTTTCAAAAGATATTTACAATTGAGAACTAGATTTATACTCGGTTTTTTACATTTTTGTCAACAATAACATCGATAACAGTAACTGTAAACTAGTTCGTAAATAACTAAATTAAAAAAAAGATGATGGGCAGGTTTTCCTTTCACTCAAATTGTTAATTTTTTGTCCCTGTAAGAAGTGAATATTAAGTAAAAATGTAAACAGCAAAGATGGAAGGTCTAAGTTTCCTGGGAAACCGAGTAAATCGGTAATGAAGAAGAGAATTCGTGTTTTGTACAAAGACGAACACGGCAAAATCGGAAAAGATGCGCCTTACAATACTAATAAAAATAACGCTTTTGAAGGCTCTACTTTCAATGCATGTAGCCTTCAAACTACTGCAAATTTTAAAGAGCAACCAAACGTAGACTAAAAACTAAATAACTCTACTGACATCGATTTAATAAACAATCCAACAATCTCTGTAGCAAACGGGGAGAATTTCAAATAAAAAGTATAGGTATTCATACCTACGGCACAAGAAAGTGTGCAGCTCTGAAGGGGGGTTTTGAGACTTGACTCATTGAATGAAATCGCACGAATGCAGTTCAGCTTCCAGAGGTTTTTTTTTTTTAATTTTGTTGATGCTTTTCGATGCGTGGTACATCGCTCGCGTGAGCTACTTGGCTATTGCAGTGATGTTAATACGCTTTAAATCAAAAAAATAATAAAACCAATTTTTTGTTCATAATTGGATAATTGTACGCCATACATCTTACAGTAAAATTAATTTAAAACCCTTATAACTTCTGAACGGGAAGAGTTCGCTTTTTTTATTACAGTTTTGAAATCAGGAAAGTTAAAAAATCAACTGGATTCGTGCCAATGAAAGGTTTTTTTGCATTTTTCAGAAAATTAACTGGTGCTGTATTGAGAATAAATATATATTGGATGTGAATACATGACTTATGCCCGGTTTGTTCAGCACCGGAATAAATAATACATTACAATGTTTGTTAACACAATAACTAGCTATGTACGTAACTAACAAGTAGTTTGTATATCGTAATTAACAGGTAGAGAAACAATTTAATGGTTTACAGTTTACTATTCTTCCGGTTGTCTGATGAAGTCTTGCGCGTCGCAGCCGCCTGGGAGAATAAGATATGTTTAAAAGATTTATTGCTTCCACATTAAGCAGTTGCTTTTGCGGTGAGTTCTTTAAGAACGATAGGGGTCCTTCCGTCTGTTTCTGATATACCACGGAGCATTTACAATGCTATCGAGGGCTTCGTTCTGGAAACTTGATTTATTGCAATGTTTCTTTAACCGGCAGATCCCAATAGTTGAGAGCCATAATTCTAGACTGGTTTCCTCACCTAGTTATATTATGCGTTGAGAGTGCACACTTTCGGTCTGTGAGCTTTTCCACTTGTCCCCACTTTATGCTTAACTCGGTTCTTTTAATTTATATATGCTCTTTCCAGCAGAGCTTGACGTCGAGAATCATACCTAGGTCCTTTGCTGTATTTGCATGCGATATTGTCGTACCTAATAGCGCTATGGGATAGTATAGGACAAATTTCCCTTATCACAAGAATTGCGGTGTCAACGGCAAAGGTTAACAGTATAAGGCAATTGGTAAGGTATAAGGTATTGTTGGTAGATCTTCATGTGGAAGTATCTAGATGCTAGGTAGGATACCATTAGATGAAAATATTGTTCTGGTAGATACGTTTCTAATTTTTCGAGCAATCCTTCTTGCCATAGTCTGTAGGCCTGTGCAACGTCAAAGAAAATGGCACAGTACACATTTTTTTCTATCTAACGCTTTTTATATTTCAGCTGTTATTCTTGTTTTATTAGTGCTTACTTCGGAATCCAAACTGGCGACTCGGAATGAGGGTTGCTGTTTCCACTACTAGTTTAAAATCAGTCTTTCGAACAAACTTTGAATCCAAGGGAAGTGAAGTGATTGGCCTCTTTGACGACACCTCGTGAGAATCTTTACCTAATTTAGGCACCGTCATCATTTCGGCAAACTTCCGCAACAGCCGTTTGAAAATATGTTCGGTTCCTTGAAGTAATATATGTACATACATAGATCAACAATACTCAAAATGAGGTTTAATAATGACTATAAATATTTATTGCACATATATAGTATTTCTTCTTTGATATCTATATAATCCATATTCAAATTTTAAAATAAAGTCTATTATTACGCCTAAATATTTTATTTTGTTTACTGCTTCTATCCCTTGATTATCAATGTGTAAGTTTATCGTATAATTAGCAAAGTTGTTAATTACCATTGCTTTTATTTCTGTTACATTAATTTGAGTCTATTTGCTTTAGGTCACTAACTTAATAGGTTAAAGTTTTCTTGAATTTTTACTATACCATTACTTAGATTTGTGGAAGTAATAAGTAAAAGTGTTTCGTCGCGAACAACGACAATGTACTATGCGTAATGACTCTTTCCACGACGTTTACATAAATATTAAATACAAGCGTTCCTAACACCGATCCATATTTATTTCATATTTATTAATTAGTTTCAACATCATTTACAGTAGACTAATATAATCTTTAGGTTATAAATGAAGATGCCTGTACTAGTATGAAGTGAAACTCTTGAACAACAGTTCATGAATGACGTATATTTTAGTTTAACTTAAAAATTAACATAAGCATGTAATTGTATGTGACTGTATACAAGTATAACACTTACTGTAACATCTTCCTTTCTAATATGCATATATTTATTTATATAATTTTTTTTTTTTATTTTTACTTATTATTCAAATTCATTATTACACGATTTCTTATTCAAATTATTCTATAATAAAATCAATCTCATAATTATTCAATTAAGTAAGTGGTAATTCATAAATATTTTTTTTTTTACAAATAGTAGATTTATGTAAAAATAAAAAGCTATAAATATGCAAATAATATTAAGAAAGACTTCATATCCTAGGCGCAAATGTCAATTAATTCTCATACATATATCTTTTGGGTGGTTTAATTTCTCTCCCAACTCTAGTCATTATCCTATCTTTTGAAGAAACTAAATTGTTACAATCGTTTTCATTTTCACATTCAGGACCCCGAGGTGAACCATCGCTTAGAGGACTATTTGCTTGTTCTGGCAAGGAGTCAAAGCCGGAGTATTTTTGCGTCGTATGTAATTTCATAACATGTTGTCGGTTACGTCGATATACTCGTTGATTTTCACCTTGAATTAAATACGACCTTGGCTCTATGACAACACCAGGATATCATATTGATTTGAGAAATTTTTGATAGTAAATTTTCTCTCCGCTTTCTAAATCCTTCAATGGCTTAGTAGATCGATTATAGAATTTTTCCATTTTTTCGCGACTACTATAAAAAGCACGCTTAACTTTATGCTCATCTACCATTATAGGTTTCAAGTTTTCAAAATAAGTCGGTATTTTAGTTCTAAGTTTTCGGTTCATTAAAAGCTCTGCTCTAGAGTATGTGCTTAGATTTGGAGTCGTCCAGTAATTCAAGAGTGCAATATACTTATCAGAATTGCATTCTAAACTTTTTTTTAGCATCTCTTTTATCGTTTGCACAGATCGTTCGGCAAGTCCATTTGATCTAGGTGTATAGGGGCTTGTTAAAACATGTTCAGTATTCCATTATTTGCAAAACTTACTAAAATCTGCTGATGAAAACGACGGGCCGTTATCGCTGACTAATATTTTTGGAATACCGTGTCTAGCGAATATGGATTTTAACTCCAGAATGAGTAATTTGCTAGAATAGCCATTATATAAGAGAGAAATTTCTACATATTTAGAGTAATCTACAACAATCATGTACATTTGCTTTTCAAACTCAAAAAGATCTAGTCCTAATTTTTGCCAAGGTAATGCAATAATCTCATGTGGTATTAATGGTTCCTTAGTATTGGAAGATTTATGTTTTAAGCAAATTTCACAATTATTAACCAAGTTCTTAATCTCAGCATTTATATTGGACCAATAGACCAAAGATTTTGCTAGACTTAATAGTTTTTTCTGAACCCATATGACCTTCATGTACTTCAGCCCGCATTGATTTAGGAATAACAATTCTATTGTTCATGAAAACAATGTTGTTTACCTCATGAATCTGGTTTTTATTTTTGTAAAAGGGCATAACTAAAGGATCTACATTCTTTTTACTACAAGGCCACCCCTCTTTGCAATATAGTATAAGCCTAACTAGAACTTGAGCGTTACGCGACTCTATGCGAATTTCCTCTAGTTTAACATCTCTTACCGGTAGGCATGATGTTACAAGATTACAATGTAACTCGATTTCATTATCAAGTTCCGACAAAGCTTCTTATGAAAGAAGTGTCCTGGATAAGGCATCAGCAACTATCGTTTCTTTTCCTGGTTTGTAAATTACCTTTAAATTGTAAACCTGTAATTTCAACATAAGCCTTTGAAGACGCATTGGGACTTGATATAAAGGCTTATCAAACAATGGTATTGTAATATGCGAGCTACGGCTCGAGTAGATAAAACGATATTCTGTGAAATTTGTTTCTTTATTTTCTAGTCTATAGAACAATTCAAGTTCACACTATACTATTCTTCGCGAATTCTTTTCTTACAAGGTCTCTTTCCTCTCTAATCACTTTATCTCCTTTCAATTACTTAATTCACAAATCCAAACTAATTACTTCTTCTTGTTAACTCTCAACTTTCATTTTATCACAAAATTACAACTCCGCCCATTATCACTTTTCCAATCTCTTCGCCACGGTTCTAAACCAACTGCCTGGTCTGGATCGCCATCTGTCCTTAAATAGCCGCATTTCTAATAGCCAGAAACTTCTAGCAAATTCTTCGACCACTGGAATAAGAAAATTCTGATGTAATAATTCCAGGATGACAGCTGCAGCCAATAATCTCTGGTTCTCTCTTATATGTGATATAAGAGAGCGTGATATTATCCGAACTGTGGAGACTAATTGCAGACACGAACCTCGAAGGAAAAGACGCTTCGGACCAAAATTCTGCCAGAATGAAAAGACACTTCGGAATTTGTTGCATTATGCTACATTATGTTACACTGCCCCCCTCTTAGACTTGTTCGTCCCGAATAAGTGCGTCCTCACTTCGGCCATTGTATCGACTCAGTCGGTCCACATGAACCACTTTCATTTTGGCCCTTGGTCCTCGCTGGATGCGGTAGACAACGTCGTTGATGCGGGTTATTATTCTGTAGGGAGCCTCCCAGTTCTGCTGCAACTTAGGTGATTTCCCCTTTTGGCGATGGGGATTATACAGCCACACTAGATCTCCCTCCTGGAATCCTGACGTTGTTGCCTTGGCATCATACCTGGTCTTCATGCGGTCGCTCGTCATCTTAATCTGGCTTCTGGTTCTTTGGTGTATGTCCCTAAGCCTTTCCCTAAGGTCCGCCACGTACTCTTCTTCATTTCTGGGCTCATTGGTAGGGGATCCAAATTTCACCTCACTGGGTAACCGAGCTATTCCACCAAACAAGATTTCGAACGGCGTATGTCGAGTAGTGCTATGCACGGCACTTCTATAGGCCATCAAAAACAAGGGAATCTGCCGGTCCCAATCCCGTTGGTAGTCACTTACGACCTTCGAGAGATGTTCGTCCAAAGTCCTATTGAAACGCTCCACCATACCGTCCGACTGTGGATGAAGCGGGGTTGTCCGTGTCTTTTTGATTCCGAGTAGTTGACACATCTCTTGGAAGATTCTTGACTCGAAGTTCCGCCCTTGGTCAGAATGCAATACCGAGGGCACACCGAATCTGCTCACCCAATTGTAGACGATCTGCTCCGCCACGGTTCTGGCTTCCTGGTTAGGGATCGGAAACGCTTCCGGCCACTTACTGAAGTAGTCCATCACTACGAGTATATACCGATTACCATTGTCAGTTTCCGGAAAGGGCCCTGCGATGTCAATGGCGTTTCGTTCGAAAGGTGCTCCCACGTTGTATTGGTGCATCTTACCTCGAGTTTTGATTCTCGGACCCTTGCTAGCTGCACACACGACGCATTTTCTGCACCAGTCTTCGATATCTTCCTTCGCTTTTAACCAATAAAAACGTTCTCGTACCTTTTCTAGCGTCTTATTCACTCCTAAGTGGCCTCCGGACGCCCCGCCATGCATTTCCTGTAACACCTGCTTGACCCTCGTCCGCGGTACGACAAGCTGCATTACAAACGACTTTCCGTCGGAGGATTCCCATTTTCTTCTCAGAACACCTTCTTGGACATGGAGGGAGTCCCACTGCGCAAAATATGCCTTTAAGGTCGGGCTTCTGTGAGAGATGTCCTGATGATCCGGTTTCTCCATGTTCTCCTTCCAGGCCAGAATCGGCTCGATATCCGGGTCTTCCTTCTGAGCGTTCCGGATCTCATCTACGCTCCAGCCGGCGATAGGTTCGGCTCTCATTCTTTGGATGGAAACCAGCTCCCGTTCTTCCTGACGCGCACAATGTTTACAATCAAAATTAAAGTGGAGTTTTCCTTTACGATGCTGTATTTCGTAGTCGTAGATTTGCAGCCTTTCGATCCATCTTGCGACCTGACCCTCAGGACTCTTGAACTGTAATAGCCATTTTAAGGCTGCATGGTCTGTGCGAAGAACGAACTTCCTCCCATAGAGGTATTTGTGAAAATGCTTCGTAGCCAAGATCAAAGCTAGAAGTTCCCGCCTTGTCACGCAGTAGTTCCTTTCTGGCTTAGAGAGCACCTTGCTGAAGTACGCAACCACCTTCTCTTGGCCCTCATGCACCTGGGAGAGTACGGCACCTACCCCGACATTACTAGCATCTGTATCCACAATGAACGTTTCCCCGGGAGTGGGGTAAGCTAGTATCGGGGCATCACATAGCCGTTGTTTAAGTGCCTTGAAGCTCTTCTCGCCCTCAATTGACCATTTGAATTGTTTCCCCTTTTCCGTCAACTGGTGCAGGCTCTTTGCGATCCCGGCAAAATCCTTCACGAACCGTCTGTAGTAGGTGGCTAGGCCCAGGAAGCTCCTTAGTTGGTGTTTGTCTTTGGGGACTCTGGATCGGTTCTCACTCCTTTCGCTGAAATTATGTGTCCCAGGTACTTGACTTCCGCTCTAAACAGGGCGCACTTCTTGGGGTTGAGCTTCAGGTGGGCACTTCGAAGCCTTTGAAACACATCCCTTAGATTGTCTCGGTGTTGCGCAAACGTTTTTCCTACGACGATGACATCATCCAAGTATACCAAACAGGTTTTCCATGTTAACCCTTGCAGGACACATTCCATCAATCACTCGAAAGTCGCCGGAGCATTGCACAGCCCGAATGGCATTACCGTGAATTGCCATAGCCCATTTCCTGCGGTGAAGGCGGTTTTCTCCCGGTCTTCTGGATGGATCTGTACCTGCCAGTAGCCACTCTTCAAGTCGAGAGTGGAAAACCATCGGGCTCCTGATAGTGTGTCTAGCGTGTCGTCAATCCGTGGCAGAGGGTAGCTGTCTTTCTTGGTGACGTAATTGAGCTGCCGATAGTCCACGCAGAACCGCGTGCTGCCATCTTTCTTCTTAACCAGTACAACCGGTGATGCCCACGGACTTTTGGAACTTTCAATCAGACCTTCTTTCTCCATTGCCGACACCATCTCTGCAACTTCTGTCTGCTTTGCCAATAGAAGGCGCCTAGCAGACTGACGAACTGGTCTAGTATCACCAGTGTCTATTCGATGTTGTACCAGGTGTGTTCGGCCATTGCTTTCTTTTGTTCGTCCATCTTAAGTTCTAGAGAATTCCTTTGGTCGCCCATTGCTTTCTTTTGTTCGTCCATCGCTTTCTTTTGTTCGTCCAGCTTAAGTTCTAGAGAATTCCTTTGATCTTCTATTGCTTTCTTTTGTTCGTCCATGACTAACTTAAGTTGCAGGAGCAGACTTGTTATACCCGGGTCGGCTACTGTACTTGCTGGTTCCTCTTCCACGTCAAACTCTATGTCATGCGGATTTTCTTGCGTTACTGCTTCTTCCAGACGAATCAGTAGGGCATCTTTTCCCCCAGTTGTGTCGAGATTCCGCTTACTGAGTTCTACCTTTAGTTGAATTATAGTTAGCTTTCCCAATTTGCGACCCATTTTGCGCAACTAATTAACTCAACACAGAAATCGTTTTTTTTTTTTTTTTGTGCAATTTCACACCACGGAAATAGTTATTCACAGAATAAGTTTTATCCCACTTCTGACACCAATGTAATATGCGAGCTACGGCTCGAGTAGATAAAACGATATTCTGTGAAATTTATTTCTTTATTTTCTAATCTATAGAACAATTCAAGTTCACACTATACTATTCTTCGCAAATTCTTTTCTTACAAGGTCTCTTTCCTCTCTAATCACTTTATCTCCTTTCAGTTACTTAATTCACAAATCCAAACTAATTACTTCTTCTTGTTAACTCTCAACTTCCATTTTAGCACAAAATTACAACTTCGCCCATTATCACTTTTCCAATCTCTTCGCCACGGTTCTAAACCAACTGCCTGGTCTGGATCGCCATCTGTCCTTAAATAGCCGCATTTCTAATAGCCAGAAACTTCTAGCAAATTCTTCGACCACTGGAATAAGAAAATTTTGATGTAATAATTCCAGGATGACAGCTGCAGCCAATAATCTCTTCTTCTCTCTTATATGTGATATAAGAGAGCGTGATATTATCCGAACTGTGGAGACTAATTGCAGACACGAACCTCGAATGAAAAGACGCTTCGGACCAAAATTCTGCCAGAATAAAAAGACACTTCGGAATTTGTTGCATTATGTTACATTATGTTACAGTATCAATGGTTTATAGTCTGCCTCAACCAAAACCTCTTTTCCAAAGACAAACTTGTGAAATCGGGAACACCCAAAGAGAATGGCAAAGAGTTCCTTCTCAATTTGAGCATAGTTTCTTTGACAAAGTGTTAAGGTAGCTGAAACATATACAATCGGCTTACTATCATGCTGCAAAACATCTCCAACAGCTGATTGAGAAGCATCAACTGACAATTTTACTGGCTTGCTACTATAAAAGTACGTTAATACGGGGGCTTTTGAAATCAGTGATTTCAGATTTAGGAATTAATTTTCATGCATTTTTTCCCAATGCCATTCAACTTCTTTACTTAGCAGTTGCCTGTGATTTTCGTTTTGCACTGCTAATCCTTTAATAAAAGACCCTAGGTAATTCACCATAGCTAAAAACCGTTGCAAATCTTTAACACAACCTGGACGTGGCATTTTTTGAATTGCTTCAATCTTACTTTCATCAGGACGAATTTCTGAACCATTGAATATGTGACCAATTTATTTTATCTCCTTAACACCGATGACCGATTTATTTTTATTAAGCTTAAGACCTATTTCTTGAGCTTTTTTTAAAACCATCTCTAGAATTTTATCATGTTCTTCTTTGGTATCGGCGTATATTAAAAAATCATCTACATAAATCATTACGTTAGGTATGTGAGAAAAATTACGTACCATTTCAGAATGAAAGATTTCTGGAGCCGCGTTCATTCCATATGGAAGTCTTAAAAATCGACGTCTTTCAAAACATGTATTAAAAGTACAAAGTTTTGATGACTGTTCATCTCATGGTATTGTCCAAAAAGCACTATTAGCATCTAAATTGGTAAATCTTTTAGCATTGGACAAGCGGGACTTAACCTCATCAACATCTGGAAGAGGAAAATGAGGACGCATTATTGCTTTATTTAAATGTCTGGGATCAAGGCACAATCTTAATTTCCCATTGGACTTTCTGACCAAGACAATAGAATTTACCCCACGGCGTTGGCTCATTCCCAGGCACAATCACCCGGAGTTCCTTTTGTAAATGAAAAGGTATTTTTCGTGGTGGATGCACAACCGACGAAACATTTTGTTTAAGAACTAATCGACACTTGCTTCTAAGACATCCTAAACCATTAAAAACCTATTTTTATTTTTCAATTATTGTATTAGAAGTATTTATCTCATTATTATCTTGAACAAAAGTAATATTTGTAATGCAAATCAAATTAAGTTTCACAGAAAAATCTAATCCAATGACAGTTTTACAATCCATTTTAACAATATAAAAATCTAACGAAATATTTTTGTTTTCAAAGACACAATCCAATGAGCACTTCCCAATTACTTTAAGCTTTTCACCAGAAAATGTTAATAAGTTTGCATTGGTTTTTTTTTTATTAAGTTTTCTTCTAATTTTAAAATTTTAAATTTCTTAAACGACATTATATTGCCCTCCGCTCCTGTATCCACTTGTGCTGTTACGGCTGTTTTATTTATTTTGATCTGCACATTCCATGTTTTAGTGACTGTTGACTTGGTAATATTTCCTATGAATAAATCTTCAGCACAATTTTCTTCTTCTGATGACTGCGATGCTGCTTCTATGTTGTTAACTCTTCTATTCATCGATGTTTTGCACATTTTGGCATAATGGTTTCTTCCGTTGCATTGGTGACAGATTGCTCCCCATGCTGGACACTTGTTCATGTTGTGACGTTGTCCGCATCTGTTGCAAGAGTTTTGCCGATATGTTTGTCTCCCGCTATTTTGATGTTGATTTTGAATCTTACTGTTTTCTCCTCTTTTCTGCGTGTGCCTGCTGCTGTCTCTTTCTCTCTTGAATACCGCCAATAAATTCTACTTGATTGCTGCCGTTTCCACCGTCACCTCCGCCCCCGGGCATATTCAACTCCTTCGACTGCTCTTTTGCCAGTTCCAAAGACTTTGCAATTTGAATAATTTCGTCCAAACTTTTCTTTGACTCATTCAGTAATTTTTCCCGAACAAAATTATGACTTTAATTTAACCCACATATAAATATATCTCTGACTAAATCATCTTTTAGCGTATTGAACTCACATGATTTGCTTAGATTTTTGAGTGCCGTTAAGAATTGATCCGTTGTCTCCGATTGACTTTGACGACGAGAAAAAAAATTAAACCGTTCCATTATAATATTCGATTTAGGAACAATGTATTCATCAAATTTTTTCACTAAATCTGTATGTTTTATTATTTCTTCACTCACATCAAAGGAACCAAAGATTTCCAAATAGTCCGCTCCTAGATGATGGAGTAAGAGTGAATTTGTTCTAATGTCTATCGCTTCCAGCAAATCACTCGCGGCTAAAAAAATTTTAAACTGTTTGTGCCACATTTTCCAAGAAGTAGATAAATTCGATGATTTTAGATTTAATGCCCGTAAATTTCCACTATCGACTGCGATTTGATTATAGTTATTAACTACTTTAACTTTTGTTCCATCGAGATCGTTCATTTTCATAAATTTGTATTAACTTCTGACACCATGTACTAGTATGAAGTGAAATTAAGAACTAACATAAGCATGTAATTGTATGTGACTGCATACAAGTACAATACTTACTGTAACAATGCCATTTGGAAAAAGAAGAGCAATAATTTAATTTAATTTCCTAACACTAATTAGTTTCAGCATCATTTACAGTAAACTAATATAATCTTTAGGCTATAAATGAAGATGCCATTTGGAAAAAGAAGAACAATAATTTAATTTAATTTGTGTGTAATAATAACAATTCAGAATTTTGTAAAATTGTAAGAAAATCGATTGAATACATGTTTGTTTTATATTTAAACTAATCTTACCATTTTAAGTCAATTCATTCACTTAGTTAATTAACCGCCAGATGCCTGAAGAGAGTGTGATCAAAAGAATTTGCATAACAAGATCTTCTCAAGTTGAGACGAAGTGCATCCAAATTCGAACGGCATAAACGAAAAATTGACGCTCAGTGCAAAGATAATAATACCGCGGGATAACTAAAGTCAAATACCGATTAGATTGCGCAAAAATTAGTTTATTAAAAAAATATGAAGGCTGTTTGGAGATTATAATTCTGTGAAGACATTTAATAGTGCAAAATTTCAGCTACTGGTCCAAGGACATTTTTGGCGTAAGCAGAAACGTGATCATGGCGTTTTAAGGCATAGACATATTGAATAATATTGTTGAAAGCAACATTAAATCTTCCCTTAGTATTTGCATTTAAGCAGCAGCAGATTTCACAATCATAAGCTATGATGGACTCGAGTAGAGATTTTGCTAGCATAAGTCTAGTTTAAGTGGTGTGCATTTTTGGGCTACCGACAAATTCCTAAGCGGACCATAAATTTTATCAATTATCGTATTAACATGATCATCCCAACTTAGCTTAGAATTGAACCAGATTCTGAGGTTTTTAGCCTTGCCAACATTCTCAATTGGATTATCTCCAAGGCATATAGCAGGAAAATGGTTTACATCTGATTCCATTCTGCTAATGACCATGCATTTTGATTTAATGGGATTCAGTTTCAAAAAGTTTTCTTGAGACCAAATTAAAATCCTGCGAAGATCGTCGTTTAGCTTGATTATATTATAGTTTGAGTAGTAAGCCCAGACTTAAAGCTGAGTTACAGTTGAACATCATCTGCATACATGTGTGCTACTGAATATTTAATTACTGTAGGGAGGTCATTAACAAAAAAGCAAGGAAAGAAGAGGACCAAGAACAGAACCTTGTGGAACGCCTGTTAATATTTCAATTCGGTAAAAATATTGTAGAAAACTGCTTGCTTTCTTCCCTGAAGGTAGGAGAGAATACATTTTGCAGCGAATCTGAAAAACTATAATATATAACATCTTGAGTTTATTAATTAACATGATGTGATTAACTGTGTCGAAAGCCTTCGAAAAGTCTAGCAGAGTTAGAAATGATATTTGGTTTTCGTCTAGAGCTATTCGCAAATCATCAGCGACCTTAAGCAGTGCGGTTGCACAACTGTTCATTTTTCTGAAACCAGATTGACTAGCGCAGAGAATCTTATTCCGTTGGACAAAAACTGATGTCTGATTATGAAAAAGTTTCTCCAGCACTTTTGACAAATAAGGAAGGATCACAACTGGTCTGTACTCAGCCATAGAGTAGGCTGATGCCTTCTTTTTCAGTATCGGAATAATTTTTGCTAATTTTCATGAAGCTGGGAACCTGGAAGTCGTTATTATGTCATTGAAGTCATAAGTCGTAACCGGAAGTATGAAGGGCAGTATTATTTTGACAAACGAAGAGTGGATACCATCAACTCCAACAGCTTTAGACTTAATTTGAGATATCGCCTTGACAACATCAGTTTGCTCAACTCTGTGAAATTCAAAGGAGCTATTCGGGGTGGTACTGAGAGGCTGGTTTAATAAAGATGGTGCTGTTTGGACATCTGCAAACTGCCTATTGAGTTGGTTCAATCCTCCCGGATTGCCTTACGACCCACACCCAGCTCACTCAAATTTTTCCAGAGGGTTTTCGAGTTAAGATTTACATCAAAATGTTTTTTATAATATTGTAACATCGTCTAAAAGTATGCAACAATAATGTAGAATAATAGCTACGCTCCTACAGCCCATTCCAAACTGTACTTTCATTCGAGGTTCGCAATAGCTGACAATGCCACGGATAAAGAGAGAATTATAACTGGAAGAAATGATTGTCATCTTGGAATTATTTCCAGTGGTCGAAGAATTTGCTAGAAGTTTCTGGCTATCTGAAACTTCTGCTATATAAGGACAGATGGCGATCAATAGGAAAAGACAGTGATTTTTAAACTGTGGCGAAGAGATTAGAAAAGTGATACTAGGCGAAGTTGTAATTTTGTGATAAATTGAAAGTTGAGAGTGAACAAGAAAAAGTAATTAGTTTGGATTTGTAAATTAAGTAATTGAAAGGAGATAAAGTGATTTCAGAGGAAAGAGACATTGTAAGAAAAGAATTTGCGAAGAATAGTATAGTGTGAACTTGAATTGTTCTATAGAGTAGAAAATAAAGAAATAAATTTCACAGAATATCGTTTTATCTACTCGAGCCGTAGCCTGCATATTACATTGGTGTCAGAAGCTGGGATAAAACTTATTCTGTGAATAACTATTTCCGTGGTGTGAAATTGCACAAGAAAAAAAAAAAAAAAAAAAAAAAAAACGATTTCTGCGTTGAGTTAAATAGTTGCGCAAAATGGGTCGCAAGTTGGGAAAACTAACTATAATTCAACTAAAGGCAGAACTCAGTAAGCGGAATCTCGACACAACTGGGGGAAAAGATGCCCTACTGATTCGTCTGGAAGAAGCAGTAACGCAGGAAGGTGAAAATCCGCATGACATAGAGTTTGACGTGGAAGAGGAACCAGCAAGTACAGTAGCCGACCCGGGTATAACAAGTCTGCTCCTGCAACTTAAGTTAGTCATGGACGAACAAAAGAAAGCAATAGAAGATCAAAGTCATAAGCTCGATGACCAAAGGAATTCTCTAGAACTTAAGTTGGATGAACAAAAGAAAGCAATGGATGAACAAAAGAAAGCAATGGACGAACAAAAGAATTCTCTAGATGCTCTGGAAAGTAAACTTGATGAGCAAAACAAGAACTTGGAATCCAAATTCGAAGTGATCGAAGAGAAAATCGAGAAGGTAGAGACGCAACTCGAAAAAGTCGAAACTAGATTCGATGAAAACTTTGAGAAGCATGAAACTCAGTTCGGGAAAATAGAGACTCAGTTCGAAAAAGTAGAAAAACAAGTCGAAAATCTTACTAAGGAACTCAGCAACGTGAAGAGACAGAAAGCACGGGAATATTCCACCGACGGTCTGAGAAGAAAGGAGATGCAGCCTCCTATCTTCGATGGTCAAACATCATGGCCAATTTATAAAAGGCAATTCGAAGCGGCCGCAATGACCAATAGCTGGGACGATGAAGAGAAGTCCATTGCACTCACACTTGCACTGAGGGGTCCAGCTGCGGAGCTCTTGCAGACCATCCCGGAAGATAAACAGCAGAACTACGACTCTCTGGTTCAGGCTATCGAAATGCGGTTTGGGGATGAACACATGCAGCAGGTGTACAGGGTTCAGCTGCGTAGTCGAGTCCAGAAAAGGGGGGAAACGCTCCAACAGTTGCAAGCGGATATAGAGCGACTAGCCCATCTTTCATACCCTAAAGCCGGTGAGGAGCTTATCAACGAAATGGCGGTGGAAGCTTTTATTCAGGCCATAGAGGACAGACAACTGCAAATGGCTGTAAGGATGGCTGAAAAGCGAACACTCCCCGAGGCATTGGCATTCGCTTTGTCAATGAAGGCTGCGGACCAAGCATACCAGGGAATACACCGTGTCAGGGAAATGTCCGTCGTGGAATGCTCATGCCAGAGAACAGCCGTCATGAATGAAGACAGAGCTCGCGGAAGTCAAATCCGTTGCTGGAATTGCAACCAAACCGGACACCTACAACGGCAGTGCAGAAGTGCACCTAGACGAGGAAATTGTCCACATTGCGGAAGTAGGAGAAGCAGAGAGGAAGCATCCTGTCGGTCAGACTTCCCAAAACCAGCAGTCGGGGGATGCGTAAGGACCAACTTCGCGGGGCAGAAGTTGGTTACTGGAATCGAGGCCCCCAGGACCACCATTCAAGTTTCGCAAACCAAACGGGGTAACAAGAGCCTGACAGTGGAGGCACTAATCAACAAGAAGAAGTGCGTAGCCACCATCGACACAGGTGCCACCGCCTCCATTGTAAGAAGAGATATCGTCAAAGGCTCCTGGCTGCACAACACCAACAGCTACTGCCTGAAGACTGCCACAGGGGAAATGGCGAAGGTATTTGGAGAAGTTCGTCTTACGATTACTCTGGCAGGACTGACGTTCGCCCATGCGTTTCTGGTGGCAGATATATGCGACGAGTGCATCATCGGAATAGACTTCATGAAAGCAAATGAAGTAATCTTGGACATCGGGATGCAAGTACTGAGGTATCGAAATGTGGAGATTCCGATGGTGTACGGAAACGAGAATGCCGTAACTCTCAGGACAGTCATCAGCAAAGACGAAGTTTTGCCGCCGTCTTCAGAGACAATCATTTGGACGAAGCTGGAAGGTGATCTTGGGAGCCACCGATTCTACATAGTAGAACCAGACCCGGAGAAGAATTCTCAAGACTACATCGTGGGAAAGACGTTAGTCGAACCAAAGAACACCATGGTTCCAGTGAGAGTTTTGAACGCAAGACCACACACTGTCAAACTAAGGCGAGGGGAGGTGACTGGAAAATGCACGCCGATTACCGCCGTCGCAACAATATCTGAACGTGGTCCTCCAAAACCTCTCCCATCACCTTGGACAGCGGAAACGAGAGAGACGATTCTCCAGTCCAGTGAGCTGAATCAGGAGCAGCGAACTATGGCAGAGAATCTTATCAATGAGTACGCTGATGTATTTGCCTCACAGGACGGAGAATACGGCCGAACACACCTGGTACAACATCGAATAGACACTGGTGATACCAGACTAATTCGTCAGCCTGCTAGGCGCCTTCCATTGGCAAAGCAGACAGAAGTTGCAGAGATGGTGTCGGCAATGGAGAAAGAAGGTCTGATTGAAAGTTCCAAAAGTCCGTGGGCATCACCGGTTGTACTGGTTAAGAAGAAAGATGGCAGCACGCGGTTCTGCGTGGACTATCGGCAGCTCAATTACGTCACCAAGAAAGACAGCTACCCTCTGCCACGGATTGACGACACGCTAGACACACTATCAGGAGCCCGATGGTTTTCCACTCTCGACTTGAAGAGTGGCTACTGGCAGGTACAGATCCATCCAGAAGACCGGGAGAAAACCGCCTTCACCGCAGGAAATGGGCTATGGCAATTCACGGTAATGCCATTCGGGCTGTGCAATGCTCCGGCGACTTTCGAGCGATTGATGGAATGTGTCCTGCAAGGGTTAACATGGAAAACCTGTTTGGTATACTTGGATGATGTCATCGTCGTAGGAAAATCGTTTGCGCAACACCGAGACAATCTAAGGGATGTGTTTCAAAGGCTTCGAAGTGCCCACCTGAAGCTCAACCCCAAGAAGTGCGCCCTGTTTAGAGCGGAAGTCAAGTACTTGGGGCACATAATTTCAGCGAAAGGAGTGAGAACCGATCCAGAGAAGGTCGAAGCGGTGAAAAACTGGCCAGTCCCCAAGGATAAACACCAACTAAGGAGCTTCCTGGGCCTAGCCACCTACTACAGACGGTTCGTGAAGGATTTTGCCGGGATCGCAAAGAACCTGCACCAGTTGACGGAAAAGGGAAAACAATTCAAATGGACAATTGAGTGCGAGAAGAGCTTCAAGGCACTTAAACAACGGCTATGCGATGCCCCGGTACTGGCTTACCCCACTCCCGGGGAAACGTTCATTGTGGATGCAGATGCTAGTAATGTTGGGGTAGGAGCCGTACTCTCCCAGGTGCATGACGGCCAAGAGAAGGTGGTTGCGTACTTCAGCAAGGTGCTCTCTAAGCCAGAAAGGAACTACTGCGTGACAAGGAGAGAACTTCTAGCTTTGATCTTGGCTACGAAGCATTTTCACAAATACCTCTACGGGAGGAAGTTCGTTCTTCGCACAGACCATGCAGCCTTAAAATGGCTATTACAGTTCAAGAGTCCTGAGGGTCAGGTCGCAAGATGGATCGAAAGGCTGCAAATCTACGACTACGAAATACAGCATCGTAAAGGAAAACTCCACTCTAATGCGGATGCACTGTCCCGGAGACCATGCAGAACGGATTGTAAACATTGTGCGCGTCAGGAAGAACGGGAGCTGGTTTCCATCCAAAGAATGAGAGCCGAACCTATCGCCGGCTGGAGCGTAGATGAGATCCGGAACGCTCAGAAGGAAGACCCGGATATCGAGCCGATTCTGGCCTGGAAGGAGAACATGGAGAAACCGGATCATCAGGACATCTCTCACAGAAGCCCGACCTTAAAGGCATATTTTGCGCAGTGGGACTCCCTCCATGTCCAAGAAGGTGTTCTGAGAAGAAAATGGGAATCCTCCGACGGAAAGTCGTTTGTAATGCAGCTTGTAGTACCGCGGACGAGGGTCAAGGAGGTGTTACAGGAAATGCATGGCGGGGCGTCCGGAGGCCACTTGGGAGTGAATAAGACGCTAGAAAAGGTACGAGAACGTTTTTATTGGTTAAAAGCGAAGGAAGATATCGAAGACTGGTGCAGAGAATGCGACGTGTGTGCAGCTAGTAAGGGTCCGAGAACCAAAACTCGAGGTAAGATGCACCAATACAACGTGGGAGCACCTTTCGAACGAATCGCCATTGACATCGCAGGGCCCTTTCCGGAAACCGACAATGGTAATCGGTATATACTCGTAGTGATGGACTACTTCAGTAAGTGGCCGGAAGCGTTTCCGATCCCTAACCAGGAAGCCAGAACCGTGGCGGAGCAGATCGTCTACAATTGGGTTAGCAGATTCGGTGTGCCCTTGGAATTGCATTCTGACCAAGGGAGGAACTTCGAGTCAAGAATCTTCCAAGAGATGTGTCAACTACTCGGAATCAAAAAGACAAGGACAACCCCGCTTCATCCACAGTCGGACGGTATGGTGGAGCGTTTCAATAGGACTTTGGACGAACATCTCTCGAAGGTCGTAGGTGACTACCAACGGGATTGGGACCGGCAGATTCCCTTGTTTTTGATGGCCTATAGAAGTGCCGTGCATAGCACTACTCGACATACGCCGTTCGAAATCTTATTTGGTGGAATAGCTCGTTTACCCAGTGAGGTGAAATTTGGATCTCCTACCAATGAGCCCAGAAATGAAGAAGAGTACGTGGCGGACCTTAGGGAAAGGCTTAGGGACATACACCAAAGGACCAGAAGCCAGATTAAGATAACGAGCGACCGCATGAAGACCAGGTATGATGCCAAGGCAACAACGTCAGGATTCCAGGAAGGAGATCTAGTGTGGTTGTATAATCCCCATCGCCAAAAGGGGAAATCACCTAAATTGCAGCGGAACTGGGAGGGTCCATACAGAATAGTAACCCGCATCAACGATGTTGTCTACCGCATCCAGCGAGGACCAAGGGCCAAAATGAAAGTGGTTCATGTGGACCGACTGAGTCGATACAATGGCCGGAGTGAGGACGCACTTGTTCGGGACGAACAAGTCTAAGAGGGGGGCAGTGTAACATCGTCTAAAAGTATGCAACAATAATGTAGAATAATAGCTACGCTCCTACAGCCCATTCCAAACTGTACTTTCATTCGAGGTTCGCAATAGCTGACAATGCCACGGATAAAGAGAGAATTATAACTGGAAGAAATGATTGTCATCTTGGAATTATTTCCAGTGGTCGAAGAATTTGCTAGAAGTTTCTGGCTATCTGAAACTTCTGCTATATAAGGACAGATGGCGATCAATAGGAAAAGACAGTGATTTTTAAACTGTGGCGAAGAGATTAGAAAAGTGATACTAGGCGAAGTTGTAATTTTGTGATAAATTGAAAGTTGAGAGTGAACAAGAAAAAGTAATTAGTTTGGATTTGTAAATTAAGTAATTGAAAGGAGATAAAGTGATTTGAGAGGAAAGAGACATTGTAAGAAAAGAATTTGCGAAGAATAGTATAGTGTGAACTTGAATTGTTCTATAGAGTAGAAAATAAAGAAATAAATTTCACAGAATATCGTTTTATCTACTCGAGCCGTAGCCTGCATATTACAATATTTCCATTTAGCTTGGAGGTAATCAGGTTTCGCAACTGGTGGATGGTGTCATAAAGCTCAGGGAACCTATAGCGTTTCCACCTGTTGTAGGCGGCATCCTTGTGTTACCCCAATATCAATCGCGATGTGTTTCGATATTTTCGCATCCACATTTGTTTTTTTGTTGATCCAACCTGTTAGATATGTATGAAACCATTGCTATTCATTCTCTCGAATTGGACACAAAACTGTGTAGCAATATCACATATTACACTTTCTTTCATGAAGTTACTGCTTGCAGCTCCCAATAACCGTGTTATGCGCACTTTATTTGATTGGTTATTTTCAAAATCCAAAAAAATCTTAACAGAATTGATTTTTTAACTTTTTGTGTAGGTGTTATTTCCGACACTTTCCATGTATCAGGTAATTTGCCTTGTGTAAGTGAGTTGTTACGTATTTTCTTCAGTTGTGAGCTACAATATAATATTTAAAAAGTTCAATAATATTTGTGGGCTTAGAAATTTGCAATCTCCTTTCCTTGAAATGGTTTTTAACATATTTTTAATATCACTTAAAATGAATACGTGACTTAAATACGTAGTCACTTCTTATTATTCACTTGTTTAGTTTAGTTTAAGTTTAATCTGTTTATTTGGCTCAGTAGCCATTTGTTTATAAATTTTTATTTTTTTTATTACAACTTATTACAGAAACTGTGTTTCTTTACTTATTAATTACGTAATTTAAGTAATTAATTTACATTATTTTTAGTTCTTTTAAATACATTGAGATTACTTATGTGTCTTATATTTTCAGGAAGCATATAGATTGAGTCAAATGAGTTTAAAAATTCAGAATGAATCCATGACTCAAAACCCTCTATCTCTTGCTTCGCAAGGTCTATATCAGTTTGTTTATTTTGAACTAAACTAAAAAGAATATCTGTTTTTGCGAATATGACCGAAGTAACATGCAATAAAAAACAGAATTCTTGGTCCTGCAGTTTGTACAACAAACTTTCGGACATAACCAGAGTATCGTTATCCCATTCTCCTGGTTCACATAAAATCTGTTTAAAAGTTTTTATAATATCTTCTCTGCAATTGAATAAGACGTTCACTATACGCGAATGATATTGCCATCGAATCTCTTATACCCCGGGCATTCGTCGATCAGCAATTGTCTATAGCAGATTGGTTCTTTTAGATAATTTATTAAAAAACCTAACGATACTACTAACAAAGCCAAAAAATAATTTCAACTCAGGAATGATTCTTATTTGGAATACACCATGGCCACCTATTAACTTTTCTTTACAGATAAAATTATCTAAGACATTTATAATTTCATCGCACAAAATAACCGCGTTTCGACCAACACTTACGTCAAAGGAACCTAGAAATCTTTCTTGTATTCTATTTTCTACTAAATAACGCACTACAATACTAAGCTGTTCTCTGTGGCTCACATCTGGTGTTTCATCGCTAGCATAATGTCATTGGAGAGAAATGCGAATCCATTAAATGGTCGTACTTAGTCAAGTATGAAAGGGTTTCAATATAATTACTGCGATTATCTGATCCAGATTTTTCGTCATGACCACTTTTCTATTATGAGCCTACAGCTGTTATCTTAATCCCCACTCCACGAAAATGCGTTGTAAGTCACGACAAAGATTGTCGGTGGTGTGACTCTGTGGAAATTCAAGGCATTCAGGTAAGGCAGATTTTAGGAACGAATTTCCCCCTATAAAATGTTCTGTCACTGCTATAAAACTTTACGCATTTCTCGAAGTCCACACGTCAGTAGTTCGCATACTGCCAATGCCTTACTTATACTTGAGAGAATCTCGTCTTTTACGCTTTCGTATAATTGCGGAATGTGGGAAGAGGATAATGTTTTACGTGAGGGAACAACATATCCTGGGTTTAGCATGTTTACGAATTTTTTAAATTCTACATCTTCAACGATGCTTAATGGTTGGACCTCCTTCACAATCATTCTGACTAGCTGCTGGTGAATTTGCTTAGTCTTATTAACTGGCAATGGCTTGGAGAAATACGAGTAGCTATGAATTGTAGTTTGCAGAGCATTACTTTCTGCACAAATATTCAACACTGGTTGAGAGCTGGTGGTTGTTTGCTCTTCGAAAACCAGCATTGCGCTGGAAGAACTGGTGCCTGGTATTGCTGGTTGCTTTTCACCTAAGACCGAAGATGCTTATTTTTTAAGAGTCTCTGCAAAGCTTTCAATATTTCCACTTCGCCTTTTGCCCTTTTAGTTCAACAAAAAAGTTCCATGTAGCATTTCTTTTTAAGGATAGGATCTCATTTCTTTATATTGATATAGAAATAATATTATATAGGTAACTAAATAATATTCTTAATTTATTCTTAAATATCTTACCTTTTTAAAATTCACAATTCATACTGATAACAGAAATTCATGCTCTTAAACAAAAAATTGCTGAAAATATGTACGTTCGTTACCAATTGACTTTGAAGAAGTGATGAAAACATAATAGTAAAAGAATTTATTACTCCTCGATTTACCGTTACCTTAACCAGAAATATTCATTACGAAAATACAGTGTGCGCATATGTCAGCAAAAATTTATAAAATTTACAAAAATAGGTAGAATAAAAACGCCTCACATCATAAAACCCTGTATCCAACAAAATACTTCAAAATGAATGCTTCAGTGAACGCAACTGAAGGAGAGTGAATGAAGCACTTCAGCAAAATGAAGCATTCTCCCCACTGCTAAGCTCACCCCTAATAGTGAACGTGACGTTTCGAATTTTACGACATTTTATCACAAAATTGCTGTCACAACTTTTTCTTAGCAGACAGTGGGTGGATCTCATAATTTTGTAGCTGAAATTCACTAATTTCGATGAGATATTCCCAATAAGACTTAACCATCACCGTGAATAGCTTTAAAAACGCAATATATGTGTTTGTGACATTATGCATTATCTATAATGTTTGGTTGAAATATAGAGAAAGTCAACGTCTACATAGTTTACCTAGATAAAAAATTTCAGTTCCTAGCTCATAATTTAAGGCGCAACGTTTAATAATAAAAATAGTAATGGGTGTGATCGGAAAAATCTCAATAGAAATAATTACTACATTTCCCTACAGTGCCTTCTGGACAGTGATATGGACGAAATTATTACTATGTGAAATCAAACAAATTGTACATTGCACCAATTAAATTGCTACAAAAATCACCTGAACATATTCACAAACTAATGAATTTCATTAATATTGCCAATCAAAAATCAAATTACATATATGTGAATCCATTGTGTCGTATAACTCTGTAGTCGCAAAACTGAAAGACGGGAAATGTAAATTTTTTTTTACGAATTAAAAAGTGAAAAAGCATTTAAAGTTTTCTTCTATGGTATAGGTGAAGTAGATACTGGTTTACTAAAAGATGATTAAATCAAATTAAAATGTGTCGTCGTCAAACAAATTACAAAACAATACGTACTGACCATTTCTATCTAATATTTCTGGAAAATGGTTCAAATAGTCTTTTTGGATTAAACAAATATATATATATATATATATATATATATATAAATATATATATATATATAAATATATATATATATTGTAGTATGCGAGCTACGGCTCGAGTAGATAAAACGATATTCTGTGAAATTTATTTCTTTATTTTATAGTCTATAAAACAATTCAAGTTCACACTATACTATTCTTCGCAAATTCTTTTCTTACAAGGTCTCTTTCCTCTCAAATCACTTTATCTCCTTTCAATTACTTAATTCACAAATCCAAACTAATTACTTCTTGTTAACTCTCAACTTTCAATTTATCACAAAATTACAACTTCGCCCATTATCACTTTTCCAATCTCTTCGCCACGGTTCTAAACCAACTGCCCCCTTTCGATCGCCATCTGTCCTTATATAGCAGAAGTTTCTGATAGCAGAAACTTCTAGCAAATTCTTCGACCACTGGAACAAGAAAAAAAATTCTGATGTAATAATTCCAAGATGCCAATCATTTCTTGCAGTTATCCGTGATATTATCCGTCTCTTTCGTAGACATGAACTGTAGAGACTTAGTCGCAGACACGAACCTCGAATGAAAAGACACTTTGGAATGGGCTGGAGGAGCGTAGTTATTATTCTACATTATTGCAGCATAATTTTAGGGGATGTTACACTGCCCCCCTCTTAGACTTGTTCGTCCCGAACAAGTGTGTCCTCACTTCGGCCATTGTATCGACTCAGTCGGTCCACATGAACCACTTTCATTTTGGCCCTTGGTCCTCGCTGGATGCGGTAGACAACATCGTTGATGCGGGTTATTATTCTGTAGGGACCCTCACAGTTCTGCTGCAACTTAGGTGATTTCCCCTTTTGGCGATGGGGATTATACAGCCACACTAGATCTCCTTCCTGGAATCCTGACGTTGTTGCCTTGGCATCATACCTGGTCTTCATGCGGTCGCTCGTTATCTTAATCTGGCTTCTGGTCCTTTGGTGTATATCCCTAAGCCTTTCCCTAAGGTCCGCCACGTACTCTTCTTCATTTCTGGGCTCATTGGTAGGAGATCCAAATTTCACCTCACTGGGTAAACGAGCTATTCCACCAAATAAGATTTCGAACGGCGTATGTCGAGTAGTGCTATGCACGGCACTTCTATAGGCCATCAAAAACAAGGGAATCTGCCGGTCCCAATCCCGTTGGTAGTCACCTACGACCTTCGAGAGATGTTCGTCCAAAGTCCTATTGAAACGCTCCACCACACCGTCCGACTGTGGATGAAGCGGGGTTGTCCTTGTCTTTTTGATTCCGAGTAGTTGACACATCTCTTGGAAGATTCTTGACTCGAAGTTCCGCCCTTGGTCAGAATGCAATTCCAAGGGCACACCGAATCTGCTAACCCAATTGTAGACGATCTGCTCCGCCACGGTTCTGGCTTCCTGGTTAGGGATCGGAAACGCTTCCGGCCACTTACTGAAGTAGTCCATCACTACGAGTATATACCGATTACCATTGTCGGTTTCCGGAAAGGGCCCTGCAATGTCAATGGCGATTCGTTCGAAAGGTGCTCCCACGTTGTATTGGTGCATCTTACCTCGAGTTTTGATTGTCGGACCCTTGCTAGCTGCACACACGTCGCATTTTCTGCACCAGTCTTCGATATCTTCCTTCGCATTTAACCAACAAAAACGTTCTCGTACCTTTTCTAGCGTCTTATTCACTCCCAAGTGGCCTCCGGACGCCCCGCCATGCATTTCCTGTAACACCTCCCTGACCCTCGTCCGCGGTACGACAAGCTGCATTACAAACGACTTTCCGTCGGAGGATTCCCATTTTCTTCTCAGAACACCTTCTTGGACATGGAGGGAGTTCCGCTGCGCAAAATATGCCTTTAAGGTCGGGCTTCTGTGAGAGATGTCCTGATGATCCGATTTCTCCATGTTCTCTTTCCAGGCCAGAATCGGCTCGATATCCGGATCTTCCTTCTGAGCGTTCCGGATCTCATCTACGCTCCAGCCGGCGATAGGTTCGGCTCTCATTCTTTGGATGGAAATCAGTTCCCGTTCTTCCTGACGCGCACAATGTTTACGATGCTGTATTTCGTAGTCGTATATTTGCAGCCTTTCGATCCATCTTGCGACCTGACCCTCAGGATTCTTGAACTGTAATAGCCATTTTAAGGCTGCATGGTCTGTGCGAAGAACGAACTTCCTCCCGTAGAGGTATTTGTGAAAATGCTTCGTAGCCAAGATCAAAGCTAGAAGTTCCCGCCTTGTCACGCAGTGGTTCCTTTCTGGCTTAGAGAGCACCTTGCTGAAGTACGCAACCACCTTCTCTTGGCCATCATGCACCTGGGAGAGTACGGCTCCTACCCCGACATTACTAGCATCTGTATCTACAATTAACGTTTCCCCGGGAGTGGGGTAAGCTAGTATCGGGGTATCGCATAGCCGTTGTTTAAGTGCCTTGAAGCTCTTCTCGCCCTCAATTGGCCATTTGAATTGTTTCCCCTTTTCCGTCAACTGGTGCAGGCTCTTTGCGATCCCGGCAAAATCCTTCACGAACCGTCTGTAGTAGGTGGCGAGGCCCAGGAAGTTCCTTAGTTGGTGTTTATCCTTGGGGACTGGCCAGTTTTTCACCGCTTCGACCTTCTCTGGATCGGTTCTCACTCCTTTCGCTGAAATTATGTGTCCCAAGTACTTGACTTCCGCTCTAAACAGGGCGCACTTCTTGGGGTTGAGCTTCAGGTGGGCTCTTCGAAGCCTTTGAAACACTTCCCTTAGATTGTCTCGGTGTTGCGCAAACGTTTTTCCTACGGCGATGACATCATCCAAGTATACCAAACAGGTTTTCCATGTTAACCCTTGCAGGACACATTCCATCAATCGCTCGAAAGTCGCCGGAGCATTGCACAGCCCGAATGGCATTACCGTGAATTGCCATAGCCCATTTCCTGCGGTGAAGGCGGTTTTCTCCCGGTCTTCTGGATGGATCTGTACCTGCCAGTAGCCACTCTTCAAGTCGAGAGTGGAAAACCATCAGGCTCCTGATAGTGTGTCTAGCGTGTCGTCAATCCGTGGCAGAGGATAGCTGTCTTTCTTGGTGACGTAATTGAGCTGCCGATAGTCCACGCAGAACCGCGTGCTGCCATCTTTCTTCTTAACCAGTACAACCGGTGATGCCCACGGACTTTTGGAACTTTCAATCAGACCTTTTTTCTCCATTGCCGACACCATCTCTGCAACTTCTGTCTGCTTTGCCAATGGAAGGCGCCTAGCAGGCTGACGAACTGGTCTAGTATCACCAGTGTCTATTCGATGTTGTACCAGGTGTGTTCGGCCGTATTCTCCGTCCTGTGAAGCAAATACATCAGCGTACTCATTGATAAGATTCTCTGCCATAGTTCGCTGCTCCTGATTCAGGTCACTGGACTGGAGAATCGTCTCTCTCGTTTCCGCTGTCCAAGGTGATGGGAGAGGTTTTGGAGCATCACGTTCAGATATTGTTGTGACAGCGGTAATCGGCGTGCATTTGCCAGTCACCTCCCCTCGCCTTAGTTTGACAGTGTGTGGTCTTGCGTTCAAAACCCTCACTGGAACCATGGTGTTCTTTGGTTCGACTAACGTCTTTCCCACGATGTAGTCTTGAGAATTCTTCTCTGGGTCTGGTTCTACTATGTAGAATCGGTGGCTCCCAAGATCACCTTCCAGCTTCGTCCAAATGATTGTCTCTGAAGACGGCGGCAAACTTCGTCTTTACTGATGACTGTCCTGAGAGTTACGGCATTCTCGTTTCCGTACACCATCGGAATCTCCACATTTCGATACCTCAGTACTTGCATCCCGATGTCCAAGATTACTTCATTTGCTTTCATGAAGTCCACTCCGATGATGCACTCGTCGCATATATCTGCCACCAGAAACGCATGGGAGAACGTCAGTCCTGCCAGAGTAATCGTAAGACGAACTTCTCCAAATACCTTCGCCATTTCCCCTGTTGCAGTCTTCAGGCAGTAGCTGTTGGTGTTGTGCAGCCAGGAGCTTTTGACGATATCTCTTCTTACAATGGAGGCGGTGGCACCTGTGTCGATGGTGGCTACGCACTTCTTCTTGTTGATTAGTGCCTCCACTGTCAGGCTCTTGTTACCCCGTTTGGTTTGCGAAACTTGAATGGTGGTCCTGGGGGCCTCGATTCCAGCAACCAACTTCTGCCCCGCGAAGTTGGTCCTTACGCATCTCCCGACTGCTGGTTTTGGGAAGTCTGACCGACAGGATGCTTCCTCTCTGCTTCTCCTACTTCCGCAATGTGGACAATTTGCTTTCCAGAGCATCTAGAGAATTCTTTTATTCGTCCATTGCTTTCTTTTGTTCGTCCATCTTAAGTTCTAGAGAATTCTTTTCTTCGACCATTGCTTTCTTTTGTTCGTCCAGCTTAAGTTCTAGAGAATTCCTCTGGTCGCCCATTGCTTTCTTTTGTTCGTCCAGCTTAAGTTCTAGAGAGTTCTTTTGGTCGTCTATTGCTTTCTTTTGGTCATCGAGCTTAAGTTCCAGAGACTTCTTTTGGTCTTCCATTGTTTTCCTTTGTTCGTCCATGACTAACTTAAGTTGCAGGAGCAGACTTGTTATACCCGGGTCGGCTACTGTACTTGCTGATTCCTCTTCCACGTCAAACTCTATGTCATGCGGATTTTCACCTTCCTGCGTTACTGCTTCTTCCAGACGGATCAGTAGGGCATCTTTTCCCCCAGTTGTGTCGAGATTCCGCTTACTGAGTTCTGTCTTTAGTTGAATTATAGTTAGTTTTCCCAATTTGCGACCCATTTTGCGCAACTAATTAACTCAACACAGAAATAGTTTTTTTTTTTTTTTGTGCAATTTCACACCACGGAAATAGTTGTTCACAGAATAAGTTTTATCCCACTTTTGACACCAATGTAATATGCGAGCTACGGCTCGAGTAGATAAAACGATATTTTGTGAAATTTATTTTTTTATTTTCTAGTCTATAAAACAATTCAAGTTCACACTATACTATTCTTCGCAAATTCTTTTCTTACAAGGTCTCTTTCCTCTCAAATCACTTTATCTCCTTTCAATTACTTAATTCACAAATCCAAACTAATTACTTCTTCTTGTTAACTCTCAACTTTCAATTTATCACAAAATTACAACTTCGCCCATTATCACTTTTCCAATCTCTTCGCCTTAGGTTCTAAACCAACTGCCCCCTTTCGATCGCCATCTGTCCTTATATAGCAGTAGTTTCTGATAGCCAGAAACTTCTAGCAAATTCTTCGACCACTGAAACAAGAAAAATTCTGTTGTAATAATTCCAAGATGACAATCATTTCTTGCAGTTATAATTCTTTCTTATCCGTGATATTATCCGTCTCTTTCGTAGACATGAACTGTGGAGACTTAGCCGCAGGCACGAACCTCGAATGAAAAAACACTTTGGAATGGGCTGGAGGAGCGTAGTTATTATTCTACATTATTGTAGCATAATTTTAGCTGATGTTACAATATTATTTATATGTAAATCATGCAAAAATTCTAGGTCCAGTTTTATATCTTTTACGGTTATGTTTTGTTGGATTATCTGTGGCAAAATATGGAAGGTTGTTACTTCTCTGTTGTAGCTGTTATCATTAATGGTTACGGTTTCATTATCAAACTGCACTAGGAATGTCCCGTTAAGTATCTTGGTTTCATTAGCATACTTAAGAGTTCCGTTAAAATTTGTTAGGAAGACCGTGTTTTGCGTAAGGAGTTCAATAACTTGCTTCTTTTGGAACTGATAATCACACTGCGCACTTTTTCCTCTCACTAGTTGGTTAAAGCAATTTTCAGGGGGCAACGTCTGCAGTTGATATTCGTTGCAGATTATTGTACCTCGCATTTTTGCACATGTTTGTTTAATACTGTAGCATAATAATAACTACGCTCCTATGTCTATGCAGCAAATTCCGAAGTGACTTTCCATTCTGGCAGAATTTTGGTTCAAACTGTCCTTTCATTCGAGGTTCGTGTCTGGGACGAAGTCTCCACAGCTCATGTCAACGAAAGAGACGAATAATATCAGGGATAAAAGGGAATTAAAACCGCAAGAATTATTTCTCTTGTTCCAGTGGTCGAAGAATTTGCTAGAAGTTTCTGGCTATCAGAAACTTCTGCTATATAAGGACAGATGGCGATCAAAAAAAGACACAGTTGGTTTAGAACCGTGGCGAAGAGATTGGAAAAGTGATGATGGGCGAAGTTGTAATTTGGTGATAAATTGAAAGTTGAGAGTGAACAAGAAAAAGTAATTAGTTTGGATTTGTGATTTAAGTAATTGAAAGGAGGTAAAGTGATTTGAGAGGAAAGAGACCTTGTAAGAAAAGAATTTGCGAAGAATAGTATAGTGTGAACTTGAATTGTTCTATAGAGTCGAAAATAAAGAAATAATTTCACAGAATAATTGTTTTATCTACTCGAGCCGTAGCTCGCATATTACATTGGTGTCAGAAGCGGGATAAAACTTATTCTGTGAATAACTATTTCCGTGGTGTGAAATTGCACAAGCAAAAAAAAAAAAAAAAACCATTTTCGTGTTGAGTTAATTAGTTGCGCAAAATGGGTCGCAAATTGGGAAAACTAACTATAATTCAACTAAAGGCAGAACTCAGTAAGCGGAACCTCGACACAACTGGGGGAAAAGATGCCCTGCTGATTCGTCTGGAAGAAGCAGTAACGCAGGAAGGTGAAAATCCGCACGACGTAGAGTTTGACGTGGAAGAGGAACCAGCAAGTACAGTAGCCGACCCGGGTATAACGAGTCTGCTCCTGCAACTTAAGTTAGTCATGGACGAACAAAAGAAAGCAATAGAAGACCAAAGGAATTCTATAGAACTTAAGCTGGACGACCAAAAGAAAGCAATGGACGAACAAAAGAAAGCAATGGACGAACAAAAGAATTCTCTAGATGCTCTGGAAAGTAAACTTGATGAGCAAAACAAGAACTTGGAATCCAAATTCGAAGTGATCGAAGAGAAAATCGAGAAGGTCGAGACGCAACTCGAAAAAGTCGAAACTAGATTCGATGAAAATTTTGAGAAATATGAAACTCAGTTCGGGAAGATAGAGACTCAGTTTGAAAAAGTAGAAAAGCAAGTCGAAAATCTTGCTAAGGAGCTCAGCAACGTGAAGAGACAGAAAGCACGGGAATATTCCACTGACGGTCTGAGAAGAAAGGAGATGCAGCCTCCTATCTTCGATGGTCAAACATCATGGCCAATTTATAAGAGGCAATTCGAAGCGGCCGCAATGACCAATAGCTGGGACGATGAAGAGAAGTCTATTGCACTCACGCTTGCACTGAGGGGTCCAGCTGCGGAGCTCTTGCAGACCATCCCGGAAGATAAACAGCAGAACTACGACTCTCTGGTTCAGGCTATCGAGATGCGGTTTGGGGATGAACACATGCAGCAGGTGTACAGGGTTCAGCTGCGTAGTCGAGTCCAGAAAAGGGGGGAAACGCTCCAACAGTTGCAAGCGGATATAGAGCGACTAGCCCATCTTTCATACCCTAAAGCCGGTGAGGAGCTTATCAACGAAATGGCGGTGAAAGCTTTTATTCAGGCCATAGAGGACAGACAACTGCAAATGGCTGTAAGGATGGCTGAAAAGCGAACACTCCCCGAGGCATTGGCATTCGCTTTGTCAATGAAGGCTGCGGACCAAGCATACCAGGGAATACACCGTGTCAGGGAAATGTCCGTCGTGGAATGCTCATGCCAGAGAACAGCCGTCATGGATGAAGACAGAGCTCGCGGAAGTCAAATCCGTTGCTGGAATTGCAACCAAACCGGACACCTACAACGGCAGTGCAGAAGTGCACCTAGACGAGGAAATTGTCCACATTGCGGAAGTAGGAGAAGCAGAGAGGAAGCATCCTGTCGGTCAGACTTCCCAAAACCAGCAGTCGGGAGATGCGTAAGGACCAACTTCGCGGGGCAGAAGTTGGTTGCTGGAATCGAGGCCCCCAGGACCACCATTCAAGTTTCGCAAACCAAACGGGGTAACAAGAGCCTGACAGTGGAGGCACTAATCAACAAGAAGAAGTGCGTAGCCACCATCGACACAGGTGCCACCGCCTCCATTGTAAGAAGAGATATCGTCAAAAGCTCCTGGCTGCACAACACCAACAGCTACTGCCTGAAGACTGCAACAGGGGAAATGGCGAAGGTATTTGGAGAAGTTCGTCTTACGATTACTCTGGCAGGACTGACGTTCTCCCATGCGTTTCTGGTGGCAGATATATGCGACGAGTGCATCATCGGAATAGACTTCATGAAAGCAAATGAAGTAATCTTGGACATCGGGATGCAAGTACTGAGGTATCGAAATGTGGAGATTCCGATGATGTACGGAAACGAGAATGCCGTAACTCTCAGGACAGTCATAAGCAAAGACGAAGTTTTGTCGCCGTCTTCAGAGACAATCATTTGGACGAAGCTGGAAGGTGATCTTGGGAGCCACCGATTCTACATAGTAGAACCAGACCCGGAGAAGAATTCTCAAGACTACATCGTGGGAAAGACGTTAGTCGAACCAAAGAACACCATGGTTCCAGTGAGAGTTTTGAACGCAAGACCACACACTGTCAAACTAAGGCGACTGGAGGTGACTGGAAAATGCACGCCGATTACTGCCGTCGCAACAATATCTGAACGTGATGCTCCGAAACCTCTCTCATCACCTTGGACAGCGGAAACGAGAGAGACGATTCTCCAGTCCAGTGAGCTGAATCAGGAGCAGCGAACTATGGCAGAGAATCTTATCAATGAGTACGCTGATGTGTTTGCCTCACAGGACGGAGAATACGGCCGAACACACCTGGTACAACATCGAATAGACACTGGTGGTACTAGACCAATTCGTCAGCATGCTAGGCGCCTTCCATTGGCAAAGCAGACAGAAGTTGCAGAGATGGTGTCGGCAATGGAGAAAGAAGGTCTGATTGAAAGTTCCAAAAGTCCGTGGGCATCACCGGTTGTACTGGTTAAGAAGAAAGATGGCAGCACGCGGTTCTGCGTGGACTATCGGCAGCTCAATTACGTCACCAAGAAAGACAGCTACCCTCTGCCACGGATTGACGACACGCTAGACACACTATCAGGAGGCCGATGGTTTTCCACTCTCGACTTGAAGAGTGGCTACTGGCAGGTACAGATCCATCCAGAAGACCGGGAGAAAACCGCCTTCACCGCAGGAAATGGGCTATGGCAATTCACGGTAATGCCATTCGGGCTGTGCAATGCTCCGGCGACTTTCGAGCGATTGATGGAATGTGTCCTGCAAGGGTTAACATGGAAAACCTGTTTGGTATACTTGGATGATGTCATCGTCGTAGGAAAAACGTTTGCGCAACACCGAGACAATCTAAGGGATGTGTTTCAAAGGCTTCGAAGTGCCCACCTGAAGCTCAACTCCAAGAAGTGCGCCCTGTTTAGAGCGGAAGTCAAGTACCTGGGACACATAATTTCAGCGAAAGGATTGAGAACCGATCCGGAGAAGGTCGAAGCGGTGAAAAACTGACCAGTCCCCTAAGACAAACACCAACTAAGGAGCTTCCTGGGCCTAGCCACCTACTACAGACGGTTCGTGAAGGATTTTGCCGGGATCGCAAAGAACCTGCACCAGTTGACGGAAAAGGGAAAACAATTCAAATGGTCAATTGAGTGCGAGAAGAGCTTCAAGGCACTTAAACAACGGCTATGCGATGCCCCGATACTGGCTTACCCCACTCCCGGGGAAACGTTCGTTGTGGATGCAGATGCTAGTAATGTCGGGGTAGGAGCCGTACTCTCCCAGGTGCATGACGGCCAAGAGAAGGTGGTTGCTTACTTCAGCAAGGTGCTCTCTAAGCCAGAAAGGAACTACTGCGTGACAAGGCGGGAACTTCTAGCTTTGATCTTGGCTACGAAGCATTTTCACAAATACCTCTACGGGAGGAAGTTCGTTCTTCGCACAGACCATGCAGCCTTAAAATGGCTATTACAGTTCAAGAGTCCTGAGGGTCAGGTCGCAAGATGGATCGAAAGGCTGCAAATCTACGACTACGAAATACAGCATCGTAAAGGAAAACTCCACTCTAATGCGGATGCACTGTCCCGGAGACCATGCAGAACGGATTGTAAACATTGTGCGCGTCAGGAAGAACGGGAGCTGGTTTCCATCCAAAGAATGAGAGCCGAACCTATCGCCGGCTGGAGCGTAGATGAGATCCGGAACGCTCAGAAGGAAGACCCGGATATCGAGCCGATTCTGGCCTGGAAGGAGAACATGGAGAAACCGGATCACCAGGACATCTCTCACAGAAGCCCAACCTTAAAGGCATATTTTGCGCAGTGGGACTCCCTCCATGTCCAAGAAGGTGTTCTGAGAAGAAATGGGAATCCTCCGACGGAAAGTCGTTTGTAATGCAGCTTGTCGTACCGCGGACGAGGGTCAAGGGGGTGTTACAGGAAATGCATGGCGGGGCGACCGGAGGCCACTTGGGAGTGAATAAGACGCTAGAAAAGGTACGAGAACGTTTTTATTGGTTAAAAGCGAAGGAAGATATCGAAGACTGGTGCAGAAAATGCGACGTGTGTGCAGCTAGCAAGGGTCCGAGAATCAAAACTCGAGGTAAGATGCACCAATACAACGTGGGAGCACCTTTCGAACGAATCGCCATCGACATCGCAGGGCCCTTTCCGGAAACCGACAATGGTAATCGGTATATACTCGTAGTGATGGACTACTTCAGTAAGTGGCCGGAAGCGTTTCCGATCCCTAACCAGGAAGCCAGAACCGTGGCGGAGCAGATCGTCTACAATTGGGTTAGCAGATTCGGTGTGCCCTTGGAATTGCATTCTGACCAAGGGCGGAACTTCGAGTCAAGAATCTTCCAAGAGATGTGTCAACTACTCGGAATCAAAAAGACAAGGACAACCCCGCTTCATCCACAGTCGGACGGTATGGTGGAGCGTTTCAATAGGACTTTGGACGAACATCTGTCGAAGGTCTTAGGTGACTACCAACGGGATTGGGACCGGCAGATTCCCTTGTTTTTGATGGCCTATAGAAGTGCCGTGCATAGCACTACTCGACATACGCCGTTCGAAATCTTATTTGGTGGAATAGCTCCTCTACCCAGTGAGATGAAATTTGGATCTCGTACCAATGAGCCCAGAAATGAAAAAGAGTACGTGGCGGACCTTAGGGAAAGGCTTAGGGACATACACCAAAGGACCAGAAGCCAGATTAAGATAACGAGCGACCGCATGAAGACCAGGTATGATGCCAAGGCAACAACGTTAGGATTCCAGGAAGGAGATCTAGTGTGACTGTATAATCCCCATCGCCAAAAGGGGAAATCACCTAAATTACAGCGGAACTGGGAAGGTCCCTACAGAATAGTAACCCGCATCAACGATGTTGTCTACCGCATCCAGCGAGGAGCAAGGGCCAAAATGAAAGTGGTTCATGTGGACCGACTGAGTCGATACAATGGCCGAAATGAGGATGCACTTGTTCGGGACGAACACGTCTAAGAGGGGGGCAGTGTAGCATAATAATAACTACGCTCCTATGTCTATGCAGCAAATTCCGAAGTGACTTTCCATTCTGGCAGAATTTTGGTTCAAACTGTCCTTTCATTCGAGGTTCGTGTCTGGGACGAAGTCTCCACAGCTCATGTCAACGAAAGAGACTAATAATATCAGGGATAAAAGGGAATTAAAACTGCAAGAATTATTTCTCTTGTGCCAGTGGTCGAAGAATTTGCTAGAAGTTTCTGGCTATCAGAAACATCTGCTATATAAGGACAGATGGCGATCAAAAAAAGACACAGTTGGTTTAGAACCGTGGCGAAGAGATTGGAAAAGTGATGATGGGCGAAGTTGTAATTTGGTGATAAATTGAAAGTTGAGAGTGAACAAGAAAAAGTAATTAGTTTGGATTTGTGAATTAAGTAATTGAAAGGAGGTAAAGTGATTTGAGAGGAAAAAGACCTTGTAAGAAAAGAATTTGCGAAGAATAGTATAGTGTGAACTTGAATTGTTCTATAGAGTCGAAAATAAAGAAATAATTTCACAGAATAATTGTTTTATCTACTCGAGCCGTAGCTCGCATATTACAATACCATACATTTCGTCATGAGCCAAGAAGAGTTCGCTGGTGTCGAGGTTAATTCTCCTATTATTTTTGACAGTAGATTTGATCATCACGTGATTGAATTCCTTTGTTCTGGTTTTCGGTAGAGATATGACATAAAGCAAAAGTGATTCCTTTTGCAGCATATCTGGTTCTGCATACTCGACGGCCTCTACTTCAGTTTCATACGGGAGAGTCTCTACTTGGGAAAGTGCGTCTTGGATTTCTTGTCTATCCAAGAGATTGGTGTTCACGATTCCCCTTTTTGCTAATTGCGCTGCTGAGACCACTTCATTGAGTTCTTCTTTGATTATTGTAAGCTTGTTGTAGAGCATTTGCTCATATTTGTCAATGCTGCTGTTTTTTATTCTTCTGATTATCTTGTTGTAGTCATCTAATAATCCTCGAGTGACCGTCATCAAGCGTTCGTTTATTTTATACTGGTCGTTGTTATTGTCATTGTCCCAATCTGTCGCGTCTGGAGTACCAGCTATCCACTTCCAGGCGGAACCAATCCAATTGATCGATCTTGTTTTTCTTAGTCCTTTCCCGTGCAGCCTTACTAATAATTCCTCGATGCGTTCAAGCTGGTGGATCAGCTGTGGACGTAGAATACTGCTTTTGTCTATTTGGTCTTCTATTGTGGGTTTGAGTGTGTTGGTTATGTTTTCATACTCCTTCAAATTGATAATATGCACTATTTTAAATGCTACGCTGATAATTCTGCCATTTCCTGGTTTTGCTGTCACTGGGTGTATTATATTCGAATACATTGACCGCTCCAAATGTCACTCCTTGGATTAGCCTGGAACGAGAATGGAAGTTGTTCTACTCAGTAATGTTTTTAATCTGGGACTTATGAATTTTCTTCCCGGTTTCCGTAATAATTGTGACCTTGTTGTCACGTAGTACCTTCTCTTTCGTATATAGAGGTTTCTGTTTACCGTCTCGACGTTTAACCGCTGCATATATTACCTCTCCAGGTTGGTAAGTCTTTGGTGCATTCCTCTTACGGTTTTCTCTGCTGTTTTTCCTCTTCTGATTCCTTTTGATTAGTTCGGAGAGATCTTCGTTTACCTTGGGCTGAAAGTCCACGAGATTACGGTAGTTGATTCGTTGGCTTCTTCCGAGAAATATGTCGCTCGGTTTCCTTTTTGTAACAGAATGTATGGTGTTATTATAGCGATCGACTGCTATATCTATAATCTCCTTCAGGGTCAGGTCAGGATATTCCTTCCGAAGACATCTGGTGATTTCTATGATCGTTGAGTGGACCCTCTCCACTGTTCCATTCACTTCACTTTTTTGGGGTGGAGTCAAATAGATTTGAATACCAAGAGATTTAATGTAATTTGAAATGATTGGACTTACGAAGCTCCTCTCGTTGTCTGTTACTATGGATCGAGGCACTGTGAAATAATGTAGAATCTTTATTATCTTTTTTCGTAGATAGAGCGCTGACTTTTCCTTGATATGGAAGAACTTTGCGAATTTTGACAGCTTATCGACAAAAGTTATAAATTTCTCTCGATTTATTTCGAAAATGTCCATATGAACTATTTCTGTCGGATAGGTAGGAATCGGTGTTTTCTGAAGTTCTGGTTTCGAAGGGTGTCTGTCGTACTTGTTAGCTTTACATATTTCGCAGTTCCTCGTGAGCTTCCTTATCAGACTGCTCATTTTTGGGAAGTAGTATCTTTCCAGGATTTGTTCTTTGTTCTCCCGGTCATTGCGATGAGCTCTGTTATGTTCTTCCTGGATGATTCTCATCTTGTTTTCTTTATTACTTAGGTCTTCCACTATTCTCTGTGTAATACGAATTTTAAACTTACCAAAGTTTTCTTTATAGATGTCCTGTAGGAGCGGAATGTATGTTTCTGGTAACTTGATACCATTGATAATATTTGGGTTTAGCTTTTTCTTCAGGGCCTGTGTCAGGTTTTCTTTCGTGACTTTTTGGAAACGAATATAATGCCTATGGAAAGTCGGATGGGGTTCAAATCAAATTACATATATGTGAATCCATTGTGTCGTATAACTCTGTAGTCGCAAAACTGAAAGACGGGAAATGTAAATTTTTTTTTACGAATTAAAAAGTGAAAAAGCATTTAAAGTTTTCTTCTATGGTATAGGTGAAGTAGATACTGGTTTACTAAAAGATGATTAAATCAAATTAAAATGTCTCGTCGTCAAACAAATTACAAAACAATACGTACTGACCATTTCTATCTAATATTTCTGGAAAATGGTTCAAATAGTCTTTTTGGATTAAACAAATATATATATATATATATATATATATATATGTATAAATATATATATATATTGTAGTATGCGAGCTAGGCTCGAGTAGATAAAACGATATTCTGTGAAATTTATTTCTTTATTTTCTAGTCTATAAAACAATTCAAGTTCACACTATACTATTCTTCGCAAATTCTTCTTGTTACAAGGTCTCTTTCCTCTCAAATCACTTTATCTCCTTTCAATTACCTAATTCACAAATCCAAACTAATTACTTCTTCTTGTTAACTCTCAACTTTCAATTTATCACAAAATTACAACTTCGCCCATTATCACTTTTCCAATCTCTTCGCCACGGTTCTAAACCAACTGCCCCCTTTCGATCGCCATCTGTCCTTATATAGCAGAAGTTTCTGATAGCAGTAACTTCTAGCAAATTCTTCGACCACTGGAACAAGAAAAAAAATTCTGATGTAATAATTCCAAGATGCCAATCATTTCTTGCAGTTATCCGTGATATTATCCGTCTCTTTCGTAGACATGAACTGTAGAGACTTAACCGCAGACACGAACCTCGAATGAAAAGACACTTTGGAATGGGCTTTGTAGCATAATTTTAGGGGATGTTACAATATATATAAATAGATATATATATATATATATAAATATATGTATATATAATTAATTAGCACACCCTATCATACAAAGTTATGATAAGATAAAACGAATGTTAAAGTAAAACATTTTAATAAGGATCTTCAATGTTTGCTTTTATTGATATTAATACTTAATTAATTTATAAAAAAAAATTTAAAAAAAACAATAAAAAAAAAATAAAAAAATAAAAAATAAAAAAATATGTGTTTTCGTAACACGCCAGAGTCTCGTCAAAGACATCTGAAAATATAAAAAAATAAATAATAACAAGTTAAAATTAAAATTTACTTATGTAAACTTACCTAGTACTTAGTTGGGTACCCTTTTTGGGTAATTACGGCGGCATATCGTTTATTCAAGGAGCACGTGAGGCGTGCGCGCTCTTCCTTTGGTATCTTAAACCATTCTTGATGGATTGTGTCCCATAACTCCTTCACATTTCTCGGTTTTAAAGCCATGACACGTCTCTTAATAATAGCCCACAAATTTTCGATTGGGCTTAGATCTGGGCTCTGAGGGGGCCAATCCATTACCGATATTTGGTGTTCTTCAAACCACTCTTTTACAGACCTGGCCTTATGGCAAGGCGCATTGTCCTGCTGGAAAACAGCTTCCCGGTACAATGATAGCGGTAAACTCTCAAGATATGGTATGAGGTGGTTCGACAACATAGTCTTATATGCTAGAGCATCTAATTTACCTTTTGTAAGGACTAGAGGTCCAACACCATGAGAGCTAAAACAACCCCATACCATTACGCTTCCTCCACCAAACTTTACCGTCTTTTTGGTGTACGTGGGATCTAGTTGCTTGTTTGGAGGTCGTCGTACAAAAGTTCTTCCATCAGAACCACACATATTAAATTTGGATTCATCGCTCCATATCACTGAATTCCATAAAGATGAAGGAGAATCCAAATGGCCTCTTGCGAATGCAATTCGCTTCTTCCTATTACCATCTGTTACCTTCGGTTTCTTAAGACTCTGGCATCCTCGAAGGTTGTTCTCCAAAAGCCGTTGTCGCACCGTCCTAGCCGCGATGTTTACACCATATTCTTGCTCCATGCGCGCTCTAATTTCAGAAAAAGTGGCAAAAGGATCTCTAAGAGCATGTCGGACTATAATGGAATCCTCTCTTTTCGTTGTTTTTCTAGGTCTGCATTTTCTTTTATCCGCAAATGTTCCATGAGTTTCATAATGCTTCAAAGCGTTTTGCACTTTTTTTGCGAACAATATATTGTAGCATAATAATAACTACGCGCCTATGTCTATGCAGCAAATTCCGAAGTGACTTTCCATTCTGGCAGAATTTTGGTTCAAACTGTCCTTCATTCGAGGTTCGTGTCGGGGACGAAGTCTCCACAGCTCATGTCAACGAAAGAGACGAATAATATTAGGGATAAAAGGGAATTATAACTGCAAGAATTATTTCTCTTGTTCCAGTGGTCGAAGAATTTGCTAGAAGTTTCTGGCTATCAGAAACTTCTGCTATATAAGGACAGATGGCGATCAAAAAAAGACAGTTGGTTTAGAACCGTGGCGAAGAGATTGGAAAAGTGATAATGGGCGAAGTTGTAATTTGGTGATAAATTGAAAGTTGAGAGTAAACAAGAAAAAGTAATTAGTTTGGATTTGTGAATTAAGTAATTGAAAGGAGATAAAGTGATTTGAGAGGAAAGAGACCTTGTAAGAAAAGAATTTGCGAAGAATAGTATAGTGTGAACTTGAATTGTTCTATAGACTAGAAAATAAAGAAATAAATTTCACAGAATATTGTTTTATCTACTCGAGCCGTAGCTTGCATATTACAATATGTTCCGTGAAATTTTGCTGACGTTTTGCTCCTTCTGGAACATTAGCCATATTAACATCCTCTCCTCCGGCGTAGAACTCTTGTTTAATCCCATAACTATTTCTAAATGCACTTAAACACTTCAAAATAATACTTTATAGCTCACCACAACAATAGGATGAATGAAAAATAACGGCTTTAAATTAAACGCATTTTTTTGTTTGGGTGTGCTAATTAAAATGCCAATGCGAAAGGCAATCTATTTTAAAAATAAAAAAAATATAAAGCAAAGCCTACTGAAATTTCAAAATTTGAACATTTCAAAATGTGATTAGAGATTGTTAAATATGTAATATGGACATATAATAATTTATAAATTATGTTGTATTATGAAATAAGGCACAAGTTTATTCTTTTATGAGGGTGCGCTAATTAATGTGCCAGCACTGTATATATATATATATATAAATATATATATATATATATATATATATGTATATATATATATATATTTTGTGATATTTGCACTGGTCCACATAAGTCTGCGGACTACATTGATCTGAAAGTCATAAAATGTGCGGATGATGAATAGTAAAGATTGTCACAAAGCTACCGATCTAACTTGCATCCGCAGAATTACATATCAAGAAAGAGAAAAGACGTCTGGAAGAAAAGAACACAATGCTGTTAACGTTTCCTTTCATCGTCGTTCGAAACCATCGCGATAGCAAGCTTCGGCTTATTCTGCACATGCGCAAAACCAACATCATGTATTTCTTAGTTTCATGAATGGAACGATTCCATGAAAAATTTTCCCACGCTTCCGCAGTCTCAATGTCAGCGACAAGTTCCATCGAAGAGCGGCGCTACGGCCGCAAATTCCACCCCACTAACACATAATGTGTGGGAGAACCATTTTTCCACCACACCCAACGCCATCGTCAGCAACAGCAATCATTCTAATACTGTTCCTAGTAACATTTCTGGTAACATAACGCAAAGCCATCATCATCTGCAGCCTTGCTTTCGGTTCTACAGCTGATGCCCAAAACTGTTTTTGGTTTGCCACTGGTCAGTCATACGTAGGGACTAATAAAAGTTCGCTTAGTTGATTGAATAATAAAACACAAAAATAATTTTAACTTTAGATATTTAATCTTCATCTTTTTTTAATTTCCCCACATAATTCTCATTTATTTCAATACATTTCTTTAGCCGATAGATCCACCTTTCAAAATCCTCTTAGGAGATTTCGAAATTGACTGCCTGACTTGTTTTTTTTCAGCAATGTGCTCAGGCGCATTGTTGCGGTGCAAAAAGTAGCGGCGCAGCTCCTCTTTTTGTCTGTGTCGTAGTAAATTTTGGAAAACTTGTGGTAAGAAAGTTTCAGTATACCAATTAGCAGTGACTGTCTGACCAGTTTTAAGCGGGATGACGGCGACTATTTTCGCCCTGGTGAAGCACATCGACATCATAACTTTTGTCGCTGACTTTTGTTGTTTGACCTTTACTGGAGGATTTGCACTTTCTAAGCTCCATACCATGGACTGCTGTTTGGTTTCCAGGTCGTACTTGTAAAACCAAGATTCATCACCTGTAACGATCTTATTGAAGCAGCTTGACTCTCCATTTTCAAACTTATCCAGAAAATATTAAAAGAAAATAATAAAACGAACACGAGCCTCTTTTTGCTCTCCATTCAAAATTTTCGGAACCCATCGAGCTGACTTCTTCGAATATTTCAGGTGATAATTTAAAATTCGTGACGCAGCATTTTTGTCAATTTTAGCCTTCACCAAGGCCACATTTATGTCGTCGGTCAAGGATTTGGGCTGACCTTCACGAGATTCGTCCTCCACAGAAAAATGGCCAGCTTTGGCCAACTTTGAAATAGTAACAAGGGATAGAGCATTTATTCCGTATGCATTTTGGCATTCGTGCAGAATTTTGACTGGCGTGAGTTGACGTCAAAATCCGAAGAGAATGGCAAAAGGAATTTCTTCCTGTGTTGGAACTTCAACCTAATTTTTACACTAATTTTTACCTATTGTTCTAAAGCCTTCTATCATCTAAGTTCTTCTCTGCTTCCCAAAACTTCTTGAGTTGCTCATCCAGGGAGTTAAAATGGGTGTGCACTCTTATTTCTTTGGAATTTGGGACAGTGGTAGTGGTTCCTGTAAGAATCCATCCTAATTCTGCCATCTGCGCTGCTAGAGAACTCATTTTACCATTTATTAATCCTTCTAGAATAATCAACGCATACACGTCGGCACCTATCAAGAGATCTATCTCTCCTGGGATATTAAAAGAAGGATCTGCCAATGTTAAGTTTGCTAGGTGACTCCATTTGTCTGTTTGTATTCCCTGTGTTGGCAACATAGATGTAAATTTAGAAAATACAAACGCCTTAACATCGAGACTGAATGAAGAATTGGTCAGTGAAAATATGGTGAAACCAACTTGATAATGAGCTGTACCAGTGCAAGTTTGTCCTAAGCATGTGACATTTGCTACTGTTTTCTGTTTTCTAAGTTTAAGTAGTTGTGTAGCATTTTCTGTTATAAATGTAGCTTCCGAACCAGGGTCTATTAATGCCCTTAAAACATGTTAAGTTCCATTGGAAGCGGAAACCTTCACTAAGGCGGTTGCCAATAGTGCCTTGGATCGCATTTGGTTGAAATGCGTCCTAAAAGATACATTTTGCGACGTTGTAGGGCCATTGTTTTCCCTATGGAAGTCATTCTGCAGAATTTGATGATTCGCATTTTGAATTAAGTGGCTTTGTGGATTGTATTGAGGATTATTTTGTTTGTGAATCTGTGATTCGATATGTAACATTGTGTGGTGTTTGAGACCGCATTTGTAGCATCGGTTACTGCTACTGCAAGTTGACGCGTGATGATCGTAACCGAGACAATTGGAACACATGGAATTCTTTCTAATGGTTTCAGATCGTGTCTTAACATCCATATTTAGGAACTGTTTGCAATGCCAAATACCATGAGAGGCCTTGCACAACCGGCAGAGAAATTTCTTGTTTGCTGTCTGCGAATTAAGATGAAAAGCCCTAGCTGTAGGCTTTCGAAAAGTGGTTGACGGAGAAGATTATTTTGAGCCTCCATTTAACTCTAACATATTTTCTAAAAAGCTAAACCGACCCTCAATAAACGACAAAAAATTTTTCCATTCTGGTAAGATCTTAGAATTACCTAACTTCGCTTCCCAATCCATTTGAGTTTGGTGTGGAAGTTTATGAAAGATTATATATATGAGTATAGAATCTCATGTATCTACTGCAATTTTTAGATTAGAAAGTGCATGAAAACATTCTGCACTCGTACCATGTAATGCTTTTAAAGACCCGGCGGATTCATGTGTGAGTTTCTCTTGTTCTATCAAAATTCGTAATTGTGTGTTGACGAGTTTACGTTTGTTTTCGAACCTTTCTGTTAAGATTTCCCATACAGATTCGTAGTTCTTTCCGTCGAGAGGTAAATGCTGAATTAGACGTGCCGCTTCATCAGTAACTGAATTTTTTAGATGCTGAAGTTTCTGAATATCAGACAGATCCGAATTTTGATTTATTATTTTCTCAAAGAGATTGTGAAACTCACACCACTCTTCGAATTTGCCCGAAAATGATTTAATTAGTATTCGCGGGAATCGAATATCAGACGCGGACGATTTAGATTCATTTAAATGTGAGGTATTAAAGAGAGGACGTCCTTTCTCAAATTTGTCGAGATCATCATTTATAAGTCCACTAAATATAATTTGTTTAATTTTGGAAAATGTTTCATCGTTGAACTATGTATCCTTAGGCTCATCGGCATTAGCCTTAAGTATTAAACTATGTTGAGATTTCGCCCGTTTGTATAAATCTTCTAAATCGTCTAAGCACGCTTTCAGAAAACCCCTTGACTTTCGCGACGCTGTTGAATTTTGATATTCTGCAAAATCCGTTTGCATTTCTTTAAGAAGTTTATTTTGTATTTCAATTGATTTCACTAGTTTAGACATTTTGTATATTTCTTATGCTTCTTAACACGCACTTGTATTGAATTTAATGAAATAGGTGTAAAAATTTATATTGTAAATATATAAAAATAATTGTCTTAAATTGATGTCCTTTGGTGAGGAAGGTGATGGATATCAGTATCCCCGTTGCGGTTCGTTGCTACCACTTGAGCTCCATTGCAATCCGTTGAAACAGGATTTTTTCCCAAAGATTCACGGCTATGTGCAGCTTCTGTTCCGTTAGGTCCGGTCCAGTTGATGACCGTTGTTGCGGATGGAATCCGCTTGGTGATACCACTTGATGTTCGTAGCGTACGGAAAAATGTGTTATCCACTTGTTAACTGCGACTTCTTAGTTGCACTACGGTAACTATGATTTGATGACCGCTCAAATGCGGATAGTGTACTTTTATCAAAAGTTTTATATAATTGTAAATTTGCACTTAAAATTTCACGAGTTTTTAAACGAAGTCTTATTTACGAAAATTAATCTTCTTTTGGTTCTTTAATGGATCGAAGAACCATGTTCGTTTTGGTATCCCGAAAATAATTTAAGGCCTTAAAATGACTTCAAAAACCGTCGTAATCGAAGGAGATAGCATGTATGTAAGCGATTTTGACAATTAAGGTTCTAATGTTTACGATGGTAAATTGGTTTCGCGAATTTTGTTTTCTTTTTGTTAAATGTGCAATTGAGTATTTTTAATAATTTTGTTGGGAACCAACATATAGACCGGTTTACTTGTGACCCGAACTGTGCAGGTTCAAGCCCGGACGGGGAACAGCAACCACAGCCAGCCGAGCATAAAAGTGAAATGAATAAAATCCAAGTTTCTCCAATCACTACACCAAAAATGAGTTTCTGCTTGGTAGTCAATGGACTTCGAGTGAGTCTGAGTGTTCTGGGATTTGGAAATTTCATTAAAAAAAAAAAACAATAGAGACACAAACAAAACTCGGGTGATGGAAAACGAGCGGTCCCCGCTCCCAATAGCGGGACCAGCGTATTAAACGATGCCATCAGCCGAGAAGGCTGCTAAATCAGGCCACCGATGGTGCAGGAGAAGGAAGACTAAACCGACTCCCAACTTGGCAAAGCGCTCCTTCATAACAGCTTCATCTGAACAGCTGCCGGGTGGAGTGATGGAAGGGGCGCCTGGTACAGTAAAGCAGCAGTAGAAACAAAACGGTAAAGGTCAGATGACGATGACCAAAACCCATACGTCTCCGACGGTGGGGAAGGCCACTATGTGGGGGATAGCAACAATTTCGCCGTTCTGGCAACTTCTGAGTCAGACGACGAAGAAGTGGAGAGTCTGAATAGCAGCATAAGGTAGCTGAAAGAACAAGTAAGTGCTATCAAGGCTAAGCAGATGTACGGACGAGAGATGGAGTGGCAGATGGAGAGATAAGAGCTACAGCGCGCTTCGCAATAACAACAGCAGCAGCCATCAGAAGGCCAGCTGCAACAACAAAAACAGCCGCAACTACAAACAGCATCAACAGCAGCAACAACAACAGCTGAAGCAATAGTAACAAAAAGCGAAGCAGAATAAACAGCAACAACAGCAGCAGCAACAATTTAGCTATCTAAGTCGGTCATAGGTAATCGTTTTGTCGTTAAGCGATTAAATGTAGATAGACATGTTATCCGCTGCAATACAGTGGAACAGTACAAAAAATTCAAAATCTGTTGACGGACTCGATGTCGGAGTTCTTCTCCTTCACCCCGAAGGGTGAAAAGCTGCAAGCCATGCTGCTGCTTAAGGAGAAAGAATGTGATAAGCTCCATTTAGTAGGGGTTAAGCTATTCACTACAGCAAGGGCCAAAAGGGAGAAGCGGAAACTACCGTTCTTCCTGGTTCAGCTCTCACCTAACAGAAAGGTCTAAGGAGTATCAAAGTCCTAGACTATCAGGTTGTCGCATGCGAAAGGTTCGGGCACGCCGCGTCGAACATGCAGCCTCGATGCGTTATATGTGGAAAGAAACACATAGCAGAAGAATGTACTCTGTACTCATATTATGAAATTAAATCTAGCTCGCCAGCAGAAGGTCGAACTGATACGTCCACTTGCTCCCATTCAAACAAAAGTCGGGACTCCCCAAGTGACTTACTCCCAAATGACAGCAGGCCGGGGAAATGTGGAATAAAAAACGCCGAAGGTTTCTTCTCAGGCCCCAGCGCCTAGAGTACCAGAGGCTGAGACTGATTTGCTGGCTATCTTGCACTCTGCCCTAGGGCAGGTGGGTCAGCTTCAGCATCAGGTACAGGAGCAGGAGAAGCGGGTGGACCAGATCTACGCGCTTCTGGCGGGCCTAACGCACCTCCAGGCGTAATGAGTACGAACATGGAGGAGCAACCCTTCAAGATCCTTCCGGTGAATGTGAGTTCACTGATTAGGATCGAGAAAAGAGCCGTACTATTTAAGTTGTTAGAAGACCAAAACCCCATGTGCTTATGGTTAGCGAAACAAAGCTATCCCAGAATCGCACAAATTGGGTCACAATAAATACAATATTATAAGTAGAGATCGAGTCAACTCCACATAAGGAGGAGGAGTTTCAATCTTCATTCAAAAAAAAAAAAAAAGACAACTTCGATTTAAGATAGTGTACAGTGGTGAAGTGCGAAGGTTCCAGGTGCTGGAAGTGTGTATCGTATGCATCCCTCTCCATACTGGAAAGCGGATGTACATGATGGCACTCTATGCACCTGAAGCTACTCAATCTACTTTATTTATTTCAGAGCTCGAGACACTTTTCCGATGCCTAAGGCTGGAGTCGGAGGAAAATTATTTCATCATGGCCGGAGATCTTAACGCCAAACATAGAGATTGGGGAAATAACATACCTAATCCTAGAGGGAACCTACTATTCAATTGGTGGCACAGTGTCGAGTATAAACTCGATTTGAAAGCTACAGATAGTCCGTCGTATCCTAGAAGCGGCTCCTATCTGGATCTTATGCTGTTCGACGTACGGTTACAACTGACCGACATGGACCGACAAACTATAAACTGAAATTGCGGAGTTGGAGGAATTTGTCCAAACGTACTCCTACAATTATAGTAGGACGCGTTGATCTCGCTTCTCCAGAACTTTGACAAGGGCACTCTCCTCGAATTCGCTCTACCCACCGTTCAATAGGAATCTGTCAAACGAGAGGATTGACTGGTACCAAAAACAAATGGACGAGTCAGTTAAATGAAGTGTGGACAGTACGATACCTCGGTATCAAGATACTGACAACGCAAACATATTCCGCAGTGTAACAATTGACGCACTACACCAACACAAAAGTAGACTGCTGTCGAGAATAAAAACCTTGTACAGACAGTTTACTGATAGATAAAACTACAGATTTTCTGTAAATTTGCATTGGAAAAACAGAATTCGGGCTGTAAAAGCCAACAACCCGAGTATGTTTAATTTTGGTGGGCGCGAAAGCCCCCATTTGTTTGGCATATTACAAGCTACAACTAAGTTAAGGCTGAAACTTAAAACTAAAACTTAAAGCTTTTTCTCCTGGTTAAGGAGTTCGGCTTTGAGGCAGGGAGTGCTGAGGTTAAAATAAAATGGGGGAGGTTTGAGTTAACTTTTCGCAGCATACGGGAAATTGGTTCATTAGATCCATATGAAGTGCGGTGGGACGGTAGATATAAAAGACGAGGCCATCGTAAATTTCGTGATTTAGTAGTGAGGAAAATTGAGTTATAAAGAGATGCGCAATCGACAGAGCCTGAAAGAAGTCGATGAATGAAAAGAATGTTTCCAACATCTCTGCGTCTCTCTAGAGTACTTAGGTTGATGAGGTTGAGGTGGTCTTGGTATGGAGGCAAGATAAATGGACCGTTCCAAGGAAGACCTCGAAGGGCAAATCGAAGAAATCGACGTTGAATATTCTCGATTCTGGTCATATGAACTTACTGAATGGTGACCACGCTTGACTGGCGTATTCAAGGAGGGGGCGAACAAAGGCAATGTAGAGGGATCTGGTCACGTAAGGGTCGGAGAATTGTTTGGACCATCGTTTGACAAAGCCAAGTGATGAGTTAGCTTTACGAATTATCTCGTCAATATGTGAACGGAAATTTAGTTCCCTTTCGTACAATATTCCAAGATCGCGGAGAGATTGAACGATGGATATAGGTTGACCATGGAGAAGGTAAAGTCGGGCGGGGGACACGTGGTGCTTACGTGATAAGGTAATGGATTGGCATTTGGCGATATTGTGCTCTAAGTAATTTTGTAGGCATCAGTTCGAAAACTATCAAAGTTTTGTTAAAGGAGACAGTAGTCATGTGGTGAATAGATGTACAGAGAGAGGGAAGAGTGTTTAATAACACTCTCAACATCGTTTATGGTTAGAATGAAGAGAAAGGGACTTAGATGGCTGCCTTGTGGAATACCAGAGGTGGCCAAGAAAGGAATCGATAGGACGGATCTGAAGCGAACTTTGTAAGAACAATTTTCCAGGTAAGAAGATATCCATTTAACAATATGGGTTCGAAACCGAGGGCAGACAATTTGAAGATTACTAAGTTATGAGATATCATATCAAAAGCCTTACTAAATTCAGTTGCAATAACGTCGACTTTGCCATTCTCTAAGGCAGACAGGGCGAAGGACACGAATTCGACTAAGCTAGTGGTAGTTGATCTACTTTTCATAAAGCCGAGTTGGGTGGGAGAGATAAGAGACTTGCACTGAAAGCTTAAAGATTTGTTTTTTTTTTTTTTTTTTTTTTATAATTTGCACGTGTGAAAGGGGTTATGAATACCCTTATACTAATTTTAGGACACGGGCGTTTTGGGGAAAGGGGAAGAAACAGAGAGAAAGACAGATTGGTGTAGTTGGTTTTGAAACTTAGCTGATATTAAGTTTTCAGTGAACTCCAAGGGTGGCTGTCCAGATAACTGGGGAGCTTGTTTGTTCTTGCTTTTGTCGCTGCTCATGATTCACAGTATTTTTTTCCGTCCTCCTGATGTCATCATCACGATCAAGTTGCATTTTAGCCATATGACCGACCTACTGCCAGTGTTATGCCTTCGCAGTAGAGTTGACATAAGCTTTCGCAATTGATCGACTTTTTATTTATTTCATGCGAAATAAATAGATGATTATTGACATCAGGATTCGAACCGTGAACCTTTAGCGTGACAAGCGATGATGTTACCACTACACCACGGCCACCCTTGTATGAAATACTTTCGAAAAGTTTGGCTAGATGAGAAAGTTTAGCAATGAGGCGATAGTTTGTTACTTCGATCTTTGATCCCTTTTTGTGTATGGGGGTTATGAAAGAGGTCTTCCAAATCTGAGGGAATTCTCCTAGACCATCTGGGCCGGATGAAAATTCGGCACTAAGATTTTGTAGTTTATTTTGAATTATGAAGTTGAAGTTTTATGAAGGGGACATAAAGAGAAATAGAATTAAATATTTCTCTGTAAAAAAATGTGAGGGCTTCGTTTAAGGATAGGTTAGAAAACTCTAAGGAACACCTACTCAGATAGGGATTTATTTTACGGCAATTAGCTTTATGAAAGTCGTAAGAAGTGCGAAATGCGGGAGAAGTAGATTGAAATGGTGAATTGATAGAGATAGTCCGTCGTTTCCTAGAAGCGACTTCTATCTGAATCTTATGCTGTTCGATGTACGGTTACAACTCACCGACAAACTTTACACTGTTTGCACACATTTGTGTTTGGCAGTTAATGCCGTAATATCGTTGCGGACTAAGTGCCATAATATCGATTCCCAACGAAATTGCGGAGTGGGAGGAGTTTGTTTAAACGTACTACTACAATTATAGTCGGACGCGATGCACTCGCTTCTACAGACCCTTGACAAGAGCATTCTCCTTGAACTGCTATACCCACCGTCTAATAGGACTGCCTGACTGGTAACTAAAACAAATAGACGAGACAATTAAACGCAATGGAGAGTACTATAGTACTATACCTCGGTATCAACATACTGACACCGCAGACATATTCCGCAGCGCAAAAATTGATGCACTACACCAATTCAAAAGTAAACTGCTATAGAGACTAAAAACCTTGTACAGGCAGTTTACTGACAGACAAACTCGGAGGTCCCCCGAACGGCGAACATCGAATATACACTTGTAACAGCTGGCATCCAGAGAATGCAGTCGATGATGACAACTTCTTTTTGATAGAGTATCCGCAGGAGAAAGTAGAGACTAGAGGAGCGACTTTCCACGAAGTGTAAAAGGTAAATAATAGCATTTGCGAGAACTACGACCTGAAAAATGGGGTCCATGTGCACAACTTCTACCTTTGAAATGATATGAAGCACTGGCGATCCGAGAACGTAGATTTTACCGAGTTCAATGACAATAATATGAAAATAATGCCATCGCCGATGAAAGGGTACCTACCGCGTTTATATCAAAGGTGGAGCTCCAAGCGATCATCGACACATTGGGAAGGAAGAAATCGGTGGGAATCGGCGGAGTATCGAACTTTGTGCTTCTACATCTCCCTCCAGAAGGGGGGGGATTTATATGATGCTGTTTAATAAGGCACATTATCCAGCACATTGGAAAATAGCTGTGATAGAGCCCATCCCCAAAAGTCTTCTCCCGAACATCAGCAAGGTATTCGAAAACGTGATGAATAGGGCCCTGATTAAGTAGACTGAGGATACAAAAATAATTCCAAATACCCAATTCGATTTTAAGAAGGGTCATAATACAATACATGCCGCGTATAAACTGGTTTCGGATATCCAACGGAACATAAGCTGTGTGTGACTTCTGCTAGGACATTCGGAATTAAAAACGGTCTGCATCAGGGTGCAGTGAATTCACCGATACTCTTCATCATTTACACGAGTGACCTTATAAGATCTCTTCACCACATTGTAGCATACGCAGACAACTTGACTTGGCACCAAAGATCGAGCTCATAGCAATTCTCTTGCAATGTGACTTCCATAAGATTCAGCGATATTGCGACGATTGGAAGCTGAAGATCAACTTCCAGAAGTCGGAAACCATGCTTTGTCTGGGGCCTATAGGGACACCAGAAAGAATTGCTTGGGATCTGGGTAAACCAATATCTGTATTTGAATAAATATATAGATGCTGCTCTGGCCAGAGCCAAAGGTATATTTGCCTTTACAAAGAGACAAACAAATAATTTTGTTAGTTTTTCTTAAATATAATTTCTGTTTTGTTATAATTAATAAATAGGTTATGTTAGGTTACGTCGAAAAACATACTATGAACATTAAGTTTAGCTAGCTTAGAGTACCCGCATGGGGCCAGTAAGTTAAGTTACATATTTAAACTAGTTTTCAGCGTTTTTCTGTCTAGAATGTAATGAATTGAGTAATAAAAATGCACTAAAAATCTAATCTAAATCGATTCACATGTAAACAGTGAGGATGATCGCTAGGAAAATTGACTTCAATATATATTTACTTCGTTCAACGGGTAAAAGTCAGTACAAGAGATTTTTTTTTATAATTTGCGCGCCAAAGGGGATATGAATATCCTTATACTATTATTGGGTACGGGCGTTGTGGATAAGAGAGAGAGAGAGAGAGAAAGAAAGATTTGGTGTAGTAGTTTGAAACTCAGGTGGTATTAAGTTTCTATTATCTGCAAGCGTAGTCATCCAGATAACTGGGGAGCATTTTTGTTTTGCTTTAATTGTCGTTGTTTATGATTCACAGTATTTTTTTTTCATCGTCCTGATAAAAATGCGAACAGATTTGTAATTTTCTTTATAACATTTGAAATGCGTCAAAATGACACGTCCCGTAAACCTAATGTTAATAACCAATCCTGAACTTAACTAAATAACTTGATTATGAATGCATATCTGAATATGTAACTCGCGCAGCTGGTCTGCAGAAAGTTACGCCAGCAGAGGTGTTCGAGTCATCACTTAGTATGTTAATTTATACTCCGCTGTTGAGAAGACCGAACCTAATGCTGCTATATGTAAAGTTTCCGCGGATGCTTCCCAAGTTGTTGCTCAAGTTTTTGCGGGTCCTTGTTTTCAATTATTAGCAGATGTTTCTACTTGCACCTATAAGGAGAAAATATTATAATAGAGAAACTGTCTAAAGGCCGGTTAACAAAAAAAAAAAAATCTAGAAAACAGTTCTTCCGATTTTGATCAAATTTGATATTAGAGTTATGGGAGATATACTCGTATGCTATCAGGTGGCGTACCAGTTTTTTTTTTTTTTTTTACAAAAACTATGTTTCTGGGCTATGATTCGATCGAGTTTTGTTCAAAGTCAATATTTGTGCCATATTTGACATATCCAAGAATTTATGGCATATCAAGTTTTGGCAAATTTTCAACAAATTTAAAAAAAACAATGACTTTGTTTAATTTTTTTTGATTTGCGATTAAACAGCACATACACTACAGGTCATTTGATTACCCTCATTTAATATTTTGATCTAAATCATTATGCAGCGGTAATATTTCTTCAGATCCATTTTTAAAACTTTTATTTTCAATGTTTTCTGCTACATGATGACAAACTTGAATATTATTATTAATGCAAAAAAGGGAAGTCTCCATTTTCGTTTTTTGGTCAAGGACACTTGATTACTCTCATCAGTTTGTTTACAATATTTAAAGCGCAAGGTCCTTAATAAAATTGTGTTCTGATTTATTGCTACTTTTTGATTATTAAAATTGTTTGTGTTTTTGTTGCATTCTAAAGGAGATGGGTCATGATAAAACACCAACTAGTTTAGAAATTGGCAAAATTCTTGCATTCAAGCAAGAAAATTATTCCAACCCAGAAATTGCTAAAAAAAAAAAATTGGTCGCGATCCATGGACGGTCCTAAAAAATTCAGAAAATTTTGGGAAAAACCGAAGAGGCCACACAGCAAGTGCGAAAACAGAATGAGAGCGGTAGTCCATTTTACACGAAGCTTCAAATTCTGCTGCGTCCGCTCGCAAAATAAAGGAGAAAGTTGGAACTTCAGCCAGTGTCCGGACAGTTCGTAGAGTAATTAATCAATGTCTACATCTCTGACGGTAAAAACTGAAGAAAAAGCCATATGTACTTCAGCACCATAAAGATCGTGGATTGGAATTTTGCCGGACTCATTTAAGCTGAAAGGAAGAATGGGAAGCCGTGATTTTTTCCAACAAAAACATTTAATTTGGATGGCCCTGATGGTTTTCAATATTACTTCTATGATTTGAGGAAATCGAAGTTGTTCCTGCCACGTCGTCACACTGCTGCTGGTTCCGTCATGGTATGGGCTGCAATTTAATTTCTTGGCGCAATAGATCTGCTTGTCTTAAAAGGTCGGCAAAAACGCAGACAATCAATTTCCGCGAAATGTTCGAGGACCAACGATGGATTTTCCAGCAGGATAACGCCGACATCCACACAGCAGCACGTGCAAAACAATGGTTTTCAAGCAATAATAGGGTATTTTGGATTGGCCACCTCTATCTCCCGATCTATATTTAATTGAAAATGTTTGGAGATGGCTGTCACGAAAAGTTTACATAGAAGGATGACAATTTGAGGAAATTCCACTAAATTATTAAACAATTTATACCGATCCTTAGAAAATAGACTTTTTAAAGTTGTACGCAATAACGGAGGACCTACAAAATATTATCATTAAAAAAAATATTAAAATTATTTTTTTTTACAGGTATGGGTAATCAATGTCCCTGTTATGGTAGACAAAAAAACGAAAATGGTGATTTCTCTTTTTGCTTCATTAAATTTTTTCAAGTTTGTCACCAGGTAGGAGAAAACAATTGAAAATAAAAGTTTTACAAATACATAGATCTGAAGAAATATTACCATTGCTTTATGATTAAGGTCGAAATTTTAAATGAGGGTAATCAAATGACTGGTAGTGTAAAGTACGTGCGACCCAGTCGTGCACTTATTTTATTTTAATGCTCCGTTGTTCAAATTCCTTCCTTGGGTTTGCGCGTCATCAATAAAGACGTGATCGATTAAGTGATCCACTGTTTAACATGTTGTTAATACGATAAAAAGACACCTCTTTTAAACATTAAAGGAGATATTGTCTTGTAGTTTTGATTTAAAGCAAGTTCGTTGACACATTTTTATAGTTCATTATAATGGTAGACATAATCTGAGAAATTATGATTGGCACAAGAATTGAACTTTTAATACAAATTTGAATTTGACAATGATTCAAAGTTATTGTTATTAATATTAGTACATTTTTTATGAAAATATTGTCCGCAAAGAGATCCACATACAAAACCTTCATTCAGCTTAGAAAGATTGATTACTGTGGTCATATTTGCTGTGCATCCCCCTATTTACTGTCATTTCGATCGAAAAAACTTGAAGCACCCTGTACTTGTAAGTTTCAAAATAAAGAACACCCTAATACAAATGTTATCAAAATATTTATGTATGATTATTTAAATATGTATATGTAAGTTCTTTATTACTAATACACACTTTTCTTTACAGGGGAGTGCGTAATTCCATCTCTACCGAAAAATACCGTTAAGAGTTTTAAAAAAATATACGATGAGAGGTGTTCGGCATGTTGGCTAAAAAAGTGTATCAAAGCATTCCACTTTTCCTCCGGTCATAAGTTGCGGCTTAATGCTATTTTATCGGAAACTCATAGAAATAAAACTGATATTAAATCGTTCGATAACCCATATGATTCATCGCCCTCGTCATCGGTGAAAACTTTCAAATATGGCGGTGAATTATTAAGCGATTACGATCACGCAAATTCTCAAATAAATTCAATGAGCTGGAGAGTAATAACAACATCTGGCAGGCTGATTAAATCAGTTAAATCTCGTGAAAAATTTACATCGGTTAACGATGTGGTCTCAAAAATTAAGCAACCACCTTTAAATAGTATAGGTTTTTGTTCGAGTGGATTATACTCGAATACCATTATCAACAAAAAATCGCAATCGATTCTTTGCAAAAATGTTGAACAATCAGCGAACTCTATCGTTACACCAGAATATCAAAAACGACAAAAAATGGACTTCAAAGGTCCGAGAGTTAAACATGTTTGCAGAAGTGCTTCGATTGCATTGGGTCAACAAATAGCAACATTTTCAAGTGAAGAAACATCGAAACTATTACAGTCTGACTCAGAAATTGAAAATAGTTCTTTCACTAATTCACTTCTTGGAAATATTTATTTTTCTGACAATGATCAAGAAAACTATTCTCAAAAGAATTCCGAAGATGTTAAAGCTTTACGGAAACAATTGGAAGACGAAAAACAAATTTTTAAGCAAGAATTTGCACTGAGTTCAGTAGAAGAGATGAAACAACCATCAAAAAATGTCTTCGCAAATGCTGCAAAAAATCGAATTGTCTCTATTAAAGACAAAGATACAGACTTGTTTGAAAAGTCGTTCGCTCACAAAAAAAATAATTGTCACTTCCAGAAGTCAGCACAAAAATACAGTGAAAATAAAAAGTTGTTCATGTTAACCCATCGTAATATTAGTTCGTTGTCTAAAAAAAAATTGATGAAAATTGCAAAAGCGCGAAATTATGAAAAGAAATCGAAAATTATTTCGATTGATTTTTGGGATACTTACGTTCCTGCAGAAGTAAACCAAACGGGTTTTGGTCTAATATTAACAGAACCTCTGCCAATATGTGCTCTTTGTTTTTTATGTGGTAGTACGGATTTAGATTATTTGCTTTTTTGTGCATCTTGTTGTGAACCTTATCACAGCTACTGTGTTCCAGAAGAAACTAATTCGATTTATACAATATCTCAAGATAAAAATAATCCTAGTAATATAAAAAGTAGGAACGAACTGTCAAATCAATTAAATTGGGTTTGTCCTCGTTGTACAGTATGTTATACATGTAATATGTCGTCCGGAGCAAAAATTAAATGTCAAAAGTGCAAGAAAAATTATCACTCTACGTGCATAGGTACGTCAAAAGGGCTACTTGGTGCAGATCGTCCTCTAATTTGTAGAAGTTGTCTTAAGTGTCAAACCTGCTCAACCACAAAAGTTTCAAAATATGTAGGCAATCAACCTATATGTATGCAGTGTTTTAAGCTAAGAAAGTCAGAAATTCGCTGTCCACTCTGCAATAATTTGTTTGATAACATTTTGGATTTAATAATTCTTGAATGCGGTGTTTGCGAGAAATTGATACATGCGAAATGTGAAGGCCTTACAGAAGAACAATCAAATTTGTTAAGTAACCTTCCAGAATATATAAAATTTGTGTGTAAAAAATGTTCGCTAGCGAATGAAAACGCTAAAACTCTTGCAAGGGAATGGAGAGAAGCTGTATATGAAGAGCTTAAAGCTGGATTATTGGACGTTTTAAAATTACTAAGTAGAAGTCAACAAGCTAATGTCTTAAAAAAAAATATCAAAAATAATTGTTTCTGTGGATTTAATCAAATAAATGAGAATCATGGAAAATTATCTAACAATAGCTACAAACACGAAACTTCTCAAACAAAAGAATGTTCTAAAGGAGTAAACAACTATATCTTTAATAATTTAGCAGCACCGGCATTGCATTCACAATGTTCGTGTTTTAATGGCATTGTCCAACAATCAAAATTATACAATACACTAAGCCTATTTCATATCAAGAAGAAAATTATTAATGGAGAATATGTATCATTGTTTGATTTCAATGCAGATATGATCGATGTTATTATGCCACTGAAAAATGACGAGTTAATATTGGCTTATAAAGAAATTCTAAGTGAAAAATTTTCATGGTTTCAAAATGAAACGAAAACTTGCACAGATGCTCTTGAAGAAGATATGTTTGAATCCTGCAATTACTCCTTCCAAGTGGATGAAATTATAATTGAAGAACAAAATACTACCACAAGATTACCGCAATCCGTAGGAAAAGTTGTGAACTTTCTTAAGCAGGAGGCAGATAACAGAGTTTGTATTCTTTGCTTAAAAGAAGGTGATGGTGGAGTTTTACAGGAATCGCGGCTACTTTATTATGGTCATAATGCTTGGATACATGCAAATTGTGCTATATGGTCCAACGATGTATATGAAGAATTTGATGGTACATTACAAAACGTACATCATGCTCTTAATCGGGGGAGATTAGTAAAATGCATTCTTTGCAAGTGGCCGGGTGCGACTGTTAAGTGTATTATTAAAACATGCTGTAGTTATTATCACTTCCAATGTGCAAGGAAAGCGGAATGTGTTTTTAAATCTGACAAATCTGTTTATTGTTCGGTCCATTATAATGAAGGCAAAGACAACAATTCTTCGACTAAGGAAACTTTTAATGTTTTCAGACCATTGTATATTGAGTTCGATAAATCCCGCAAAAAGTATGTAGAACCTTCTAAAGTTCAATTTATGATGGGCTCATTATCAGTAATACAACTCGGTAGTGTGTATTCAAAGTTTTCTGATACGTCCGAAGCGATTGTGCCTATCAACTTTGTCTGCACACGATTATATTGGTCTTACAGAGAACCATGGAAAATAGTTAAATATAGTGTGCGAACACTAATTCAGCATAGTTCAGCAACTTTTGCTAGTGATATAGGAAATAACTTTACGGTTGATCATTCAAATAATGTTAATATAGTGGAAAGGGATTTATCGCAGATTGCAAGTTGGCATAATACATTAACACGCGACGATAATTTAGATGCCACTTTACACTACGAATATGGACAGTTTGGTAATCTACGATTTTCTACAGACGGTAATAATCATAATGAGACTATTTCGGATGCGTGCATCGAGGAAGAACCACAAAATAATTCAGATTTATTACCACCCGAGATTAAAGACGCTATTTTTGAAGATTTACCACATGATATACTAGATGGTATATCTATGCTCGATATATTCCCAAAACTTATGATATATGAAGATTTAATAGCCATTGAAGGTAAATCCGATAACATGATTGTAACTGATGTTGCAGAAAATTGTGCACACAAATTATCAGAAGATTCATTTAATCCCGTAAATAAACAAGAGTCAAATAACAAATATGCTTGTAATATCATGAATCGCGTTGAAGACACAATTCACAATACTGTACATACTATTTGTCCTAAACGCGAACTACAACGAAGCAGTTCAGAAGTTTTCTTAAGAAACTTTGACGGTTATCAAAGCCAGCAACGATCTTCTAGTGTTGCATGGAGCTGTAAATTTGACAATACCAGACGACATTTTACAAAGGGGCTTTCTGATATTGGACTTAGTGAAACAAGAATATTTAATCCAAACTACAGAAAATTGGAAGATGAGAATGATGACTATAAAATTAATTCAAATAAAAAAAATATATTTGAAGACAATAAGCATTTAACACAAATAAAGAAAGAAAAATTTAAATTAACGCAATTAGATGGAACGGATGATACAATTATGGGTTATTTAAGCGCTCATTTAGAAACTTCAAGTACCAAAAGTCCAGTAAAGTGTGATCGCTGTCATTGTACCTACAGAACATTTGATTCATTTCAAAGACACTTACCAAATTGTGAACAAATATCAACAAGTGAAAGCGAAGCAGAAACTTCCAATCCAGATGCATTACGTTCAACAATAGTCTTCCAAGAGGATACTGTTAAAAATAACCTGCAATTATATCACAATCAATTGACGAGCGATCAAAACTTGCCACCAAATATATCAATTATTAGCGAACCAAATGTAATCTCATCAGAGCACATAATTCCCCAAAATATTTATGTGGCCAATCCTGCAGACTTTGAAGATTTATTTTATGTTAATATCAATAAAACTGTTGACGTTGACAATAAGAATAGCAATATTATTAATAACGGCTACGATGAAAGTAGTTGGCAAAATGTTAGCGATGTCGGTGTTAATAGTTTTAATAAAAATATGAGTAAAAATAAAAAAGTAAAATGTAATTACAATTTTACGAACTCGACTAGTAAAGATAAAAATGAGCAATATAAACTTTGCGCGAAAACTAAACCAGAAACGACTGTTACTTCAGAATTTGTAAATACTATAAACAACAAAACGGAATACAACCCGCAAGATAAACACAACTACCTTCAGCTTTTAAACCAACATCTAGCTCTGAATAATCAGTATTTACAAAAGGAACAACAATCACAGCAACAACAATTTGTCGTCATTCAGCAAAGTGTTGGCAACAATCAGCCTTTATTTATACAACAAGTATCGAGTCCAGCAGCAATACCACAGAATATTTTTCCTGTTATTCTTTCAAATAACTCAATGCAATATACCTCAATTCCAACTTCAACAAGTCCATTAGTACAGGGATCTATCTTGCAAACCGATGCAAGTGGCAATGTTATATTATCATCTGGATTACAAATGATGTCGATGCCATCCTTGCAGCTAACTTCTCAGTCGTCACCACAACTAGTAGGATCATTCAATCAACCTCAATCTCTACATCTTGGTTCGAATCCAATGTTAATTGGAGGCACAACTACAGTGGACTTAATGCCAAATGCTAACCAAGTACTTCTAGCAGCTCCACCCGTCTATTATGGTTTAGAGACAATTGTTCAAAATACGGTTATGTCATCGCAACAATTCGTTTCAACAGCAATGCAAGGTGTCTTGAGTCAAAATGCCAGTTATTCTGCAACAACAACACAGGTGAATTAATTTGTTATTTATATAAGTGTACATATGTTTTGTTAATCTTTCCCATCCAGTAATATTTATTAATTTGTTCATTTACAAAAGTCAACAAATTTATATATGCATGTCTGTTTCTTTTATAAAGGCTTCTTTACTGTTCAACGTATCTCCAACAAATTTTGTATAAATATTCTTCGACGAAAAATCTTGTGGGTTGTGAAAAGGCTATTCATACTTATCTTCTTGACTGATTCATCATCACCGAGCCGAAACCGCTGAAAGAACTATACAATTTGGACAGTAGTTGCGTTTAATGACCCAGGCTCCCACTAAGAAAGGATTTTTAGAAATTCAACCCCTAAGAGTAAAAAAGTTTGTAAGGAAAAAGTATTTTTTCGGTCGGATTTACTTGGAACTTAACATGACTATTCTACCACACTAATATTGAAACACATATTTCATTATTTCTTAGAAGTGTTTATAACACAAAATTGGTCCTTAGTAGGTTAGGTTAGGGTGGCTGCCTGCACCTCTGTACAGACACACTTAGACCAAGGTGGTTCATTATGATACCACGGGATCTACCACTATTCTAAATACCTAATTTAACCGGCTGGAGCTTCTTATGAAGTAGATGATGCTTCTGACGTCAAAATACGCTAGGTAGTCGAAAAGAAAAGCCTCGAATGGGCCAGTCTTCTTTTGAACAGTGCTGGACAGGTACAAAGGAAATGGAGGATCGTTTCTTCTTCCTTTTCATCTCTGCAGCTCCTACAGAATTTATTTGAAAAGAGGCCTAGCCTTTTAGTATAGGGCAGAGTCCCGTGAGGACACCGATGACAGTGCTGATCTGCGAAAAACAAAACCAATATGTTAGAGCGTTTTTGCTAATTGCATTCAGTATGACTAATTGCTTACACATACTGAGGGTGATGCCTTTTCTGGCGAGCTCGTCAGGTTTGTAGTTTCCCGAAATGTCGTTGTTGCCTGACATTCAGCATATGCAATGTTGAATTGGCGCACCATCTCCATGAGAGACGAGAGGCAAACTTGAGTGGCTGAAATAAGTGAGCATGATACCAGGAACTTTGCTTGACTGTCCATGAAAATGCAAATATCCTAAACAGATATTACATTACATTTCAGACGGGACAGGACTTCCTTAATCACCATTATTTCCACCTACAGTGGTCTGGGAGGCCGAAGGAAATGAACTAATAGATCTTTTCGGAGAAACACCTCCACTCATCGCATTACCAGTTTTGGAGCCGTCTATGCAGAAGTGAACTGGACCGCCATCGTTAACGGCAATATTTTGTCACTCATTACAGGCGAGAATTGAAGCCCGGAAGTTACGATCATATCTCAGTTTCAGTGGAGTGTAGTCGGTGCTCACGTATGTAAAAAATTGTAGATCAAGGAACAGCCAGCTAAGAAGATGGACCACATTGAGGAGGATTTTAGACGGATGGCTGCACTTGCGGCCATCTGTTTTCCGAAAAAGTCTACGGGCAACAGATGAAATATTACATCTAATGCTGTGGAGAGAGTTGTTCTTAGAGCACTGCTTATGAACATTCACGTGGATCTTTACACTTCCTCTAAGAGACTGAGGTTTATGGTATATTCAAGGGCCGACCATCATACCATCACGCCATACAATAATATGGAGCTGACAACACAGGTACGGCCATACTGTGGTGCGTGGTTGCATACCCCAGCTCCTACCAATAGCTTTATAACCGGAGTAGAGTGCTACACTAGCTTTTTTAGCGCGTGCAAGTATATTGACTTTCCAGTATAGTTTCCTATCCAAAATAAGACCCAGTTATTTTGATTTGTCAGTGTAGGTGAAACTGGTGCAATTAATAGTTAAAGGGTCTATAAGAGGAACTTTATATTTCCGAGTGAAAAGGGATAGTTCGGTGTTATATATATATTCAACACACAAACCTTATATTAAAATCATATTGTGAATTATGAATTGTGAATAAAAGAAATGTCTTCTAATTTGACAGATGACAAAATATAGTTGTAGTATAAAAGCAACTAAGGCACGAGGTCTTTTCTTTTTCCCGAACTTTCCGTGTTCTCCTACCTACATATATATATACATATACGTTTGCTAAAGTACAGATTTATTAGTGCCGGCGAGGATTTAAGATTAAGGAAAATCTTTACAATGCTCAAATCTACGGAACAAATTATCGAAGCACTGAATACTGCGCTACGGAATCTACAAACTTCGTCAACGAGTACACCTAACCTACATTTCGAACAATTCCATGAGAGCGAGGAACGATTTCCCAACTATATCAAAAGGTTGGAAATTACTTGGCGCTAAGAGGGATCACCGATGGTACAAAAAAGCGGCAAGTATTAATCAATTGTATTGGAGCAAAATACTACCAGCTATTATGAAACTTGACAGCACCAGAGGAACCGGATTCCAAATCATACGACGATTTAATTAATATTCTCAAAGATCATCTTAGTCCCACGCCGAATGAGATAACGGAGCAGCACAAATTTTTACTTAGACTGCAACATGAGGGGGAATCGACTGCCAACTACATTTAAGCACGTATTGTATTTCAACGTATGAAGCATGTAAGAAGTCATCACTTAATACTCATCTCCGGTCGCAATTTATTCGTGGGTTAAGAGATTCGGATATCAAGGAGAAGCTTTTACAAGAGACGAACATAACATTGGAAAAAACTATACAAAGCGCTTTGTCAATGGAAGCCTTAAAATCGGAAAGTCGTGCTATGGTCAACGTCCATCAAGTTCAGTCCAGGGGAAACATGTGGAGGAAGAAAACTCATACGAGCACTACAAGTCATAAAACAAATATATCAAATAATAATTTATTGTCAAGAAATAAGAAAATTGTATGTTATAGGTGTGGTATACATAATCACATGGCGAATAAGTGTCAAGCCACCAATTTACTTTGCAATCTGTGTCGGAAAAGAGGCCATGTAGCATCAGTATATATTAAAACTCAATCATCTACCAGAGAAGCTAATACCCTGGATGTGCAAGAGCCTGAGGAGATGTACGAAATAAATATGCTCAGCGTAATCAAATCAAAATCGGAAAGGCAGGAGTTGTATTCTGTCGATCTGCACCGTAAGTCTAACGATACCAGTGGCAGGGGTAAGTACTATGTTACTTTAAAAATAAATAGCATACCATTCGATATGGAATTCGACACTGGGGCTGCAATTTCCGTCATGAACTATAAAACATTTACCACTTACTGGCCTGATTCTCAGATTTCACCCACAAAAGTCTTGCTAAAAACATACAATAATGACATTTTCCCCGCTTTTGGAAAAGCGCAAGTTCAAGTTGAATATAACAAGAAAAAGATTAATTGTATTTTATACATAGTAAAAGGCCAATTTGATATGATAATGGGTCGCGAATGGGTTAATGCACTTAAATTATTCGATATTCATTCCGTGGACGTCTACACCGTAGCAGATATAGGCCGATTAAAACAACAAATCTTCCATAAGTACGCGGATATATTTGAACAGATTATCGGAGGTATACCCAATATTAAAGGCAGCTTAAAAGTACGAGACGGGGCGCCCCAAACATTTATAAAACCTAGACCAGTTCCATACGCGATTAGATCATTAATTGAAGACGAGATAGATGGATTAGAGAAAAATGGAATTCTGGAGAAGGTAGCGCATTCCGATTGGGGAACTCCAGTTGTGCCAGTAATTAAGTCTGAGAAGACTATTAGGTTATGCGCCGACTATAAAGTTACCCTTAATGATTGCATCGTCAATGACAAATATCCGATTCCGAAAATTGAAGAACTATATCAAAAATTGAAATACGGCGAATATTATTGCATTTTCGATATTCACAAAGCTTACCTACATCTTCAAATGACGGAAGAAAGCTCGCTCCTACAGACGGTAAGCACAATCAAGGACCTTTATACAGTCAACAGACTCTTGTTTGGGGTTAAAACCGCTTCAAATATTTGGCAAAGGTTTATGGACGAAAATGTGGTAGTCGTGGTGCAGTGGTAACATCATCGCTTGTCACGCTGTTGATTCACGGTTCGAATCCTGAAGTCAAGAATCATCTATTTATTTCGCACGAAATAAATAAAAAGTCGATCACTTGCGAAAGCTAAGTCAACTCTACCGTGAAGGCATAACACTGGCAGTAGGGTGGTCATATGGCTAAAATACAACTTGATCGTGATGATGACCTCAGGAAGACGGAAAAAAATACTGTGAATCATAAGCAACGACAATGATAGCGAAAAACAAACAAAATACTCCCCAGTTATCTGGACAGCCACCCTTGGAGTGTACAGAAACTTAATACCACCTGAGTTTCAAACCACACCACTCTGTCTTTCTCTGTCTTTTCCCCTTTCTATAAAAAAAAAAAAAACGTGCGTGTTCTAAAAATTAGTATAAGGGTATTCATATCCCCTTTAACACGTGCAAATTATAAAAAAAAAAAAAAAATATCGTGATGGGTAAAAGTATTCGAGAAACTTTCCATAGGTGCATGCTTTTGTTTGAAAAATTACGCAAATACAATCTGCATTTAAACAAATCGAAATGCAAACTTTTTGTGAAAGAAGTGACATACCTTGGACACAAAATTAACAAAGAAGGTTTACACAAGACATTGGAGAAGGTCGAGGCCATCTCCAAAATCAAAAGCCCAACAGATTTGAATCAACTTCATCATTTTCTCGGCATGGTGAATTATTACCACAAATTTATACCTGATCTTTCAACTAAACTGCATCCACTGTACTACCTGCTGAGGAAAGGCCAACATTTTCACTGGACCAAAGAGTGTCAGCATGCATTTGACACGATAAAGGAAGACATAGTGAGTGATAACTTTTGGTTTCTTTCGACGAAAATCTTCCTGTTATATTGGCCACAGATGCTTCTCCGGTTGGGCTATCCGCAATCTTGTCCCACAATACACCTAACGGAGAAAGACCCATTGCATTCGCATCTAGAAGTTTAGCGAAGGCAGAGGCCAATTACAGCCAATTGGACAAGGAGCAGCGGCAATTTATTGGGGACTACATATATTTTTAAATTATTGTTATGGACGGGAATTTACACTTATCACGGACAATAAACCTTTAACTGTCATATTTAATCCAAACAAAAATTTACCTTTATTAACAGCACAGAGATTACTACATTATGCTCCAAGATCCAATACAAGAGTACAAAGGAACATATTAACGCCGATTTCTTTTCCAGAAATCCACTAACCAGGATAGCGATGATAACAAAACGTGCGAGATGTACCAACTTTGTGATGAATTTCTTCCGTTTACCAATAAGCAGATAGCCCTGGAGACCAAACGTGATAAAGAACTGGCATCAGTAAGTTTACTTTTACAAAACGGAACGAGTTTGAAATCCACGTCGTACAGGAACATAGAAAAGGAGCTTATGCTTTATGGTGGATGCATTTTTCGAGGCATTCGCATCATAATTCCTAGCTCTTTACGTTGCCGTGTACTAAATATATTATACACAGCCCATATAGGAATCAGCAAAATGAAGGATTTGGCAAGGAGTTATTGCTATTGGCCTGATATAGATGGCGATATCGAAGAATTAGTGAAAGGCTAAAGTGTTAAGAGAACCATCAAAGGCGCCGCCGCACCCATGGGTGGTACCGTCAGAACCATGGTAACGTCTACATATAGATTTCGCCGGTCCCTTTATGGAACAATACTTCCTTATCATTGTAGATGCAAGGACAAAGTGGCTGGAGGTATTTCCAATGAGTCGAATAACGAGCTTCCATACTATACGGGCTTTGAGAGAAGCATTCTCAAGATTTGGGATTCCACAGGTAATAGTATCGGACAATGGAACTAATTTTACATCGAGGGAGTTTCAATTATTTTTAAAATCTAACAACATATGCCATAAAGTTACATCTCCAGCTCATCCATCTACAAATGGGCAGGCAGAGCGCTTTGTCCAAATACTTAAAAATGGATTACGATCTGCTCTCAATGTCTCAGGAGACTTACATACTAAACTACATCGACTTCTTATGCAATATCGTAAAACCGAGAGCTCAACTACGGGAAAAAGTCCAGCAGCCATTAAATCAAACGCTATTGGTGAAGGTGGGATACCACTGCGCTTTATAAAATTGATTCTGCCCCACATCGTAAGCCACTTGATCCATATTATTAACCACAGACGTGGTACGTCTACTTTCCCCAAATTCTGGAAGATAGCTCGAATAATACCTGTTGCCAAAAAAACTTTTCCGATATCTCCCGCCGATTTTAGACCAATAAGCATCTTACCGTGCTTGTCAAAAGTTTTTGAGAAAACTATGGCAAAACAGATTCTTTAAAACCTATCTCTCAATAGCCTTCTGTATGCAGAACAATCTGGTTTCAAATCTAACTACAGTTGCTCTACCGCTATGGTTAAGATCTTTAAAGATATAAGACAATACTTTGATAAATTATATTTTTACGCTTCTATGCCTGCTTGATTTTTCAAAGGCTATTGACAAAGTAAACCACAATTAATTTCCAGCAAAGAAGATCCCATAATGTTCTGTATGTTCATTAATTACTTACCATCAGTCTGTAAACATACATCGGTTCATCTATGCTGATGATGTGCAGCTGCACCTGGCTAAGCCATTCAATAATACAGGTGAACTTGTGTATAAATTAAATGTGGACCTTTGCAGTATTTATTGCTGGTCTGTAGCTAATGGATTAGTATTAAATCTAAATAAGTCGCAGGTTATCGAGTAAAAAAAGTAATCCCCAACACCGTACCTGATGTTGTACTTTCTGACAATAAGCTAAAAGTTGTTCAAACTGTAAATAGTTTGGGTTTTGTTATCAATTCGAACTTATCAGAATACGACCATACGAACTATGTAATAGGAAAAATATATGAATGTCTTCGTAAGCTATGGGTAACCGCAAGTTTTACGCCCACCGAAACGAGACGAAAGCTTGTAATAAACTCATTTTACCCCTAATTACGTATGCCGGGATCGTATACTGTAACATTGATTCCTTATCCCAACGCACGCTGCAAGTAGCATTTAATGACGCAGTAAGATATAAGTTAAAATAAAACGCTACAGATATTTAAAAAAAAACATTAATCAGGCAGATTGCCTGTCCTTTATTCTATTTCCAAAATATAACTGAACTGCTAAAAATAATTTACATTTATTTATACTATTGGATATTTGAAGTCAGCTACATGCAATCCAATCGACGACGTCAACGATTTCTTCTTATTCATATTATTCCATACTTGAAGTCTGCTACCTGCAATCCAGACGACGTCAGCGATTTCTTCTTAAGTGTTTATTCAGGTGTGGAAATGGCAATGCACTGGATTAAGGTCACGTATGTTGAGTTACATGAAGGAAGTGGGAATGCACTGAGCTGAGGTAATTCCATTTGATTAGCGGAAACGTGTGTTAACTTGCACTGAGCTGAGGTCATTGCATTTGATTAGCGGAAACGTGTGTTAACTCTTCCCCTTTTAAATTTGATTGTACCAATCAATTAGAAGTATGGTAGGTCATAAAATTTCGTCCAGGGAATGGTAGGTACAGATGGCTCGATTTTAGGATCGGGGGTGACTGGATTACCGTGGAATTTTTTTTTCCTTCTATGATGACTCTGGTACTGTTGTGCTTCCCAAATACTTTGCACGTCAATAGGGTTACGAAAAAAACTGCAAGTAGTGTGATGGACCCATATGTCGTGTATTGATGGGTACTTTTTTCTAGCTGCAATAATTGAATTGCCTTTGTATTGTTTATGTGAAGTTCACTCATCATTTCGAGAGATAGTATTTCTCGGTATTAGCTTTCATTCGGATTTGGTTGAAGTATGGCTGGCAAAGGGTTGATCTTTCATGCCTCTTGGGAGATGAATGAGCGTCCATTGATCTTGATGGTGATATTATGAAATTTGATGAGGAACGTTCCGTTCAGGTTATGGCTGGTATTTTCGTATTCCAGGTCGCCAATAAATTGGTTTAATAGTAGGATATCTGCTGAGATCACATTTATATTTGGTATGTGCTGGTTGTTGATGATATTGCATGTAGCGGTTACACTATTTAATTGATTTTGGATACATGTGTCGTTTTTTTTAAATTAACAATATTTTTTTATTAGAAATAGAAAGATAGTTATACATTTTGTATTTTTTTGTTGTGCCAAATATTTCTTCATTATCTTTTAGTATTACATTATAAGGTATTTCTGTGATAATGTTCTTTCTCTTTACTGGCTTAATTAACAAGGTTTGATAAATTTTATTTGTAGTTAAGGGAATATTAATAATGTAAAGCATTGTTGAACTATTGGTTACAATTTTAATTTCGGGAAAATCTAATCTGGGTAGATCACCATTGAGTCCTTTGATGAAAGTATCGAGGGCTTTATCTCTATATGACTGTGTCATATTTTTGAGAGATTCCTGACCCATTCCCATTGAGGATAATTTATTCAGTATGAGCGAGAGGTGCTAATAAACAGCTTTGTAGAATTCTGGAACGTTACTTGTGCCTTGGACAATTGGTACTCGGAGTGGTCATTTAGTACTCGGGAGTACCTAGATCCCGTTTGTCTACATAGTGGAGTGTAAGGCACTTGGAGATTTTCTCCCAACTCAGGGGTGTGTTATAAGATTCTAACACTATGTCTGCATGACCTACTATTTTATTTCGGATTGCAGAAAGAATTCCATAATATTTCGGGCTACCCTTTAAATGTTCGCAGATTTTAAGAATTCTGTCGACGCTTTTGCACCATGAGATAAATTCTCCGGGTTGTCCAGAGAAATCTCTGAGACTTTTGACAACATCCGGGATTTTGTCCATGTCGGACAGGTTTCTGTCGGTACCCGCATTGATAGGGATGTCGACATCGTTGTTGATGTCTGACGCAGGGTTCATGATTAAGTTAAAGAATTGTACTCCCTGTGTTCTAAGAGCTTCAGAAACAAGTTGGGTAACAAGTTGTACAATGTCGGTAATAATAAAAGGATTATTGGGGGTAGGAGCTGCACTAACAGGAGGAGCAATATTTCCTTGTGCTGATACTTCCAGCCTCGATTCGGCATTTTTATTTCGAAAATGAAATCAATTAAAGAAAGGTAAGAACGACGTAAAAGTTAATTTTAATGGGTTTTTTAGTTCACAATGGCTTTTGCTTTTTATTTCAAAATTTGTTTAGTTAGATAATGAGTTTTTAATTAAAAAAATTGTTTAAGTATTGAATTGTTCATTTTTGTAATATTTTTTTTTTTTCTTTAATTTAATTTTAACCGTGGTGTAGTGGTGACATCATCGCATGTCACGCTGTTGATTCACGGTTCGAATCCTGATGTCAAGAATCATCTATTTATTTCGCATGAAATATATAAAAAAGTCGATCACTGTCCCGTAATGCTCTTTCCAAGAAGGTGTTGAATTTGCATTTTTCTGCTAAATATTTTAGTTCGATGATATACTCCATCATAGTTTTAGATCCTTGTTCTGCTTTATAGAACTTGAAGGATTCAGCGATTTCATTACCATCTGGCTCAAAATAATTTTTTAGATCTTTCACTAAATCGCTATAGGTTCTCGTACTCGGATCGGCAGGTGAAATCAATTTTCTTAAAATTGAGTACGCATCGGCTCCAAGATATGTTATAAAAAGAAGTACTTTTTTAGCATCTGTAACTTCGTTCACTATAAAGAACTGCTGCAGTCTCATCTCATACTCTACGAAGTCATTTCCTAAGACAAATGGATCCATGTGACCGATCATTGTACGCTGTATTAATATACCACTCTTCTCTACTTTAATTTCAATTTTTTTCCACTGACATTAACCAAATTGAAGTACATACGTAAGGTATTATCACGCGGTTAAATTTATTTTCCTCGTCGCCAATTTATAATGTATTTTAGAAATAAAACACACCACTCTAATTTTGCTGTAGCGTTTATTCAGGGGTCCAGTTTCACACTGACCGTTTAAGCATAATTCGACTGGCTTTAAACCTGCATTAATTACTTATCATAGTTATGTATTAGATAATTTTATTTACAATATACATAAGCAATGAATACCAGTTATTTTTCCATGTTATACAGTGACTCACAACATTGTCTATGATCAACATAAATGTGCTTAAATAATGCTTAAATATTAATATTCATACATAACAGTGATTTAAGTGCAATTTAATACTAACCTAATTTAAGTTATTGATTATTTTGTTAAGTTAGTTAGTTTTTTTTATAATAATTTCGAAGATTAGTCACCTTCACTTAAGTAGGCCAAGAGGCAGTGATTAGTTATTTTAAGGGCATAAATATAAAATGCAGTATGCAAAACTTATATTCATACCCACTTTCAGAGCAAATTTGTGTCCACAAAATTTACAGAGTTTTTATTTATTTAATCAAGTGCTGAAAAGAAGGTACATACATACAGACAAAATAACAAGCTCACAAAACAAGCCCAACCATTTGCACATATATACATACGATCTATACAGATACTCCATATCCATCCTACCAACGTGTAGGTATCAGAACTCTGTGACCGCAGTCGCACAAAATATTTTTTTTGTTTCTTTTTTGCAGTGAAAGTAAACAAGGGTATGTGTGAGTGACACGATAGACTGAAAAGTGAGCAGAAAAAAAAATTGTTCTGTGTTCTGATTTTTTCCCTTTTGTAAGAAGTTTAAGCTTTTTAAAAAACTTTTTTTTTTTTAGTGAATTTCGTTTTCATATATCACTTCTTCCCATATGAATGAGACACCTGGGAAGTGTATTATCTGTGATTATAGATTATATTTAAGTACACGCAATATTGTCACACAACTACAAATTAGTTAAGGTAACTATCTAGTCCTGCCATGAGTTCTGTTACACAATTTCCAGCGCTTATCGTTCAAAACTTCTTGCGGGAATAGAACTGTTAACTTTTTTTTCAGAACACATGCACTGATCAGTGAAAAATACTTGTCAGTTTGGTTTCAGTTTGCAAACTATTGTTATGGAGTTAAACAGAATCGAGTCGCAGTAATAGCGTTACATAAATGTGGAAAGAATGCTGGCCAAATTTTCGAGTTGCTAAAATCACTCGGAATAGCGAGAATATTCGTTTGTCGGGCTATTGCTCGCTTCGGCGAATTGTCTGGAGTAGAGGACAGGCCAAGAAGTGGACCCCGTACGAGTGCGGTAGTAAAGGCAGTGCATGAACAAATTCTTAGAAATCCCCTTGGGAAGCAGAAGATCATGTCCAAGGAATTGGATATATCAACCAGATCCATGTCTAGGCTGATTCGGGATGATCTGCATATGAAAGCCTATCGTCAGTCCACGGGTCATCTTCTAACTCCTCAACTAAAAAAAATTAGGCTGGAAAGATGCAAGCGACTTTTGTAGTGGCACGCGGACAATGGCCATGAAAACATTCTGTTTACGGATGAGAAAATTTTTAACGTGGAAGAAGTGTTCAACAAACACCATCCCGCTTCCGTAATGGTTTGGTGGGGGTCTCTCACCATGGTGTCACATTCCTCCATTTCTGTGAAAAAGGCGTAGAAACTGGTGCAAAGATTTACCAAGAAGATGTGCTAGAGGGTGTTATGAAGGGTTTGACCAATACCCTTTTCAATGGGTACAGACGGATCTTCCAACAGGACTCTGCTCCAGCGCACAAAGCCAAAACCACACAGGAGTGGCTCAGAGTCAATATTCCTGGCTTTATAGCAGCAGGAGATTGGCCGTCGGGGCGTCCAGATCTGAATCCACTGGATTATGGTTTGTGGTCAGAGTTGGAGAACATAGCCTGCAAGACTCCCCACAGAAATTTGCAAAGCCTTACGTGCCTCTTTAGCCTAATGGCCACACCGTTTGGAAGCTTGTGTAATAGGCAGTCATTTCGAGTGAATCCAATTTTTTTTAGTAATCAATATTGTGATTTAAGAAAATGATACAATTTTGAATACAATATGTTTAGTGTTTTTTTTTTTTTTTATAGCGTTTTATATTTGTAACAGAACTTATGGCAGGACTAGGTAGATCGACTCATCAAAAAAAAAATCTAATAACAGCAAATATGTATATAACCTATCAAAATTTGGCAAAATGGAAGCTATTCAAACCGCCATTACAAAGCTCACGAGAGCAGCTCAAATTGAGAGAATCATGGAACTAGAGCAGAGGCTAGGGTCACTAGAAACTGCTCCCGTTTCCTCAGATATTATAACACTACGAACTCTTAAATCGGAACAAGACCTGAAAGAAAACAGTAGATTACCCGACAGCGTGAAAGACCTGCAAACGTTCGACCTGACCTGAAAGATTACGAGATAGTAAAGGAGAAAACAATTTACCACGCTATCCTGCAAAGTATTCGGCAGGAAATAGGGGGCGGAGCCGATGCAGCCCTTATTTCGTACAACATATTCAGTGATGACTGGTCGGCCATTAAAGCATGCTTCTCACTACATTACATCGACGAAAGAGATGTGAAAACACTTGAACATCAATTAAGCACCCTTTCGCAAGGAAGCTTGAGCATTGATGAGTATTATACTAGCGTGAACCACCAATTCTCGCTAATAATTAACAAGCTTAAAACGGAGGACTACAGTGCCGAGACGGTCAACGCGATAATCGTTGAGGGTTGAACGGCGAATTATCTGAAATATTAATCATCTAAAAGCCGAAAACACTACGCGAAGAATATGAGTCGTGCCTAGAAATTCAGAACCGGAGCGTAGCAATACATCCGAAGGCTAATTACAACTTAACTGCTCCAATAAACCACATACCAATGCAACCTAGACAGGAGCGACCAAGGCCACTACTTTCACCACCTCCAAATAAACCATTGCCTTTGCCACAAATAAATACGGCCTATGATATCCAACATAACCAATGTCAGAAAAACCAGTACCAACAAACATGGCCTCAGAAAAATTACCTCCCGCCACCTCAACCGACCTGATTAAAGCCACCAGTACCCATATCTGTGGACTAATCTGTTCAATCAAGACAGGTTAACTATGATACATCAACCAGCCAGCTCCTAACCGACCTGGAAAATCTGGCACTTACCAGTCCTACAATCAGCATAGCCCATTTATGGGTCACTCAGACAACCATCCTTTAAAACAGCAAAGATTGTTTAACACAGAATCCCGGAGGAAGAGCAATACCTGGACGAATATGAACAGGAAGTCAAGGAACATGCCCCGAATCTTGACTACGATACAAAAAGTCTAGAGAGGAAGAATCAATGGAAACAGAGGTCCGTTTTTTTGATAGGGGGTGACTGGATTACCGTGGAATTTTTTTTTCCTTCTATGATGACTCTGGTACTGTTGTGCTTCCCAAATACTTTGCACGTCAATAGGGTTACGAAAAAAACTGCAAGTAGTGTGATGGACCCATATGTCGTGTATTGATGGGTACTTTTTTCTAGCTGCAATAATTGAATTGCCTTTGTATTGTTTATGTGAAGTTCACTCATCATTTCGAGAGATAGTATTTCTCGGTATTAGCTTTCATTCGGATTTGGTTGAAGTATGGCTGGCAAAGGGTTGATCTTTCATGCCTCTTGGGAGATGAATGAGCGTCCATTGATCTTGATGGTGATATTATGAAATTTGATGAGGAACGTTCCGTTCAGGTTATGGCTGGTATTTTCGTATTCCAGGTCGCCAATAAATTGGTTTAATAGTAGGATATCTGCTGAGATCACATTTATATTTGGTATGTGCTGGTTGTTGATGATATTGCATGTAGCGGTTACACTATTTAATTGATTTTGGATACATGTGTCGTTTTTTTTAAATTAACAATATATTTTTATTAGAAATAGAAAGATAGTTATACATTTTGTATTTTTTTGTTGTGCCAAATATTTCTTCATTATCTTTTAGTATTACATTATAAGGTATTTCTGTGATAATGTTCTTTCTCTTTACTGGCTTAATTAACAAGGTTTGATAAATTTTATTTGTAGTTAAGGGAATATTAATAATGTAAAGCATTGTTGAACTATTGGTTACAATTTTAATTTCGGGAAAATCTAATCTGGGTAGATCACCATTGAGTCCTTTGATGAAAGTATCGAGGGCTTTATCTCTATATGACTGTGTCATATTTTTGAGAGATTCCTGACCCATTCCCATTGAGGATAATTTATTCAGTATGAGCGAGAGGTGCTAATAAACAGCTTTGTAGAATTCTGGAACGTTACTTGTGCCTTGGACAATTGGTACTCGGAGTGGTCATTTAGTACTCGGGAGTACCTAGATCCCGTTTGTCTACATAGTGGAGTGTAAGGCACTTGGAGATTTTCTCCCAACTCAGGGGTGTGTTATAAGATTCTAACACTATGTCTGCATGACCTACTATTTTATTTCGGATTGCAGAAAGAATTCCATAATATTTCGGGCTACCCTTTAAATGTTCGCAGATTTTAAGAATTCTGTCGACGCTTTTGCACCATGAGATAAATTCTCCGGGTTGTCCAGAGAAATCTCTGAGACTTTTGACAACATCCGGGATTTTGTCCATGTCGGACAGGTTTCTGTCGGTACCCGCATTGATAGGGATGTCGACATCGTTGTTGATGTCTGACGCAGGGTTCATGATTAAGTTAAAGAATTGTACTCCCTGTGTTCTAAGAGCTTCAGAAATAAGTTGGGTAACAAGTTGTACAATGTCGGTAATAATAAAAGGATTATTGGGGGTAGGAGCTGCACTAACAGGAGGAGCAATATTTCCTTGTGCTGATACTTCCAGCCTCGATTCGGCATTTTTATTTCGAAAATGAAATCAATTAAAGAAAGGTAAGAACGACGTAAAAGTTAATTTTAATGGGTTTTTTAGTTCACAATGGCTTTTGCTTTTTATTTCAAAATTTGTTTAGTTAGATAATGAGTTTTTAATTAAAAAAATTGTTTAAGTATTGAATTGTTCATTTTTGTAATATTTTTTTTTTTTTCTTTAATTTAATTTTAACCGTGGTGTAGTGGTGACATCATCGCTTGTCACGCTGTTGATTCACGGTTCGAATCCTGATGTCAAGAATCATCTATTTATTTCGCATGAAATATATAAAAAAGTCGATCACTGTCCCGTAATGCTCTTTCCAAGAAGGTGTTGAATTTGCATTTTTCTGCTAAATATTTTAGTTCGATGATATACTCCATCATAGTTTTAGATCCTTGTTCTGCTTTATAGAACTTGAAGGATTCAGCGATTTCATTACCATCTGGCTCAAAATAATTTTTTAGATCTTTCACTAAATCGCTATAGGTTCTCGTACTCGGATCGGCAGGTGAAATCAATTTTCTTAAAATTGAGTACGCATCGGCTCCAAGATATGTTATAAAAAGAAGTACTTTTTTAGCATCTGTAACTTCGTTCACTATAAAGAACTGCTGCAGTCTCATCTCATACTCTACGAAGTCATTTCCTAAGACAAATGGATCCATGTGACCGATCATTGTACGCTGTATTAATATACCACTCTTCTCTACTTTAATTTCAATTTTTTTCCACTGACATTAACCAAATTGAAGTACATACGTAAGGTATTATCACGCGGTTAAATTTATTTTCCTCGTCGCCAATTTATAATGTATTTTAGAAATAAAACACACCACTCTAATTTTGCTGTAGCGTTTATTCAGGGGTCCAGTTTCACACTGACCGTTTAAGCATAATTCGACTGGCTTTAAACCTGCATTAATTACTTATCATAGTTATGTATTAGATAATTTTATTTACAATATACATAAGCAATGAATACCAGTTATTTTTCCATGTTATACAGTGACTCACAACATTGTCTATGATCAACATAAATGTGCTTAAATAATGCTTAAATATTAATATTCATACATAACAGTGATTTAAGTGCAATTTAATACTAACCTAATTTAAGTTATTGATTATTTTGTTAAGTTAGTTAGTTTTTTTTATAATAATTTCGAAGATTAGTCACCTTCACTTAAGTAGGCCAAGAGGCAGTGATTAGTTATTTTAAGGGCATAAATATAAAATGCAGTATGCAAAACTTATATTCATACCCACTTTCAGAGCAAATTTGTGTCCACAAAATTTACAGAGTTTTTATTTATTTAATCAAGTGCTGAAAAGAAGGTACATACATACAGACAAAATAACAAGCTCACAAAACAAGCCCAACCATTTGCACATATATACATACGATCTATACAGATACTCCATATCCATCCTACCAACGTGTAGGTATCAGAACTCTGTGACCGCAGTCGCACAAAATATTTTTTTTGTTTCTTTTTTGCAGTGAAAGTAAACAAGGGTATGTGTGAGTGACACGATAGACTGAAAAGTGAGCAGAAAAAAAAATTGTTCTGTGTTCTGATTTTTTCCCTTTTGTAAGAAGTTTAAGCTTTTTAAAAAACTTTTTTTTTTTTAGTGAATTTCGTTTTCATATATCACTTCTTCCCATATGAATGAGACACCTGGGAAGTGTATTATCTGTGATTATAGATTATATTTAAGTACACGCAATATTGTCACACAACTACAAATTAGTTAAGGTAACTATCTAGTCCTGCCATGAGTTCTGTTACACAATTTCCAGCGCTTATCGTTCAAAATTTCTTGCGGGAATAGAACCGTTAACTTTTTTTTCAGAACACATGCACTGATCAGTGAAAAATACTTGTCAGTTTGGTTTCAGTTTGCAAACTATTGTTATGGAGTTAAACAGAATCGAGTCGCAGTAATAGCGTTACATAAATGTGGAAAGAATGCTGGCCAAATTTTCGAGTTGCTAAAATCACTCGGAATAGCGAGAATATTCGTTTGTCGGGCTATTGCTCGCTTCGGCGAATTGTCTGGAGTAGAGGACAGGCCAAGAAGTGGACCCCGTACGAGTGCGGTAGTAAAGGCAGTGCATGAACAAATTCTTAGAAATCCCCTTGGGAAGCAGAAGATCATGTCCAAGGAATTGGATATATCAACCAGATCCATGTCTAGGCTGATTCGGGATGATCTGCATATGAAAGCCTATCGTCAGTCCACGGGTCATCTTCTAACTCCTCAACTAAAAAAAATTAGGCTGGAAAGATGCAAGCGACTTTTGTAGTGGCACGCGGACAATGGCCATGAAAACATTCTGTTTACGGATGAGAAAATTTTTAACGTGGAAGAAGTGTTCAACAAACACCATCCCGCTTCCGTAATGGTTTGGTGGGGGTCTCTCACCATGGTGTCACATTCCTCCATTTCTGTGAAAAAGGCGTAGAAACTGGTGCAAAGATTTACCAAGAAGATGTGCTAGAGGGTGTTATGAAGGGTTTGACCAATACCCTTTTCAATGGGTACAGACGGATCTTCCAACAGGACTCTGCTCCAGCGCACAAAGCCAAAACCACACAGGAGTGGCTCAGAGTCAATATTCCTGGCTTTATAGCAGCAGGAGATTGGCCGTCGGGGCGTCCAGATCTGAATCCACTGGATTATGGTTTGTGGTCAGAGTTGGAGAACATAGCCTGCAAGACTCCCCACAGAAATTTGCAAAGCCTTACGTGCCTCTTTAGCCTAATGGCCACACCGTTTGGAAGCTTGTGTAATAGGCAGTCATTTCGAGTGAATCCAATTTTTTTTAGTAATCAATATTGTGATTTAAGAAAATGATACAATTTTGAATACAATATGTTTAGTGTTTTTTTTTTTTTTTTATAGCGTTTTATATTTGTAACAGAACTTATGGCAGGACTAGGTAGATCGACTCATCAAAAAAAAATAATCTAATAACAGCAAATATGTATATAACCTATCAAAATTTGGCAAAATGGAAGCTATTCAAACCGCCATTACAAAGCTCACGAGAGCAGCTCAAATTGAGAGAATCATGGAACTAGAGCAGAGGCTAGGGTCACTAGAAACTGCTCCCGTTTCATCAGATATTATAACACTACGAACTCTTAAATCGGAACAAGACCTGAAAGAAAACAGTAGATTACCCGACAGCGTGAAAGACCTGCAAACGTTCGACCTGACCTGAAAGATTACGAGATAGTAAAGGAGAAAACAATTTACCACGCTATCCTGCAAGGTATTCGGCAGGAAATAGGGGGCGGAGCCGATGCAGCCCTTATTTCGTACAACATATTCAGTGATGACTGGTCGGCCATTAAAGCATGCTTCTCACTACATTACATCGACGAAAGAGATGTGAAAACACTTGAACATCAATTAAGCACCCTTTCGCAAGGAAGCTTGAGCATTGATGAGTATTATACTAGCGTGAACCACCAATTCTCGCTAATAATTAACAAGCTTAAAACGGAGGACTACAGTGCCGAGACGGTCAACGCGCTAATCGTTGAGGGTTGAACGGCGAATTATCTGAAATATTAATCATCTAAAAGCCGAAAACACTACGCGAAGAATATGAGTCGTGCCTAGAAATTCAGAACCGGAGCGTAGCAATACATCCGAAGGCTAATTACAACTTAACTGCTCCAATAAACCACATACCAATGCAACCTAGACAGGAGCGACCAAGGCCACTACTTTCACCACCTCCAAATAAACCATTGCCTTTGCCACAAATAAATACGGCCTATGATATCCAACATAACCAATGTCAGAAAAACCAGTACCAACAAACATGGCCTCAGAAAAATTACCTCCCGCCACCTCAACCGACCTGATTAAAGCCACCAGTACCCATATCTGTGGACTAATCTGTTCAATCAAGACAGGTTAACTATGATACATCAACCAGCCAGCTCCTAACCGACCTGGAAAATCTGGCACTTACCAGTCCTACAATCAGCATAGCCCATTTATGGGTCACTCAGACAACCATCCTTTAAAACAGCAAAGATTGTTTAACACAGAATCCCGGAGGAAGAGCAATACCTGGACGAATATGAACAGGAAGTCAAGGAACATGCCCCGAATCTTGACTACGATACAAAAAGTCTAGAGAGGAAGAATCAATGGAAACAGAGGTCCGTTTTTTTGATAGGGGGTGACTGGATTACCGTGGAATTTTTTTTTCCTTCTATGATGACTCTGGTACTGTTGTGCTTCCCAAATACTTTGCACGTCAATAGGGTTACGAAAAAAACTGCAAGTAGTGTGATGGACCCATATGTCGTGTATTGATGGGTACTTTTTTCTAGCTGCAATAATTGAATTGCCTTTGTATTGTTTATGTGAAGTTCACTCATCATTTCGAGAGATAGTATTTCTCGGTATTAGCTTTCATTCGGATTTGGTTGAAGTATGGCTGGCAAAGGGTTGATCTTTCATGCCTCTTGGGAGATGAATGAGCGTCCATTGATCTTGATGGTGATATTATGAAATTTGATGAGGAACGTTCCGTTCAGGTTATGGCTGGTATTTTCGTATTCCAGGTCGCCAATAAATTGGTTTAATAGTAGGATATCTGCTGAGATCACATTTATATTTGGTATGTGCTGGTTGTTGATGATATTGCATGTAGCGGTTACACTATTTAATTGATTTTGGATACATGTGTCGTTTTTTTTAAATTAACAATATATTTTTATTAGAAATAGAAAGATAGTTATACATTTTGTATTTTTTTGTTGTGCCAAATATTTCTTCATTATCTTTTAGTATTACATTATAAGGTATTTCTGTGATAATGTTCTTTCTCTTTACTGGCTTAATTAACAAGGTTTGATAAATTTTATTTGTAGTTAAGGGAATATTAATAATGTAAAGCATTGTTGAACTATTGGTTACAATTTTAATTTCGGGAAAATCTAATCTGGGTAGATCACCATTGAGTCCTTTGATGAAAGTATCGAGGGCTTTATCTCTATATGACTGTGTCATATTTTTGAGAGATTCCTGACCCATTCCCATTGAGGATAATTTATTCAGTATGAGCGAGAGGTGCTAATAAACAGCTTTGTAGAATTCTGGAACGTTACTTGTGCCTTGGACAATTGGTACTCGGAGTGGTCATTTAGTACTCGGGAGTACCTAGATCCCGTTTGTCTACATAGTGGAGTGTAAGGCACTTGGAGATTTTCTCCCAACTCAGGGGTGTGTTATAAGATTCTAACACTATGTCTGCATGACCTACTATTTTATTTCGGATTGCAGAAAGAATTCCATAATATTTCGGGCTACCCTTTAAATGTTCGCAGATTTTAAGAATTCTGTCGACGCTTTTGCACCATGAGATAAATTCTCCGGGTTGTCCAGAGAAATCTCTGAGACTTTTGACAACATCCGGGATTTTGTCCATGTCGGACAGGTTTCTGTCGGTACCCGCATTGATAGGGATGTCGACATCGTTGTTGATGTCTGACGCAGGGTTCATGATTAAGTTAAAGAATTGTACTCCCTGTGTTCTAAGAGCTTCAGAAACAAGTTGGGTAACAAGTTGTACAATGTCGGTAATAATAAAAGGATTATTGGGGGTAGGAGCTGCACTAACAGGAGGAGCAATATTTCCTTGTGCTGATACTTCCAGCCTCGATTCGGCATTTTTATTTCGAAAATGAAATCAATTAAAGAAAGGTAAGAACGACGTAAAAGTTAATTTTAATGGGTTTTTTAGTTCACAATGGCTTTTGCTTTTTATTTCAAAATTTGTTTAGTTAGATAATGAGTTTTTAATTAAAAAAATTGTTTAAGTATTGAATTGTTCATTTTTGTAATATTTTTTTTTTTTCTTTAATTTAATTTTAACCGTGGTGTAGTGGTGACATCATCGCATGTCACGCTGTTGATTCACGGTTCGAATCCTGATGTCAAGAATCATCTATTTATTTCGCATGAAATATATAAAAAAGTCGATCACTGTCCCGTAATGCTCTTTCCAAGAAGGTGTTGAATTTGCATTTTTCTGCTAAATATTTTAGTTCGATGATATACTCCATCATAGTTTTAGATCCTTGTTCTGCTTTATAGAACTTGAAGGATTCAGCGATTTCATTACCATCTGGCTCAAAATAATTTTTTAGATCTTTCACTAAATCGCTATAGGTTCTCGTACTCGGATCGGCAGGTGAAATCAATTTTCTTAAAATTGAGTACGCATCGGCTCCAAGATATGTTATAAAAAGAAGTACTTTTTTAGCATCTGTAACTTCGTTCACTATAAAGAACTGCTGCAGTCTCATCTCATACTCTACGAAGTCATTTCCTAAGACAAATGGATCCATGTGACCGATCATTGTACGCTGTATTAATATACCACTCTTCTCTACTTTAATTTCAATTTTTTTCCACTGACATTAACCAAATTGAAGTACATACGTAAGGTATTATCACGCGGTTAAATTTATTTTCCTCGTCGCCAATTTATAATGTATTTTAGAAATAAAACACACCACTCTAATTTTGCTGTAGCGTTTATTCAGGGGTCCAGTTTCACACTGACCGTTTAAGCATAATTCGACTGGCTTTAAACCTGCATTAATTACTTATCATAGTTATGTATTAGATAATTTTATTTACAATATACATAAGCAATGAATACCAGTTATTTTTCCATGTTATACAGTGACTCACAACATTGTCTATGATCAACATAAATGTGCTTAAATAATGCTTAAATATTAATATTCATACATAACAGTGATTTAAGTGCAATTTAATACTAACCTAATTTAAGTTATTGATTATTTTGTTAAGTTAGTTAGTTTTTTTTATAATAATTTCGAAGATTAGTCACCTTCACTTAAGTAGGCCAAGAGGCAGTGATTAGTTATTTTAAGGGCATAAATATAAAATGCAGTATGCAAAACTTATATTCATACCCACTTTCAGAGCAAATTTGTGTCCACAAAATTTACAGAGTTTTTATTTATTTAATCAAGTGCTGAAAAGAAGGTACATACATACAGACAAAATAACAAGCTCACAAAACAAGCCCAACCATTTGCACATATATACATACGATCTATACAGATACTCCATATCCATCCTACCAACGTGTAGGTATCAGAACTCTGTGACCGCAGTCGCACAAAATATTTTTTTTGTTTCTTTTTTGCAGTGAAAGTAAACAAGGGTATGTGTGAGTGACACGATAGACTGAAAAGTGAGCAGAAAAAAAAATTGTTCTGTGTTCTGATTTTTTCCCTTTTGTAAGAAGTTTAAGCTTTTTAAAAAACTTTTTTTTTTTTAGTGAATTTCGTTTTCATATATCACTTCTTCCCATATGAATGAGACACCTGGGAAGTGTATTATCTGTGATTATAGATTATATTTAAGTACACGCAATATTGTCACACAACTACAAATTAGTTAAGGTAACTATCTAGTCCTGCCATGAGTTCTGTTACACAATTTCCAGCGCTTATCGTTCAAAACTTCTTGCGGGAATAGAACCGTTAACTTTTTTTTCAGAACACATGCACTGATCAGTGAAAAATACTTGTCAGTTTGGTTTCAGTTTGCAAACTATTGTTATGGAGTTAAACAGAATCGAGTCGCAGTAATAGCGTTACATAAATGTGGAAAGAATGCTGGCCAAATTTTCGAGTTGCTAAAATCACTCGGAATAGCGAGAATATTCGTTTGTCGGGCTATTGCTCGCTTCGGCGAATTGTCTGGAGTAGAGGACAGGCCAAGAAGTGGACCCCGTACGAGTGCGGTAGTAAAGGCAGTGCATGAACAAATTCTTAGAAATCCCCTTGGGAAGCAGAAGATCATGTCCAAGGAATTGGATATATCAACCAGATCCATGTCTAGGCTGATTCGGGATGATCTGCATATGAAAGCCTATCGTCAGTCCACGGGTCATCTTCTAACTCCTCAACTAAAAAAAATTAGGCTGGAAAGATGCAAGCGACTTTTGTAGTGGCACGCGGACAATGGCCATGAAAACATTCTGTTTACGGATGAGAAAATTTTTAACGTGGAAGAAGTGTTCAACAAACACCATCCCGCTTCCGTAATGGTTTGGTGGGGGTCTCTCACCATGGTGTCACATTCCTCCATTTCTGTGAAAAAGGCGTAGAAACTGGTGCAAAGATTTACCAAGAAGATGTGCTAGAGGGTGTTATGAAGGGTTTGACCAATACCCTTTTCAATGGGTACAGACGGATCTTCCAACAGGACTCTGCTCCAGCGCACAAAGCCAAAACCACACAGGAGTGGCTCAGAGTCAATATTCCTGGCTTTATAGCAGCAGGAGATTGGCCGTCGGGGCGTCCAGATCTGAATCCACTGGATTATGGTTTGTGGTCAGAGTTGGAGAACATAGCCTGCAAGACTCCCCACAGAAATTTGCAAAGCCTTACGTGCCTCTTTAGCCTAATGGCCACACCGTTTGGAAGCTTGTGTAATAGGCAGTCATTTCGAGTGAATCCAATTTTTTTTAGTAATCAATATTGTGATTTAAGAAAATGATACAATTTTGAATACAATATGTTTAGTGTTTTTTTTTTTTTTTTATAGCGTTTTATATTTGTAACAGAACTTATGGCAGGACTAGGTAGATCGACTCATCAAAAAAAAATAATCTAATAACAGCAAATATGTATATAACCTATCAAAATTTGGCAAAATGGAAGCTATTCAAACCGCCATTACAAAGCTCACGAGAGCAGCTCAAATTGAGAGAATCATGGAACTAGAGCAGAGGCTAGGGTCACTAGAAACTGCTCCCGTTTCATCAGATATTATAACACTACGAACTCTTAAATCGGAACAAGACCTGAAAGAAAACAGTAGATTACCCGACAGCGTGAAAGACCTGCAAACGTTCGACCTGACCTGAAAGATTACGAGATAGTAAAGGAGAAAACAATTTACCACGCTATCCTGCAAGGTATTCGGCAGGAAATAGGGGGCGGAGCCGATGCAGCCCTTATTTCGTACAACATATTCAGTGATGACTGGTCGGCCATTAAAGCATGCTTCTCACTACATTACATCGACGAAAGAGATGTGAAAACACTTGAACATCAATTAAGCACCCTTTCGCAAGGAAGCTTGAGCATTGATGAGTATTATACTAGCGTGAACCACCAATTCTCGCTAATAATTAACAAGCTTAAAACGGAGGACTACAGTGCCGAGACGGTCAACGCGCTAATCGTTGAGGGTTGAACGGCGAATTATCTGAAATATTAATCATCTAAAAGCCGAAAACACTACGCGAAGAATATGAGTCGTGCCTAGAAATTCAGAACCGGAGCGTAGCAATACATCCGAAGGCTAATTACAACTTAACTGCTCCAATAAACCACATACCAATGCAACCTAGACAGGAGCGACCAAGGCCACTACTTTCACCACCTCCAAATAAACCATTGCCTTTGCCACAAATAAATACGGCCTATGATATCCAACATAACCAATGTCAGAAAAACCAGTACCAACAAACATGGCCTCAGAAAAATTACCTCCCGCCACCTCAACCGACCTGATTAAAGCCACCAGTACCCATATCTGTGGACTAATCTGTTCAATCAAGACAGGTTAACTATGATACATCAACCAGCCAGCTCCTAACCGACCTGGAAAATCTGGCACGTACCAGTCCTACAATCAGCATAGCCCATTTATGGGTCACTCAGACAACCATCCTTTAAAACAGCAAAGATTGTTTAACACAGAATCCCGGAGGAAGAGCAATACCTGGACGAATATGAACAGGAAGTCAAGGAACATGCCCCGAATCTTGACTACGATACAAAAAGTCTAGAGAGGAAGAATCAATGGAAACAGAGGTCCGTTTTTTTGATAGGAGCCTATCCAGCATTCTTTACATAAAATACGATGCCTGGAATGGCTCCATCCTTAAATTTATCGTTGACACCGGAGCAAATAAAAATTTCATAAGACCATAATTTTTGGTCCAATCAGTTCCCACAACAGATGAAGCTGTTTATACGAAGTCTTATCCATATCCCGTAAATCTAAGGTCAGAAGTGGAAACTCAAATACAGAAGCTTCTGCAGGATGGAACGTCAGAAGAGCGTCGAAAAGTCCTTATATTTAATTCTTCATTGTGGATAGTTCCAAAGAAATCGTACGCCACGCTAAGATTATCCTCCAAAACATCTGGCGCTCGGGAGTGACCTGGGATGAGCCTGTGCGAGACAATGAGCGTGAGGAGTGGTGACACTGAATTCGACGACCCCCCTTAATTAGCTTCCACGGTGCCATCCGCTTGTGAGCACCAGTAATGACGTCCAGTTACATACTTTCGTCGACGCAAGTATCAACGCGTACGCAGCAGTATCCTACTTGCGAGCTGGGAGAGAGGGACATATTCTTTGTTCTCTAGTTGCATCGCAAAACGCGAGTAGCACCACTCAAACCGGCGTCGATCCCAAGATTGGAATTGATGGCTGCTATATTAGGATTACGGTTAGCCAAACTCATCGAAAACGAGATGTCAGTACGAGTAAGTCGTCAGCTGTTTTGGACTGATTCGAGAAACGTATTGTGTCGGATCAGATCAGATGCGAGGAAGTTTCATCAGTTCGTAGCATTACGCATAGGCGAGATCCTTGAGGGCTCCGACGTCAAGGAGTGTAGATGGGTGCCTACAGCTGACAATGTAGCAGATGAAGCGGCGCAATGGAACAAGACCTTAGAATTTGAAGTGCAGTCACGTTGGTTCACTGCTCCACAGTTCCTAGCCTTATCCGAGCGTGACTGGCCAGAAACGAAGCTGAACAACCCTGCTGATTTCGAGCCTGAGGTCGTCTACCATATGGAATTGAAGACTACGACCGCCTCAACTCTGGCAGTGGTCTCACCAGATCCCAATCGTTTTAGCAAGTGGGAGAAGCTTCGTAGCTGCGCAGCGCTCAACGGTACGTGCTGCGGTTCCTGGGCTTATTGATAAAACAGAGAGCCAAATCAGAGTTGGTCAAAGGTCTCATGAATGTACGGGACACCGATGGCGCTGATACAGTCATAATTCGTACTTGTCAAGAAGATGCTTTCTCGGAGGAACTGGCATGTTTGCGGTGTGGAACTAGACGGGTGAGTCGTAAAAGCTGTATTTTTAGGTATTCCCCATATCTGGATGAGCTTGGATTGTTGCGGGTTCAAGGGCGAATGGATTTGGACCCTGGAGTAGCGATGAGTGTCATGCGCCTGATCATAATGCCACGCAACCATCAAGTTACTCGCTTGTTAACTGATCTCTATCCCCGTAAGCTTCACCACCACCACAATGAAATCGTGGTGAACAAGATGCGACAGCGCTTCTTTATAAGTGGCCTCCGAACTCTGGTCAGTACAAGTGCCAAGAATTGTCAATTATGCCATAATCGCCGAGCAAGTCCAGCTCCTCCCAGCATGGGTGCCGTACCACCAGAGCGACTAGCACCGTTCACACTGCCCTTTATGTATACGGGCGTTGATTACTTCGGATCTATGGATACAATTGTCGGCCAGCACCGGGAAAAGCGATGTGGTGTGCTTTTCATGTGCCTTACCAGTCCAGCGGTGCACATTGAGATTTCGCCCTCTCTGTCAACAGAATCGTTTTTACTTGTGCTGAAGCAGTTCATCAGCCGGCGTTTTAGTGGAAGAAATTGAGAAGGTGTCGTTCGGCCAGCTGGAGCAGGAGTATCCCGAAATTGAATGGCTGTTCTTAGCACCAGCTTCGCCTCATATGGGAGGTGCGTGGGAAAGGATGATTCGCTCAGTGAAATCTATATTGATTTTGAACGAGACTGGCTTACTCTAAGACGTTCTGAGGGCGACTTTGACCGACTTCGAGAACATTTTAAATTCACGTCCGACCTGAGAGTGATGCACTCACTCCAAATCACTTCCTAATTGGCAGCTCAAATGGAGTGACAGAATGAGGTAGTGAGGACAGTAGTGGATCGACTCTGCGCAAGAATATTCATCAATCAAATCTGCTGGCGAATCAATTTTGGAAGCGTTGGGTACGCGAGTACTTACCATCCATAACTCGGTGCCTTGCAAGACGTGGTAATTATCGCTGACGAAAATAGCAAGAGAAACACATGGAGGAAGGGAATCGTCGTGGATCTGCATTGATCAAAAGATGGTGAAGCCCGCAGTGCAGTAGTAAAAATGGTCAATGATTTGGTGACGTAGCCAATTGTGAAGCTGGCAAAGCTGGATTTAAAGATAGTAAATATTACGCAAGAAGTTGCGCAACATTTACGAAGGGGGGGATGTTGCGAAGAAACTTGACAGCACTCTTTAGACGCACGTCACGATTAACACCCCATGTCAGCTGATAGATGTTAGCACACTTCTTCAACTTCATTTCCTTTTTGGTATTTTAATTTTCGATTTGGAGAGAAACAGGACGGAGTCCAAACACTAATGTAAGAACAAATTATTAATTTTATATGTAAATCTTAAATAAAGATTTTAGTTTTATACGAGTACACTCGTATGGATACTTAGGATACGTGTTTTGTCTACATCCGTCCGACTTTTCAACAGTGCGTATGCAACGAGTAATTGGCTTACTACCATAATTGGTTTTATGCCCATTTGCGAAACATAAGTTTCTCACCCGAAGTGACCTACACATTTATAAGTGAAATTAATTCCGATGCGTTTATATAATAATTAATTATATCGCCATCAAACGTGACAGAATTTGCTTTCCGTCTAAAACCTAGGGTTTGCAAGCCAATCAATTCACACCTTCTGTCATAATGAGGAAGTTTACCAAACATATTTAATTTGCGAATATCATATCTCGTGAAGCTTTTCTTCTCATGAATACCGTATGGTGGATCCCAAATTGGGATGCACGTACATATATTCTAAGGGTCTGACTAACGAACAGTTTATAGCTTTAACGCTGTACACATCTCGAAAGTCTGCTATTACGTTTAAGAATGCCTAACATAGAGTTTGTCTTGGTAATGGCGTAATCATGATGCAATGAGAAAATTAATTTATTGCCAAATATGACCCCGAGATCTTTGATTTCATCGAATCGTTGAGGTCTACTTTCGTTTATGACTTAATCATAAAACAGCGGTATCGTAGTACGGTATGCTGAGAAATCTTACATTTGGATACATTAAGTTCCAAAGCGTTGTGATTATTACACTATTCCGAAAACTTATTAATATCTGACTGATATCAAATACAATCACCTATATTATTTATACGAGGAAATGATTTCAAATCATGCGCGATAAAATAAAACGTTACAGAATTGTAATATTTTTTATTTTTTTTTAAATGCATTTTTATTAAAATTCAATTAATTTTAACTTACTTGCTAGACAAAAAACGCTTAAAACTAGCTTCACTAACTCAACTATGTTATTTTAACTTACTGGCCCTATACGGGCGCTCTAAGCTAATCCTAATGCTTAAAAATATGTCTTTTGACGTAATCTAACTGAAATTCTTTATTAATTTCATTTACTTTTTTTTTAAACTATACTAATTACTAAGAACAAATTAGAAAACTTAGTACATGAACAGTGTTTTTTTTTTCTTTCTCTTATGTCTGCATATAATATATATATAAAACTTAAAAACTACCTTAAAATAAATCTTAAACTACCTTAAAATAAATCTTAAACTATCTTACTCTAATTACGTAATTAAATACGTACTTTTTTTTTAAGAAATCCAGGTGCTGCTTAGTTTTTTTTTTTTTTTTATAAAAACTACCTAAACCTAAGCTATGTAAGTCGGCCATAGGAAAACTGCCAACTTTAAACGGGCTATCCCGGATTGTGAGGGAGCGACGAATGAGTTCCCTCTGTTTCGGCTAGCCACCAGAATTGTCCGAACTGACGTTGTACGTCCTTCAAATCGCGACTTGATACCGCTCTACTAAACCGGAAACGCTCCACACTGCTGCGTGCGACGTCTCTGTCGTAGTTGAGTCGCCTATCCTCAGCTGTCCGAGCAACATGGAAGATTAGCGGCACCGCTAATCTGTCCTGGATTAGACCTTTCTCATCGAGATAGAGGAATGCCTCTGGGGGCATATTGGTCTAACCAGAGCCCCAGGTATCTGACTACACTTCGACACGCAACTGGCTGTCCGTGCGCTACCACGATTGAGAACTTTCGCCAATTCTTTCTGTTATCCCTAGAGGCCCCAGAAAACGGCGTCCTAAAAAGAATGGTTTCCGGTTTTTGGAAGTTGATCTTCAACTTCCAGTCATCGCAATATCACTGAATCTTATCGAAGTCACGTTGCAAAAGAAGTGCAATTACCTCGATTTTTGATCCTGATCTGTACGCGGTCAAGTCGCCTGCGTACGCTATGGCACGGTGAAGTGATCCTATGAGATCACTCGTGTAAGTGTTGAAAAGGATCGGTGAACTAGCCGCACCTTGTTGCAGACCGTTTTTAATTAGAAATGTTCCAGCATAAGTCACATTGCCATTTTTGACAATGAACTGTCTACTGTTGAACATGTTATAAAGTATGTACAGCAGTGGTTTGCTTATGCCCATCCTGCTCAGCTTGTAGAAGAGTCCCTCTAATCACACGGAATCAAAGGCCTTCTCCAAATCAATCAGGCAGGCACCCGTGCATTGGTTCTTGCTTTTGTTCCATTGGATATCCGATACCAGTTTAGACGCGGCATGTTCAAAGTGGTTATCCGGAATTATGTTATTGTTCTCAGTACACTTAAGCAGGGCTTTATTAATCACTTTTTCGAATACCTTGCTGATGTTGGGAAGGAGACTTATCGAACGGCGATTTGCCGGATTGGAATTGGGTTGGGGATGGGTTGTATCACTGCTGTTTTCCAATGCGCTAGATAATGTGCATTATTCAGCGCATTGTTAAACAGAGTGGTGTAAATGTCCACCGCTTCTAGAGAGAGATGTCGAAGCACAATATTCGACACTCCGTCGATTCCCACAGATTTTTTTCTCCTCAATGAGTCGAAGATCGCTTGGAGCTCCACCTTCGAAATGTACGGGGGATGTACCCTTGCATTGGCTATGACATTATTTGCCATGTTATCGTCATTGAACTCGGTGACACCTATGTTCTCGGATCGCCAGTGTTCTATATCATTTCGAAGGTAGAAGTTGTGCACAAGTACGCGGTTTTCCAGGTCCTCTATATATAGCTCTACCTTCTCCTGCGGAACTTCGATCACAAAAAAGTTGTCATCCTCTACTGCGTTATCTGGATCTATACCTGCTGTTATCAGTATTCGTCAATTGTTCGTCGTCCGGGGAATCTTAAGACACGGAAGGCCGTTTTGATTATTCCTCCGAAACATTTTATTTATTTGCGGGAACATACTCGGGTTGTTGGATTTTACAGCCCGAATTTTATTGTTACAAATGCAAATTTACAGAAAGTCTGTAGTTTTCCCTGATTAATTTCTGGAGGTTTTTAATTTGTGTTGGTGTAGTGCGTCAATTGTTGCATTGCGGAATATGTCTGCGTTGTCAGTATGTTGATACCGAGGTATCGTACTGTCCATAGTTCGTTTAATTGTCTCGTCCATTTGTTTTATTTACCAGTCAATCTTCTCGTTTGACAGATTCCTATTGGACGGTGGGTAGAGCGAGTTCGAGGAGAGTGCTCTTGTCAAAGTTCTGGAAAAGCGAGTCCAACGCGTCCTACTATAATTGTAGGAATATGTTTGGACAAATTCCTCCAACTCCGCAGTTTCATTGGGAATCGTTATTACGGGACTGAGACCGCAATGGTCACTGTGATACACAAATGTGTGAATGCATACACGAATGAGTCGCTCATAGACTTTCAGAGAGTGTAGACGTGTTTCGGCTTCTCAGTTAAAATCGGTGTGATTTCAAGTGCATTATTAGACAGTGTTCTTCCAAGTGGCAAGTTAGCCTACAGGTAGTGGTGGTGCTCTACCAAACCAGTGACCCTGGTTCTATTCCGGACTGGGGAATTCTTGACTTTTTTTGCATTTATTCAAAATAAGTGAAAACCAAAAAAATAAAAACAGATATCAGAAGATGGAGAGTGAGCGGTCGGCGCTCCCATTAGCGGGACCAGCTGGTGGGGTGACCGCGTCAGCCGATGCAATACAGACAGGCCACCCAGCAACAGTGGCAACCGAAAGTAAGGGGAAAACTACAAGGAAGTTGAAACCTTCTCCTAACCTTGTAAAGCGTCCCTCCACATCAGCTTCAGATGAACAGCTGCCATGTGGTGTGAGTGAAGCGGCGCCGAGCACAACAACAACAGTAGCAGTAGAAAAAAAGCGACAGAGGTCCGATGACTCTGTCGATTTAGTGTACCTCTCCGACGGTGGGGAAGGCCACTACGTTGGAGAGAAGAACAATAGCTTCGGAGTTCTGGCGTCCTCCGAATCGGATGATGAAGAAGAAGAAGTCGAGAGTCTGACTAGCAGCATCAGGCAGCTCGAACAAAGGGTGCGTGCCACAAAGGCTAAACAAATGGCCAGAAGAGAGAGGGAGCGGCAACAGGAGCTCCAGCGCGCTCAACAACAACAACTACTATAGCAGTAGCCGCAAGAAACCAGCGGCAACCAGCAATACAGCCCCAAATGCTGCAGCCGAAGCAGCAGCAACAACAACAGCTGAAAAAACAGCAGCAACTACAACAGCAGCAGAAGCAGAAGCAAGAAATTAAACAACCACCGCAGCAGCAGAAACAACAGCAGCAGAAACAGCAGCAACAACAACCGCAGCAAAACCAAAAGCAACCGAAGACGACGGCAAAAGCGAGGATACCGCAAATCAACACCTACAAGATTGAGCTTTCGGACACCATTAAACTATGACAGTCGGCCATAGGCAACAATTTTTCTATTAAACGATTAAATGAAAACAGGGACGCTATCCACTGCAAGACAGTGGAACAATATAAAAAAAATTAAAGATTTGTTAAACGACACGACGACGGAGTTCTTCTCCTCCACCCCGAAGGGGGAAAAGCTGCAAACAATGCTGCTGAGGGGGATAGACCCGTCTACTAATCCGGAGACGCTCCTTGCGCTGCTTAAAGCGAAAGAGTGCAACGAGCTCGAATTCGTAGGGGTCAAGCCATTCACCATCATTAAGGCAAAAAGGGAGAAGCGGAAAATGTCGTTCTTCCTAGTTCAGCTTTCACCCAATAGCAAACAGGATAGTCTAAGGAGTATTAAAGTAGTAGACTACCAGGTTGTCGCCTGGGAAAAATTAAGAAGGAGCGAAAACATTTTACAAAGTGTTCGCTGCCAAAGGTTCGGTCACGCCGCGTCGAACTGCGAAATGCAGCCTCGATGTGTCAAATGTGGAAAGAACCACAAAGCAGAGGAATGCACTCTGGGTAAGGATGGAGTGGCAGATAAGAGCCAGATCTCGTGTGCTTTATGCAGGAACTCGGGACACACCGCAAACTATCGGGGTTGTCCTAAGTTTCAGTATATTGTAATATGCAAGCTACGTCTCGAGTAGATAAAACAATATTCTGTGAAATTTATTTCTTTATTTTCTAGTCTATAGAACAATTCAAGTTCACACTATACTATTCTCCGCAAATTCTTTTCTTACAAGGTCTCTTTCCTCTCAAATCACTTTATCTCCTTTCAATTACTTAATTCACAAATCCAAACTAATTACTTCTTCTTGTTAAATCTCAACTTTCAATTTATCACAAAATTACAACTTCGCCCATTATCACTTTTCCAATCTCTTCGCCACGGTTCTAAACCAACTGCCCCCTTTCGATCGCCATCTGTCCTTATATAGCAGAAGTTTCTGATAGCAGAAACTTCTAGCAAATTCTTCGACCACTGGAACAAGAAAAAAAATTCAAGTAATAATTCCAAGATGACAATCATTTCTTGCAGTTATCCGTGATATTATCCGTCTCTTTCGTAGACATGAACTGTGGAGACTTAGCCGCAGACACGAACCTCGAATGAAAACACACTTTGGAATGGGCTGGAGGAGCGTAGTTATTATTCTACATTATTGTAGCATAATTTTAGGGGATGTTACACTGCCCCCCTCTTAGATTTGTTCGTCCCAAACAAGTGCGTCCTCACTTCGGCCTTTTTATCGACTCAGTCGGTCCACATGAACCACTTTCATTTTGGCCCTTGGTCCTCGCTGGATGCGGTAGACAACATCGTTGATGCGGGTTACTATTCTGTAGGGACCCTCCCAGTTCTGCTGCAATTTAGGTGATTTCCCCTTTTGGCGATGGGGATTATACAGTCACACTAGATCTCCTTCCTGGAATCCTAACGTTGTTGCCTTGGCATCATACCTGGTCTTCATGCGGTCGCTCGTTATCTTAATCTGGCTTCTGGTCCTTTGGTGTATGTCCCTAAGCCTTTCCCTAAGGTCCGCCACGTACTCTTTTTCATTTCTGGGCTCATTGGTACGAGATCCAAATTTCATCTCACTGGGTAGAGGAGCTATTCCACCAAATAAGATTTCGAACGGCGTATGTCGAGTAGTGCTATGCACGGCACTTCTATAGGCCATCAAAAACAAGGGAATCTGCCGGTCCCAATCCCGTTGGTAGTCACCTAAGACCTTCGACAGATGTTCGTCCAAAGTCCTATTGAAACGCTCCACCATACCGTCCGACTGTGGATGAAGCGGGGTTGTCCTTGTCTTTTTGATTCCGAGTAGTTGACACATCTCTTGGAAGATTCTTGACTCGAAGTTCCGCCCTTGGTCAGAATGCAATTCCAAGGGCACACCGAATCTGCTAACCCAATTGTAGACGATCTGCTCCGCCACGGTTCTGGCTTCCTGGTTAGGGATCGGAAACGCTTCCGGCCACTTACTGAAGTAGTCCATCACTACGAGTATATACCGATTACCATTGTCGGTTTCCGGAAAGGCCCTGCGATGTCACTGGCGATTCGTTCGAAAGGTGCTCCCACGTTGTATTGGTGCATCTTACCTCGAGTTTTGATTCTCGGACCCTTGCTAGCTGCACACACGTCGCATTTTCTGCACCAGTCTTCGATATCTTCCTTCGCATTTAACCAATAAAAACGTTCTCGTACCTTTTCTAGCGTCTTATTCACTCCCAAGTGGCCTCCGGACGCCCCGCCATGCATTTCCTGTAACACCTTCTCTTGGCCCTCATGCACCTGGGAGAGTACGGCTCCTACCCCGACATTACTAGCATCTGTATCCACAATGAATGTTTCCCCGGGAGTGGGGTAAGCTAGTATCGGGGCATCGCATAGCCGTTGTTTAAGTGCCTTAAAGCTCTTCTCGCACTCAATTGACCATTTGAATTGTTTCCCCATTTCCGTCAACTGGTGCAGGCTCTTTGCGATCCCGGCAAAATCCTTCACGAACCGTCTGTAGTAGGTGGCTAGGCCCAGGAAGCTCCTTAGTTGGTGTTTGTCTTTGGGGACTGGCCAGTTTTTCACCGCTTCGACCTTCTCTGGATCGGTTCTCACTCCTTTCGCTGAAATTATGTGTCCCAGGTACTTGACTTCAGCTCTAAACAGGGCGCACTTCTTGGGGTTGAGCTTCAGGTGGGCACTTCGAAGCCTTTAAAACACATCCCTTAGATTGTCTCGGTGTTGCGCAAACGTTTTTCCTACGGCGATGACATCATCCAAGTATACCAAACAGGTTTTCCATGTTAACCCTTGCAGGACACATTCCATCAATCACTCGAAAGTCGCCGGAGCATTGCACAACCCGAATGGCATTACCGTGAATTGCCATAGCCCATTTCCTGCGGTGAAGGCGGTTTTCTCCCGGTCTTCTGGATGGATCTGTACCTGCCAGTACCCACTCTTCAAGTCGAGAGTGGAAAACCATCGGGCTCCTGATAGTGTGTCTAGCGTGTTGTCAATCCGTGGCAGAGGATAGCTGTCTTTCTTGGTGACGTAATTGAGCTGCCGATAGTCCACGCAGAACCGCGTGCTGCCATCTTTCTTCTTAACCAGTACAACCGGTGATGCCCACGGACTTTTGGAACTTTCAATCAGACCTTCTTTCTCCATTGCCGACACCATCTCTGCAACTTCTGTCTGCTTTGCCAATGGAAGGCGCCTAGCAGGCTGACGAATTGGTCTAGTATCACCAGTGTCTATTCGATGTTGTACCAGGTGTGTTCGGCCGTACTCATTGATAAGATTCTCTGCCATAGTTCGCTGCTCCTGATTCAGCTCACTGGACTGGAGAATCGTCTCTCTCGTTTCCGCTATCCAAGATGATGAGAGAGGTTTTGGAGCATCACGTTCAGATATTGTCGCGACGACGGTAATCGGCGTGCATTTTCCAGTCACCTCCCCTCGCCTTAGTTTGACAGTGTGTGGTCTCGCGTTCAAAACTCTCACTGGAACCATGGTGTTCTTTGGTTCGACTAACGTCTTTCCCACGATGTAGTCTTGAGAATTCTTCTCTGGGTCTGGTTCTACTATGTAGAATCGGTGGCTCCCAAGATCACCTTCCAGCTTCGTCCAAATGATTGTCTCTGAAGACGGCGGCAAAACTTCGTCTTTGCTGATGACTGTCCTGAGAGTTACGGCATTCTCGTTTCCGTACACCATCGGAATCTCCACATTTCGATACCTCAGTACTTGCATCCCGATGTCCAAGATTACTTCATTTGCTTTCATGAAGTCTATTCCGATGATGCACTCGTCGCATATATCTGCCACCAGAAACGCATGGGAGAACGTCAGTCCCGCCAGAGTAATCGTAAGACGAACTTCTCCAAACACCTTCGCCATTTCCCCTGTTGCAGTCTTCAGGCAGTAGCTGTTGGTGTTGTGCAGCCATGAGCTTCTGACGATATCTCTTCTTACAATGGAGGCAGTGGCACCTGTGTCGATTGTGGCTACGCACTTCTTCTTGTTGATTAGTGCCTCCACTGTCAGGCTCTTGTTACCCCGTTTGGTTTGCGAAACTTGAATGGTGATCCTGGGAGCCTCGATTCCAGTAACCAACTTCTGCCCCGCGAAGTTGGTCCTTACGCATTTCCCGACTGATGGTTTTGGGAAGTCTGACTGACAGGATGGATGTTATCACCGCCAGATGCTTCCTCTCTGCTTCTCCTACTTCCGCAATGTGGAAAATTTCCTCGTCTAGGTGCACTTCTGCACTGCCGTTGTAGGTGTCCCGTTTGGTTGCAATTCCAGCAACGGATATGACTTCCGCGAGCTCTGTCTTCATCCATGACGGCTGTTCTCTGGCATGAGCGTTCCACGACGGACATTTCCCTGACACGGTTATTCCCTGGTATGCTTGTTCCGCAGCCTTCATTGACAAAGCGAATGCCAATGCCTCGGGGAGTGTTCGCTTTTCAGCCATCCTTACAGCCATTTGCAGTTGTCTGTCCTCTATGGCCAGAATAAAAGCTTCCACCGCCATTTCGTTGATAAGTTCCTCACCGGCTTTAGGGTATGAAAGATGGGCTAGTCGTTCTATATACGCTTGCAACTGTTGGAGCGTTGTGTACACCTGCTGCATGTGTTCATCCCCAAACCGCATCTCGATAGCCTGAACCAGAGAGTCGTAGTTCTGCTGTTTATCTTCCGGGATGGTCTGCAAGAGCTCCGCAGCTGGACCCCTCAGTGCAAGCGTGAGTGCAATAGACTTCTCTTCATCGTCCCAGCTATTGGTCATTGCGGCCGCTTCGAATTGCCTCTTATAAATTGGCCATGATGTTTGACCATCGAAGATAGGAGGCTGCATCTCCTTTCTTCACGTTGCTGAGTTCCTTAGTAAGATTTTCGACTTGCTTTTCTACTTTTTCGAACTGAGTCTCTATCTTCCCGAACTGAGTTTCATGCTTCTCAAAGTTTTCATCGAATCTAGTTTCGACTTTTTCGAGTTGCGTCTCGACCTTCTCGATTTTCTCTTCGATCGCTTCGAATTTGGATTCCAAGTCCTTGTTTTGCTCATCAAGTTTGCTTTCCAGAGCATCTAGAGAATTCTTTTATTCGTCCATTGCTTTCTTTTGTTCGTCCATCTTAAGTTCTAGAGAATTCTTTTCTTCGTCCATTGCTTTCTTTTGTTCGTCCAGCTTAAGTTCTAGAGAATTCCTCTGGTCGTCCATTGCTTTCTTTTGTTCGTCCAGCTTAAGTTCTAGAGAGTTCTTTTGGTCGTCTATTGCTTTCTTTTGGTCATCGAGCTTAAGTTCCAGAGACTTCTTTTGGTCTTCCTTTGTTTTCCTTTGTTCGTCCATGACTGACTTAAATTGCAGGAGCAGACTTGTTATATCCGGGTCGGCTACTGTACTTGCTGGTTCCTCTCCCACGTCAAACTCTACGTCATGCGGATTTTCACCTTCCTGCGTTACTGCTTCTTCCAAACGAATCAGTAGGGCATCTTTTCCCCAATGTAATATGCAAGCTACGGCTCGAGTAGATAAAACAATATTCTGTGAAATTTATTTCTTTATTTTCTAGTCTATAGAACAATTCAAGTTCACACTATACTATTCTCCGCAAATTCTTTTCTCTCAAATCACTTTCTCCTTTCAATTACTTAATTCATAAATCCAAACTAATTACTTTTTCTTGTTCACTCTCAACTTTCAATTTATCACAAAATTACAACTTCGCCCATTATCACTTTTCCAATCTCTTCGCCACGGTTCTAAACCAACTGCCCCCTTTCGATCGCTATCTGTCCTTATATAGCAGAAGTTTCTGATAGCAGAAACTTCTAGCAAATTCTTCGACCACTGGAATAAGTATAATTCTGATGTAATAATTCCAAGATGCCAACCATTTTTTGAAGTTATCCGTGATATTATCCGTCTCTTTCGTAGACATGAACTGTGGAGACTTAGCCGCAGACACGAACCTCGAATGAAAACACACTTTGGAATGGGCTGGAGGAGCGTAGTTATTATTCTACATTATTGTAGCATAATTTTAGGGGATGTTACAATATTAAGAAAATAAATCTAGGTCGTCAGAAGAAGGTGAAACGCCCACCTTCTCCAATTCTAACACAATCCGTGACTCCCCAAGTGACCTACGCCCAAATGGCGACAGGTCGGGGAAACGCGGAACAGAAAAGACCGAAGGTTGCTTATCAGGCCCCAGCGGCTGGAGCACCGGAGGCTCAAACTGACTTGCTTTCCATCCTGCTCTCTATCCAAGGGCAGATGGAGCAGCTTCAACGTCAGGTATAGGAGCACGCGAAGCAGGTGAACAAGATCTACGCATTTCTGCCGGGCTTAACGCACAGGCGTAATGGGTACGAACATGGAGGAGCAATCCTAAAAGATCCTTGCGGTGAATGTGAATTCACTGATTAGGATCGAGCGAAGAGCCGTATTGTTTAAGTTGCTAGAAGACCAAACCCCTGATGTGTTTATGGCTAGCGAAACAAGGCTATCCCAGAAGCATAAATTGGGGTACAATAAATACCATATTGTCGGAAGAGACCGATCCAACTCCACACAAGGAGGAGGTGTTGCGATCTTCATACGCAAACAACTGCAAATTAAAGTTATGTACAGCGGTGAAGTGCGAAGGATCGTGTGCATCCCTCTCCGTAGGGGAAAGAGGATGTACTTGGTCACACTCTATGCACCTGAAGCTACTCAATCTACTTTATTTATTTCAGAGCTCGAAACACTTTTTCGATGCCTAAGGCTGGAGTCGGAGGAGAATTATTTCATCATAGCTGGAGATCTTAACGTCAAACATAGAGATTGGTGGGGTCGGCACAGTGTCGAATATAAACTCGATTTGAAAGCTACAGATAGTCCGTCGTTTCCTAGAAGCGGCTTCTATCTGGATCTTATGCTGTTCGACGTACGGTTACAACTGACCGACATGGACCGACAAACTATAAACTGCCAGCACACATTTGTGTATGACAGTGACCATTGCGGACTCAGTGCTGTAATAACGATTCCCAACGAAATTGCGGAGTTGGAGGAATTTGTCCTAACATATTCCTACAATTATAGTAGGACGCGTTGGACTCGTTTCTCCAGAACTTTGACAAGAGCACTCTCCTCAAACTCGCTCTACCCACCGTCCAATAGGAATCTGTCAAACGAGAAGATTGACTGGTAAATAAAACAAATGGACGAGACAGTTAAATGAACTATGGACAGTACGATACATCGGTATCACCATACTGGCAATGCAGACATATTCCGTAATGCTACAATTGACGCACTACACCAACACATAAGTAGACTGATGTCGAGACTAAAAACCTTGTATAGACAGTTTACTGACAGACAAAACTCGGAGGTTATTACGCTGAAGTCGTTGATTAAAAACCTCCTTAAATTAATTAGAGAAAATTACAGACTTTCTGTAAATTTGCATTGGAACAACAAAATTCGGGCTGTAAAATCCAACAACCCGAGTATATTCCCGCAAATAAATAAAATATTTCGGAGGAATAATCAAAACGACCTTCCGTGTCTTAAGATCCCACGAACAACGAACAATGGACAAATACTAATAACAGCAGCTATAGATCCAGATAACGCAGTAGATGATGACAACTTCTTTGTGATCAAAGATCCGCAGGAGAATATAGAGGCTATGGGAGCGACTTTCCAGGAAGTGTACAAGGTGAATGATACCATTTGCCCGAACCACGACCTGGAAAATCGCGTCCTTGTGCACAACTTCTACCTTCGGAATGATATAGAGCACTGGCGATCCGAGAACATAGGTTTTACCGAGTTCAATGACGATAACATGACAAATAATGTCATCGGCGATGAAAGGGTACATCGCCCATTCATATCGAAGGTGGAACTCCAAGCGATCTTCGACTCATTGAGGAGGAAGAAATCTGCGGGAATCGATGGAGTATCGAACATTGTGCTTCGACATCTCCTTCTAGAAGCGGTGGATATTTACACCACTCTGTTTAACAATGCTCTGAATAATGCACATTATCCAGCGCATTGGAAAACAGCAGTGATACAACCCATCCCCAAAAGGGGTAAGGACACCTCCAATCCGGCAAATCGCCGTTCGATAAGTCTCCTTCCCAACATCAGCAAGGTATTCGAAAAAGTGATTAATAAAGCATTGCTTAAGTGGACTGAGAACAATAACATAATTCCGGATAACCACTTCGGACACGCCGCGTCTAAATTGGTATCGGATATCCAATGGAACAAATGCAAGAACCAATGCACGGGTGCTTGCCTGATTGACTTGGAGAAGGCCTTCGACACCGTATGGTTAGAGGGACTCTTCTACAAGCTGAGCAGGCTGGGCATAAGCAAACCACTGCTGTACATACTTTATAACATGTTCATCAGTAGACAGTTCATTGTCAAAAATGGCAATGTGACTTCTGCTGGAACATTTCTAATTAAAAACGGTACGCAACAAGGTGCGGTTAATTCACCGATCCTTTTCAACATTTACACGAGCGATCTGATAGGATTACTTCACCATGTCATAGCGTACGCAGACGACTTGATCGCGTACAGATCAAGACCAAAAATCGAGGTCATTGCAATTCTCTTGCAACGTGACTTCGATAAGATTCAGCGATATTGCGATGACTGGAAGTTGAAGATCAACTTCCAGAAATCGGAAACCATTCTTTTTAGGACGCCGTTGTCTGGGGCCTCTAGGGATACCAGAAAGAATTGGCGAATGTTCTCTATCGTCGGACCACACGGACAGTCACTTGCGTGTCGAAGTGTAGTCAGATACCTGGGGCTTTGGTTAGACCAATATCTATATTTTAACAAGCTATGAGCTCGACGAATAACCTGATCTCCGGGGCTTATTACCTAAATTACAAGTATCACCAGAGAGTGCGTCTTAACGGCTTTGTTCCCCCCGAGGGGTTCCTCTATTTTGATAAGAAAGGTCCGATCCAGGACAGATTGGCGGTGCCGCTAATCTTCCACGTTGCTCGGATAGCTGTGGATAGGCGACTCAACTACGACAGAGACGTTGTACACTTCAGTGTGGGAAAAAAAAAAAATCTTAACACATCTCTTGGATAGAAGAAAATATATATATATAAAAAGAAAAACAATTGATAAAAGTACGTATATAATTACGTAAGGTAGAGTAAGTTAGATTATGGTAGAATAAGATATTTTAAGATTTATTTTAATTTCTTTTTTTTTTTTCCGGGGTAGGTAGAAAATCTTCATGAATACACTATGAGGATCGATAGCGCGTGCTCATAGTAGTGTGAGATTTTTACTCACTAAAAAACCTCCATTCGTGATAAATTTCTTTGATTACTACAACAGTTTTTACTTATCCAGCAGTTTTTCTTTCACGTATTGAGATCGTTTGGCAGGTCCCTTTCCATTGAAAGTTCCTGCTTGTTCCGCAAATTAGACGCGGTTTCTTGCTATCGCGTTAAGTCGAAAGGTTTAGTCCTTTGTAGACGACGCAGTAGATTCCTCTCATCTAGAATTCGAAGGACTTCATTGTTAACGTGTCCTTGTAATCTGTCTTTATGCTTACGCGTGAAGTTTTTGATTTCATGTTCGACTGTTGCAATTCCTAAATCTCTATGGATATCGCTATTTCTGATAAACCACGGTGCATTAACTTTATTTTCAAAAGTTTGTAAAATATTGACATTACTTATTTTGGTACAACCCCAGAGTTGTATTCCATATGTCCATATCGGCTTTAGCACTTGCTTGTATAAAAGCAGTTTTTTCTCTATATTAAGCTTGGAATATTTTCCAAGTAACCAGTACATTTCTCTGTATTTGGTTTCTAGTTCTTTACGTTTTTTCTTCACGTGCGATTTCCACTTCAGCTTAGCATCAAGTGTTATTCCAAGATACTTACCCTCGTTTGCAAATGGAATTTGAACCGAGTTTGAAAAGATCGGCTATTTATTTATTTTCTTATAAGTAAAATTGACATGAACAGATTTGTTTTCGTTTAAAGATAGTCGCCAAATCTTTGTCAATTCATTTACTTTATTCAATGTTTCTTGCAATTTTTCAGTCGTTTCTTCGATCGTTTTACCCGTTGCCAGGATGACAGTATCGTCGGCAAATGTAGCTAATACGGTGCCTTCTTCTTGCGGTATATCGCGAGTATGTAATAGATACAAAAGCGGTACAAGGACACTTCCCTGCGGCACCCCAGCCCTTATTTCTTTAAATTCTGAATATTCATTTCCGTATTTGACTCGGAAAAGTCGATTCGTCAAGAATTTTTCCAAAATATTATATAAGTGTTCCGGCAGAACTTGTCGTAATTTATATTTCAATCCTTCATGCCAGACCTTGTCAAAAGCTTGAGAAACATAAAGGAATACGCTCGAGCAAATCTTTTTTTCTTCGTAAGCTTTCTCAATTAAATCAGTTATTCTATGCACTTGGTCTATTGTTGAGTACTTGGTTCTAAACCCAAACTGGTGATTGGGAATAAGAGATCTTTCTTCTATAACCGGCTGTAATCGCTTAAGTACTATTCTTTCGAAAACTTTAGACATAATCGGCAGTAGCGAAATAGGTCTATACGATTTTTTGATCATTCGGCGGTTTTCCTGGCTTCAGAATCATTATTACTTCTGCGACTTTCCATTGACTCGGAACATATTCTAGTCTTATCGTTGCGTTAATAATGTAGAGGAACTTAACTAACGCTTTTCTAGGTAACGATTTCAGAAGCTCTCCTGTGATTAGGTCGTATCTAGGAGCTTTATTCAGTTTCAGTTGCTTTATTTCTTGTTGAAGTTCGGTCAGCGTTGCATTCCTTACTGTGTAATTGTGAAGTGCTATATCCGACGCATTATCATTTAAAACAAGCACTTGTCCATGGTTTAAATGTTTATTCTAAATGGGCGGCAAAGACTTCTGCTTTGTCTTTATCATTTTTTTTTTTTTTTTTTTTTTTTTTTATAATCTGCGCGCGCCAAAGGGAGTATTAATACCCTTTAATTGTTTCAGGGCACGGGCGTCAGGGAAAAGGGGGAAGAGGAACAGAGGAGGTACCTATGCACGTTGGCTTTGAATGTTTGAAGGTTGTAGTGATGGGGAAATACAGAGCCTGGTAGACCGTTCCACATTCGTGTTGTTCGGCTTATAAATGAATCCCTATATTTGACAGTACGACCGAAGTTTGGCTTCAGGGTAAACTGATGTGCATTCGAAGCATGTCGCGTATTGCGGTTGAAATTTTGAAGGGGAGGAATGCAACTGGCTATTTCGCTGGAGCATTTTTTGTGGAAGAAACGATAAAACAGGGAGAGACAGGAGACATTTCTCCGATGTTCTAGTGAATGAATGGAATTCACAATGTCTCTATCACCTATAAGTTTTAACGCGCGATTTTGTACCCTATCAAGAATGTGCAAAACGGTCTTGGGTGCACCAGACCAGATATGGGCGTTATATTCCAGCTTAGGGCGGATGAATGCCTTATAAATTGAGGCCAGATCAGACGGGGTAAAATATTTCTTGCACCGTTTAAGGAATCCTAGACATTTTGCAGCATTTTTGGCGACCTCGAATATGTGATCATTCCATCGAAGATGGTTATTAATACACATACCGAGAATGGCAAATCTTTCGGTTTCAATGATGCAAGTACCATCCATGGATAATGGTTGAGGGTTTTGGTTTCGCTTGAGAGACAGAAGACAGCATTGTGTTTTGGAAGCATTAAATTCCACTCGGTTGGTTGAACCCCATTTAATTATGCTGTCCAGGTCGGAATTTAATGTGTTTAACATACGTTGCCGTTCCCCTTCTACGGCCGAAGAGCAAGGACGTGAGTTAGGAAACGAATATGAAAAATTGAGGGTACTGTCATCAGCGAAGGAATGGATTGGATTAGAAGTTGCAGACAAGAGATCATTTATAAAAATGAGAAAGAGAGTCGGAGACAAAACAGAGCCTTGGGGAACACCAGCATTTATTTGGTGAATTGCAGACTTGAAGCCGTCCAAAACAACTTGTATTGAACGCCCCGAAAGGTAATTTCTAATCCATTGAAGAAGAGACTCATCGATGCCATATGCACGTATTTTCGACAAAAGAGCCTGATGCCAAACTCTGTCAAATGCTTTTGAAATATCAAGCGCAACCATCTTGGTTTCGCCGATGTGATGGAGAGATTGGTTCCACTTCTCGGTGAGATATGCCATCAAATCACCAGTCGACCTGTTGCTACGAAAACAATACTGCCAGTCATTAAGGAGTTTTCGTGAATCGAGATATTTCATAAGCTGACGATTTATCAGCGTTTCCATGACCTTGGAAAGATGGACGGGGAGGAAGATTCGCCTTTTTTGGGGACGGGTTGGACAAATGCTGTTGTCCATCTACTCGGAAAGAGCCCTGAAAAGTAGGATAGACAGAAAAGCTTACGCAGAGGTTTTGCCAGCGTAGAAGAACACCTCTTCAGAACTATGGGGGGGATACCATCTGGACCAGCGGATTTGTGTATGTTAAGACCTTTGAGTATTCCTGCAACTGTACGAGTCCCATGGAAAATTTGACGTTCTCAAATACAGGTGGAGACAAAGCATTATCTGGCAGCGTGGAGTTCGCTGCAAAATGAGTAGCAAGCAGATTAGCTTTGTCTAAGGAGATGACAGCTGGAATGTCATTGTAAATGAGTGTGGGGATGGCAGATGAGGCAGAATTTTTAATATTTTTGACGAATGACCAAAAATTTTTACTACCTTTGGGACATTGTAGGATTTTTTGCCTCAATTTTTGGTCATGTAAGAATTTTACACGTCGAATATGGGCATTGCAGTCTTTTCTGGCTTGTTTAAACTTTTTTCGGTTTTCCTCAGATTTGTTGGCTTCATAAGACCGAAAACTTACTTCTTTCAACCTGATAGCCTCTTTACAGCTCTGGTCAAACCACGAGTTTACCTTAGGTTTAATGCTCTTTATTCTGTTAGGAATAAAGTCATTCATACCTAAGAGTATAGTGTTAGTGATCATATCAGCAGCGGTATCCACGTCGCTATCGAGGAAACATAGCGACCAGTTAAAACTCCTAAAGAAGCTATTGAGGCCGCTCCAGTTGGCTTTCTCGTATTGCCATACTTTCCTTTTAGGAGTTTTTTCTTTAACTGAGTGGTCGGAGTACGAGAATTTAGCTGACACGATATTATGGTCAGACCGACCTAGAGGCGCTAAAACATCAATAGTGTATTTATCAGGGTGCGAAGTAAGAAACAAGTCCAAAGTGTTGGCGGAATGACTTACAATGTCCGGTATACGTGTAGGCTCATTTACAAGCTGAGTCAAATTGTTTACCTCAGCGAAAAGTTCAACATACCTTCCTTCGGGTGTTATCTGGCCAGAATGTTGAAGCCAATTCGAATTGTGTATATTGAAATCGCCCGCAATGACGATTTCAGTATGAGGGAGGAGACAATTCGAGTGATGGAATCAGACAGCGCATCAAATTCGTCAAAAGTTGAGTTGCTGTCCGCACTAGGGCTTCTATAAATAAAGCAGTAGTGAATTATTTGTTTACGGACGGTGAATTTTAGCCATTTGAAATTAAATTCCGGGTTGAAACAGTGGCCATACTGTGGTGGAACTTGGTAAGCAATATCACTACGGACGTAAATGGCGAGGCCACGGTGGGGAAAGAATAATGACACTAAGTTATACCCAGGCAGTTTCAAATCGGAAGATTCTTCAACTACCTGTGTTTCACTTAGTGCCAAAACAGCTGGTTTATGGGAATAGGGGTGGGCGTACACATCAAAGAAATTCATTCGAAGCCCACGAATGTTGGTAAGATCAACCCTAAATTCCCTCATCACTACAACATAGAAACACTAAAAGACACAACTCTGACGTAACTAAGCGAAGCTGTGAAGTGAAGATCCAATGAATAGTTTTCCAAAACAAATTGTCGCAGGTGCTATGCCCAAACCCGCTATGCATCAAATGTTACACTCTCTCAGTCATCGCGACTGGGAGTATGTACATACATAGCACGTACTCCAATTGCGATAACAAAGAAGCGCAACCGCGGGTGAGAGGAGGTGAAAGATGGAAAGCACCGGCACTGATTTATTTTCTTTATTTTTTTCTTTTTTTTTCCACTGCACTTTTAGCACTGGTTTATTTTTTTTTTTTTTTTTTATTATTATTATTTATTTTTTTTTTCCACTGCACCACACTGAATGTAATTTTTTTGTTTTTTGTAGCGATCGTAATCTACATGCGCGCGCGACGACAGGCAGTAGGCAACTTCTTGGCCCATTGGTTGTCATTTTTCTTGATTGGGGCCGCTTGCATTTTCGGTTTTTTAATGCCTTTTATAGCTTTCCAGAGCGAATAATTGGAATCTTTTTCCGCTGTTAAGCTTTCAATGCTGGTTTGTATTGTCCGATTTTTAAAATCAATAATGGCCTTTTTTAGCAAGTTACACAAGCGATTTATGTTGCGGAGCACGAGTTTGTTGCCATTTTTTACGCGCTTTTCTCTTCTCCCTTCCCATTTCTTTTATTCCCGGTGGACATTTTTGGGCATGATTGACCGGCGTTTTCCTTTGATAGAGAGTATTTTTTCACGCGGCGCGCTGCAGAACTTCAACAGAACGATCAACTTCGATTTCGAGTTCAGAAGACGTCCTAAGTGGTACTCTCAGTTCGATATGTTCTTCAACGTCTTTTTTAAAGCCTTCCCAATCAGTTTTTCTGCTAGTTAGTCTAGCAGGTACATCTTTTTTAATTAGGCGTTCGCTCATCGTTAGAATGATAGGGGAATGATCGGAAGAGAGATCAAAACTTTCATTAATTTTAATACAGTTGTCTGGTATTCCTTTTATAACAAAGAAACCGATCAGATCGGGTATTTTGTTGCTCTCAGTCAGCCAATATATTGGTTTACCAGTCGAGTGAAACGACTTTCACTCGACTGTGTTGCATGCAGGCGTTGTAAAGTGCTCTGCCTTTTTGTGAGACACATTACATTAAAAGCCAATAATAAAATTCGGACCAAGAGAGTTGAAAATATTTGTAAAATCATTTTTTTTAAGCCTGCAACGCAGTGGACAATAAATAGACGAGACATTGAAAGAGTAATGTCCATTTTTTCACGCGTACAGTGCTCACTTGCATTGTTTCAAGCTCTATCATAATCTCTTCAGAGTGTTCGATGCAATCTTTTATGATTAAAGACGATCCGCCTCTGGCCCTTTCCGACGGGTGATAGGCGTGATAGGTACTGTATCCAGTAATGTTTACACGCGATAGTTTCGTCAGGTGAGTTTCACAGATCAAACATATGTCAATGTCATTTTCCCGTAGAAATATTTCTAGCTCTTCTAGTCTTAGTATGAGACCGTTGGCGTTCCATGCAACAATTTTAAGAAGTTTCGTCATGTTCGTTTTGAAATGCTCCTGTTGTTAAGCTTATATTCAAGCTTCTCCAACCTTTCGACAATTAGCATGTTTGTTTTTGTTTGCTCCTCAAGCCTCGCAAGGATAATGGAAAAGACGTGAGATACAGGGATTTCCGAATTAACAGTGTTCGTCTTTGTTGATGTTGATGCTTGAGCACGCGTCTGCATGTTCTTTAGGCGCTTTTACCTTAACTAGGTGTGGAATTTGACCGGTGTTTGATGTCGCAGCTTGGGCGTACGCAAGCGCGCCAGGGTCGGCTCGGTTGTCTCTAGTCACCTTCCTTGCAGCAGTTTTCGACTTTTCCTTATTTATCGGTTTTGAAGGTGGGTTTTGCGGCTTCATAAGTCGATCTCTTCCTTTTTGCAATTCCTTGGCTACTTCACAGCCTCTGTAATTAGCTGAGTGCTTACCATTGCAGTTAATACACGCTGCACGGGTTTTTTTGTTTACACCACACTCTTGACTAAGATGTTTACCGGCGCATTTGACACATCGCGGTTCTTTTCGGCAATACGTTTGCGTATGGTTGAATCCTTGGCATCGTTTGCACTGAGGTATCAACTTTGTATTCTTGCGCATGGGTTCGATTTTAACTACGACATTCAGAATTGTTCTTATTTCGTAAATCTTATCTAAACTCTCAGCCTTATCAAAGGTTAGCATAAAAAGAGGAAGCTCGCGCTTAACCATCGTTTCCTCGCCTTCCAATTTTTGCTTTTCCCGTTTAATTAAGTTTACCGATTTTAAAATTTTTGTTCTTCAAATCATGAACAACATCTTCCTTCCGGCATGAGGCATGAAGTCCTCTAGCTACGACTCGTATCGGTCTTTCAGATTTATTTTCATACGTATACCACTGGATTTTTTCAGTATTCAGTTTAGTAGATACTGAGCGGTAACTGTCTGAGTCCTTTACGTTTACTTTCCATTTGTTGTTGTTGAGCGATGTTACTTCAAAATCGGATAGCAACAAAGGTTTGAGAAAAGAATGCAGTTTATTATAGTTTGCAATTCCGATCACGTATATTGGTGGCGGTGGTCGTACCTCATTTCGTGGATTTTCTTCGGCATGCGTGTTTATTTTGTCAGGCTGTTCTTTACCTTTTCGTTCATTTTGCGTGTTTTCTTGCCTCATTAACATTTCGGGCGAAGAGCCAACTTTCCGTTTCTTGACTGGTCGTTGTTTTTAGAATCCAATTGGTTTCCCGACTTAGTTCTTCATCATCCGTTTTATAATCCGTGTTATCGGGGACGTTTGAACTCGCAGCAGACTCATTACGAGGTTTCGATGTATCATTAAATGCTTTATTTTCTGCTTTAAGTACATTTAATTGCTTTCTTAGTTCTTCGCAGAGAAGTTCCATTTTACTTAGCCTGGTCCGGAGTTCCGTATTTTCGTCCGTTAGGCTTTGAATTTTCGCTGAAGTCCGTTGTTCGTGCGCCGACACTATCGATGTCGCCGGACTTATTGTTTCGCACGTTTTTATGGTAGATCTTGATGTTGGTGATCTAACTACCATAGTACCTTTTTTAAAAGGGTCAGATGAACGCAATAAATGGCTCTCTCCAGAATCCGTAGAGCCGACCTCCGAAGTGGGTGGATTTTCCAGTGTACCTGGTCTGCCACCTGGGGTATTTATATCTTTTGTTTTGTTCATTGCATGTTTTTGTACACGCCATACTCGGTATACAGAGGGTGGATTTTAGTCGCCTCTTACGACAGGCATGCCTACCTCGGGTATATTCTAATCCCTACCCGAAGGGGGATATTTTAAGGTTGTTTATACGTTTTATATATAAGAATACAAAAAAAAAAAGTTCAGCCACTAAGTTTTTATATCATTTTCTTAGTTACAGTTAAAATTAAAAAAAAAAAAAAAAAGCAATTTTCACGTTCGTTACGTCGAAAGACATAGTTTTGATTATTAGGTTTAACTTAGAGCGCCTATGCGGGCGTTAGAATAAGAATAGTTAAGTTAATTAAGCTAGTTTTAAGCGTTTTGTCTAATACGTAAGTTATAATGAAATAATTAATAAAAATGCAGTAAAAATTAAAATGAAAATGCAGTTTAGAGTTTGTCGTTACCTGTCGGTCAGTTGTAACCGTACGTCGGACAGCATAAGATCCAGATAGGAGCCGCTTCTAGGAAAAGACTGGCTATCTGTAGCTTTCAAATTGAATTTATACTCGACACTGTGCCGACCCCACCAACTGAATAGTAGATTCCCTCTAGGATTAAGTGTGTTATATCCCCAATCTCTATGTTTGGCGTTTAGAGCTCCGGCCATGAGGAAATAATTCTCCTCCGACTCCAGCCTTATTCATCGAAAAAGTATCTCGAGCTCTGAAATAAATAACGTAGATTGAGTAGCTTCAGGTGCATAGAGTGCTTTCATGTACATCCTCTTTCCACTGTGGAGAGGGATGCACACGATACACGCTTCCTGCACCTGGAACCTTCGCACTTCACCGCTGTACACTACCTTAAATTGCAGTTGTTTTTTAATGAAGATCGCAACACCTCCTGAGTGGAGTTGGGTCGGTCTCCTGACAATTCTGTATTTATTGTGCCCCAATTTGTGCTTCTGGGATAGCTTTGTTTCGCTAACCATAATCACCTCAGGTTTTTGGTCTTGAAGCAACTTAAACAACACGTCTTTTCGCTCGATCCAAATCAGTGAATTCACATTCACCGCAAGGATCTTCAAGGATTGCTCCTCTATGTTCGTACCCATTACGATTAGAGGTGCGTTAGGCTCGGCAGAAGTGCGTAGATCTGGTCCACCCGCTTCGCCTGCTCCTGTACCTGACGCTGAAGCTGCTTCATTTGCCCTTGGATAGAGAGCAAGATGGCCAGCAAGTCAGTTTGAGCCTCCGGTGCTCTAGGCGCTGGGGCCTGAGAAGCAACATTCGGCCTTTTCTGTTCCGCGTCTCCCCGACCTGCCGCCATTTGGGCGTAGGTCACTTGGGGAGTCACGGGTTGTGTTTGAATTGGAGCAGGTGAACGTTTCACTACGACCTTCTCCTGACGAACCAGATTTACTTTCTTAATATAATGGAACTTAGGACAACCCCGATAGTTTGCGGTGTGTCCCGAGTTCCTGCATAAAGCACACGAGAGCTAGCTCTTACTCGTATCTGCCACTCCATCCTTACCTAGAGTGCATTCTTCTGCTTTGTGGTTCTTTCCACACTTAACACATCGAGGCTGCATTTCGCAGTTCAACGCGGCGTGCCCGAACCTTTGGCAGCGAACACATTGTAAAATGTTTTCGCTCCTTCTTAATTTTTCCTAGGCGACAACCTGGTAGTCTAGGACTTTAATACGCCTTAGACCATCCAGTTTGCTATTGGGTGAGATCTGGACCAGGAAGAACGGTAGTTTCCGCTTCTCCCTTTTTGCCTTTAGCTGTGGTGAATGGCCTGACCCCTACGAATTGGAGCTCGTCGCACTCCTTTTCTTTAAGCAGTTTAAGGAGCATCTCCGGATCGGTAGACGGTTCTATCCCCCTCAGCAGCATAGTTTGCAGCTTTTCCCCCTTTGGGGTGAATTAGAAGAACTCCGTCGTCGATTCCTTTAGTAAATCTTTGATTTTATAATACTGTACCACTGTGTTACAATGGATAGCATGTCTATCTTCATTTAATCTCTTAATATAAAAATTATTACCTATGGCCGACTTACATAGCTCAATGGTATCCTTTACCTCGATCTTGAAGCTGTTGGTGGCACTATGGTTTTTATAGTCTTCTTCTACGGTTGTTGTTGTTGCTGTTGCTGCTGGTGTTGTTGCTGCTGGTGTTGTTGCTGCTGCGGTTTCTGCTTCTGTTTTTGTTGCTGCTTTTTCAATTGTTGTTGTTCTTGCTGCTTTGGCAGCTGCTCTTGTTGATGCTGTTTTGGCAGCTGCTGTTGTTGTTGCTGCTTTGTCTGCCGTTCTTGTTGTGGCTGCTGTTCCTGCACCTGTTGTTGCTGCTGTAGTTGCGGCTGCTTTTGTTTTTGCAGCTGGCTTTCTGACGATTTCTGTAGTTGTTGTTGCTGAGCGTGCTGGATCCCTTGCTACCGCTCTTTTTCGCTTCTGGCCATTTGTTTGGCCTTAATAGCACGCACCCTTTGTTGCAGCTGTCTAATGCTGCTATTCAGGTTTTCTACTTCCTCGTCTTGGTCTTCGGACTCGGAAGCTGCTAGAAAAGCGAAACTGTTGGTGTCCTTCATATAATGGCCTTCCCCACCGTCGGAGATGTATCGGTATTGGTGGTTGTCATCTGATGACCTTTGCCGTTTTTTTTCTGCTGCTACTGCTATACCAGGCGCCCCTTCCATCACTCCACCTGGCAGCTTTTCATTTGAAGCTGTTGTGGAGAGGCGCTTTACTGGGTTGGGAGACGATTTCAGCTTCCTCCTCCTCTTCCTAGTACCATCTGTTGCTACTGTTGCTGAGTGGGCTGACTTTACTGCATCATCGGCTGATACAGTCGTTCCATCAGCAGGTCCCGCGTTTGGGAGCGCGGACCGCTCGCTGTTGTTCACCTCCTGATTTCTGCTGTCGTCACTTAATTTCATTTGCACTTTTTTTTAGAAGACTATACTATTTTCCCTGCTTGGGAATTGAACCCAGGTCCCTGGGTTGATGGTCACCTATCACTTGCACTAGGCTAACTCGCCTCTTAGATAACCAAATTCTAGTTCTCTACTTGAATTCACTCTGAATTTAAGGGAGAAGCCGAAATACGTCTATACACTATGAAAGTCTGTGAACGATTGAAAAAATTGGAATATTCCATGGACATCAATCACAAATAAAATTAATAACAACGCGCCCAGATGACTACATTGCGATTGATCGGGAAACTAGTGGTGGTTCCCGGGCAACTAAATTTAAAAATCCTTATACATGTAGTATAAGATTGCGAGTGCAAGCGGTCTACAATTTTTAATCCAGATAACGTGGGTTGGCACCCTGGGTTACCGACAAATGCCCGCTATGGAAACCGAAATTACGCCTCGGATAAGGAATGATCTAATGATGACGAGTGGTATTCTCACAGAGCTTCTGCGAGCAACTCCAACAACATCAGCAGAGCTTTTATATCCTCTTGTAGAAAGAGCTTAGGGGGCAGAAAGAATGATTGTCAAGCTCCATAAAAAAGGTAGTCTTATGGAGTGCGAAAACTGGAGGGGCATTTGCGTTCTTCCCGAAGTTGCTAAGCTAACAGTCAAAGTAGTTCTTGAGCGAATAAAAGAACATCTGGAAGATACACTCGATGCCGAACAAGCAGGTTTCCGCAGTCGTTCGTAGTAATTTCAACTATACAATTAGACAGCGCAATTTACAAGTGGCGAGTTAGCCTAGAAGTAGTGATAGTGGTCTACCAAACCAGAGACCCTGGATCAATTCCCGATGGGGGTAAATTAAATTCTTCTTTCTTTCATTTATATAAAATAAGTGAAATTAAAATACATAAAAACAAGTATAAGGCGATAGAGAGTGAGAGGTCCGCGCTTGCAACAGCGGGACCAGCTGGTGATGCGACTGTATCAGTCGATACAGTACAGTCAGGACAGGACACCCAGCAACAGTGGCTAGTGAGAGTATGGGGAAGAGGAGAAGAAAGTTGTAACCTTCACCTAACCTTGTAAACCGTCCGTCCACATCAGCTTAAGATGAACAGCAGCAAGGTGGAGTGAGGGAAGGGGCACCGAGCACAGCAACAGCAGTTCCAGCAGAGAAGAAGCGGCAGTCGGCTGACTCTGTCGAGTTCCCGTACATTTCCTACGGTGGGGAAGGCCACTACGTTGGAAATAGCAATAACAGCTCCACCGTTTTGGCAGCCTCCGAATCAGATGACGAGGATGAAGGAGTCGAGAGTCTGACTACAAGCATCAGTCAGCTGGAACAGAGGGTGCATGCCATAAAGGCCAAACAAATGGCCAGAAGAGAGAGGGAGCGGCAGTAAGAGCTCCAGCGCACTCAACAACAACAACTACAGCAGCAACCGCTAAAAAGCCAACGGCAACCGCAAATATAGCCGCAAATACAAATACAGCAGCAGAAGCAGCAGCAACAACAACAGCTGAAATATCAACAGCAGAAAATGCAGTAACAAAAGCAAGAACAACCGCAACAGCAGCAGCAGCAGAAACCGGAGCAACTGCAGCAGCAGCAGAAACAACAGCAACAACAACAGAAGCAGAAACCACAGCAAAATGTACAACAATAACAACAGCAACCGCACCAGCAAAAAAAGACGACGTCAAAGACGAGGGTGCCGCCAAACAACACCTATAAGATTGAGCTTCAGGACACCATTATTCTGTGTAAGTCGGCCATAGGCGACAACTTTTATGTTAAGCGTTTGAATGTAGACAGGCATGCGATCAACTGCAACACAGTGCAACAATATAAAAAAGAATTAAAGATTTATTAAAGGACACGACGACAGAGTTCTTCTCCTTCACCCCGAAGGGGGAAAAGCTGCAAACAATGCTGCTGAGGGGGATAAATCAGTCTACTGATCCGGAGACGCTTCTTGCGCTGCTTAAAGGGAAAGAGTGCGACGATCTCCATTTCGTAGGGGTCAAACCATTTATCACAGCTAGGGCCAAAAGGGAAAAGCGGAAACTACCTTTCTTCCTAGTTCAGCTCTCATCCAACAGCAAACTGGATGGTCTAAGGAGTATTAAAGTCCTAGACTACCAGGTTGTCGCCTGGGAAAAATTAAGAAGGAGCGAAAACATTTTACAATGTGTTCGCTGCCAAAGGTTCGGGCACGCCGCGTCGAACTGCGAAATGCAGCCTCGATGTGTTAAGTGTGGAAAGAACCACAAAGCAGAAGAATGCACTCTGGGTAAGGATGGAGTGGCAGATAAAAGCCAGCTGTTGTGTGCTTTATGCAGAAACTCGGGACACACCGCAAACTATCGGGGTTGTCCTAAGTTCCATTATATTGTAATATGCGAGCTACGGCTCGAGTAGATAAAACAATTATTCTGTGATATTATTTCTTTATTTTCTAGTCTATAGAGCAATTCAGGTTCACACTATACTATTCTTCGCAATCCTTTTCTTACAAGGTCTCTGTCCTCTCAAATCACTTTATCTCCTTTCAATTACTTAATTCACAAATCCAAACTAATTACTTCTTCTTGTTAAATCTCAACTTTCAATTTATCACAAAATTACAACTTCGCCCATTATCACTTTTCTAATCTCTTCGCCACAGTTTAAGAACTACTGCATCTTTCTCAATCGCCATCTGTCCTTATATAGCAGAAGTTTCTGATAGCCAGAAACTTCTAGCAAATTCTTCGACCACTGGAACAAGAGAAATTCTGATGTAATAATTCTTGCAGCTATAATTCCCTTTTATCCCTGATATTATCCGTCTCTTTCGTTGACATGAGCTGTGGAGACTTCATCCCAGACACGAACCTCGAATGAAAGGACAGTTCGAACCAAAATTCTGCCAGAATGAAAAGTCACTTCGGAATTTGTTGCGTCATACTTTTAGGGAGCGTAGTTATTATTATGCTACAATATTAAGAAAGTAAATCTGGCTCGTCAGTAGAAGGTCGTAGTGAAACGTTCACTTGCTCCAATTCAAACACAACCCGTGACTCCCCAAGTGACCTACGTCCAAATGGCGGCAGGTCGGGGAAACGCGGAACAGAAAAGGCCGAAGGTTGCTTCTCAGGCCCCAGCGCCTGGAGCACCGGAGGCTGAAACTGACTTGCTGGCCATCTTGCTCTCTATCCAAGGGCAAATGGAGCAGCTTCAGCGTCAGGTACAGGAGCAGGCGAAGCGGGTGGATCTGGATCTACGCACGTCTGCCGGGCCTAAGAGCCGTATTGTTTAAGTTGCTAGAAGACGAAACCCCTGATGTGCTTATGGTTAGCGAAACAAAGCTATCCCAGAAGCACATGGATACATTGCGCAGTAAATATAATATTGTCAGAAGAGACCGACCCAACTCCACACAAGGAGGAGGTTTGCAGTCTTCATACGCAAACAACTGCAATTTGAGGTAGTGTGCAGCGGTGAAGTGCGAAGGTTCCAGGTGTTGGAAGCGTGTATCGTGTGCATCCCTCTCCATAGTGGAAAGAAGATGTACATGATAGCACTCTATGCACCTGAAGCTACGTTATTTATTTCAGAGCTCGAGACACTTCGATACCTAAGGCTGGAGTCGGAGGACAATTATTTCGTCATGGCCGGAGATCCGAACGCCAAACAGAAATTGGGGAAATAAGACACCTAATCCTATAGGGAACCTACTATTCATTTGGTGGGGTCGGCACAGTGTCGAGTATAAACTCGATTTGAAAGCTACAGATAGTCCGTCGTTTCCTAGAAGCGGCTCCTATCTGGATCGGTGCCGTGACAATAGGCCATATGATATAAGGCCATATTTCGGGGTATGGCCTTATATCGCTTCCGAAAGCGACATAAGACCATAGGTTTTTTTTTATTTTTCCAATAACAAAAACCAGTTTTGACCGTTAGAAATGTGATTATTTTTATTTTTTCAAAAACAAAAATCAGTTTTGACCGTTAGGAACATGATTACGATTTATGATATGATATTTATGGCGTATAAACAGTGGGGTGACCCCGCTGCTTTTGGTCACTGTTGGATTTTGAGTAGGTGTGAGGTTGGGTATATGCGAAGTTTCTTTAAATCCAAAAGATTTTTTAAATCCAAAAGAAACTTTGCATATACCCAAATTCGCATCTACTCCAAATCCAACAGTGACCCCAAGCAGGGGGATTGCAGGGGGGGCAGCATCCCCCCATACCTACTCCACTGTTTATGCGCCGTAAACTTTATATACGTACGTGCTTTCGAAATTTACGGTTCTTTTAATAATTTTGAGCTTTTAAATCATTTAATCCTCAATAATTTTGAGCTTTTAAAGATACAATTTAATCAGGTAAGAGCTAAAAATCCATTTGAATGTAACATAAAGCCATAATGGCCTTATGTGGCTTTTCGAAAGCGACATAAGGCCATACCCCGAAATATGGCTTTAGACACTTTGTGAAAGCGTCATAAGGCCATATTTTGAAATATGGCCTTATGTCACATGGCCTTGTGTCACGGCACCATCTGGATCTTATGCTGTTTCACGTACGGTTACAACTGACTAACACGGACCGACAAAATTTAAACTGCCTGCACACATTTGTGTATGACAGTGACCATTGCCTACTCAGTGCCGTAATAACGATTCCCAACGAAATTGCGTAGTTGGAGGAGTTTGTCCAAACGTAGACTACTGTCGAGACTAAAAACCTTGTACAGACAGTTTACTGATAGACAAAACTATAGACTTTCTGTAAATTTGCATTGGAACAACAAAATTCGGGTTGTAAAATCCAACAACCCGAGTATGTTCCCGCAAATAAATAAAATGTTTCGGAGAAATAATCAAAATGACCTTCCGCGTCTTAGATCCCCCGAACGACGAACAATGGACGAATATTTATAATAGCAGGTACAAATCCAGATAACGCAGTAGAGGATGACAACTTCTTTGTGATCAAAGATCCGCAGGAGAATATAGAGGCTATGGGAGCGACTTTCCAGGAAGTGTACAAGGTGAATGATACCATTTGCCCGAACCACGACCTGGAAAATCGCGTCCTTGTGCACAACTTCTACCTTTAAAATGATATAGAACACTGGCGATCCGAGAACATAGGTTTTACCGAGTTCATTGATGATGTTATGACAAATAATGTCATCGCAGGTGAAAGGGTACATCCCCCGTACATGTCGAAGGTGGAGCTGCAAGCGATCTTCGAATCATTGAGGAGGAAGAAATTTGTGGGAATCGACGGAGTATCGAACATTGTGCTTCGACATATCCCTCTAGAAGCGGTGGATATTTACACCACTCTATTTAACAATCTGATGAATAATGCACATTATCCAGCGTATTGGAAAACAGCAGTGATACAAACCATCTCCAAAAGGGGTAAGGAGACCTCCAATCCGGCAAATCTCCGGTCGATAAGTTTCCTTCCGAACATCAGCAAGGTATTCGAGAAAGTGATCAAAAGAGCCCTGCTTAAGTGGACTGAGAACAGTAATATAATTCCGGATAACCAATTTGGTTTTAAGGCGGGGCCTGATACAATACATGCCGCGTCTAAACTGGTATCGGATATCCAATTCCTGCCTGATTGACTTGGAAAAGGCTTTCGACACCGCATGGTTAGAGGGACTCTTCTACAAGCTGAGCAGGCTGGGCATAAGCAAACCACTGCTGTACATACTTTATAACATGCTCACCACAGTTCATTGTCAAAAATGGCAATGTGACTTCTGCTGGAACATTTCAAATCAAAAACTGTCTGGAACAAGCTGCTTTGAATTCACCGATCCTTTTCAACATTTACACGAGCGATCTGATAGGATCACTTCACCGTGTCATAGCGTACGCAAACGACTTGATCGCGTACAGATCAGGACCAAAAATCGAGGTCATTGCACTGCTCTTGCAACGTGACTTCGATAAGATTCAGCGATATTGCGATGACTGGAAGTTGAAGATCAACTTCCAGAAATCGGAAACAATTCTTTTTAGGACGCCGTTGTCTGGGGCCTCTAGGGATACCTGAAAGAATTGGCGAATGTTCTCAATTGTCGGACCACACGGACAGCCACTTGCGTGTCGAAATGTAGTCAGATACCTGGGGCTTTGGTTAGACCAATATCTATATTTTGCTGCTCTGACCAGAGCCAAAGGTGCTTTTGCCCTTACAAAGAGACTTTTTTATAGCAAGCAACTAGATGCAAGGGTAAAGGTAATCTGCTACATGGCCCTCATTAAGCCCATGCTCGTATATGGATGCACCGTGTGGTTCAACGTGGGAGCAAGCTTGTTGGAAAAGATTCGTGTGTTTGAGAGGTCTTGCCTTCATTTGTACAGAACACCAGAGTCCCAGTACATAAAATTCTATCCCAATGAGGTCCTATACAACAGGGCTAACCTAATAAGAGTGGATGCTTTCGTTATCAAGCTGATTCGAAGGCACATTGCAAGAGCAATGAGCTCGACGAACAACCTGATCTCCGGGGCTTATTACCCCAATTATGAGTATCACGAGAGAGTGCGCCTTAACGCCTTTGTCCCTCCAGAGGCGTTCCTCTATTTTGATGAGAAAGGTCTGATCCAGGACAGATTGGCGGTGCCGCTAATCTTCCACGTTGCTCGGACAGATGTGGATAGGCGACTCAACTACGACAGAGACGTTGCACACGGCAGTGTGGAGCGTCTCCGGTTTAGTAGGGCGGAATCGGGTTGCGTTGTTGAGGACGTACAACGTCAGTATGGTCGTTTCTGGTGGCTAGCCGAAAGAGAGGAAACTCCTTCTTCGTTTCCCCCTAATCCAGGGTAGCCTGTTTGAGTTCTAAAGTTGGCTGTTCTTGACCATGGCCGACTAACATAGTTTAGCTTTAGGTAGTTTAGGTTGTACGTAATAATTAAAAAAATAAAAAAAAAAAAAAATTAATTAAATTATTTAATTATCCACAGCACTTGGATGAAAAACAGCACTGAATAAAAAAAAACAAAAAAAAAATTTAAAAAAAACCAAAAAAATATTTACGTATAAAAATACGTAAGGTAGAATAAGATATTCTAATTTAACATAAGGTAGTTTAAGATTTATTTTAAGGTAGATTTGTAAGTTTTATATATAAGATCAATTCAAAAAAAAGCCAATGTACTAAGTTTTTGTCTAATTTTCTTAGTAACAATTAAAATTAAAACAAATTAAATAAATAAACAATTTTGAAGTTCGTTACGTCGAAAGACATAGTTTTAAGTATTAGGTTTAACTTAGAGCGCCCGCATAGGACCAGTAAGTTAGAATAAGAATAGTTAAGTTAGTTAAGCTAGTTTTAAGCGTTTTTTGTCTAGCATGTAAGTTATAATGAATTAATTAATAAAAAATGCATTAAAAATGAAAAAAAACGAAATGATTGCCTTCACAGTAGAGTTGACTTAGCTTTCGCAAGTGATCGACTTTTTTATTTATTTCATGCGAAATAAATAAATGATTCTTGATTTCAGGATTCGAACCGTTAATCAACAGCGTGACAAGCGATGATGTTACCACTACACCACCCTAAGGTATTATAGTTTTTAATTTTTATTATAAGAACAAAAGAAAAAATAAAAGTACATGCACTAAGTTTTTTTTAATTTTATCAACAAAATTTTTCTTATTAATAATTAAACAATAAGACAAATAAAACAATTAAGTAAGGTACGTCGAAAGACATAGTTTTAAGTATTAAGTTTAGCTTGGAGCGCCCGCGTAGGGCCAGTAAGTTAGAATAACATAGTTAAGTTAATTAAGCTGGTTTTAAGCGTTTTTTGCCTAGCATGTACATTGTAATTGAATTGGGGTAATAAAAATGCATGAAGTAGGTTTCCGCTTTAGATCCTCCTTTGTTGACCACATCAATACCCTGCGGATCATTATTAAACAGTGCGTTGAATACCGGTCACCACTTTACCTGCTGTCCGTTGATTTTAAGAAGGCGTCCGACAGTGTCAACAGATAGTTTATCTGGCTCGCCTTGCGCAGGAGAGTTATACGCGTTAAACTAGTAGCTAATATTAAAGCAACCTATGATGGGTCTAAATGTTATGTCCTGCATAGAGGAAAGCTGTCAGAGGAATTCGAGATCCAAAGTGGGGTCCGACAAGGTTGCGTTCTATTTTTTAGAATTTTTTTTTTCTGATTAACGATGTGCTTCGCGCAGCTTTGGCTACTGGAATTGGAGGAATTCGTTGGACTCTTATCCATGATATGGCAAGGTACGACTGTTCCGTTCAAATGTTAAATCCGTGCTGTTGTATGGGTGCAGCACTTGGAAAGTGAACGCTATTATCACAAAAAATCTACAAACGTTCGATAATAGGTGCCCATGGAACATCTTAAGGGTTTTCTGGTCTAACCGTATCTCTAACGAACATTTTTACTAGAGAGCGGATCAGGAACCGATAGGCACAACCATCGAACAACGGAAGTGGCAGTGGATTAGTAATACACTTCGAAAATACGACAGTTCGATAGCAAACTATGCGATGAAATGGAATCCGTTAACCCAAGATGGTAGAAAAACGGGCCGCCGGCGTGGCGCAGAAAAGCTGAGGAGGAGTCACGGCGATTGTGAAAGAGTTGGAGAGAGCTGAAGCTTTTTGTCAGGAACCCTAAACGATGGCGCGTAGGCATAGTACAGGCCCTAGGACCCACAAGGGGAAGCAGAAAATAAACAAAAACCATATGAATATCTAGTGGGATGCCAGAAGTTACTTCTACTAGCTAGATGTCAAGTCATCGACCTTGTTCCGTTTGCCTTCTTTTACTTAAATAATTAAAACTATTGAGTATTGAGGAATGAAAACCCAATGATTTTAGGCTTTTTGTTAATCTGTGTAGAGTACATCAACTTGTAAGCGATTCTCAGAAGTATTAAAAATATAATTAGCTAATAAGGTTGTAGTACATGACCTACGTCGAACAAAGCTATGTTGATTATTAGAAATAATTTTTTTAAAGCGAAAAAAATTTAATTAATTAATTGTTATGCTGTCAAACAATTTTGAAATTAAAGAAAGCTTCGATATGTGTCGATTGTTTTCGACTTTTTGTCTTGAACCGTTTTTAAAATTGGAATTAAAAAATAATATTTCCATTCGCCAGTACAGATGAAGTACATGTTGCAAATAATTTTGAGTGGATTTTACAACGGAAGATATAGGGGAAACTGGGGCACATTTTACTAAACTTTGTTTTTAAAAAAAAGTAATTTTGTCAAAGCACCTTTGACTTTACAAGGGGAACATTTGACAATTGCAGTTTTAACTCATAATCGTATGAATGGAAAGAAAAGTCAAAAATTTTTTTAACGATTTATTTTAACAATATAAAGAAACATAAATCAATAAATCCATTTTCTTAAAAAAAAAAATAAAACATAAATATTACTTCATTTAAAAAACTATGTCTTTAAGAACAATACATTTTTAAATATCTTATTTAATATAGAGTTTGCCGAAGTCAATGTCAAATAAATATTTTTGACGACAGCGAGAAGTTGAGGCTAGATTTGTGGGTTGTGGCAGTTTGAATTTGATTTCACTCCTTAACGTCAAAGAAATATCTTCAACCGCTGGGTTAGTAAAAAGCCAACCTACCAATGATGCTTTTCGTAGATAGTTAACAGTGTAAGTAGAATCACTGTTGGTGTATTCACCTGCGCGAACAAATACTTGTGAATTAATTAAAGTTTGTAAATAAAAAGAACACTTAAAGTTTTCGCTGTCTTCGGATTTTATTTTCGGCACGTCCGCCACTTTCGTCGTCTGGATTCCAAGTGGAAGTCCACCGGAACCGACAACCATCTTAAATACAATGAATGACATAAATACCTCTTAAAGCTAGAGGTGTCCTCTAGGTGTCAATAGCATAATAATAAACTTTAGGGTGGGATTACAATTGAACATTACCGCCCCCCTTGCAGCAGTTGCTGCAAAATAATTCATACTCTAATAAAGGCAGTAGATACCTAAGTGATACCTACTTGAATAATTATATAATAATAATATAAATTCAAAAAGATAAAAACTATACGAGAGAGGATCAGCCTTAGAGAACACCTTAATTATAATTAATATGAGTTTATAAGATAATTAAAGAAAATACAATTCATGAATGTTACATCTTAGTTAATACTTAAAGAAAAAATCATAGATATGAGTTATAATAAATATCTCCAATGGTATTTGTAGGACCCATGTGTCGATAACAAAATTTTTTTTTTTTTTTTTTATATGTGTGGTTGCATGTATTATATAGCTCGCCTCAAAGACGTGTACACGATTTGAACGACATTATTGAGGCAGGAGAACGCAAAGTTTGGCGACTGATCGTGTGAGAATTCCTGTTTGAGTTTGGATGTCGACTACTCTGACTCTTTGATCAGAGCCACGATGTACCTTAACAACTCGCCCTAGTCTCCATTCATTAGGAGGTAGGTTTTCGTTCCGAATAACGACTAGATCATTAACCTGAATATCCCTCTGGGGATATTTCCATTTAAACGTTTATGGAGCTCCTTCAAATATTCTTCCTTCCAGCGGATGCTGAATTGATGATGAAGAATTTTGAGCTTCCTCCAGCGATTCATAATACTCAGAGACTGATCTGTATATGTGGGCTCGGGAAGGCTGAGTAGTAAGCCACCCGTGAGAAAAAGACCAGGGGTGAGTGGAACGATATCGAGTACGTTTTCCGAGATGGGTGATAGTGGTCGAGAATTCAAAGTTGCTTCAATGCGTGAGAGAAGTGTCGTAAATTCCTCAAATGTAAACTTTGCACTCCCAGCAAACTTCTGGAAATGTGTCTTAAAGCTTTTGACACCGGCTTCCCATAAGCCACCCATGGGACCATGCCATCACAGTCGACTGAGTCGCAGCTCGAGCGGATTCACTCCGCGAGTACCAAGATCAGCCGGGTTATCACATGACCGTACGTGAGACCATTTAACTCCTGGAGTGTTGCTCAGGATTTCAGATGTTCTGTTGGCTACGAAAGTTTTCCAACAACTCGGATGTTTATTGAGCCAAGCCAGTACAATAGTGGAATCTGTCCACAAGGTAACTTCTTCTATGTTAAGATGACTAAGATTTTCCGTAATCAATCGCACCATTCTAGAAAGTAGGACAGCTCCCTGCAGTTCCAGTCTGGGTAAAGGAATTGGGTTTACAGGGGCTACTTTCGATTTGGCCCACAATAGATGCGACATATAAGAGGCGGAACTTTGTTGAGTCCGGAGATACATCGATGCAGCATATTCACTTTCCGATGAGTCACAAAACCCATGAATTTGACAAGGTGCCCAGGGCGTATACTCCACCCATCGAGGAATACGGATTGCTGCAATGTCGGGAAAAGTGGATAAAAACATCTTCCACCGTTGTTCGGTAGCGGACCTTTGCCCCAATCGGTTTGATCCTTCCATATTTGTTGCATAAGTATCTTTGCTGTAACCACAACTGGAGCCAGCCAACCGGCAGGGTCATATAGCTTGGCGATAACGGAGAGTACCGATCGCTTAGTAAATGGTTGTGAATAGGGAGTTGGTTGCACCGAAAAGGAAAAAGTATCAGAAGAAGCATTCCAACGTATTCCGAGGGTCTTAAGCGAGCTTTTTTCATCGATTCGTAGAAAATCTTGACTTAAAAGATGGTCCCGAGGCAGATGGGTCAGTAATTCTGGGGAATTAGATGTCCACTTTCTTAAATTAAAACCTGCTGATTTCAAAGCGTCTATTAGTTCACATTGAGACCTTTGAGCAGTAGCTATGTCATGAGCTCCTGAGAGGACATCATCTACGTAGAATTCACGTGTAAGTATCTGTGAAGCAAGGAGGTGAGAATTTTTAATATCTTCAGCTAACTTCCGCAAAGTTAGAATCGCCAGATAGGGGGCGCAATTGACTCCAAATGTGACCGTTCTGAGTTCGAAATCTCTTATTTCCTGTTGTGGTACCGTACGGAATATTAGTCTTTGAAAAGGGGTTTGCTCGGGGTGGGCTAGGATCTGTCTGTACATCTTCTCTATGTCACTATTAAAAACATACCTGTAAGACCGCCAATTTAAAATAAGCAAGGTAATATCCTTTTGAAGAGTGGGACCAGGATATAATACATCATTTAAGCTTGTACCGTTAGAGGTTGCATGTGACGCATTGAAGACAACCCTTACCTTTGTGGTGAGGCTGTCGGGTTTAATCACTGCATGGTGGGGTAGGTAGTATGAATTGGCCTTCTGGTTCGAACTCTCTTCTGGTACGATATGACCTAATGAGGCATATTCCGACAACAATTCAATTCAATTCAATTCAATACAATTTTTATTCATTTCCATCTTAATTCAAAATAACATTTATACAATAAGAGTAGCATAGAAATGGATCAAAATAGAGATCATTCTATAACTGTTACCAGTTAGAGTTGAATGACCCTCGATAAATAGATGTACAAAAATAAAAAGTTCAAATGTGGGGTAAATCAGTTAGTAATTAATGTAATGCAAAATGAAAAAAAAGGAGAATTATATTAGAATAGACAAAATTATAAAGTACATAAGTAATGAAAGTGAAAATAATTAAATCTAAATTAAGATACAGTTCGTAGAAATAATTCAATGTGAGCACAGTCTAATGAAAATAACCAATCCTTTACTTTTTTTAAAAATAATTTAAAATTCGGAATTATTCTGATAGAAAGAGGTAATTTGTTGAATGAAATTGGTGCAGTTATGGTGTAGAAATGAGTGTATTTGGAACTGTGTGCAAATGGAACATTAACTAAAGCCATATTATTTACTCTCAAACTATAACTTCTAGAAAATCTAATGGAAGTGTTACCGCTTCGTTTATAGAACTCTCTCAGAACTTTAAAAATATAGAGATGTCTTAGAGGGAGAATACTCAATTCTTGAAATAGCGGCCAACTACTAGCAAAGCGGCTTCTACCCGAGATTATTCTTATTAAATGCTTTTGAGCTGTCACAAGAGAATCAAAGCTGTTCGCATAAGCTCCACCCCAACTTGTAATGCCATATTGCAGTTTTGAATTAGCTAGACCATAATAAACCATAGCTAGAACTTTTTTAGAACAAAATAAATTGTAGTCGATTAAGACATTACCAGATGACTTAAAACTCATCAATTTAGTTTTTTCACTAATTATTAATTTATGAAACGTAAACCACAATCTCAATTTTTGTAAATCTTCTTCTATCTTGGTAATGCACTCAAACGAAGAATTGCCTTGGTACACGAAGGCTACATCATCAGCGAATGCAGTGGAGATACCATTGAAATTTTGTTTAAAAAGAGAGTTGATGTATATCAGAAATAAGAGCGGACCGAGGACAGAACCCTGTGGGACTCCATTATCTAGAGTACGAAATCTGCTGAAGGATCCATTTATGCAGACCCTTTGCTTTCTTTCTTTAAGGTATGAATGAAACCAATTGTATACAGCACCCCTGAAGCCAGCGTTAAATAGCTTGCTTAGAAGCAAATCGTGATCGACCATGTCAAATGCTTTAGTCATGTCTATGAATAGAGCAATTGAGGAATTAGAACGATCAATACCTTCATATAAGTGGGAGCATACTCTAAGTATAGCATCTTCTGTTGACTTGCCAGATCTAAAGCCAAATTGGTTGATTGCAAAAAATAAATTCTTTTCCAAAAAAGAAACAATCCGACACTTAAGCAATTTATCAAAAAATTTGGAGAACGTTGAAAGTAGGGAAATGGGTCTATAATCATTTACTTTTTTACGACTACCTTTTTTAAAAAGGGGAATAACTTCTGCACATTTCAGAGACCGAGGGAAACAACCACTAAGAACACTCATGTTAAATAAATGGCTCAATACATCCGCTACATAAAATGCAATTTTCTTTAAAACAAGGTTGGATATACCATCGCTGGTGCACGATCTTTTATTTTCCAAATATTTTAGTATTAGTTTAATAATTTCTCCCGGTGTAATAGAGTCGAAAACAAAACTATTAGTCTTCAAGAAAATCCGACGCTATGTTACAATGACAAGTGTTACACGGTTTATTGGAGGGTTTTAACTTTCCAGCGATTTCAACGAAGTACTCATTAAATTGATTTGCAATATCGGTTGGGTTAGAAATACGAACACCATTCATATCTAAATTATACGTTTCTACAGATTTGCTATCCTTTCCTAAAATGCTGTCAACTAACCTCCACTCTTCTTTAGGTTTACCTTTGGCTCCTTGAAACTTACGCGCATAGAAGTGATAGCGCGTTTCCACAACTTTAGTCTTAACTTCTTCGCATAATTTCTCAAAGTATTTTCTAAGTTTTTTGTTCTGGGGAGGCATCAACATGCTTTTTTAAAATGGTTAAAAATATCTCAAAAGCAACAGAAGAATTAGACTCTGAATAGACAGGTTCCCAGAACTCATTTTTAAGACATTCATTTAAGATGCTATAGTTAATGCTAAGCTTATCGCTGGGGTGATGATTTGGGCGCTTAGGGTCAACAGACATATTACAATTGAGAATAACCATATGATGGTCTGAAACATTAAGATCCAAAACATCACAGCTGAAAGCAATCTTGTTTTTTATGTGAACTCTGGTAAAAATGTGGACAATACAAGTTTGTGTAGAGTTAGTTACACGAGTAGGTATGTTAATAAGGCTCTGAAGACCATAAGAAGCCAATAAAAATAAATAATTCTCACAATCCTTATCAGAGACCTTCAAAAGATCAATATTAATGTCTCCTAGAATAATTAAATTTTTAGCTCTAATGGTACTCAAGACTTTTTCCAACTCGTTAATAAAAAAACTTTTACTAAATTCGTGTAGCCTATAAACGCACAATATTGTATAAAGTTCATTTTCAAATCCAAAAGACAGTTCAACAACCTCAGCACTACAAATATCAATCACAGTACAATTATACTCATATCCATTTTTGACATAGACAACTACACCTCCAGACGCATAGGAATTGTTACATTTGCCAAAGATCGTATAACCCGGAATATTATACAAACATAATTCATTCTCATAAATCCAAATTTCAGTTAAAATAATTATTAAGGGAAGTTTAGTGAGCGATTCGACGTGTGCTAACAATGCATTAAAATTTTTCCTAAGACTGCGAATGTTCTGAAGCAAGCAAAATGTTTGAACAAATTTATCAGAATAATTAGGAAAATTATGTGCACAAGGAGTTAAGGGAGATAAAAAATTATTTAAATGTAAAAAACTCATATTTTCTCTAAGTCAGAGATTGAATTAATTCTAATTAAGTTATCACCCTCTTTCCTGCGCATGTAGATTGACCCATTCTTAGATCACACGTATTTGTACCCCTTGGAGATCTTCGTCGACGCTGCCGCTTTGAACAGTTGACGAGTATGGTACGATAGGCTCTCATTTACGTACATCTCTTGGGGGACAGCATGCTCGTTGACAATTGTTGTTTTAAGTTTTGCTTTCTTCTCTTGTTTCGCCTTCATAATTTTTTGTTTGCAGTTACGAGATACGAGATTTACTTGCAGAATATTAGTGCTCGGTACCACGGTGGATGAGCTGTTGCTTGCTGTTTTTTGCTGACGTTTAGTTACAATTTTTCTCATCTTGCAATAATCGATGTCTCGCTCTGTTATATCAACACCTAAGCCATCGCGAAATACTTTTAGTGCAGTATCAATGTAGGTTGGTGTTTGGAATGTTGTAGATCTCAATACTGTTGGCTAGAAGTTGTTGTTCTAAGTGATTTATTTTGCTCTCAAGCAAGTTGATTCTATTTTCACACTCTTTGTTCTTAGCCTGTAGCATATCGATCTGTTCCTTTTGCACTTTTTTCATTGACAAGATTTCTGAATAAATCATGTCTATGGTAGATTTGATGGAAGATAGGTCGTTAGATGCAATAATTGTGGGCGATGTTGCATTATTATCAAGCGTAGTGTTAAGTATAGGTTGCTCAACTAGTAGTTCTTCAGCTGCAGTGAGTCGGGTTGATGTTGTTGAGCTGACATATATTGTAATTGGAGCTCCGAAAAGGGAATTGCGGCGTCTGGTGGCCGTACAGCTAGTACATCTCCAAAATCTATTGCTTTTCTTGATGAAATCAAGATCAACGACCGTCAATTTTGCGCAAGTAGCATGAGTAAAACTATGGCAATCGTTACACTCAATTTGAGCTTCCGACCGTTCTACTTAAGTTTGCAAACTTTACAACACGACATTTTTTAGAAAGAATAAAGAATTTTTTACTGTATAATATTGTAGTACAATGGAAATTTCTGTTGCGTGTGTACCCCACAAGAACCACGAAGAAACTGAACACTGAATCATAATCCTTCTTCAAACGTGGGTTAGTGAGGAGGCGTGATTCGTTTCGAAGGAACTGTCTGAGTGCCATATGGCGCGAATCCCCTAGCGGGAGATCTTCGGGAAAAGCCTCCTTAAATGGCATTCGCACTACATACCTTCCCGTTGAGTCTCGAAAAGTGGACTCTTCGTACAGCGTCTCACAGAATTGCTCGGCTGCTGTAAGCACTGGAATTTGTGGCAGCTGTTCCAGCTTCCAAAACTTCTGGAGATCTTGCTCCAGAGTCACTTCATTAAAAAACGATACCACTGTCGAACAGGGAGCTTGGCGTGTGGGTGGATCAAGAGGGCCAAGTAAAACCCACCCGAATACGGTGTTCTGGCCCATAAGAGACTTAATAATATTTGTCTTTGTGCCATCGCGGATAATCGATGGATACAAATCAGAACCAATTAACATCTCAATTTTTGAGCTTTGATTAAAAAAAGGATCGGCCAGTGAAAGGTTAAGATCCCGCGGAAGTTCATTTATGTCAATTGAAAGAGACGGCAAATTTCCCGTCAACTTCTTGAGCACTAAAGCTTGTGCGTGAAGAGTGAAGTCCTTATCGCATTTGGATAGAAGAGTGAATGAACAGAGTTTGGATGAAGTAGCAGTCAGAGTTGAGCTCATGCCGGAAATTTGTGCTCTCACGGATTGAGTAGGCAACTTTAATCGACTTTGAATTTCCTCTGAAATGAATGAAACTTCCGAACCAGGGTCAAGTATGGCGCGTAGATCAAAATCACAACCAAGATGTCGAATGCGAACTATCGCAGTAGCTAATAGCGCTTGACGACTGTGGTAGCGAAGAAGGCGTTAGGGGATATGCCTGGGGTGGACTGAACATTCGGAGTTGGGTCTGTTGAAGTAGAAACGAAGCTAGTCGTAGTCGCCGGTGAGTCGGCGTGAAGTAAAGTATGGTGCTTGCTGTTGCACTTAAAACACGTATTCGCACTTCGACACTCACGTACAGTGTGCGTTACTGCTAAACAGTTGAAGCAATACTTGTGCTTGCGCACTACGTTTCTTCGATCGTCGGTTTTCATATTTAGAAAATCCGGACATAGCCGTAATGGGTGTTGACTCTTACAAATCTTACAGAGCTGTGCAATCTTGGAATAATGAGAGCGGACGCGGGCAGTCCTGATATTTGAGGGAGGGGACGGAAGTGAGTTTTTCGATTTATTCCCCGGGTGAAAGTCGGATACACTTTCGAGTACTCGATACCGATTGGAAAGAAATTGGCTCATGGTCTCCAATGAAGGTATCTCAGTTGGCTTTTCTAGTGACTCCTCCCAGAGAGCGAGAGTTCTGTCGGGTAGTCGCGTTGAGCATAACTATGTAAGAAGCGCATCCCACTCTTCTACACCTACTCCATAAGACTTTAATGCAAGCAATGCATCATTAATGCTGCTTTGGAGTTCCTTTATGGCTTTGGCGGACTCAAGAGGGATTGGTTGCTGACTGAGGATTAGCTTCACTTGATTGTTTACTAAAATTCGTTTATTTTCGAAACGATCGTGAAGGGCCTTCCAGGCCAAATCAAAATTTTCATCTGTAAGCGAGAATTTGGTTACGATGTTTAGGGCATCACCTTTGGTCTTCGCTCGAAGGTGAAATAATTTTTGGACCGATCTGATGTGAGGATGATTAACATACACAGCTGTAAACATATCCCTAATAGTGGGCCATTCGAAATAATTTCCATAAAAAACTTCTGTATCACACGGTGGGAGCTTGATACTAGGTGAAGTATTTTGTGTAACAGCGAGAAGGTTTCCTTGAGCACTGGGGATAGAGTTGGGCTCCTTCGCCTTTTCGTGAGCGCTACGAAGTGGATTGAGCATCTTCTCTGATTGAGGGTTTTTTCGTTCTAAAAGCTCACTTAAACAAGATAAATATGTGTTGGATGAACACTGGTATTTAGCTTTTACTACACTAAGGGACTCATTTAGCTCTTCGTCGCCCGCAGACTTAATGACAAAGTCGTTATAAGCCTTTTTGACTTGAAGCCAGAGATCACGAAGTTCAATCTGGTATGCTTCTGAAAGAGAAAGCGAAAAGGAAGCGCTAGGTTCCTCACGGAACGTAGCGTGAAATTCGACCAGCTGATCGGCAGCAAAAATTTCGTCCTCCAAACTCATCGCGAATGAACGAAATATATATACCGATTGATAAATATTTAGAAATATAATATATATGCAAACAACTACAAAATGTTTACGCATGCAATGGAGATATTTAAAATAACCAATACCTGTACATATACGAATGCGTTGATGCTAAAGATGCTTGAGTGCCAAGGCGGGATGGAGCGCACACATTTGGACAATCCAACGACGAATGATGAGAAGGTGTGGTTTGGTGCACACTGTTGGCGACGTATGAGGAGAAAGTGCGGTTTGGAGCACACTTTTTTTCCAACAATGTGTTGAAAAACGATGACTTGAGTGCCAAGGCGGGATGGAGCTCACACCTTTGGACAATCCAACGACGAATGATGAGAAAGTGTGGTTTGGGACACACTTTTGGCGACAAATGAGGAGAAAGTGCGGTTTGGAGCACACTTTTTTTCCAAAAATGTGTTGAAAATCGATGACTTGAGTGCCAAGGCGGGATGGAGCGCACACCTTTGGACAATCCAACGACGAATGATCAGAAAGTGTGGTTTGGGACACACTTTTGGTGACGAATGAGGAGAAAGTGCGGTTTGGAGCACACTTTTTGTCCGCACAAGAAAATTAATTAAATCCTGGTGATCCGGCTCGTTTGGACCAAAATGTTGGTGTATTCACCTGCGCGAACAAATACTTGTGAATTATTTAAAGTTTGTAAATAAAAAGAACACTTAAAGTTTTCGCTGTCTTCGGATTTTATTTTCGGCACGTCCGCCACTTTCGCCGTCTGGATTCCAAGTGGAAGTCCACCGGAACCGACAACCATCTTAAATACAATGAATGACATAAATACCTCTTAAAGCTAGAGGTGTCCTCTAGGTGTCAATAGCATAATAATAACCTTTAGGGTGGGATTACAATTGAACAATCACTCTGGACTTCTGAAATTTCCCCGCATAATAAAATGGCTTCTTAGAATATTCACCAAATTTCACAATAACATAATGTCCGACTTCCAATATCTCATCATCTGTAAGCTTATATTCAGAAATAAAACCGTTAGATTTATCCGATTTAGCATAGGAAATGCTTTTATCGCTTTCATCCGATGAGTCTAATTCAAGTCGGCGCGCTTTTTTAAGAAATTTTTTTTTCGGCTTTTTCTCACCTTTGTCTAAAAGTTTAAGCGTTCGTTTAGCTTAGTTCGTTTCTTATCTTCATTTTCTGCTACTCAACGCTTTTCCGTGGAGCTTGTAAGAATTCGCGAACATCCACTCCTAGCAGTTCTGTTTGGTGTGCTAAATCGTGCTAAGGGTCTTACAGCCTCAGGTGTTAGAGATGGGATTGGAGATTTGGCAGGTGTAGGTGTGTTTAAAGGCGTATTAGTGTTACTTTGAGTGGCCGGAACAGATTCCACTAAGTTTTCTTCGCCTGGCAAAGTGTCCACTAAATATTCATCATCTCCGAAAATCTGGGAGTTGTAGGGAATTATTCCAGTTGCTTGAAAGCCATTTAATATATTTCTTGAATAAAAAGCCATTTGAAATGGAAGGTTGGTCAGTTTTGCGACATCGTAAATTGTTATTTGCTTTCCATGATTGAACGGCCCGAAAACTGAAACGTCCAATGGCTGAAGTCGATATGACGTGTGTGGTGGAAAAGATAGTAAATTAATTCCATTATCACGGCAAAAGTCAATACTTGGAAGACTGCAGTGTCATGCATGGTTATCAAGAACAATCAAAATTGGTCGTTCCTTTGAACAATTGGTGGAGTTTTGGATATGTTTTAGGAGATCGACGAAGAGTTCGGAAATTATCCATGCAGATTTCGAATTTAAAATAAGCGATCCAGGAAAGCAACCATTTGAGAATCGTTCGTTAAGGCGGATGCGAGGGAACACATTTGCTGGTAGCAGATTTCCACAGGCATTCACTATGCGTACCATTGTCACCAAACAGCCACGCTCGGCTGATACTGGCTGAACGACAGCACCAGCACACTGACCCTTTGCTGCGAGGACCTGGTAGATATTGGTAGAAATAATAAATATATATTGAATATGCATTAATGGTTTCTAGTTTTACCTTTGCTGAATCCATGACTGTTGTTATTCCCGTCTCATCTGGGTCAAATGGATATTGTGCGTAAATTTGTCGAAGGTTTTGAAAGAAGTTATCAACGGCTGATTTTGTAAAACCTTTGAGTCTGGCTAGGCTCATATTTTCGGGCTTACGTAGCCAGAGTTCAGGATTTAGTTTTAAAAATCCGTAAAGCCAATCGTCTCTTGCTTTTTTTTTTTTTAAATTTCTCAACTTGGTGGGCAGCTAATGTTATTAGCCTTGATAAAGTGGTCAAAAATTACATCAAAAATCCAGAAATCACAAAAACACGTGTTACTCGAAGAAGAGTTGAAGCAAAACTGCCAAAGTTCATAACGTTTCTTTATATTAAATGAGGCTTCATTCGCCATCCCAACTTTTCTTCTTAAAGGCTGCGTTCATACCAAAAATCGCAAAGTCAAATGTGCCCCAGTTTACCCTACATTTTGTAATATCACAGCTAGAACTCCATTCGGTCCTGGGGTGATATTTAAATTTATTATTATTATTACTTTATTAATAAGTAAATAAATTACAATATTAATACAAAATTTATAGCACTAGTTACCAGGGCTGTCGGCTATAATGATTATACAGTGCTTTGCAAAAGTATAACCGCACCCTGTAAAAGGCCTTTTCCAGGAAACTCTAAATGGATACAAGCCCTTTATTATTTTTTTATTTTATGGCATCAATTAACAAAGAATTAGAGCAAAAAAAATCCCGTATATTTTTTTTTGGGATTTCCATCAATAAAAGAACAAAAGTATAACCGCATTATATTTTTTTCACTTTTTATTTTTATTTTGGCTAACTGTTTTTGCAGATATTAGTATGAGATTTTATTACCTCTTTTTTCAATGATACTAAAAATTCTATTGGGCATACCCTCAATTAGTTTTCTTAGTATGGAATCATCCAAGGAGTTCCATGCATCCATAATTAAACTCGGCGTGTAATTATTCCCCAAAGATTTTTTATCGGATTACAATCCGGAGAACGTGCCGGCCACTTCATCAATCTGATGTTTTGGGGTTGAAACCATTCCAAATTTCGATGACTGACATGAATTGCTGCATTATCTTGTTAAAAAACATGAGGAAATTGCCGATATCGCCTTAAATATGATATTAAGTTCTCTTAGAGTAGCTGGGTGTATGCAGCACTATCCATTTTTGTGCTGGTAAAGGCAAGTGAAACCTTGCCGCGAGCGCAGAAAGCCCTCCATACCATTCAACTTCCACCGCCGAAGATCCTTTTCGAAAAAAAACCTTGCTTTCTTCCGTAAATCGTGCTAATATCCATTAAAGCCGTTTGGTCCATCAAGATTAAACTTCTTTCATCATAATAAAAAAAATATTGTACCTATTGTACCATTTCAAATTGGAAAAAAAAGAGGAAATGAAAACAATGTTACTTACGGTTTTCCAATTACGATCCATGTTGTTACGAGCGAATTCCACTCTCTTTTCCTTGTGGTCTGCTGCGAAACATGGAGCAGGCACCATTTTGCTTCGGAAGATTGATCCGTTGCGTTTTATAGTAAGCGAAACCGTCGAAACCGAAACATCTAAATCTAATTCACTCCGAATTTCTGACAATGAACGCACCGAATTGGACGAAGCACCGATGTGAACAGCCAGGTCGGATTGCTGTGCCATAACACCCCGGGTCTTGTAAAAAATTTCGAATGACACGGTCCGATCTTGATACTTTCTTCGCGATTGCTCAAAAGCCGAAACCATCCTCGCGAAAAGCCATAATTTTTCCCTTTTCTACTTCCGTTAAATGTGTACCACGCGGCATTCTTTTTTGTCAAAATCACAATAAAAACTGAATGAAAATTGATTCAGATTCAGATTTAAGAGTTTTTACTATTTTGTCGTTCTGTATACAAATTGGCTTAAAACTAGACTTATTACTATAAATTTAATGTTGGCTCAACCATAGGGGCCCAACGTATATCTAATCTAAACTAAACCTAAACTAATCTAAAACTACAGACAATTTCTGCACTGAGTAATCCCAGTGCTCTTAAATTTTTCGCAATGAACCTTTTGGTTCATGATGAGAGTTTTCTTGTATATAGATGGTAGGTCGCTATGGCTTTCAACTTGGATTACAAAGTTCTTGAATTTGCGGTCCGTCCTGGTATTCTTATATGGGCTAACCTACATAAATAGAATACCAGCATGGATAAGTTCGTCCTTAATTTCGTCCACCTCATAGCTGTGATGAATTCCCTTCAGCACGAGGAGGGTCTTCCTGTCTTCGAGTATAGGTATTATACCCCGTCTTTCGTGAGTGTAGTAAGTCTCTGATTTGAAGGTGCTCCTTCTTTGATTGCGTGGTGATTACCGATTTGGTGCCGTTGATGTTGTGAACATTGTATTTAATTTGCAGTCCTTTTGTATGCCTGCTGAGTTTAACTACAATAAGTTTGTAACAAACGATTGGCGGCATCATGGTGGATTTATTCTGCTGATCTGGGGATGATGTGGCTGCAGAGGAAGTTATCGGTGCAGCTGTTTTGGGCGTAATTGATGATGTTGTGACTCCTGCAGGTACGGTGACTCCACTGCAACTTAAACTACTCGTATGTTTCGGCAAGGTTAATTGCTGTTTTGGTGGCGGCGAAGCTGAAAAGTTGGTCGGAGAATCCGACTTCTTCATTTTCCTCAATGGAACTGGCTTAAATTCCTCTTCGACTTGTTCAGCTTCTTCACTTTCTTCTTCTGATGAGGAATCTTCTGAGTCCAGCGGAACTCTCCGCCACCTCTTCTTCGGTAGCAGAGTCCTCAGCCTGCTCACTTTTGACTTCCATTTGATTGTCGCGTATTACTTTAGCATCCTCCTCCTCGTATAGCTAATTGATGCCTGCAAGTTTCTCATGCAGGGAAACAAGGAATTCCTTTCCATGATTGGCAATGCCCTTCTTGAGATCAAGAAGGGCATTGCCCATCAGTGAGTCAGCCTGCTCACCTTTGACTTCCATTTGATTGTCGGGTATTACTTTACCATCCTCCTCCTCGTATAGCTGATTAATGCCTGCAAGTTTCTCATGCAGGGAAACAAGGAATTCCTTTCCATGATTGGCAATGCCCTTCTTGAGACCAAGAAGGGCATTGCCCAAGAATGCCATTGTATGTCTCATCGACGGCAGATGCCCAAGAATTCCATTGTATGTCTCATCGACGCCTTCCTTTCTCCTTTCTTTTCTACCCATCTGAGCTGGGGTTAGAAAAGTCTTCTTCTTTGTCCTAAAATAAATAAATGAACAGCGCAGGTAGAAACCCTTAACTCTATATATTATTTAATTATATTTAGGACAGGATACACTATCATAAATTTTGAATTTAAATTATTTTTAATTTTTTTTTTAACGATTCCATAAAACCAAATTGCCAGCGCAGGTAGAAACCCTTGCCGAAATATAATTATCACTTCTTTTTTTTCACTAAACACAGAGAGCACAACCGCACTTGCTGATGAATGAATGATAAATCAGTAGGTGAATGAAAATTGCAGAGAAATTGCAGTTTTTATATGCGGCTATACTTCTGCAAGCTAGACAAAACAGTTTTTTTTTGCTGGAAATCCCAAAAGAAAATATCGGGGACTTTTTTTTTTGCTCCAATTACTTGTTAATTGATGCCATAAAATAAAAAAAATAATAAAGGGCCTGTATCCGTATAGAGTTTCCTGGAAAAAGCCTTTTACAGGGTGCGGTTATAGTTTTGCAAAGAAGTGTATGTTCCAGTATGATTTCTTATAATTATAAAAAGAAAGTTTAAATTAAACAAAGATTATATACTGTTTTCTAATTCTAAGAAGTTCATAAGTTAAGTTTATGTTTCTCTCCGTAGGGTTTTTTTCAGTAAAACCGATAGATCTTCTCTAATTGAGTTTTTTTTTTTTTTTTTTTTTATAATCTGCACGCGTCAAAGGGAGTATTAATACCCTTTAATTGTTTCAGGGCACGGGCGTCAGTGAAAAGGGGTAAGAGGAACAGAGGAGGTACCTATGCACGTTGGCTTTGAATATTTGAAGGTTGTAGTGATGGGGAAATACAGAGCCTGGCAGATCGTTTCACATTCTTGTTGTTCGGCTTATAAATGAATCCCTATATTTGACAGTATGACCGAAGTTTGGCTTTAGGGTAAACTGATATGCATTCGAAGCATGTTTCGTATTGCGTGTGAAATTTTGAAGGGGAGGAATGCAACTGGCTATTTCGCTGGAGCATTTTTTGAGGAAAAAACGATAAAACAGGGAGAGACAGGAGACATTTCTCCGATGTTCTAGTGAATGAATGGAATTCACAATGTCTCTATCACCTATAAGTTTTAACGCGCGATTTTGTACCCTATCAAGAATGTGCAAAACGGTCTTGGGTGCACCAGACCAGATATGGGCGTTATATTCCAGCTTAGGGCGGATGAATGCCTTATAAATTGAGGCCAGATCAGACGGGGTAAAATATTTCTTGCACCGTTTAAGGAATCCTAGACATTTTGCAGCATTTTTGGCGACCTCGAATATGTGATCATTCCATCGAAGATGGTTGTGAATACACATACCGAGAATGGCAAGTCTTTCGGTTTCAATGATGCAAGTACCATCCATGGATAATAGTTGAGGGTTTTGGTTTCGCTTGAGAGACAGAAGATAGCATTGTGTTTTGGAAGCATTAAATTCCACTCTGTTGGTTGAACCCCATTTGATTATGCTGTCCAGGTCGGAATTTAATGTGTTTAACATACGTTGCCGTTCCCCTTTTACGGCCGAAGAGCAAGGACGTGAGTTAGGGAGCGAATATGAAAAACTGAGGGTACTGTCATCAGCGAAGGAATGGATTGGATTAGAAGTTGCAGACAAGAGATCATTTATAAAAATAAGAAAGAGAGTCGGAGACAAAACAGAGCCTGGGGAACATCAGCATTTATTTGGTGAATTGCAGATTTGAAGCCGTCCAAAACAACTTGTATTGAACGCCCCGAAAGGTAATTTTTAATCCATTGATGAAGAGACTCATCGATGCCATATGCACGCATTTTCGACAAAAGAGCCTGATGCCAAACTCTGTCAAATGCCTTTGAAATATCAAGCGCAACGATCTTGGTTTCGCCGAAGTGATGGAGAGATTGGTTCCACTTCTCGGTGAGAAGTTCCACCAGTCGACCTGTTGCTACGAAAACCATACTGCCGCTCATTAAGGAGTTTTCGTGAATCGAGATATTACATAAGCTGACGATTTATCAGCGTTTCCATGGCCTTGGAAAGAAGGGACGTAAGTGCAATGGGTCGGTAATTGGACGGGGACGCCTTTTTTGGGGACGGGTTGGACAAATGCTGTTTTCCATCTATTCGGAAAGAGCCCTGAAAAGTAGGATAGACAGAAAAGCTTACGCAGAGGTTTTGCCAGCGTAGAAGAACACCTCTTCAAAACTATGGGGGTAATACCATCTGGACCAGCGGATTTGTGTATGTTAAGACCTTTGAGTATTCCTGCAACTGTACGAGTCCCATGGAAAATTTGACGTTCTCAAATACAGGTGGAGACAAAGCATTATCTGGCAGCGTGGAGTTCGCTGCAAAGTGAGCAGCAAGCAGATTAGCTTTGTCTAAGGAGCTGACAGCTGGAACGTCATTGTAAATGAGCGTGGGGATGGCAGACGAGGCAGAATTTTTAATATTTTTGACGAATGACCAAAAATGTTTACTACCTTTGGGAAATTGTAGGATTTTTTACCTCAATTTTTGGTCATGTAAGAATTTTGCACGTCGAATATGGGCATTGCAGTCTTTTCTGGCTTGTTTAAACTTCTTTCAGTTTTCCTCAGGTTTTTTGGCTTTATAAGACCGAAGACTTACTTCTTTCAACCTCTTTACAGCTCTGGTCAAACCACGAGTTTGCCTTAGGTTCAATGCTCTTTATTCTGTAAGGAATAAAGTCATTCATACCTAAGAGTATAGTGTTAGTGATCATATCAGCAGCGGCATCCACGTCGCCATCGAGGAAGCATAGCGACCAGTTAAAACTCCTAAAGAAGCTATTGAAGCCGCTCCAGTTGGCTTTCTCGTATTGCCATACTTTTCTTTTAGGAGTTTTTTCTTTAACTGAGTGGTCGGAGTACGAGAATTTAGCTGATACGATATTATGGTCAGACCGACCTAGAGACGCTAAAACATCAATAGTATATTTAACAGGGTGCGAAGTAAGAAACAAGTCCAAAGTGTTTTCAGAATGACTTTCAATGTCCGGTATACGTGTAGGCTCATTTACAAGCTGAGTCAAATTGTTTACCTCAGCGAAAAGTTCAACATACCTTCCTTCGGGTGTTGTCTGGCTAGAATGTTGAAGCCAATCCGAATTGTGTATATTGAAATCGCCCGCAATGACGATTTCAGTATGAGGGTACAAGGAGACAATTCGAGTGATGGAATCGGACAGCGCATCAAATTCGTCAAAAGTTGACTTGTTGTCCGCACTACGGCTTCTATAAATAAAGCAGTAGTGAATTTTTTGCTTACGGACGGTGAATTTTAGCCATTTGAAATTAAATTCCGGGTTGAAACAGTGGCCATACTGTGGTGGAACTTGGTAAGCAATATCACTACGGACGTAAATGGCGAGGCCACGGTGGGGAAAGAATAATGACACTAAGTTATATCCAGGCAGTTTCAAATGGTAAGATTGTTCAACTACCTGTGTTTTACTTAGTTCCAAAACAGCTGGTTTATGGGAATAGGCGTGGACGTACACATCAAAGAAATTCATTCGAAGCCCACGAATGTTCAACCCTAAATTTCCTCATCACTACAACATAGAAACATAAAAAGACACAACTCTGACGTAACTAAGCGAAGCTGGGAAGTGAAGATCCAATGAATAGTTTTCCAAAACAAACTGTCGCAGGTGCTATACCCAAACGACAATCAGCAAAGGTCCGCTATTCGGATAAACATTCACAGTCCGCTATGCATCAAATGTTACACTCTATCAGTCATCGCAACTATGTACATACATGTGGAGTTTATATTCACCCTGTACTCTATTTTATGTCCTACTAAACTCTCTTATACAACATTGGGCAAATTGGAGTTCCGTTTAATTGAATCAGCGAGAAGATGAAGAGTTGATGAGAGAGTAGTCAGTCGAAGACGAGCGGCAGATAAAACACGACGAACGATGAAGACGTGCGCGATGACCAATCTTTTGATTCATTGCCTCTTTTAAATTTGTACTTGCACTCTTTTCCTTTTTCGAATTATAACTTTTTGCTTTCATTAATTGATTCCTACATGGGGGCTCGTCCGGGATTTCTTTAAAATTCGAAAGAGATTGACGCGTGCGAAAAATATAATTGCCAGCGGTAGTACCCGCTATAATATCGGAAGACACAAGTTCTCGCGTATAGAAAGAACCGCATAGGCCGAAGAGAGCTTTTTATATCAAAGCTTCTTAAACAGAAAGCATAAACGGTTCAAGGGTCCGCGGATTAAATATCTTTGATTGATGATGGGGGGCAAGCGGGGAAAACGTATGAACAGCACTGCATTAAATTTGGGAGCTGATTTCTCCAATTTATTTGATACACTCGTACAGCGGGAAGTTGGGTTGAGGAAACGAGAGGAGGAATTGGAGGTGTCTAGGAACATGTGAATGAGGTTAGAACAACGACGATATGTTAATTCTCCGCAGACTGGAGAAATCGAGGTAGAGGAAATTCAGGCAGGTGGTGGACCAGCTAACCGGGCACTGGCGCAGATGCAAGGCGAGGGTAGAGTAGGCGAATTAAGAGACGACGGCGAGGTTAGCGGGGCAAGGTCAAATTGCCAGCCAGAGCAGAGACAAAGGAGCGGTTTGCAAACAGGTTCTAATACTGCTACAAATCTTGAGCTAGAATGCTCACTTCTACGAACTGAGCTAGAAGAACTTAAGATTCGTGCTAATAGAGCAAGTGTTGGGTCTTTCGAGGATGCTCTTAATGCCATATCGTATTTTAATGGCGTAGGTGATGTAGACGCATGGGTTGACGAATTCGAAACGGTATCTACCCTGATGAAATGGGATGACACCAGGGAGATACTGTTTGCTAAACGTTTGTTAACGGGGACGGCGAAGATGGCTATAAGAACTAAACCAACAATAACAAAATGGGTAAACTTAAAGAGACTACTGATGGATGAATTTGGGGGTGGTATGACTGTAGCCGATGTACAATACATAAGGGATTAGCAGCTAAAAAGCAAACGAAGGGTGAAAGTGTAACGGAGTACTTGTTTGCAATGCGTGAACTAGGTGCAAGAGGCGGTGTGGATGAAAAGTCCATAATGCAATACGTGGTAGATGGTGTTTTCCTACCAACAAGGCGATGTTATATGGTGCGCAGTCGATGAGTGATTTCAAGGGTAAACTGCTGGAATATGAACGCCTCCGGAGTTCCTTATATCAGCACGTGTCCAATCCCAATCTGAATAGACAGCCTACTAAACCGAAGGTGAAGGACATAGCTATTAGCGGGAAAAGTCGTTGTTTCAACTGTGGGCTGACTGGTCACAAGAGTAAGGTATGCGAATTTAAGTCCAAAGGCCCAAAGTGCTTCAACTGCGAAAACTTTGGTCATCTCTCTTCCAGTTGTCCACTGCGAAAGGACAGTACAAAGGCTGTTAATGTAGTAGATATGAACGTAAGTGAGCTGGAAGTAAAAACGGTTAAAGCAAGGTTGTTACAGGCAGCGACGTCACAGTGATGGGTTCGAAGGAGTACTTCCAAAGAGGAGTACCTGCGTTGGAGAAAGATGATCAAGTTTTTCGAGGACTGTCCGAACAGTCCACGAAACCATACAGATATTTTCATGCTCTTGTTGAAATAGACAACATTGCTTATCGCACGAAGGTTTATGTAGTTTTCTCAAAAGCGTTAAAGCATGCTCTATTGGTAGGGAAGGATATTCTGAGAGAAACACGGATAACTCTTCATTTCATTTCATTTTAATGCATTTTTTATTGATTAATTTATTATAACTTACATGCTAGACAAAAAACGCTTAAAACTAGCTTAACTAACTTAGCTATCTTATTCTTTTATTTATTTATTTATTTTTTAATTTTAATTGTTACTAAGAAAATTAGACAAACAACTTAGTACATGAACTTTTTTTTTTAATTGATCTTATATATAAAACTTACAAATCTACCTTAAAATAAATCTTAAAATATCTTATTCTACCTTAATCTATCTTACTCTAGCTTACGTAATTATATACGTACTTTTTTTTTGTTTTTTAATTTTTTTTTTTTTTTTTATCAAGTGCTGTTTTTTTTTTTTTTTTTTTTTTTTTTTCTATCCAAGTGCTGATTGATTTTTTTTTTTTTTTTTTTTTTAACCTATACAATATACCTAAACCACCTAAACTTTAAACTATGTAAGTCGGCCATGGACAACAAACAGCCAACCTCAAACATGCAACAGGCTACCCTGGATCAGGAGGAAACGACGAAGGAGTTTCCTCTCTTTCGGCTAGCCACCAGAAACTACCGTACTGACGTTGTACGTCGTAAATATCGCGACTCGATACCGCCCTACTAAAGCGGAGACGCTCCACACTGCCGTGTGCAACGTCTCTGTCGTAGTTGAGTCGCCTATCCACAACTGTCCGAGCAACGTGGAAGATTAGCGGTACCGCCAATCTGTCCTGGATCAGACCTTTCTTATCAAAATGGAGGAACGCCTCTGGGGGAACAAAGCCGTTAAGGCGCACTCTCTCGTGATACTCGTAATTGGGGTAATAAGCCCCGGAGATCAGGTTGTTCGTCGAGCTCATTGCTCTTGCAGTGTGCCTTCGAATCAGCTTGATAATGAAATTATCCACTCTTATCAGGTTAGCCCTGTTGTATAGGACCTCATTGGGATAGAATTTTATGTACTGGGACTCTGGTGTTCTGTACAAATGAAGGCAAGCCCGAAGGCAAGCCCTCTCAAACACCCGAATCTTTTCCAACAAGCTTGCTCCCACGTTGAACCACACGGGGCATCCATATACGAGCATGGGCCTAATGAGGGCCATGTAGCAGATTACCTTTACCCTTGCATCTAGTTGCTTGCTATAAAAAAGTCTCTTTGTAAGGGCAAAAGCACCTTTGGCTCTGGCCAGAGCAGCAAAATATAGATATTGGTCTAACCAAAGCCCCAGGTATCTGACTACACTTCGACTCGCAAGTGGCTGTCCGTGCGGTCCTATGATTGAGAACTTTCGCCAATTATTTCTGGTATCCCTAGAGGCCCCAGACAACGGCGTCCTAAAAAGAATAGTTTCCGATTTCTCGAAGTTGATATTCAACTTCCAGTCATCGCAATATCGCTGAATCTTATCGAAGTCACGTTGCAAGAGAATTGCAATGACCTCGATTTTTGGTCCTGATCTGTACGCGATCAAATCGTCTGCGTACGCTATGGCATGGTGAAGTGATCCTACCAGATCGCTCGTGTAAATGTTGAAAAGGATCGGTGAATTAACCGCACCTTGTTGCAGACCGTTTTTAATTAGAAATGTTCCAGCAGAAGTCACCTTGCCATTTTTGACAATGAACTGTCTACTGGTGAGCATGTTATGAAGTATGTACAGCAGTGGTTTGCTTATGCCCAGCCTGCTTAGCTTGTAGAAGAGTCCCTCTAACCATACGGTGTCGAAGGCCTTCTCCAAGTCAATCAGGCAGGCACCCGTGCACTGTTTCTTGCTTTTGTTCCATTGGATATTCGATACCAGTTTAGACGCGGCATGTATTGTATCAGGCCCCGCCTTAAAACCGAATTGGTTATCCGGAATTATATTACTGTTCTCAGTCCACTTAAGCAGGGCTCTATTGATCACTTTTTCGAATACCTTGCTGATGTTCGGAAGGAGACTTATCGACCGGAGATTTGCCGGATTGGAAGTGTCCTTACCCCGTTTGGGGATGGGTTGTATCACTGCTGTTTTCCAATGCGCTGGATAATGTGCATTATTCAGTGCATTATTAAACAGAGTGGTGTAAATGTTCACCGCTTCTAGAGGGAGATGTCGAAGCACAATGTTCGACACTCCATCGATTCCCGCAGATTTCTTCCTCCTCAATGAGTCGAAGATCACCTGGAGCTCCACCTTCGATATGAACGGAGGATGTACCCTTTCATCGGCGATGTCATTATTTGCCATGTTATTGTCATTGAACTCGGTAAAACCTATGTTCTAGGATCGCCGTGCTCTATATCATTTCGAAGGTAGAAGTTGTGCACAAGGACGGAATTTTCCAGGTCGTGGTTCGGGCAAATGGTATCATTCACCTTGTACACTTCCTGGAAAGTCGCTCCCATAGCCTCTACCTTTTCCTGTGGATCTTCGATCACAAAGAAGTTGTCATCTTCTACTGCGTTATCTGGATCTATACCTGCTGTTATAAGTATTCGTCCATTGTTCGTCGTTCGGGGGATCTTAAGACACGGAAGGTCGTTTTGATTATTCCTCCGAAATATTTTATTTATTTGCGGGAACATACTCGGGTTGTTGGATTTTACAGCCCGAATTTTGTTATTCCAATGCAAATTTACAGAAAGTCTGTAATTTTCTCTAATTAATTTTTGGAGGTTTTTAATTTGTGTTGGTGTAGTGCGTCAATTGTTGCATTGCGGAATATGTCTGCGTCCTGACCTCCGAGTTTTGTCTGTCTGTAAACTGTCTATACAAGGTTTTTAGTCTCGACAGCAGTCTACTTTTGTTCTTTTGTTCGTTTAATTGTCTCGTCCATTTGTTTTAGGTACCAGTCAGTCTCCTCGTTTGACAGATTCCTATTGGACGGTGGGTAGAGCGAATTCGAGGAGAGCGCTCTTGTCAAAACTCTAGAGAAGCGAGTCCAACGTGTCCTACTATAATTGTAGGAGTACGTTTGGACAAACTCCTCCAACTCCGCAATTTCGTTGGGAATCGTTATTACGGCACTGAGTCCGCAATGGTCACTGTCATACACAAAAGTGTGCAGGCAGTTTATAGTTTGTCGGTCCATGTCGGTCAGTTGTAACCGTACGTCGAACAGCATAAGATCCAGATAGGAGCCGCTTCTAGGAAACGACGGACTATCTGTAGCTTTCAAATCGAGTTTATACTCGACACTGTGCTGACCCCACCAATTGAATAGTAGGTTCCCTCTAGGATTTGGTGTGTTATTTCCCCAATCTCTATGTTTGGCGTTTAGATCTCTGGCCATGATAAAATAATTCTTCTCCGACTCCAGTCTTAGAAATCGAAAAAGTGTCTCAAACTCTGAAATAAATAAAGTAGATTGAGTAGCTTCAGGTGCATAGAGTGGGACCAAGTACATCCTCTTCCACTACGGAGAGGGATGCACACGATACACGCTTCCAGTTCCTGGAACCTTCGCACTTCACCGCTGTACATAACTTGAAATTGCAGTTGTTTGCGTATGAAGACCGTGACACCTCCTCCTTGTGTGGAGTTGGGTCGGTCTCTTCTGACAATATTGTATTTATTGTGCCCCAATTTGTGCTTCTGGGATAGCTTTGTTTCGCTAACCATAAGCACATCAGGGGTTTGGTCTTCAAGCAACTTAAACAATACGGCTCTTCGCTCGATTCTAATCAGTGAATTCACATTCACCGCAAGGATCTTCAAGGATTGCTCCTCCATGTTCGTACCCATTACGACTGAAGGTGCGTTAAGCCCGGCAGAAGTGCGTAGATCTGTTCCATCCGCTTCGCCTGCTCCTGTACCTGACGTTGAAGCTGCTCCATCTGCCCTTGGATAGAGAGCAAGATGGCAAGCAAGTCGGTTTGAGCCTCCGGTGCTCTAGGCGCTGGGGCCTGAGAAGCAATCTTCGGTCTTTTCTGTTCCGCGTTTCGCCGACCTGCCGCCATTTGGGCGTAGGTCACTTGGGGAGTCACGGATTGTGTTTGAATTGGAGCAGGTGGACGTTTCACTACGACCTTCTCCTGACGAACCAGATTTACTTTCTTAATGTACTGGAACTTAGGACAACCCCGATAGTTTGCGGTGTGTCCCGAGTTCCTGCATAAAGCACACGAGAGCTGGCTCTTATCTGCCACTCCATCCTTACCCAGAGTGTATTCCTCTGCTTTGTGGTTCTTTCCACACTTGACACATCGAGGCTGCATTTCGCAGTTCGACGCGGCGTGCCCGAACCTTTGGCAGCGAACACATTGTAAAATGTTTTCGCTCCTTCTTAATTTTTCCCAGGCGACAACCTGGTAGTCTAGGACTTTAATACTCCTTAGACCATCCAGATTGCTATTGGGTGAAAGCTGAACTAGGAAGAACGGAAGCTGACGCTTCTCCCTTTTTGCCTTAGCTGTGGTGAATGGCTTGACCCCTACGAATTCGAGCTCGTTGCACTCTTTCGCTTTAAGCAGCGCAAGGAGCGTTTCCGGATCAGTAGACGGGTCTATCCCCCTCAGCAGCATTGTTTGCAGCTTTTCCCCCTTCGGGGTGAAGGAGAAGAACTCCGTCGTCGTGTCCTTCAACAAATCTTTAATTTTTTTATATTGTTCCACTGTATTGCAGTGGATAGCGTGCCTGTATTCATTTAATCGTTTAATAGAAATATTGTTACCTATGGCCGACTTACATAGTTTAATGGTGTCCATAAGCTCAATCTTGTACGTGTTTATTGGCGGTACCCTCGCTTTTGTCGTCGTCTTCGGTTGTTGTTGCTGTTGTTTCTGCTGCTGCTGCGGTTGTTGTTGTCTGTCCTGCTGCTGTTTTTTCAGCTGTTGTTGTTGCTGCTGCTTCTGCTGCAGTATTTGCGGCTGAACCTGGCTTTGCCGCTGGCTTTCTGGTAGCTGCTTTTGTAGTTGTTGTTGAGCGCGCTGTAGCTCTAGCTGCCGCTCCCTCTCTCGCCTGGCCATTTGTTTGGCCTTTATGGCACGAACCCTCTGTTCCAGCTGTCTGATGCTTGTTGTCAGACTCTCGACTTCTTCTTCTTCGTCATCCGATTCGGATGCCGCCAGAACTGCGAAGCTGTTGTTTTTGTCTCCAACGTAGTGGCCTTCCCCACCGTCGGAGACGTATGCTAACTCGACAGAGTCATCGGACCTCTGCCGCTTCTTGTCTGCTGCTGCTGTTGCTGTATTTGGCGCCCCTTCAGTCACTCCCCCTGGCAGCTGTACAGCAGAAGCTGACGTGGAGGGACTCTTTACAAGGTTGGGACTAGGCTTTAGTTTCCTTCTCCTTTTCCCCATACTTGCGGTTGCCACTGTTTCTGGGTGGTCTGATTGCACAGCGTCATCGACTGACGCAGTCACTCCACCCGCTGGTCCCGCTAATGGGAGCGCGTGTGTAGGCAACCCCCTATATAAGGATGAAATCCAGGGACTGGTAGCAGCGGTACAAACCTACGAAGTCAAAGTAAACCAACGTGGAAATGAAGGTAATTTTGAAATCTGAAGTTCCAATAATTTCACAACGTCCAAGAAGGTTAGCCCCATTGGAAAAAGGTGTTGTGCAAATGCAAATAGAAGAATGGCTCGACAAAGGAATAATTCGACCAAGCAATTCGGAGCATTCATCTCCAATCGTGCTCGCTAACAAAAAAGATGGTAGTAAAAGATTGTGTGTCGACTATCGTTCTTTGAACAAGGTAATTGTTCGCGACAGGTATCCGCTTCCCCTTATAGACGACCAAATCGATCAGCTAAGCTCTGCGAGAGTTTTTTCGATGATGGATTTGGAAAACAGATTCTTCCATGTCCCAGTATGTGAGGAAAGCCATAAGTATACGTCCTTTGTCACACCGGGAGGACAATTCGAATTTAATCGTATTCCATTTGGACTCTGCACATCGCCCCCAGTATTTCAACGCCATATTAGCCGTGTGTTCCATGATTTAGTTATGCAAAAAGTTATGCTGCTGTATATGGATGATATAGTTGTTCTGGGAAAAGACTACAATGATGCCATGACGAACCTTAAAAAAGTCTTGATGGTCGCAAGTGAGTATGGATTGATTTTTCGATGGAAAAAGTGTCAGCTTTTGTGTATTGCAATCGAGTACTTAGGGTTCCGAATCGAGAATGGAAATATCAAACCGTCACTGGGTAAGACAAATTCAGTGCGAAAGTTCCCTCAGCCGACGAATATCGTTAAGGTGCAAAGCTTTCTGGGCCTGACTGGATATTTCAGGAAGTTCGTCCCAGGATACTCCAGGATTGCGATGCCGCTAACTAATTTGTTGAAGAAGGGTGAGAAATTTCGGTTTGGACCCAAGGAAATTGCGGCATTTGAGGAGCTAAAAAACATACTGACTACGGAACCAGTTCTCAAACTATATCGCCCAGATGCAGAGACCGAGCTGCACACGGATGCATCGAAGTGGGGACTAAGTGCAATTCTTCTCCAAAAGGAAAATAATCAGTTCTTTCCAATTTGTTACTATAGTAAAAAGACACTACCTACAGAACAAAACTACAGCAGCTATGAGCTGGAAGCCCTCGCTGTAGTCACAGCCCTGAAGAAGTTTCGGCACTACCTTCTTGGACTGAGATTCAAAATAGTAACCGATTGCGCAGCGTTCAAGAGAACAATGGATAAGAAGGAATTTTCATCGCGAATTGCTGGATGGGTGCTAGTAACCCAAGAATTTGACTATGTGCTTGAACATCGTAACGCCACAAGGATGCGGCACGCGGATGCTCTGAGCAGAAGTGCGGTAGCGGTTGTCAAAGGTGAGTTTTTGTCAAGGATCATCAAGGCACAGGAAGATGACGAAAATATACGGCTAATCAAGAATCTGCTTGACTACGGTGCCTATGAGAAGGGGTGTTATCTTTCAAGTCGACGATGAAGGAAGGAAGCTCCTTTACGTTCCTAAGAAGATGCAACCAGAACTCCTACGCAACGTGCATAACGATGGACACTTCGCTACCAAGAACATGATGGAAGTTGTAAAGCGAGAATACTACATACCGCACTTGATGAAGAAACTCGATGAAACGCGGAATAATTGCATCGCGTGCATATTATCTGACAGGAAGGCCGGGAAGCAGAAGGGATTTCTCTACCCGATCGATAAGGAAACGACAAAGCAATATAGCCATATCCTATGCGCAGTAGACGCTTTTTCCAAGTTTACTTGGATCTACCCAACAAAAACGACGTCGGCAGCGGAAGTTATCTCTAAGCTCGAACTCCAGAAAGCAACATTCGGAAATCCGGCAAGGATGATAACAGATCGGGGATCTGCTTTTCACAAGCAATGTTTTCGAGGAATACTGCAATGCCAGTCAAATAGAACATCTTGTGATCGCAACAGGCGTTCTTAGAGGTAATGGCCAAGTCGAGCGAATTAATTGCGTAATAATTTCGATCCTCGCAAAATTATCAGCGGAAGATACTAGGAAGTGGTATGTACATTGCAGTAAGCTCCAAAGATGCCTTAACTCCACCTGGCCGCGGAGCATTAAGACCACGCCATTCGAATTAATGTTTGGTATTCGGATGAAGAATGACATGGACTCTGAGCTGGCAAGCATGGTTGAGAACGAGGTAAGAGATATGTTCAGAAGTGAACGCGATGATGCACGACAGTTGACGGACCTCTATAGCCGAAATCCAGGATGAAAACCGTCGAACTTACAACCGGAAAAGATGTCCAGCAACAAAATATCGAGAAGCAGACTTGGTGGCGATCCGTCGTACTCAGTTTGGACCATACTTGAAGATAGCCGGAAAATACCTTGGTCCTTATAAGATCACTAATGCTGGTAACAACGAGAGGTACGAGGTGCAAAAGGTGGGCGAACACGAGGGGCCAGCCATTACAACCACTAGTGCCGACATGATAAAGAAGTGGCGACAAACCGATTTGGATTGGAACTCGTCTTCTGACGAGGATATTTCTTAATAATCTCTTTTTCTCTTTATAGTACGCTGAGGACAGCTAGAATACAGGATGGCCGATTTGTGGAGTTTATGTTCACCCTGTACTCTATTTTATGTCATACTAAACTCTCTTATACAACATTGGGTAAATTGGAGTTCTGTTTAATTGAATCAGCAAGCGAGAAAATGAAGAGTTGATGAGAGAGTAGTCAGTCGAAGACGAGCGGCAGATAAAACACGACGAACGACGAAGACGTGCGCGACGACCAATCTTTTGATTCATTGCCTCTTTTAAATTTGTACTTGTACTCTTTTCCTTTTTTGAATTATAACGTTTTGCTTTCATTAATCGGAGAGTTTTATTTTGATTCCTACATACATAGCACATGCTCCAATTGCTATAACGAAGAAGCGAAACAGCGAGTGAGTGGGGGTGATAAGATGGGCTGCACCGGCGCTGAATTGTGTTTATGTTTCTTTTTTTTATTTAATTTTTTTTTCCACTGCACTGAACTGAATTTGATTAGGCGCGCGATCGATTTTTTTTTTTTTTTTATAGATGGAATTTGTTCTCTCAATTTTTCATTTTTTTTTCGTAATTTGATGTCACATACGTATATGATCGCGTGTGCGCTCGACGGCAGGCAAAAGGCAACTCAAGTTGTTTTGTGGCCGTTGTGACTTTAGGACATTCGAAGATTACATGTTCAATGGTAAGCTTTGTGTTGGTGTTGCAGAGATGGTAGTTTGGAGGCTCACTTCTTGTCAAGAGATAGCTATGGGTGATGTTAGTGTTGCCTAGATGAAGAAGTAAGAAGATCTTATTTTTGAAGCTATTTCCTTTCGCAGTCACCGACTATCCTCCAAACCGACAGCTTCTTTCTTTTCTCTCTCTCGGTTCATTTTCCTTGGTGATATTCTGCTATTTTCATAGTTTCTTAATTTACCGCTTTTGGGCAATCCCCGTTGGGCAATCGGTTTAGCCGTCTCGAAGTAGACGCACCGCCCGAGCCCAAAACCAAGAGAAGGAAAAAACCGGACTTTTTCCCAATCGATATAAATAATACACTCTCAATACACATGTTCACAAACAATCCTAAATTCTTCATCGTCGCCTCAGCATCTAAGGACAAACCTGTCTCCCGCCCTCAAACACAAATCAAAATAACTCCAAGAATCTCAGTAACACTACCTCCAGAAAACCCGTTTCACCTCAGGAGAAAGCATCATCTCCATCACTTCAACATGTAAACTCTGTAGTTCAACATTCATATAAAACAAATCAAACCGCTCCCACGCTTCCGTCAAGTGCTCCAACACAAAGAACTACTCATATTTCTTACGGCCACAGCTGCCGAGCAAGTTCACCTAATTCACACACAGAGAGAACGCCATTCATTACAACCGTTAGACTAAGCGCAAACACATCAGTCACTCACTCTCAATCCCATTCATCAAACTCAAACCTGCCTGACACTCAATTAACCACATCCAAACTCCTTACTATCTCGAGCTTCCACACAAACATCCACTCCAACCTCCTCTTCCACTAACTCAAAACCATTAAACTCACCTATCTATATAATAAATAATTCAATTGCTCTTTTAACCCTTTCAGCCCGGATTCATTTTTTTAAAGATAATGAAGTAGTTATTGACTCGTTATCGTTATGAAATCAATAATTTGAGAAATTGCAATTCGGTGATAGGACATCCGTGTGCAGAGAAAATGTCCTGGGACAGGGTATATCCCAACAGTAATCACTACTGGGACAAATAAGTCCCACCAGTAATGAGCCAAAACTAATTTTGGTGGGGCGAAAGCCCCCATTTATTTGGCTTATTAAAAGCTACAACTAACTTAAGGCTAGAACTTAAACCTAGAACTTAAAACTAAAACTTAAAACTAAGACTTAAAGCTAAGGAGAATAGTGAAGGAGTTCGGTTTTGAGGCAGGGAGTGCTGAGGTTAAAATCAGACTGGGTGAGGTTTGAGTTCACTTTTCGCAGCGTATGGGAAATGTTGATTCAAAGAGTGTTTATTTTTTAGAAAATTCGTATCAAATACATTTTATTTTTATAAAAGTTACATAATGATAACAAGCAAAGCACGCTTTGCATAATGGGATGTTGCACGATACGCAAATAGTTTTCGTCTGGCTTTCCATCTTTGTATTAGCGCAACTGCGGCATCGGTGGCGTGTATCACCTTCAATAGGTAAGTGCTCTCCAACACCGGTCATTGCTTTTTTACTTTCCGACGGTCTTCCAGATTTCATACTTCTTTTTACATTCGACCTTTCTTTGCCATATGCTATGAGTTGTTCTGCTAGTGCTACCAAAAAGTCAATCAACGCAACTTTCTTGTACTTCATTTCTTTGAAAATAATCCATGCATTAGCCACAGCTACCATTAGTAGCTTTTGGAAAACTTTTTTCCACTACTTGCCTGATTTTCGGTCGGGATCATAAAATTGGTCGGACAAATCCACATCATCCATGTACTTATTATAAAACAAATAGGATTTATAAGGGAAATTTGCAATTTAGTCATATGAATGCAGCTCGTGGAACATTTGTGTCCCGTTAGGCTTGAAAGGGTTAAAAAGTAATCAACACCACTTTAACACATCTGATAATGACGACACATAACTAACAATTTTGCAACCCAAACCCCGACTCTGTGGCTCGGGAATTGAATCAACCGAACTCCTTAGGGGGTTCGGAGGATTCAACATCTGGGTCGACATCTGTTGAACACCCCAAAGTTACCAACCCAAGACTTCTTACAAATATAACACAGCGTATATTGTAAATAGGGTGACTTATTTACAATATACGCAGTGTTGGGCAAAATGTAATCAGATTGATGATTACAGATTATGATTAAAAATGTAATCTTAATATTAAAGATTATGATTACAAAATGTAATCTTTAATCATGATTACAGATTAATGAAATTAATCAAAAAAAGTAATCATTCGATGATTAATGGTTAGTAATTTGTAATCGTAATCAAGATTACTTTTTCTGATTGATAAAGGATAACCGCGAGAATTATGAAAACTAAAAAAACACATACTTGAACACTTAATCATCTTTATTTTTTATTTATTTTATGAATAATTATTTTATAGAAAATATTGTTAATTGTTGATATCAGAATATTTTTACGATATGTGGCTTAAATTAGATAGAAATTTGAGAGTCTATGCGACTTTGGTGAATTTGTCATAGTTGCATATGAAAAAAGTCTTTCAACTGGACCCGAAGACGGTAAAGGCGTATTATATTTCCCAAAAACAGTTTTGATCTCAGAATATCTATTTAGCATGGAAACATCTTTATCTTGATCTGCTAAATAATGAATAAATAATGGCATCTGCTTTTGATCGTTGAACATGGTGTATATCTCCTGTTCCTGTTGAATCACTCTCTGAAGAATCAGTATCAAATTCAAAATAGCTGTCTATAACTTTTACTAGGTGTTTCTTGAAAAGTTCCAGGTGCCTTATGGATTTCTTTGATCACAGCTCCTTTGAAAATTGATTTGATTCTGGAATGGTGTTCTAAATTTATACAAGTCATCCATTTGCATTTTGAGCTACCTTCGAAGAAATGTCAAAGAATTCAGAAAATCGCACTTCCACGTTTTCTAAATAATTCTCTGCCAGCGTTGGGCAAAAAACAAGTGATTCTTTGTTAAGCTTTTGCAATTTTTTTCGCAGAGATACTAAACATGGCAATAAAATACCATAATACATATCCTTTTCGCTTTGTAATATGTCCAGGGCCTCTGCTATTGGTTTTGAACAGCGCAAGTATTCATTTATGTATTGAAAATCATTGCTACGTAAAACATTCGTCAGTCCCAGTGCCAAGTGCAACTGTGCACTCTTATCCTGTATACATGCAATTTGTTTTAGTCAATCATAAAGGCTATTCCATCTAGTGATTCCCGGTTTGGAAAGGGTATGCCCAACAATGCCATGTATTATTTCAGCTGATTTAGGGTGCCCGGCACATTTCCATAAATTGTTGCATTTTTTAATAATTTCATAATACTGTAACATAATGTAGCATAATAACTACGCCCTCGAACAGACAACAAATTCCGAAGGGTCTTTTCATTGCTTCTTCTGAGGTTCGTGTCTGAAATTAGTCACCACAGCTCGGATAATATCGCGGATAAAAGAGAACAAGAGAGAATTATAACTGCACGAAATGATTGTCATCTTGGAATTATTATATCAGAATTTTTCTTGTTCCAGTGGTCGAAGAATTTGCTAGAAGTTTCTGGCTATCAGAAACTTCTGCTATATAAGGACAGATGGCGATCAAAAAAGAGACACAGTTGGTTTAGAACCGTGGCGAAGAGATTGGAAAAGTGATAATGGGCGAAGTTGTAATTTGGTGATAAATTGAAAGTTGAGAGTAAACAAGAAAAAGTAATTAGTTTGGATTTGTGAATTAAGTAATTGAAAGGAGATAAAGTGATTTGAGAGGAAAGAGACCTTGTAAGAAAAGAATTTGCAAAGAATAGTATAGTGTGAACTTGAATTGTTCTATAGACTAGAAAATAAAGAAATAAATTTCACAGAATATCGTTTTATCTACTCGAGCCGTAGCCAGCATATTACATTGGTGTCAGAAGCGGGATAAAACTTATTCTGTGAATAACTATTTCCGTGGTGTGAAATTGCACAAAAAAAAAAAAAAAAAAGAAACGATTTCTGTGTTGAGTTAATTAGTTGCGCAAAATGGGTCGCAAATTGGGAAAACTAACTATAACTCAACTAAAGGCAGAACTCAGTAAGCGGAACCTCGACACAACTGGGGGAAAAGATGCCCTGCTGATTCGTCTGGAAGAAGCAGTAACGCAGGAAGGTGAAAATCCGCACGACGTAGAGTTTGACGTGGAAGAGGAACCAGCAAGTACAGCAGCCGACCCGGGTATAACAAGTCTGCTCCTGCAACTTAAGTTAGTCATGGACGAACAAAAGAAAGCAATAGAAGACCAAAGGAATTCTATAGAACTTAAGCTGGACGACCAAAAGAAAGCAATGGACGACCAGAGGAATTCTCTAGAACTTAAGCTGGACGAACAAAAGAAAGCAATGGACGAACAAAAGAAAGCTATAGACGAACAAAAGAATTCTCTAGATGCTCTGGAAAGTAAACTTGATGAGCAAAACAAGAACTTGGAATCCAAATTCGAAGTGATCGAAGAGAAAATCGAGAAGGTCGAGACGCAACTCGAAAAAGTCGAAACTAGATTCGATGAAAATTTTGAGAAACATGAAACTCAGTTCGGGAAGATAGAGACTCAGTTTGAAAAAGTAGAAAAGCAAGTCGAAAATCTTGCTAAGGAGCTCAGCAACGTGAAGAGACAGAAAGCACGGGAATATTCCACTGACGGTCTGAGAAGAAAGGAGATGCAGCCTCCTATCTTCGATGGTCAAACATCATGGCCAATTTATAAAAGGCAATTCGAAGCGGCCGCAATGACCAATAGCTGGGACGATGAAGAGAAGTCTATTGCACTCACGCTTGCACTGAGGGGTCCAGCTGCGGAGCTCTTGCAGACCATCCCGGAAGATAAACAGCAGAACTACGACTCTCTGGTTCAGGCTATCGAGATGCGGTTTGGGGATGAACACATGCAGCAGGTGTACAGGGTTCAGCTGCGTAGTCGAGTCCAGAAAAGGGGGGAAACGCTCCAACAGTTGCAAGCGGATATAGAGCGACTAGCCCATCTTTCATACCCTAAAGCCGGTGAGGAGCTTATCAACGAAATGGCGGTGGAAGCTTTTATTCAGGCCATAGAGGACAGACAACTGCAAATGGCTGTAAGGATGGCTGAAAAGCGAACACTCCCCGAGGCATTGGCATTCGCTTTGTCAATGAAGGCTGCGGACCAAGCATACCAGGGAATACACCGTGTCAGGTAAATGTCCGTCGTGGAATGCTCATGCCAGAGAACAGCCGTCATGGATGAAGACAGAGCTCGCGGAAGTCAAATCCGTTGCTGGAATTGCAACCAAACCGGACACCTACAACGGCAGTGCAGAAGTGCACCTAGACGAGGAAATTGTTCACATTGCGGAAGTAGGAGAAGCAGAGAGGAAGCATCTGGCGGTGATAACATCCATCCTGTCAGTCAGACTTCCCAAAACCAGCAGTCGGGAAATGCGTAAGGACCAACTTCGCGGGGCAGAAGTTGGTTACTGGAATCGAGGCCCCCAGGACCACCATTCAAGTTTCGCAAACCAAACGGGGTAACAAGAGCCTGACAGTGGAGGCACTAATCAACGAGAAGAAGTGCGTAGCCACCATCGACACAGGTGCCACTGCCTCCATTGTAAGAAGAGATATCGTCAAAAGCTCCTGGCTGCACAACACCAACAGCTACTGCCTGAAGACTGCAACAGGGGAAATGGCGAAGGTATTTGGAGAAGTTCGTCTTACGATTACTCTGGCAGGACTGACGTTCTCCCATGCGTTTCTGGTGGCAGATATATGCGACGAGTGCATCATCGGAGTAGACTTCATGAAAGCAAATGAAGTAATCTTGGACATCGGGATGCAAGTACTGAGGTATCGAAATGTGGAGATTCCGATGGTGTACGGAAATGAGAATGCCGTAACTCTCAGGACAGTCATCAGCAAAGACGAAGTTTTGCCGCCGTCTTCAGAGACAATCATTTGGACGAAGCTGGAAGGTGATCTTGGGAGCCACCGATTCTACATAGTAGAACCAGACCCAGAGAAGAATTCTCAAGACTACATCGTGGGAAAGACGTTAGTCGAACCAAAGAACACCATGGTTCCAGTGAGGGTTTTGAACGCAAGACCACACACTGTCAAACTAAGGCGAGGGGATGTGACTGGAAAATGCACGCCGATTACCGCCGTCGCAACAATATCTGAACGTGATGCTCCAAAACCTCTCCCATCACCTTGGACAGCGGAAACGAGAGAGACGATTCTCCAGTCCAGTGAGCTGAATCAGGAGCAGCGAACTATGGCAGAGAATCTTATCAATGAGTACGCTGATGTATTTGCCTCACAGGACGGAGAATACGGCCGAACACACCTGGTACAACATCGAATAGACACTGGTGATACTAGACCAATTCGTCAGCCTGCTAGGCGCCTTCCATTGGCAAAGCAGACAGAAGTTGCAGAGATGGTGTCGGCAATGGAGAAAGAAGGTCTGATTGAAAGTTCCAAAAGTCCGTGGGCATCACCGGTTGTACTGGTAAAGAAGAAAGATGGCAGCACGCGGTTCTGCGTGGACTATCGGCAGCTCAATTACGTCACCAAGAAAGACAGCTATCCTCTGCCACGGATTGACGACACGCTAGACACACTATCAGGAGCCCGATGGTTTTCCACTCTCGACTTGAAGAGTGGCTACTGGCAGGTACTGATCCATCCAGAAGACCGGGAGAAAACCGCCTTCACCGCAGGAAATGGGCTATGGCAATTCACGGTAATGCCATTCGGGCTGTGCAATGCTCCGGCGACTTTCGAGCGATTGATGGAATGTGTCCTGCAAGGGTTAACATGGAAAACCTGTTTGGTATACTTGGATGATGTCATCGTCGTAGGAAAAACGTTTGCGCAACACCGAGACAATCTAAGGGATGTGTTTCAAAGGCTTCGAAGTGCCCACCTGAAGCTCAACCCCAAGAAGTGCGCCCTGTTTAGAGCGGAAGTCAAGTACCTGGGACACGTAATTTCAGCGAAAGGAGTGAGAACCGATCCGGAGAAGGTCGAAGCGGTGAAAAACTGGCCAGTCCCCAAAGACAAACACCAACTAAGGAGCTTCCTGGGCCTAGCCACCTACTACAGACGGTTCGTGAAGGATTTTGCCGGGATCGCAAAGAACCTGCACCAGTTGACGGAAAAGGGAAAACAATTCAAATGGTCAATTGAGTGCGAGAAGAGCTTCAAGGCACTTAAACAACGGCTATGCGATGCCCCGATACTGGCTTATCCCACTCCCGGGGAAACATTCGTTGTGGATGCAGATGCTAGTAATGTCGGGGTAGGAGCCGTACTCTCCCAGGTGCATGACGGCCAAGAGAAGGTGGTTGCGTACTTCAGCAAGGTGCTCTCTAAGCCAGAAAGGAATTACTGCGTGACAAGGCGGGAACTTCTAGCTTTGATCTTGGCTACGAAGCATTTTCACAAATACCTCTACGGGAGGAAGTTCGTTCTTCGCACAGACCATGCAGCCTTAAAATGGCTATTACAGTTCAAGAGTCCTGAGGGTCAGGTCGCAAGATGGATCGAAAGGCTGCAAATCTACGACTACGAAATACAGCATCGTAAAGGGAAACTCCACTCTAATGCGGATGCACTGTCCCGGAGACCATGCAGAACGGATTGTAAACATTGTGCGCGTCAGGAAGAACGGGAGCTGGTTTCCATCCAAAGAATGAGAGCCGAACCTATCGCCGGCTGGAGCGTAGATGAGATCCGGAACGCTCAGAAGGAAGACCCGGATATCGAGCCGATTCTGGCCTGGAAGGAGAACATGGAGAAACCGGATCATCAGGACATCTCTCACAGAAGCCCGACCTTAAAGGCATATTTTGCGCAGTGGGACTCCCTCCATGTCCAAGAAGGTGTTCTGAGAAGAAAATGGGAATCCTCCGACGGAAAGTCGTTTGTAATGCAGCTTGTAGTACCGCGGACGAGGGTCAAGGAGGTGTTACAGGAAATGCATGGCGGGGCGTCCGGAGGCCACTTGGGAGTGAATAAGACGCTAGAAAAGGTACGAGAACGTTTTTATTGGTTAAAAGCGAAGGAAGATATCGAAGACTGGTGCAGAGATTGCGACATGTGTGCAGCTAGTAAGGGTCCGAGAACCAAAACTCGAGGTAAGATGCACCAATACAACGTGGGAGCACCTTTCGAACGAATCGCCATTGACATCGCAGGGCCCTTTCCGGAAACCGACAATGGTAATCGGTATATACTCGTAGTGATGGACTACTTCAGTAAGTGGCCGGAAGCGTTTCCGATCCCTAACCAGGAAGCCAGAACCGTGGCGGAGCAGATCGCCTACAATTGGGTTAGCAGATTCGGTGTGCCCTTGGAATTGCATTCTGACCAAGGGAGGAACTTCGAGTCAAGAATCTTCCAAGAGATGTGTCAACTACTCGGAATCAAAAAGACAAGGACAACCCCGCTTCATCCACAGTCGGACGGTATGGTGGAGCGTTTCAATAGGACTTTGGACGAACATCTCTCGAAGGTCGTAGGTGACTACCAACGGGATTGGGACCGGCAGATTCCCTTGTTTTTGATGGCCTATAGAAGTGCCGTGCATAGCACTACTCGACATACGCCGTTCGAAATCTTATTTGGTGGAATAGCTCGTTTACCCAGTGAGGTGAAATTTGGATCTCCTACCAATGAGCCCAGAAATGAAGAAGAGTACGTGGCGGACCTTAGGGAAAGGCTTAGGGACATACACCAAAGGACCAGAAGCCAGATTAAGATGACGAGCGACCGCATGAAGACCAGGTATGATGCCAAGGCAACAACGTCAGGATTCCAGGAAGGAGATCTAGTGTGGCTGTATAATCCCCATCGCCAAAAGGGGTAATCACCTAAATTGCAGCGGAACTGGGAGGGTCCATACAGAATAGTAACCCGCATCAACGATGTTGTCTACCGCATCCAGCGAGGACCAAGGGCCAAAATGAAAGTGGTTCATGCGGACCGATTGAGTCGATACAATGGCCGAAGTGAGGACACACTTGTTCGGGACGAACAAGCCTAAGAGGAGGGCAGTGTAACATAATGTAGCATAATAACTACGCCCTCGAACAGACAACAAATTCCGAAGGGTCTTTTCATTGCTTCTTCTGAGGTTCGTGTCTGAAATTAGTCACCACAGCTCGGATAATATCGCGGATAAAAGAGAACAAGAGAGAATTATAACTGCACGAAATGATTGTCATCTTGGAATTATTATATCAGAATTTTTCTTGTTCCAGTGGTCGAAGAATTTGCTAGAAGTTTCTGGCTATCAGAAACTTCTGCTATATAAGGACAGATGGCGATCAAAAAAGAGACACAGTTGGTTTAGAACCGTGGCGAAGAGATTGGAAAAGTGATAATGGGCGAAGTTGTAATTTGGTGATAAATTGAAAGTTGAGAGTAAACAAGAAAAAGTAATTAGTTTGGATTTGTGAATTAAGTAATTGAAAGGAGATAAAGTGATTTGAGAGGAAAGAGACCTTGTAAGAAAAGAATTTGCAAAGAATAGTATAGTGTGAACTTGAATTGTTCTATAGACTAGAAAATAAAGAAATAAATTTCACAGAATATCGTTTTATCTACTCGAGCCGTAGCCAGCATATTACAATACCTTCCGTAGTGGCACATAGATTGAGCTTGTGGGGAGAACATCTTAAATGTACGGGCAATTCTAGGTTTGTTGACTGATGAAAAATATGCTCGGTATCTAAGTTTTCAGCAATGCTATCACTATCACTTTCAGTATCCATATGTATGCCAAATTCTTTAAACGCTACTGCCATTATCAGTGACCGTGTCTAGTACTTTTTGTGAGTCTAGACCAAACTCAGCATGTATTGCTTCAACTAAAAGAGCTATTCGGTCATAGCTTTGCGTCCCTGAAAGTCTTCGGTATGCCAACGTTTTAGATATCCTTTCTAGGTTTGTGCCTAGCCAGTGTGCCGTGACGCCAAAAAAAACATCGAGTTTTTGCCGACCAAATATCAGCAGTTATGCAGACTTCTTTCACATCGTTCAATTTACTCTTGATGTTTGTAATTTCCTTCACATAATAGTCGTCGATTAAGCGTGCCAAAGTTCTTCTGCTGACAACGCTCAGTCCTTTTGTAGTGATATTCAAATTGTCAAAGATTTTCTTAAAAAAATGGTTTGCAAAGGAATCATAGAATTAATAAAAAATTTCAAAATATCTTCATTAAATTGCTCTTGTGAAACCGTCCGCTTAAATAGTTGATCGAGGAAAGTTAGATGTTCTCAATTTTTTTTTTTTTTTTTTTTATATTTTTCAAGTGACTCTGATACTCTTTGTATATAACTTCTCCGTGTCTTCTTTTGAGATGAGTAACAAAATTTGATGTTGAATTGTTAAAACAGCTTATTTTCACTTCTTTTGGTCCACAAGATGTACAAATTGCAACCTTTTTAGTGTTTGTGGATTCCGTTTTAGAATATATAAAAAACTTGCCGTTAAGAATGCAAGGTAAAACCTCTCTGCTCCTTCATCTTCATTCTGCACAATTTCCGATTCAGAACTATTAGACAATGAGGGAAAAGAACTTGACGCCATTTCACACGAGTTAATAATCAAAATTAAAAACAAAATTGCACTTTTTTGGTAACGATACTAAAATGGCGTTCGTCTCTTTGCGACACTTGCTTACGTATAACGCTACCCCGGCTTGGCCTTCTAGAAATAAACCAGAGTATATCTACTTGCAGTGATTAGGGACACTCTCCACATATATGCAAATGCTACTAACTCAAGAAAAACCTAAAAAAAAAAGTACAATAAGCGAAAAGAAGTAAAAAGTATTGATTTTAACCCTTATGTTCGATCTCTTATAATAAAAAGAGCACACAACACAATTTGCCAGCACGATCCATTATGGCTCTATGCGTAAGATACATAAATGAGGATTTCCCATATTTTTAAAGGCGGGCTGGAGTTGGATTGTTATCAGTTGAGCACACAACACAATTTGCCAGCACGGTCCATTACGGCTCTATGTAAGATCATAAATGAGGATTTCCCATACTACTACCAACTAATAACCAATTTTTTTTCTAATACTTGTAAATTTATGTTGTAAGGAACTAACTTTGGTCTGTTACCTTTTGTTTTTTAACTCGTTAACCCTTTGTTCGGGTGATTATGTTATATATTTCTTTTTATTTTTTCTCCTAGTTAACAAGTTCGAATGGTTTTATTCTTCGTAATCTTCTAACTAGATTCTTATTATTAAGTAGTTCGACTACTTCTAAATTAGAATGGTTGCGAAGCCTACCTTCATGTCTTCTTGCGACCTTTCTGACCTCATTCTCTACCATTTCAATTTTTAGATCCCTATGTAGATCAGCGTTACGTATGTACCATGGCGCATTAACAATATTGCGGAGTACTTTATTTTGAATGCATTGTATGCTTTGTAGGTTCATCTTACTTGTGCACCCCCAAAGCTGAAGGCCATATGTCCATATTGGCTTTAAAACTTGCTTATAGAAGCAGTTTATGGAAATGTAAGACTTGTAATGTTGTCCCACTATGTTTGCATAAAGGAAAGTCCTGCTTCCAAGATTTTCATAAAAAGTGAAGAAAATATTTGACTCTAATTGTTTTGTTATGTTTTTTGCCTTTAGTTATGAATAAAAAATGTATGAATTTTAATAGTGTTTTTTTGTTCTACAGCGGCGGTGGTTACCGCAGCTAACCACTTGATTTCTTAGAAGTCCCCACTCCAAAAATTTTTTGTCATTCATTTCACTATTGTTCTATCCTAATGATGAAGAGAATGGTTCCACTTCTCGGTGAGATATGTCATCAAATCATCAGTGGACCTGTTGCTACGAAAACCATACTGCCGGTCATTAAGGAGTTTTCGTGAATCGAGATATTTCATAAGCTTATGATTCATCAGCGTTTCCATGTCCTTGGAAAGAATGGTAAGTGCATTTGTTCGATAATTGCAAAGGGAGGAAGATTCGCCTTTTGTTGGGACCGGCTGGGCAAATGCTGTTTTCCATCTAGTCGGAAAGGTCCCTGAAGAATAGGATAGACTGTAAAGCTTACGCAGAGATTTTGTCAGCGTAGAAGAACACCTCTTCAAAGCTATGGGGGGATACCATCTGAACCAGCGGATTTGTGTATGTTAAGACCTTTGAGTACTCCTGCAACTGTACAAGTGCAAAAGTGGACCTGTCTCATGGAAATTTGACGTTCTCGAATACAGGTGGAGACAAAGCATTATCTGGCAGCGTGAAGTTCGCTGCAAAGTGAGCAGCAAGCAGATTGGCTTTGTCTAAGGAGTTTACAGCCGGAATGTCATTGCAATCCAGCGTGAGAATGGCAGAATTTTGGAATGAAACTTTTAATATTTTTGACGAATGACCAAAAATGTTTACTACCTTTGGTACATTGTAGGATTTTGTGTCTCAAATTTTGGTCATGTAAGAATTTTACTCATCGAATATGGGCAGTGCAGTCTTTTTTTGTGGCTTGTTTGAACTTCATTGGGGTTTCCTCAGATTTGTTATCTTTATAAGACCGAAAGTTTACTTCTTTCAACCTGATAGCTTCTTTACAGCTCTGGTCAAACGACGAGTTTGCCTTAGGTTTAATATTCTTTATTCTGTTAGGAATAAAGTCATTCATACCTAAGAGAATAGTGTTAGTGATCATATCAGCTGCGGCATCCACGTCGCTATCGAGGAAGCATAGCAACCAGTTAAAACTCCAAAAGAAGCTGTTGAGGTCGCTCCAGTTGGCTTTCTCGTATTGCCATAGTTTTCTTTTAGGAGTTTTTTCTTTAAGTGAGTGGTCGGAGTACGAGAATTTAGCTGATACGATATTATGGTCAGACCGACCTAGAGACGCTAAAACATCAATAGTGTATTTATCAGGGTGCGAAGTAAGAAACAAAACCAAAGTGTTAGCGAAATGATTTTCAATGTCCGGTATATGTGTAGGCTCAATTACAAGCTGAGTCAAATTGTTTACCTCACCGAAAAGTTCAACATACATGGTCAGAATGTTGAAGCCAATCCGAATTGTGTATATTGAAATCGCCCGCAATGACGAATTGAGTGTGAGGATGCGGGTGCATGGAGACAATTCGAGTGATGGAATCGGACAGCGCATCAAATTCTTCAAAAATTGAGTTGTTGTCCGCACTAGGGCTTCTGTAAATAAAGCAGTAGTAAATTATTTGCTTACGAACGGTGAATTTTAGCCATTTGAAATTATATTCTGAATTGGAACAGTGGCCATACTGTGGTGGAACTTGGTAAGCAATATCACTACGGACGTAAATGGCGTTGGCATTGGTGGGGAAAGAATATTGACAATAAATATATATATATTTATATATATATATTTATATATACATATATATATATACATATATATATATATTATTATTATTATTATACATTTTATTAAACAGTAAATAAATTACAAGTTCAATTTAAACTAGAATTAGCTGCCAGGGCTGTCTACTAGTATGATATAAATTGTGTAGAGGTTGTTATTATTATTATTATTATTTTTTTATTTTTTATTTATTTATTTTTTTATATGGAGTTTTCAAGTTTTAACGACTTCATTATGTGGTATACCAAATTTTTATTATCAGAATTGATATTTTTTAAGAGCTGGTGCAAGCTGGGGCTGTATAGTTTTGTGCAGGTCGAAGCGATTTTTGGGCAGGCAAGAAGATGAGTTGTTGTGAGGGTGGAATTGTTATCTTCGCAGAGGTGGCAGGGAGGTGGTAGCTGTTTATTGAACAGGTGTTTGTGTGTAATGTATGTGTGGCCCAATCGGAGTCGGCTGTATATCTTTAGTTTTTTTTGGAGATATGTTGTTGGGATAAATTGTTCTGTCGACGTCAGGATTGAGGTTTTTGTATGAGTGGTTGTAATTTGCCCAAGCTACTTTTCTTTTGTACTTCCAGTTTTCAAGTAGAAAATTCAAAATATCTTTTTTATTGTGTTGGAAGAAAACTTTTAAAGGTTCTTTTATAGCTAATCTGGCTTCGGCGTCAGCTGCCTCGTTGCCACTAATGCCAACGTGTCCGGGAATCCAAACAATTTTCAAGGTTTCGGAGTTTAGGATGAGATGGTTACGTATTGTTTCTACTATTTCAATAGAGTTGGAAATATTTTTTATAGCTTTTATAGTAGAAAGGCTATCAGAAAATATGATGGTTTTTCTTCTCTGTGAGAGTGTTATCGCTTTGTATCGCTTGTAAATGCTTCAGCAGTAAAAGTTGAGGTATGAGTTGGTAGTAGTCCTTTGGAAACAACGGAACCGGTCTCGTCAACAACAGCAAAAGAGGTGTAGTTGTCTGCTTTAGATGCATCTGTAAATAATAGTTTCCATCCAAGGGATTTGTAGTTGTCTGAGATGTCGAGAAAAAGAGTTTTGTATATATCATCGGGGGTTGAATTTTTTTGATAGTTGCAAAGATCGGTGTTGATAGTGTAGTTTGGAAAGTTCCAGGATGCTTGACTATTCTGACTATTCCTTGTGCGGTTTTGAATGGAGATTGGAATGTTGAGATTCTTTGCGAACGTGAGGGACCGGCATAAGGTTGATTGCATTTTTTGATGTCACTTACTCTTCTTAACTGCTGAATGGATGGATGTTTTGTGTGAAGAATTTATTTTCGCAATTATTTTGGCCGTAAGAAAATCGATCCTGTCCGATAAATGGGGAAGTCCAGCTTCGGTTAATATGTTAATAATGGGTGTTGAGCGTATGGCTTTCAAACAGCTTTTGGCGGCAGCGTAGTAAGGTGTTGAGATAATACCCAAAGATGCTTTGGAACATTTTCCATAAATTGGTAAACCATAATCGATTTTTGATAATACTGTGGATTTCGTTAAGTTTGTAAGAGTATTAATGTTGGCGAAGCTATTTTTTGAAGATAAATATTTAATTACATTAACCCTGGCAGTTAAACTTTTTCTTATATAAGTACAATGATACTTAAAGTTAAATTTAGAGTCAAATATAATCCCGAGAAATTTCAAAGAATTAACATTTTTTATAAAACTATCGTTTAAATTGACTTGAACAAATTTTGTACAATTGTGTTTTTTGCATATGTGGAAGGGTTCGGATTTTGAACATGAAATTATTGAGCCTGAGTAATTACCCCATTGAAGAAGGGCCTCTATAATGGATGAAAAAATATCACCCAATTCCTGGAGGTCTTTATTTTTAGAAAAAATAATTAAGTCGTCTGCATAGAGTGAGTGCTCAACTTTATGGAAACTGTCTATTATATTGCTGACTTCATTAAAGGCTATGATAAATAAGACCACTGATAGTGGAGGTCCTTGGGGGATACCGTTCTTTAGTTTGTGCAGGTTGGAATAGATGTCACAATATTTGATTCGGAAATATCTGTTGAAAAGAAAAGATTTTATGTATCTATACATTTTTGGTCCAATTTCCATTTTAATAGTTGATTCAGGACAACATGAGCATTTATCAAAGGCTTTCTGGAAGTCAAGGCTGAGGATGGTCGCATGATTTCGCTCAGACAATGTTGAGCAGATAAAGTGGTCGATGTGGAGAAGGGCGTCTAGTGTAGATTTGCCTTTTTTAAACGCGACTTGTCGGTTGTCGACTAGTTTGTCTTTTTTAAGAAACCAGAATAATCGATTGGCTATGTTTTTTTCTAAAATTTTTCCAGTACATGGAAGGAGGGATATAGGACGATAACCAGGGGTTTCCGTGCGGTCCCCATTTGGCTTAGGCAGTGGGATGATATTTGCAGCTTTCCAGGCCTGTGGAATTATTCCTGTGTCAAAGATGTTGTAAAGGCTTAGTAGACGTGTTTTTAAAACCTGAGGGGAATTTTTTAACATTCCATTGGAAATGCGGTCAAAACCCGGTGTTTTTCCCTTTGCAGAGTGCAAGCAAGAAATGAGTTCGGACATGTTAATTTGTGTTTTAATAGAATTGGCTGAAGAACTGGGGAAAAAAGATAGGTTTGAGTCTTTAAGAATTTTTAATTTTTCGTTGATGAAAGTGGGTTGGAAATTGGAATCGTCCGAAGATTGTTCCCATGTTTGAGCAAAGCGGAGTTAGTAATAAAATGCTCGACTGTTTTACCGCGTTTGTTTAGTTTCTCAGAACCCCAGATGGACTCCATGTATTAAAATCACCTGTTATTAAGATTGGATTATTAATTCCGTTGATAACATCTTCAAGGTCTTTTGTTGACAAATTTTGTTCGGGGTGGATGTAGAGAGAAATAATTGTGAATTGGACGTTGAGGTTAATTTGAACACCTATTCCTGATATGTGTGAATTAATTGTAACACTTGAATGGGGGATAGAGTTGTGGATGAGGATGCCAACCCCTTGTTTGGAATACGACACAGAGTCAAAGTTGTGGAAATATGTGCAATATTGTTTAGGAGGAAATGGGTGCCGATCGGCTGTGAGATGAGTTTCTTGCAAGCAAATAACTTTTGGTTGTATTTCTTTTATTAGTATTTGCAATTCGTGTAACTTATTCCGGTAGCCATTGACGTTCCATTGCAGGACAGTGAAATGTTGGTGTACTGAGGGTAGAGTGTTATGTTTATTAACGGAAAGAGCATTTTGTTTGGGGCTTTTGAAGATGGTGTTAATATTGGGGTGTTCATTATGACTCCGAGGTGTGGATACAGAAGCGGGAGGGCTCTATGTAGAGCCCGGCCGATCCGGCATCCCCACCTCGGAGTCGTTGTTTTGGTAAAGAAGTTCATTTCCAGATTGATTCCTCATCTTCATGATCAATGTGATTATCAGGTATGTAGTATTTACTTTGTGAAAGAAGTGTGTTTGTTAAATTTGTTAAAGGAGACGAGGAGCTGGAAGGTGTATGAGATAGAGTAGTTCCAAGTGAGTGTGTTTGGGAGAGAGATTTAGTATGTGCGTAATTGTTATCGTTAGAAGCTATTGCCGAGTTATTTTGGAAAGAGATAACAGGAGCAATGTTTTGTGGGACACGAGAAAGTATTGTTGGTGCGGACGAGGCAGTATGAGATGGAAGATCGTTGCGTTTTTGTTTACTTGAGTTTTTGCTATTTTTTGTTGGTGAAACAGTTGTTGTAGTAGATTGGTTGTGGGGGGGTTGCTTAGATGTGTTATTTCCTGAGGTAGAAAGAGAAGATGGGTCGGAAGACAGTTGGGTGGGGGGCGATTGAAGTGAAGGGGGGGTTGAACTTGATGAGGCCGTGGAGCTGTTTGTTGTTTTGCCGTAGATGAGCTTTGAAGGGCTGAAGAGTAGGTGGTGGAAAAAAGGGGAATCGAGTTTTTTTCTCTGTAAATTTTTTTTGGCATCAGCCATAGAGCATTTGCGTATTGTTTTAATTTTTAGGATTTCTTTTGCCTTGGTGTACTGTTTGCAATTTTTGGAAGATGATGAGTGTTTTTCGGAGCAATTAGCGCACGAGGTGCGTGTGCAGTTTTCCGGTTGGTGGGGTGGGAGGTTGCAGGTTTCGCAAGTTTCTGTAGAAGTGCATCTCTTGGTGGTGTGGCCAAGGAGCTGACACTTGCGACAGCGCATCGGATTGGGATAATATTCTTCTATTTTTACGTTATACCAATCTATATTAACAGTAGAGGGAGCGGAAGCGATCAAAAGTAAATAGAACTAGCCCGGTTGCACGAAGATTGTTATCAAGTGTTGTTTTTTTAAATTTAAAGACGTCGTTTACGCCTTGGCATTGCATTTCCCTGATTATTTCTTCTTCTGATACATTAATAAGGCAGAGGGCGTACGCTGTACCTTTGCAAGAGTTGAGGTTAGAGTGGAGTTTAACTGAGATCGGACAAAAGGTTAGCAAGTTGTTTTTGTGAAAGGAATAGATTTGCTATTTTTGAGTTTTTTACAAGGAGAAGGAGGCTGCCGTCGCGTAATTCTGTTATATTTTCGTACCCGGTACTAATGCCGTCAATAGCTTTTTTGATTAAGAATACACTAATAGACGACAGAGGCCTTTTTTCATCACTTGAAGAAATAACTATGAATTTTGGGTCGGGGAGGATTGTATTTATTTGCAGTGTTTTGTCGAGATCTAGATAGGTGGAGTTATTTTTTTTTTCTTTTCTTAATATTGGACTCAGGCACAGATAGCGGCTCTTTACCGAGCAGCTCAAATCTGTTGCCCGAGAGCACAGGTGGCCCCGGGGGCCATGGTTTAACCGATTATGCACTGATCAAACTATATATATCACTTTTTTGCGAACACGAGGTTAGGCAAAACGAGACAATAGGTTGTAGAAAAATATTGAGTAAATAACGCGTGCTACTTAAGAAAGTAGAGCGAGCAGATCTGAGAAACTAGTTGTCGGCTTGAAGGTCAGACGGTGACTGTGATATATATATATATATATATACATAGCACGTACTCCAATTGCGATAATAAAAAAGCGCAACATCGGGTGAGAGGGCACGAAAGATGGGAAGCACCAGCACTGATTTATTTTTTTATTTTTTCCACTGCACTTCATAGCAATGTTTTTTTTATTTATTACTGCACCATACTGAATGTAATTTGACGCTGGCGAACAGTTATTGATTGTCGATGAAATAATTTTTTATTCGTAGTGGTCTTATACTACGTGCGCGCACGACGAACACAAACCTGCTATTATTTCAATACAAGAATCCAACCTGCCTGCCAACACTACCTCTAAAGCCCGAAGGCAATATGAATCTTATTTCCACAATTTACCCACGAACAACAGTGCAACACAAGGCTGCGGTCTACTGGTACACAGATCAATTCCACATACCCCTCTTCAAATTAGATCTAACATTTCAGCAGTGGCAGTCGAAATTTACCTTAAAATAAAATTCACTGTCGTATCTTTATACATTCATCCCACTAAACCATCCTCTGCTTATGACCTAGACGACATTGTGTGGACATTTGCTACTCCAGTCTTACTCACAGGCGATTTCAACTCCCAGAGCCCAGTCTGGGGATCTCCGGTGAGTAATCCCAGAGGAAATACAGTGGAAAATTTCATAACTAACTCCAACCTCTCCGTCTTAACACTGGATACCCCGACATTTTATGTCCATACTCCAGCATTATTTGTCCTACCGGAGTCCAACTTTCACTATATCGATTTTCATCATTTTGGTCCAATCCCGGATTAAATATCTCTAAAAATGTCGGAGATATGCATGTGTCATTCTAGCGTTCGCCACCGAAAATCATGTCTCCGCGAACGTGTGGCGGTAGCGCCACTCATTTCATTTCTCCACACATAACACCTTAACACAGGTTGACCTGACTCTAATTCTCCCCCAATTAATATCTGCCGTGCAGATTAGAATATCGTTCAAACCAAATTGTCTGAGTTCGTAAATAACATCGACCCGCCCAAAAACATTAACCAAGAGGCAGTCTCAATCAACAAAGCAATGCGTTACGCAGCGAATATATCGATCCCCCAAACAAGAAGCGTTTTCCACAAATTATTTATCCCATGGTGGAATCCTGAGATTACCAAACTTCGAATGAACAAACAATCTGCTTGGAAATCATTCAGAAAATATCCAACAGACTCTAATCTCATAAAATACCGTAAGGCTATGCTCAGAAGAAAGGTAAAAGAATCAAAAAGAGATTGCTTCCAAAAATTCACAGCCAATATAAACCCCACGTCAACCAGCAAAAGACTTTGGGCCGATATCAAAACGTTCACCGGGAAATTCGGCCCGCGTACTATAAAAGTGTTAGACACCGGCTCGGTAACTTACACCGACTCTTCAGAGATCTGCGAGCATTTTGCTAAGACGTGGGCAAACTCCTCCAGAAACTCTAACTTTTCGCCGAAATTCCAGTATTTTAATCAGTTATCAATTAAAAACACAGAAATAGAGTGCAGGCCCACCCCCTCTGCTAAATCAATCGATTCACCTATTAGTCTTATCGAGCTGGAAAACTGCTTACAATCAGTCAAAGGTAAAACACCGGGTTTTCGTACCCTATGATAAAAAAAACGCTCCGACATCAGCAAAAAAACGTATCCTGGCGCTCTACAATAACGTCTTCGCATGTGGTGCAATCCCCCAATCGTGGAAAACGACAACCTTAGTCCCGATACCTAAGCACAACAAGCAATTGACCGACACGAATGCTTATAGACCCATATCCTTGCTGTCATGTACATGCAAGATATTAGAAAAAATTATTTCCACGAGGCTCCTTTGGTACTTAGGAAGGAATCGCTTCTTGAGTCAGAACCAAGTTGCTTTTAAACATGGTCGTGGTACTTTAGACTCACGTCTACACATTGACGAGCTAATCACTTCAACCCTATTTACTTGAAAAACCACATCTCAATCCTCTCCCTCGACTTCGAGAGGGCAATTGAACGCATCGGAATCCATATTGTCTTAAATAGCTTAAGAAAATGGAAAGTTGGTCAATACATGTGTTGCTTTATCAAGTCGTTTTTGCTAAACAGAAAGTTTAGGACAAAAATCAACAATGTGTACTCAAAAATACACAACTTAGACAATAGTGTAACATAATGTAAAAGTATGCAACAATAATGTAGCATAATAACTACGGTCCCAAAAGTATACACACATTCCGAAGTGTCTTTTCATACGAGGCTCGTGTACAGATTATGGCTAAGACGACGTCGCAGAATTAAGAGAGAATTATAACCGCAAGGGAATTATAACCACAAGAGATTATTGGCTGCAGCTGTCATCTTGGAATTATTACATCAGAATTTTCTTGTTCCAGTGGTCGAAGAATTTGCTAGAAGTTTCTGGCTATTAGAAATGCGGCTATTTAAGGACAGATGGCGATCGAGACAAAGCAGTTGTTTTTGAACCGCTCGAGGAGATTGGAAAAGTGATAACAGCCGAAGTTGTAATTTCGTGATAAATTGAAAGTTGAGAGTTAACAAGAAGAAGTAATTAGTTTGGATTTGTGAATTAAGTAATTGAAAGGAGATAAAGTGATTTGAGAGGAAAGAGACCTTGTAAGAAAAGAATTTGTGAAGAATAGTATAGTGTGAACTTGAATTGTTTTATAGAATAGAAAATAAAGAAATAAATTTCACAGAATATCGTTTTATCTACTCGAGCCGTAGCTCGTATATTATTTTTGGTGTCAGAAGCGGGATAAAACTTATTCTGTGAATAACTATTTCCGTGGTGTGAAATTTCACAATAAAAAAAAAAAAAAAAAAAATTTCTGTGTTGAGTTAATTAGTTGCGCAAAATGGGTCGCAAATTGGGAAAACTAACTATAATTCAACTAAAGGCAGAACTCAGTAAGCGGAACCTCGACACAGCTGGGGGAAAAGATGCCCTACTGATTCGTTTGGAAGAAGCAGTAACGCAGGAAGGTGAAAATCCGCATGACGTGGACTTTGACGTGGAAGAGGAACCAGCAAGTACAGTATCCAAAGGAATTCTCTAGAACTTAAGCTGGACGAACAAAAGAAAGCAATGGACGAACAAAAGAATTCACTAGATGCTCCGGAAAGCAAACTTGATGAACAAAACAAGAACTTGGAATCCAAATTCGAAGCGATCGAAGAGAAAATCGAGAAGGTCGAGACGCAACTCGAAAAAGTCGAAACTAGATTCGATGAAAACTTTGAGAAGCATGAAACTCAGTTCGGGAAGATAGAGGCTCAGTTTGAAAAAGTAGAAAAGCAAGTCGAAAATCTTACTAAGGAACTCAGCAACGTGAAGAGACAGAAAGCACGGGAATATTCCACTGACGGTCTGAGAAGAAAAGAGATGCAGCCTCCTATCTTCGATGGTCAAACATAATGGCCAATTTATAAGAGGCAATTCGAAGCGGCCGCAATGACCAATAGCTGAGACGATGAAGAGAAGTCTATTGCACCCACGCTTGCACTGAGGGGTCCAGCTGCGGAGCTCTTGCAGACTATCCCGGAAAATAAACAGCAAAACTACGACTCTCTGGTTCAGACTATCGAGATGCGGTTTGGGGATGAACACATGCAGCAGGTGTACAGGGTTCAGCTGCGTAGTCGAGTCCAGAAAAGGGGGGAAACGCTCCAACAGTTGCAAGCGGATATAGAGCGACTAGCCCATCTTTCATACCCTAAAGCCGGTGAGGAACTTATCAACGAAATGGCGGTGGAAGCTTTTATTCAGGCCATAGAGGACAGGCAACTGCAAATGGCTGTAAGGATGGCTGAAAAGTGAACACTCCCCGAGGCATTGGCATTCGCTTTGTCAATGAAGGCTGCGGACGAAGCATACCAGGGAATCCACCGTGTCAGGGAAATGTCCGTCGTGGAATGCTCATACCAGAGAACAGCCGTCATGGATGAAGACAAAGCTCGCGGAAGTCAAATCCGTTGCTGGAACTGCAACCAAACCGGACACCTACAACGGCAGTGCAGAAGTGCACCTAGACGAGGGAATTGTCCACATTGCGGAAGTAGGAGAAGCAGAGAGGAAGCATCCGGCGGTCTAGAGATATCGTCAGAAGCTCCTGGCTGCACAACACCAACAGCTACTGCCTGAAGACTGCAACAGGGGAAATGGCGAAGGTGTTTGGAGAAGTTTGTGTTACGATTACTCTGGCGGGACTGACGTTCTCCCGTGCGTTTCTGGTGGCAGGTATATGCGACGAGTGCATCATCGGAATAGACTTCATGAAAGCAAATGAAGTAATCTTGGACATCGGGATGCAAGTACTGAGGTATCGAAATGTGGAGATTCCGATGGTGTCTGCCACGGATTGACGACACGCTGGACACACTGTCAGAAGCCCAATGCTTTTCCACTCTCGACTTGAAGAGAGGCTACTGGCAAGTACAGATCCATCCAGAAGACCGGGAGAAAACCGCCTTCACTGCAGGAAATGGGCTATGGCAATTCACGGTAATGCCATTCGGGCTGTGCAATGCTCCGGCGACTTTCGAGCGATTGATGGAATGTGTCCTGCAAGGGTTAACATGGAAAACCTGTTTGGTATACTTGGATGATGTCATCGTCGTAGGAAAAACGTTTGCGCAACACCGAGACAATCTAAGGGATGTGTTTCAAAGGCTTCGAAGTGCCCACCTGAAGCTCAACCCCAAGAAGTGCGCCCTGTTTAGAGCGGAAGTCAAGTACCTGGGGCACATAATTTCAGCGAAGGGAGTGAGAACCGATACAGAGAAGGTCGAAGCGGTGAAAAACTGGCCAGTCCCCAAAGATAAACACCAACTAAGGAGCTTCCTGGGCCTAGCCACCTACTACAGACGGTTCGTGAAGGATTTTGCCGGGATCGCAAAGAGCCTGCACCAGTTGACGGAAAAGGGAAAACAATTCAAATGGTCAATTGCGTGCGAGAAGAGCTTCAAGGCACTTAAACAACGGCTATGTGATGCCCCGATACTAGCTTACCCCACTCCCGGGAAACGTTCATTGTGGATACAGATGCTAGTAATGTCGGGGTAGGAGCCGTACTCTCCCAGGTGCATGAGGGCCAAGAGAAGGTGGTTGCGTACTTCAGCAAGGTGCTCTCTAAGCCAGAAAGGAATTACTGCGTGACAAGGCGGGAACTTCTAGCTTTGATCTTGGCTACGAAGCATTTTCACAGATACCTCTATGGGAGGAAGTTCGTTCTTCGCACAGACCATGCAGCCTTAAAATGGCTATTACAGTCCAAGAGTCCTGAGGGTCAGGTCGCAAGATGGATCGAAAGGCTGCAAATCTACGACTACGAAATACAGCATCGTAAAGGAAAACTCCACTCTAATGCGGATGCACTGTCCCGGAGACCATGCAGAACGGATTGTAAACATTGTGCGCGTCAGGAAGAACGGGAGCTGGTTTCCATCCAAAGAATGAGAGCCGAACCTATCGCCGGCTGGAGCGTAGATGAGATCCGGAACGCTTAGAAGGAAGACCCGGATATCGAGCCGATTCTGGCCTGGAAGGAGAACATGGAGAAACCGGATCATCAGAACACCTCTCAGAAGCCCGACCTTAAAGGCATATTTTGCGCAGTGGGACTCCCTCCATGTCCAAGAAGGTGTTCTGAGAAGAAAATGGGAATCCTCCGACGGAAAGTCATTTGTAATGCAGCTTGTCGTGCCGCGGACGAGGGTCAAGGAGGTGTTACAGGAAATGCATGGCGGGGTGTCCGGAGGCCACTTGGGAGTGAATAAGACGCTAGAAAAGGTACGAGAACGTTTTTATTGGTTAAAAGCGAAGGAAGATGTCGAAGACTGGTGCAGAAAATGCGACGTGTGTGCAGCTAGCAAGGGTCCGAGAATCAAAACTCGAGGTAAGATGCACCAATACAACGTGGGAGCACTTTTCGAACGAATCGCCATTGACATCGCAGTACTATAGACTAGAAAATAAAGAAATAATTTCACAGAATACCGTTTTATCTACTCGAGCCGTAGCTCGCATATTACAATAGCATTCCCCAGGGCTCACCCCTATCTGTGTTATTGTTCGTAATTGTGTATGACGAAATTAGCACAATTATCTTGCAGTTCAATAATATCGAACATATAATTTATGCTGATGACTTATATATATATATGTATATACTCTCCAGGTGCAATGACATCAATCGCACAAAAGGCATCTTTAAAGACATTGTAAATTATCTTATCAATTGGTGTATTCAATCTGGTGCCGTCATATCCATGAGCAAAAGGCATCTCCATATATGTAAAAAAAAAAATAGTTGTTTCAACTTTGATTCAGACCTTAACAATGTATTTTGTTCTTTTCTTTTTAATAAAAAAAAAATTAACGCTTTTTGAGCGGCTGATCTGTGTTCAAATCTCAGTTTTTTTTTTTCCGAGGGTAGGTAAAAAATCTTCATGAAGACACTATGAGTATCGATAGCGCGTGCCCATAGTAGTGTGAGATCTTTACTCACTAAAAAAAAACCTCCCTTCGCGATAAATTTCTTTGATTACTACAACTATGTCCTTGTATGACTTATCCAGCAGTTTTTCTTTCACGTATTGAGATCGTTTGTCAGGTCCCTTTCCATTGAAAGTTCCTGCTTGTTCCGCAAATTAGACGCGGTTTCTTGCTATCGCGTTAAGTCGAAAGGTTTAGTCCTTTGTAGACAACGCAGTAGATTCCTCTCATCTAGAATTCGAAGGACTTCATTGTGTGACCTTGTAATCTGTCTTTATGCTTAAGCGCGAAGTTTTTGATTTCATGTTCGGTTGTTGCAATTCCTAAATCTCTATGGATATCGCTATTTCTAATAAACCACGGTGCATTAACTATTGATCTTAGCACTTTATTTTTAAAAGTTTGTAAAATATTGACATTACTTATTTTGGTACAACCCCAGAGTTGTATTCCATATGTCCATACCGGCTTTAGCACTTGCTTGTATAAAAGCAGTTTGTTCTCTATATTAAGCTTGGAATGTTTTCTAAGTAACCAGTACATTTCTCTGTATTTGGTTTCAAGTTCTTTACGTCTTTGCTTCACGTGCGATTTCCATTTCAGCTTAGCATCAAGGTCATTCCAAGATACTTAGCCTCGTTTGCAAACGGAATTTGAACCGAGTTTGAAAAGATAGGCAAATTATTAATTTTAAGTAAAATTGACATGAACAGATTTGTTTTCGTTCTTCTTGCAATTTTTCAGTCGTTTCTTCGATCGTTTTACCCGTTGCAAGGATGGCAGTGTCGTCGGCAAATGTAGCTAATACGGTGCTTTCTTCTTGCGGTATATCGCGAGTATATAATAGGTACAAAAGCGGTACAAGGACACCCAAGGAACCAGCGGCACCCCAGCCCTTATTTCTTTAAATTCCAGAATACTATATAAGTGTTCCCGCAGAATTTGTCGTAATTTATATTTCAATCCTTCAATCCAGACCCTGTAAAAAGCTTGAGAAACATAAAGGAATACGCTCGAGCAAATCTTTTTTTCTTCGTAAGCTTTCTCAATTAAATCAGTTATTCTATGCACTTGGTCTATTGTTGAGTGCTTGGTTCTAAACCCAAACTGGTGATTGGGAATAAGAGATCTTTCTTCTATAACCGGCTGTAATCGCTTAAGTACTATTCTTTCGAAAACTTTAGACATAATCGGCAGCAGCGAAATAGGTCTATACGATTTTTAATCATTCGGCGGTTTTCCTGCCTTCAGAATTATTACTTCTACGACTTTCCATTGACTCGGAACATATTCTAGTCTTATCGCTGTGATTAGATCGTATCCAGGAGCTTTATTCGGTTTCAGTTTCTTTATTTCTTGTTGAAGTTCGGTCAGCGTTGCATTTCTTACTGTGTAATTGTGAAGTGCTATATCCGACGCATTATCATTTCCAACAAGCGCTTGTCCATCAAATGGTTGTTTCTTCTAAATGGGCGGCAAAGACTTCTGCTTTGTCTTTATCATTCTTGGCCCATTGGTTGTCATTTTTCTTGATTGGGGCCGCTTGCATTTTCGGCTTTTTAATGCCTTTTATAGCTTTTCAGAGCGAATAATTGGAATGTTTTTCCGCTGTTAAGCTTTCAATGCTGGTTTGTATTGTCCGATTTTTAAAATCAATAATGGCCTTTTTTAGCAAGTTACACAAGCGATTTAAATGCGATTTATGTTGCGGAGCACGAGTTTGTTGCCATTTTTTACGCGCTTTTCTCTTCTCCCTTACCATTTCTTTTATTCCCGGTGGATATTTCTGGGCATGATTGACCGGCGTTTTCCTTTGATAGGGACTATTTTTCCACGCGGCGCGCTGCAGAACTTAAACAAAACGAACAACTTCGATTTCGAGTTCAGAAGACGTCCTAAGTGGTACTCTCAGTTCGATATGTTCTTCAACGTCTTTTTTAAAGCCTTCCCAATCAGTTTTTCTGCTAGTTAGTCTAGCAGGTACATAATTTTTTAATTAGGCGTTCGCTCATCGTTAGAATGATAGGGGAATGATCGGAAAAGAGATCAAAACTTTCATCAATACAGTTGTCTGGTATTCCTTTTACACCAAAGAAATCGATCAGATCGGGTATTTTGTTGCTATCAGTCGGCCAATATGTTGGTTTACCAGTCGAGTGAAAGTCGCAACTGTGTTGCATGCAAGCATTGTAAAGTGCTTTGCCTTTTTGTGAGACACATCTCGAACCCCAGAAGGTGTGTTTTGCGTTAAAATCACCGCCAATAATAAAATTCGGTCCGGGAGAGCTGAAAATATTTGTAAAATCATTTTTTTCAAGCCTGCAACGCAGTGGACAATAAATAGACGAGACATTGAAAGAGTAATATTCACTTTTCACGCGTACAGTGCTCACTTGCATTGTTTCAAGCTCTATCATAATCTCTTCAGAGTGTTCGATGCAATCTTTTATGATTAAAGACGATCCGCCTCTGGCCCTTTTCGACGGGTGATAAGCGTGATAGGCACTGTATCCAGTAATGTTCACACGCGATAGTTTCGTCAGGTGAGTTTCACAGATCAAACATATGTCAATGTCATTTTCTCGTAGAAATATTTCTAGCTTTCTAGTCTTAGTATGAGACCGTTGGCGTTCCATGCAACAATTTTAAGAAGTTCCGTCATGTTCGTTTTGAAATGCTCCTGTTGTTAAGCTTATATTCAAGTTTCTCCAACCTTTCGACAATTAGCATGTTTGTTTTTGTTTGCTCCTCAAGCCTCGCAAGGATAATGGAAAAGACGTGAGATACAGGGTTTTCCGAATTATCAGTGTTCGTCTTTGTTGATGTTGATGCTTGAGCACGCGTCTGCATGTCAGAATCTGATGGCTTTTCTTTAGGCGCTTTTACCTTAACCAGGTGTGGAATTTGACCGGTGTTTGATGTCGCAGCTTGGGCGTACGTAAGCACGCCAGGGTCGGCTCAGTTGTCTCGAGTCACCTTTCTTGCAGTAGTTTTCGACTTTTTCTTATTTACCGGTTTTGAAAGGTGGGTTTTGCGGCTTCATAAGTCGATCTTTTTTTTGCAATTCCTTGACTACTTCACAGCCTCTGTAATTAGCTGGGTGCTTACCATTGCAGTTAATACACGCTGCACGGGTTTTTTTTGTTTACACCACACTCTTGACTAAGATGTTCACCGGCGCATTTGACACATCGCGGTTCTTTTCGGCAATACGTTTGCGTATTGTTGAATCATTGGCATCGTTTGCACTGAGGTATCAACTTTGTATTCTTGCGCATGGGTTCGATTTTGACTACGACATTCAGAATTGTTCTTATTTCGTAAATCTTATCTAAACTCTCAGCCTTATCAAAGGTTAGCTTAAAAAGAGGAAGCTCGCGCTTAACCCCTTCGGCGCGCGCAGGTTATAAAAAAAAACCATCGTTTCCTCGCCTTTCAATTTTCGCTTTTCCCGTTTAATTAAGTTTACCGCATCGACGATTTTAAAGTTTTTGTTCTCCAAATCATGAACAACTTCTTCCTTTCGGCATGAGGCATGAAATCCTCTAGCTACGACTCGTGTCGGTCTGGATTTTTTCAGTATTCAGTTTATTAGATACTGAGCGGTAATTGTCTGAGTCATTTATGTTTACTTTCCATTTGTTGTTGTTGAGCGATGTTACTTCAAAATCGGATACAAAGGTTTGAGAAAAGAATACAGTTCATTATAGTCTGCAATTCCGATCACGTATATTGGTGGCGGTGGTCGTACCTTATTTCGTGGATTTTCTTCGGCATGCGTGTTTATTTTGTCAGGCTGTTCTTTACCTTTATCGTTTATTTTGCGTGTTTTCTTGCCTCGTTACCATTTCGGTCAAAGAGCCAGCTTTTCGTTTCTTGACTGGTCGTTTTTTTAGAATCCAATTGGTTTCCCGACTTAGTTCTTCATCATCCGTTTTATAATCCGTGTTATCGGGGACGTTTGAACTCGCAGTAGATTCATTACGAGGTTTCGGTGTATCATTAAATGCTTTATTTTCTGCTTTAAGTACATTTAAGGCTTTCTTAGCCTGGTCCGGAGTTCCGTATTTTCGTCCGTTAGGCTTTGAATTTTCGCTGAAGTCCATTGGTCGTGCGCCGACACTATCGATGTCGCCGGACTTCTAGTTTAGTACGTTTTTACGGTAGTTCTTGATGTTGGTGATCTAACTACCCTAGTACCTTTTTTAAAAGGGTCAAATGAACGCAATAAATGGCTCTTCCAAGAATTCGTAGAGCCGACATCCGAAGAGGGTGGATTATCCAGTGTACCTGGACTGCCACCTGGGGTATTTATATCTTTTTTTTGTTCATTGCATATTTTTGTATACGCCATACTCGGTATACGGAGGGTGGATTTTAGTCGCCTCTTACGACAGGCATGCCTACCTCGGGCATATTCTAACCCCTACCCGAAGGGGGTTCAAATTTCAGTGCCCTACAATTTACATTTTATTTACATTTCCTCAACATTATAGTATTTAATTATAATTTTTACTTTTTTTCAGGTTTTCCAGTCAAGCAAATTTGAGCCTGTTAGTGATGCACCTAATGGTTATGTTCTGTTAAATAATGTAGATGGAACTGCGTTAGTAGTACCACAAGGAAATTTGCTCTCGGGCTTTTTGAATACACACACTGCCCATGACTTCCATAGCAATTTCGCTCAAGATTTTGGAAATATATGTGGGACACATCCTCACACATTTATACATCAACCTCAGCCTACAAATGTTTTGCCGCTAATACCTACATTATCTGATATAGCATGCATTCCTGTGAAAACTCCCGGGAATCGGATCCAAACAACAGGGAATCTCGAAAATAATTCTCATATCGTGTTACCAGAAAAACGAACTATTAAACCTACGTCTACAGCTAATAACGTATCACAACAGAATACTATAAACACGCCAAGTCAAAACTCTATACAGGGCTCTCCAATTTCCAACATGAAAAATTGTGATATGAAGGGAATTTCAAAGGTTTCCAGTGATTATGGCAATGATTTCAATGTGCAGATTACATATAAAGAATCTGAAATTTATGAATCGCAAGTTGATGTTAATAGTATTCAGTCAAAACACAAAGTTCAGATCAAACCGAAATTAACTAACAAATATATTAAAAGAAGCAGAACTGCGAAAAATGGTTCAAAGTTAGTGTACAGTAATAATGTTCAAAAGGAATTTAAATTCAATCTGTCTAAAGAAGCAATTCCTGACCACTTGATCAACAAAAGTACAAAAGAATCGGAGGCACATCACAAGATTACAGATGAAGGCAATGTACACTTTATTCCTCTATTAAATACAAACCATAGCAAAGTAAATAATGAAATAAATCGAAAAATGTTTGAAGTGCGTACTGAAAATTCTGAACGTTATTTGGGGTTAAAAGATTCTAATGAAAATATTGTACCAAAATTAAACAATAGACCTGTATATGTGATGAATGCAACTAAATTACCGCCTACTACACCATCATTTGGAATTAATTCTATTCATGTACCTACTAATATAGTTGCACCAATCTTACAGACACATCAAAGTAACAATACTCCATCTCGACCAACTAATCGAGTACTTCCAATGCAAGCAATTCATAAACCTGTAGATAAATCTAAATTGAAAAGCATCACTTTAAAAAGACCTTCGTTCAGAGATAGTTTTAATAAACTTCTAGATGCTTCATCATCAGATGTTGAAATAAAAAAGAAAGCTAATCCAATTGTGCAACATACCGAAAAGAAATGCAATGAAAAGAACAAGGTTGCACTCTTAAAGTCCAAAAACGAGGTGTCTGCAAATCGGTTGCAAATTCCGATCTTAAATAGTACTTTGGATTTGAAGAACACCGCTGATATATCTAATAATTTGAAGAACCCAGGCAATGGGGAATTTCCTTTTAGAAGGTCATTATGTGATGAAGTTACTGATAGCGAAAAAAAATCGATGCTCGAAAGCATTGAAGTGTACACGGATATTCAGTTACAAAAGCCATATGATGCAGTTAGTGAGCAAATTGAGTGCTTAGACTTTAAAAAAAGTACAGAACCTTGTAAATTAGATTTTAAATGCAAAACGACAAAACAGGTTCTAGCTGACCAGTGTTCTTTACCAAATTTCTGTCAAACAATCTCACTCTTTCCTCCTAACAAAAGACATGAAAATGAAAATATAAAGAAAGTTTGTGAGCCTCGTTTAATATATGAAATACAAAGTGAAGATGGATTCTGTTACAAATCTAACTCTATAGCTGATGTTTGGGAAAAGGTTTTCGAAGCAGTACAAAGTGCTCGACGAGCATATGGCTTATCTTCGTTACCAATAGGGCCGTTCGCTGATATGTGTGGAGTTCAAATTATTGGATTAAAAACAAATGCGTTAAGGTATCTCATAGAGCAGTTGCCTGGCACGGAAAGTTGTACTAAATATACACCAAAATACCACAAAAGTGAATCTGTCAGTGCTAAGAGTGAATATGTCCACCAAGATCAGGAAGAATTATTTGAAAACATTTATGGAGCCATACGTTGTGAGCCATTTACAAAAAGATCAGATTATGATCTATTTAGCTGGCTTGCTTCGAGACATCGAACACAGCCTAAACAAATTTTTGTTCAACCCTCGGATACGGAGTTAATAGCAAGGTATGTTAAGATGTTTGCAGATATGTACGTAATATGTGTATTATACTAATAAATATTTATAACTGGGGTATATAATATGTATGTACATATACGAAATATGCCTAATTTCAACAATATTGTCCCTGAAGCGGAAATAATTTAATGAAAAACATACTCGAACTTATGATAGTAATGTAATGTGGATCTCAAGATTGAGAATAAATACCTTATACAATATATCGACAAAACGATTTTCAGTGCAGTTGCTAAATCAAAACTTAGCAATATGTGACTGCTTACAAAGCCTCATGTCCTTTTAAACGGAGCAAGAAACTCTTACTCCGGAGTGGAACGACGAGCTCTCGAACCTCAGGAAGATGGTCAAGTTTGTCTTTAACATCTGGCTACTCTCTTCTTTAAGATCTATTAAGTGCAGTTTTATTAAGTGCATCACGTTAACCATTACCCATACCACTGACAACCCCGGCGTAGCCGGTTTGGCTTACGGTTGTGTTGATTATTAAAACTTGCGTCGAGCGTCGCAAGTTCAAATCCCGTCGGCACGGATGATTTTTTGATATTTTTACCAATTTTTTTAAATTTGTTTAGTGTCCCATATCAGAATGGTATAAACCAAACACTAATGGATTCAACATGGCCTCTGTATGTCCATGTGTCTGTCTCACTCCTGTAATTTTTAGACCGTTTGACCTTCAGAGTTGATATTTTGTACAAAAATAATAGTCGCTGAACCAAAAGTAATCAGGGAAAAGGCGGTAAAGGGGGTCTTTTGGGGGCATAATGTACCCCAAGAAAACAAGTATTTGTATACCCCATCATGTGATATTAAATTAAAGCTGAACATAATAAGTTCAACAATATAATAGATATTTGATTTGAACTTGCGACTCTCGACGCAAGTTTGAATAGTCACCACAATCGTTAGTCAAACCGTCTACGCTTGTGTTGTCCATGACATATTCTAATACAATAAATTACACCTATGCTAATCATTCAAGCACGCGATGCACTTAATAAGTAAATAATCGTAATAAAATGACATTGGGAGTACGTGCGAACTTCACTCTGTTTCCTACAAAATAATCAGCCTCATAAGGCAGTGAATTGTGAGGTTGGAGAATTGATTAGAGAAGAGGACATCCAGGAATAGGAAAAGATTTGGTGGCTAAAACTATATTTTCAGTATCGTTCCCTGCCCACATCTGGCTATAGACTCCGTGATGTAGTCGCAATTGCATTTCAGAGCTCGGCAGATTAGCCAGTACTACAGGCAGCGTTGTATGTATGTTATCCTTTCCTGAGAGAAGTGTGAACAAAAAAAAATACCCTGACCATTTTCCTAGATATAGAAGGTGCTTTTAACAATGGGCACACCAAAGCCAAACTAGATTCCCTCACCGCGCTAGGTGTGATAAGTATCTAGGTCAATATATAATATCTATGCAAAGACCAGGAATATTCAGGCAATACTCGTATCAAATGACAGCCATCAATCCAAATTTGTGAACAGAAAAGCTCCGCAAAATAATCTCACCACTGCTCTGGCTGATACTCATGAATAAAATATTTGCTAAACTAGACAGCAGTAGCGTTGCGTGCCAGATTTAAGATTTACCTGCCGAGTAACAATTCAAGCCACCTTTGTCATACTTCAAGTAATTTATATTAACATTGACTTCTTCTTCTTTTCCTTACGGCGAAGTTATGATCCAGAGTAGAAGGATAACAACCCTCCCACTTTACTGCATCCCTACTGGTCCGCCTGTGGGATTTGGCTTTTTATATTAACATTGACAATGAACTTTAAGCATAATCAAAGTGGCTTTGAAAAATGCCGATGACGGCAGGTGCGTACTGCAATATAACTTAAAGAAAATTCAGGCATAGTTAAAATAAAACGTTCATTTGGTACAAAGCATTTCGTATGTTATAGTAAACAAGAAAATACAATAATATTTAAATAAATAAATGATAAATCAAAACTTGTACATACTCGTATATGTACATTATTATTATTATTTTTATTATTGGGTCAATAACTTAATTCGTGCGGTTTGCTAAGAGATGGCGTAACTTGTATTATTCCATTATTATTATTCCATTGGAACATGCGTTGGAAAGCTACTGTCATTGTACGTCATTTCAGTATATGTCATTCATTTGAACAATAATTTTTTTCACTCAAATATGTCGAACTTTGTGCCTGAAAAAGTGTTTTTGCGGGGAGTTCTTCTTCATTACTTTAATATGAAGAAAACTGCTGCCGAAAGTCATCGTATTTTGGTGGAAGTTTATGGTGAACATGCGCTAGCTGAGCGAACGTGCCAAAAGTGGTTTGCACGATTTAAAAGTGGTGATTTTGGCTTGGAAGACGATGAACGTCCTGGGCAGCTAAAAAAGTTTGAAGATGAAGAACTGGAAGCATTACTCTATGAAGATTGTTGCCAAACACAAGAAGAGCTCGCAGAATCTTTGGGTGTCACTCAAGCAGCCATTTCAAAACGTTTAAAAGCAGCTGGATATATTCAAAAGCAAGAAAAGTGGGTTCCACATGAACTCAAGCCGAGAGACATCGAAAGGCGGTTTTGAATGTCCGAAATGCTGCTGGAACGCCACAAAAGGAAGTAATTTTTGCATCGGATTGTTACTGGTGATGGAAAATGGATCCATTACGACAACCCCAAGCGCAAAAAATCATATGTGAAACCCGGCCCACCAGCCAAATCAACGGCAAAGCCGAATATCCATGGCGCGAAGGTAATGCTCTGTATTTGGTGGGATCAGAAGGGTGTGGTGTATTATGAGCTTCTAAAACCGGGTGAAACCATCAATGGACAACGCTACCGAACACAATTAATCCGTTTGAAGAGAGCAGTAGCCGAAAAACGCCCGGAATATGCGACCAGACACGAGGCAATAATTTTCCATCATGACAACGCTCCCACTTTGCTATTCCGGTTAAGAACTATTTGGAAAACAGTGGATGGGAAGTTTTATACCACCCGCCTTATAGCCCAGACCTTGCCCCTTCTGACTACCATTTGTTCCGGTCGATGCAGAACGGAAATACGGTTCACATCAGAGCAGAATATCAAAAATTGGCTTGATTCATTCTTGGCTGCCAAGCCGGCGCAGTTCTTTTGGGATGGGATCCACAAATTGCTAGAAAGATGAGAAAAAGTCATAGCTTCAGATGGGCAATACTTTGAATAATACTATTGTACATGTTTTTCTTAAAAAAACGTTCAAATTTTGACAAAAAACCGCATGAATTAAGTTATAAACCCAATATTCATTTATTTTAAAATCAAATTTATTTAAAGTTGGAAAAAATAAGTGAAAAGTTTTATTCTATCCGTACTTTATTTATATTCCAAAGCTATCCTACGATTTGTTTTTACAAACTCTGCAAGAATTTTTTCGTAGAAGTTAGGCCTATTTTTAATTTTCGTTGTTTTTCTATCAATTGATGTAATCTATCTTCTATCTGAGAATTTCTTAGATAGGTATGAATTCTCTTTAAAGCTGAAAAGGATCTTTCCACAGATGTGATGGTAATTGGAATTGTTACTAATAAGCTACCCAGGTTTCAAATTTGAGAGAATGTCTCTCTTAATACCTCACTATGAAAATCGTTATAAAGCGTAAGAATATCGAGCTGAAGAAGTGAAGGTGTTGTATACAAAACTTTAAGTTAATTTTTTAAAGCAGTAAAGTCGAATATTCCAGGAATGTAAAAATGTATTAAGGAGGGAATTTTTTCATCCGGGCTTGACTGAGCAAAACTATGATATTTCGATTTATTTAATAGATCTAAGCAAATTAAGTCATTAATTGATTTGTACCTTTCTTTAATCTGGGTCACAACATTGTCTTTAATTTCTACAAAAGCCGCCTATAGTTAGTCCTTAAATCAATACTAGATTAATTAAACAATCGGCGCTCTCGTGGGAGCTCAGCACATTTGATGCTATCAAAAATCGACTTAAACTTATTTAAAAACTCGAAACATATCCAAGATTCAAAGTTCTCGATCTCTCTTTTAGCAACTCAACATCCGTCTGCTTATTTTGAATTAAATTAAATAAGAAATCTGTTTTTACAAAAATTTCGGAAAGAGTTTTAGGGTAGGTAGGTAGGTAGGTAGGAGTGGCGGTTCTGTAAGAAGAACCCAATTAGCACTAAGTGCCGTTTCGGTACCACAGCTCATGTAAACCTGGCTATTAAGGTGTGGAATCTAAGAAAGTTATTAGTTCTCTAATATTTTTCCCTGAGATCTCCTCGAGTGAATTGAAAAATGGTTTGCCTAATGTTCGTTGTCTGGCCCTAGCTAGAGCTGGACAGGCGCGAGTATTTCCGTCTGAAAAACACTGGCGGTGTCCGGAAGTCCATATTATTTTGAGATGTTCGAGGATTCAGAAAACACACCCGCACCCACTCCACAGTCCATCTTTGAACTGTCTGTGTAGATTGTTAGATCAAAATCCTTGACCACCTATCCATCTTGCCATTCTATTCTTGAGAGGAATTGTACGTCAAAACGTTTTGTAAAGATCATTTTGTGGGTAATGTAATCTGTTGGAGTCGATACGAGTTCTCTCAGTAGAGAATCCAAAATATTACTATGGCCGTAGGGTTTCGCAGTCCAGCATCCAGACTTTCTGAGTCTGATCGTGCTATGTGCTGCAATGTTTGTTATGTGTAGATCTAAAGAGTTTTTTTTTTTTATAATCCGTGCGCGCCAAAGGGAATATGAATACCTTTACACTGTTACAGGGCACGGGCTTTTAGAAAAAAAGGGAAGAGGAACAGAGGAGAACGTTGTCTTTAAATGTTTCAAGGTTGTAGTGATGGGGAAATACAGAGCTTGGTAAATCATTCCACATTCGTGTCGTTCGGCTTATAAACGAATCCCTATATTTAGCAGTACGACCGAAGTTAGGCTTTGTAGTGAACTGATGTGCATTCGAAGCATTCTGATGGTGTTGATCGTAGGGCGCCTGTGATGCCTCTACGTGCTGTTCTTGTTAAGTTTGGTTATGTTGTAGCCTTTTCTTAGAGTCGGCCACCATACTATTGAACCATATGTGAGGATATGTCGTACCACTGCTCTGTACATCCACAGGGTCAATTTTGGTTGCAGCCCCCATCTTTTTCCGAAGGTTCTGTTACAGGCATAGAAGTATAGGTATACATACTTTCTTCACCCGTTGTTCTATGTTTTGTTTCCAGTTAAGTTTATGATCTAAGATGGATGATAAGGAGAGTGGTTCGCCATTTAGTCGAGGAAGTGTGACGTCAGGTATTTTGGTTTTTGTGGTGAAGAGCATCAGTTCCGTTGTGCTCGAGTTGACGGCAAGACCACACTTATTGTCCCAGGTGTTTACCTTACTCAGAGCATTTTCCATGATTTCGCTTATCACGGAAGGAAACATTCCTGACACCAGTATCGCCATGTCGTCCACATACCCGATTACCTTGATTCTTTCTCTGTCTAATTGTAAAAGGATTTTATTCATGACTATGAGCCATAGTAGAGGTGTCATGACACCGCCCTGAGGTGTTCCCCTACTGGCAAATTTGGTTATATTGCTATTTTCTAGTGTTGCCTGAGTAATTCTAGTGGAGGGAGATTTTTCTTGCTATATTTGACTGGACACGAGACTTTATATGCTATGTTAAAAGCTTTTTTCAAATGTCTTTATTTTTACGAGTATGTCTAGTTCTTCAGTTGAAGTGATTTTTGAGTTTTGATTTAATGTCTTGGCCAAAATTAGTCCAGTCAATTTTTTTGGGGTTCCTGAAAGGTTTAGGAGTCTCGATCTAGAGATCTACATTGAAGAGGATCCAATTATGGTCTGAGAAGGATTTCAGATTGGATACTCTCCAATTTTCTACCTTCATATTACTGTTATTGTTGGAAAGTGTGATATCTATAAAATCTTCCCACCCATTAAAATTATCCGTAATAGACTCGAGTCTCAAGCCGTTCTATGCGTCGCAGGTCTTGCGGACGCAGTCAGTCAAGAATTCCTTGGAGAAAGCGTTTTCGCATTTGATGACCCTGTATCCCCTGATGATCTCGGCTGAGTCAAAATAGGGGAGTGGTCCTCCCTGGTTGTGTAGCAGATGATCCATGACCATCTCATATAGTCCTCTTATACGCGCTTTTTCTGCGGTTGTAGGCCGGCTTTTGGATATGAACTGCGTGCTTCTCGGCACTGAATCGAGTGTCCTGCGCTGTAGGTGTAGAGGATGTGGATGATTTTGTGAGCGCAGGTGTGCTTTGATTGAACTCCTTTCAAAGTCCACCTTTCCCACTATTGTGTCCTTACTGGAGGTGAGCAAATCATCTTCGGATGAAGTGCCTGGGTTTTCGTTTGTATTTTTTTTTTTTTTTTTTTGTTTTCATAATTTTTTTTTTGAATTTTGGTCCCACGAGTATTACGGAAAAAAGGGTCCGTCCCAGTAGAGCCGACATACTGGGATAAGGCACTTATACAACCGACCTTGCCTAGGCATCGGAGGGGACCGTTCCACTAGTTCTCTTTAACCACTATCTAGCCATGCAGCCGAGCACGGGTACCTCTACACTCTGGCTTTAAAAGTGGGATTTATTTAGGGATTTATTCCCCACGCCTTGATTCATAGTGTTGTTCTTGGTTTCCTACAGAAGACCACTGAAAAGACAATAAACACTCGGGATATCTTTGTGATCAGAGTCCAGTTGCTTACGCAATCAGATCAGACTCACATGTCTTTTGGACTAGTCAAGGCCCCCCGCCGTGGCAAGGCAACAATCCATAGGAGGGCAGAAAGAGTATTGTAACATAATGTAGCATAATAACTACGCCCTCGAACAGGCAACAAATTCCGAAGTGTCTTTTCATTTGAGGTTCGTGTCTGAAATTAGTCACCACAGCTCGGATAATATCGCGGATAAAAGAGAACAAGAGAGAATTATAACTGCACGAAATGATTGTCATCTTGGAATTATTACATAAGAATTTTTCTTGTTCCAGTGGTCGGAGAATTTGCTAGAAGTTTCTGGCTATCAGAAACTTCTGCTATATAAGGACAGATGGCGATCAAAAAGGGGCAGTAGTTTCTAAACTGTGGCGAAGAGATTAGAAAAGTGATAATGGGCGAAGTTGTAATTTTGTGATAAATTGAAAGTTGAGATTTAACAAGAAGAAGTAATTAGTTTGGATTTGTGAATTAAGTAAGCGAAAGGAGATAAAGTGATTAGAGAGGAAAGAGACATTGTAAGAAAGGAATTGCGAAGAATAGTATAGTGTGAACCCGAATTGTTCTATAGACTAGAAAATAAAGAAATAATTTCACAGAATATTGTTTTATCTACTCGAGCCGTAGCTCGCATATTACAGTATTAAGTATGAAACAAAAATCTTTACTCTCCAATTTATGTAGCAAACTTTCAGCCATTGAAAGTGTGTTATTGTCCCATTTTTTTGTGTCATTTATCATTTGGGTAAAGGTTTCTATGATATCTGATCTGCAATTAAACAAAATATTGTTGATTCGCGAATAATAATGCGAGCGAGTCTCCGATACTCCTAGCATACGTCGGTAAGCTATTTTTTTTTTTTTAAGACTAGGGCGTTTTGTCGATTTATTAAAGACACAAACTATGCTATTGGTAAAACGAAGAAATACTTTAGCCTCAGGTATACTTTCTAACGATCGGGATAATACCAAATCTAGAACATGAGCGTAACATGGATGAAATTGACCATTGGGCAAGTTCATTGACTTTTATTTGAACACCGCCCTCTCCATCGGACATCACTGTGGCACCATCATATGATTGCCCAACTACGTTTTCTTTGCAGCCGTATACCTCAAGAACATTAATTACGTGATTTGTCAAATAATTGCGTTACGATTTGAACTAACGTCGAAAAAGCCAAGAAATATCTCTTCTATTCCATCTTGTGAGATGTACCGTAAAACTGCACTTAGTTGTTCTTTGTGATTCACATCTGGTGTTTCGTCAATCATAATAGACACAAACCGAGCTTGACTAATTTAATTTGATGACCGATTTAATTTGATGTCTAATCACCGCAGCAATACAATGTATTAAATCTTTCTGAATATCGTTTGAGAGGCCCGAGAAAACAGGATTTTGTACATTTGTACATTGATCTAAATGTGAGTTCATCTGAGGGTTGTACTTAGCTCAATATAAGATAGTTTCTACATAATTGCCACGATTATCCGAGGTGCGTCTTTAATCCTGACCCCGGAATGCTAACTCTTGTTTACCTATAAGAATCACCGTATATAATCATATGTATTACCTAGAGAAGTTTCAATGCAATTTTAGTAAAGAGCCATTGAAATGTTTTCAAAAACCATCCTTACGCCTATAATCTATGTTCATAGATGGCATGGAGCGGCCTAGCTCGATAAATTTTTGTTAAGTTAATCTACTAATCTCATTTGTTTCCTTCAGAAGGAAATCTGTCAAGCAACACTCTGAATCTATACTTAATAACGACATTTTTATTGTAATAAAAATGGCTCTAAATCAAATATATTCAAACCCTTCAAAATCTTAAACTTATTGCTAACAAACTTCCCACTTTTTTTATATGCATTTTTTTACAAGAAATTAATTTCTTTACCCGAATTTACATTAGGTCAGTACCAGCCAACTGAATTTGCAAATAAAAAACAAAAAGATTGCGATTCCAGAAAAAATACTCCATAAGCCGATATTTTCCAGCCTATGTCCCTCAAAAGAGAGCGTGTGTTAGACAGAGAATAACCAACCCCGAAAAGCACAAAGGAAAAAGATTGAAAAAACTAAAAGCTTGCCTTCTACTAAATAAACTCCACTGGAATGCGTAATGTTCTAAAAGGGGAAATACCTTTTCTTCTCATAATGTGTATCATGTTTGTATAACTTGTATTGTATGTGTGTGTGTGAGTATAATCAAAGTATGCAGTGCTTCGTTGAAATTTGAAATTCGAAATTTGAAAAGGGACGCCAGTAGGAATCGTGTTATAGGGACCCCACGCCTCTGATAGACAGAAATAGGATTTAGGATTATTTCCATCATAATTGAGGGGATACTGAAAAAGGTGAGAACCTGGGCCTCTAATTGTGAACTTAGTCTTAACCCCAGTAACAATTTAGCTGACACCAGATAATGATCCGACCTACCAAGTGGGACAGAAACTTCGACAGTATTTTTATTTGGAAGATATATTAACAACAGGTCTAGCGTATTTTGATTATGACTGTTAATGTCAGGAATCTGTGTCGGCTTGTCGAGAAACTAATTTATGCTGTTCAACTCAGCAAAGAACTCTGAGTAACGACCTTTAGGTGTTGTTGGTCCAAAGCGACGAGGCCAACTATTGTTAAGGACATTGAAATCTCCCGAGAATTCTATATATGGACTCAGAGATTTGCTCGAGGTGTTTGAATGATAATTCTTTTTCTGAGTTCGGGCTTCTACTCGTATACAGGAGGCAGAAGTGAATTAATGTTTTCTGTTGATAAAATTTATCCAGAAGAATTGAATAGACTGGTCGGCTGAGCTAATGAATTGGGGATGCAGCTGAAAGCTCCCTTCGTTTTTTAAATAGAACACTACACCTCTATGGTACACAAATAAAGACACCAGTTTAACACCCGCTATGGCAAATTCACTGGGATCATTGTCATTGTGCAGCTAGGTTTCACTTAGTGCCATTACCGCTGGCTTGTGTTGGAATAAATGAGCAGCAACTGAAAAAACTTGATTTCTAACTCATGAATGTTAATTAACACGACCTCAAATACCTCCATTTAACGCTACAATATTTTTGTGTTGTAAAATCCATGGTATTCCGCCGGGGATAAAGTTAAAATTCAGATACAAATTCGCAGAATACTTACTTATTATTGACAGTAAGAACGATGGCCACAGAGTCCAAGACCACTAATTGATTCAGTCTCCCTGAATTTTTGAATTAATCTCTTCACAGTTGATGAAGTTAAATCACTATTCCGACAACATTTTGTACCAAAATTGCGAACTGTAGCTGCCAAACCTTGGTTATTTTTAATATATTGCTCAAGAATGAAAACACGTTGATCTTTCGTGTAGCACTTCATTTTTAATAACCCTGAACTGTCAGCTATCACGCTGACACCATTTACTTGTACATAGGGTTAAAACTACTTTATATAAAATTACTCTTATACAGGGTGCGGCAACATAATTTCCTTTTTTTGAAGGTGCGCCATTGTGGTGGCGGGGGCGTAGCGGAGTGGGAGTGGTTTTATCAGGCAAGTGTGGTTCAATAGTTTGTTCCCTCTCTCGGTCACTCGCCGTCATGCGTTGGATCCGTGTGGAGCGTGCGTTTCCCGTCGAGGCCTACTTTTCTAATGGAAGTTCTGTGATCGCAACCCAGCGCGCCCTTCGAAATCACTTCAATGTAGCCCCATTGGGCCCGGATCGGAAATCAATTGTTGTGGATGGCTACGTTCAGACAAACATTGAGGCAGTGAGAGCTTCAATCTTGCGATCCACATGGCGTTCTGCGCGATTTTTTTTTTCCCCCGACTTGATGAATTAGATTTTGGGGACATTTGGTTCCAACAGGACGGAGCAACGGCTCACACTTCAAGGGCACCAATGGCTGTTTTGTGGGAACACTTCCCGGAGCGCCTCATCTCAATTAGGGGCGATTTGTAGTGGCCAGCCCGGTCCCCCGATTTGAATCTTTGTGATTTTTTTGTTGGTTTTTTTTTTTAAATCCCGCGTTTATGTCAACCGTCCAAGGACCCTATAACATCTGAAGGCCAACATATGCGCGTCATGACAAACGCCAGAAATCAGTTCATTCAGTGTATGGGCAATGGGGGCGTCACCTACCTGATATGATTTTCAAAACTGTGTAAAACAAAACTTTAGATATGTACCTACATTATAAAAATAAAATTAAAAAAGGTTTGATTCATAAAATGGGTTTTATTGCGTTTTGAAAAAAAAGTTATGTTGCCGCACCCTGTACATGTACACTACGGGCCATAAGTTTGGAATCACCATGTGGTTTCATACAGATTTAAATTTTCTAAATTATGTGTTAATTGTGGAGAAGGTATTTAAAAATAAAAATAAAAATTGTAGACCCAACCATTTTACGCAAAATTGGCGTTATTTGAAACAGCCTAATTTTGCATAAAACACTCAGAATTAATTTGCAGCTAAAAATAATTTTTTGTGCTCAATATACAAAATTAATTTGTTTTAGATTAAATTTTTAACGTTCCCTTTTTATATTTCTCTATTTAAAAAAAAACTTTGAAATATAAATTTAAATCAGAAATAAGAGCATTACCACTCTTCATTCAAACATAAACAAGCTCACATTAGAACGATAAAATGGTAAAAATTAAGCAATTGAGCGCTCAGAAGAGAGCTGTAATTATATTTTTTCATACGCAAGGCGATATATTAAGAAATATTGCTAAAAAAGTGATAGTTTCTTATAAGGGAGTGCATAGCAGCATCAAGCGCTTTAAGGAAACCATTAGTTTAATAAATCGCAAAAGATCAGGGAGACCTAAGTTAACCACAGATATTGAAGACAGGAAGTTCATAAGCATATCAAATAGAAATCGTCGTTTTACAGATCTCCAAATACGTGCGGACCTGAATAAGAGCAGAGAGGTAGACACCTGTTTTTCCTATCTTAAAAGGTAGGATAGCTGTGCGAAAACTATTGCTTTGACCTCAAAATCTGACTAAACGATTACTGTGGGCCAAAGAGCATAGAAGTTAGCCGATCGAGGACTGGAGCAAAGTTTAATGGACTGACGAGTCGAAATGCGGGTTTTCGGCACAAAAACACGGGTCTACTTTAGGCGATCTGACCAACAAAAAATTGTTACAGGGCTGTGTTGTGCCAACTGTAAGGCACGGAGTTGGTTCCACCATGGTATTGCTCCCATTGAGTTGGTGACATAATCTGTATCGATGGAATCTTAAACAAAAAAGGGTACAAGGAAATCCTGGACCATAACACCATACCATCTGGACTGCGATTAATTGGCCACAATTTCATTCTGCAGTAAGATAACGATCCAAAACACAGACCAAAGTTATGCAGAGGGTTTTTGGCAGCTGTGCTACGAAATATGGTTTGACCTGCGCAGTCCCTAGATTTGAAGACGATAGAGCTCTTATGAGAAGAGCTTGATCAGAAGGATCGTCAATCATGTCCAACATCCAAAGATCACTTTCTTTTTTTTTTTTTTTTTTTAAAAGAAATTTTGAAATTCCGAAGCACTCAGACTCAGTTTTCCGGGCTCGAACCTGCACAGGTAATAAGCGAACATTCTACCCACTAAACCGTTATCACCGTGATGGACACTTCTTAATGATGCATGGAATAGCGTTTCAACCGAAACTATAAGCAAATTGGTTTCTAGGATGCCCAGGCTATGTGCAGCGGTCATAAAAGTCAAAGGTGGATATTTTGACGAAAAGAAGGTTTAATTAAATGTACTATTTTTTTTTGTTTTACTAAAGTAAATTTTGAAATTTAAGTTTGATGTTAATAAACATAAATGGCATACTTTAAAAAAAAAAATTGTATTATATTTATTCTTTATTATGTCAACATATTAAGAAAAACAAAACAAAAAAAATAAAATATGGAAATGGGGTGGTGATTCTCCTGCAATGTATGTACTCCCTTTTTAAATAGATACAATTTGTTCTACTAAATTTTAATATGAACTCTTCACTCAGTAAGTGTGTCTTTTATAATCCCTACTAGTAGGTATGTGTTTATCTCAAATGGTATCCAGAAAGAGTCTTTTTGGTATCTCGAAAGACACTATGGTGGTGTTCGATTACCACACTACTATGTATGGGATTTTAACTCCACTAAAACCACATTTTACCATGTCCAATCTATGTAAGGTCGACGAATGAGTTTAATTTCCTTTATTATCAAAATAAGAATTTATTCTGGGAATTATTAACATTCGAAATAAATTCCCATAGCTTTATGGGATAAACGCTCGTGCAGCTTGGCTCTTCTCAATCGTCTAGTATTATCACGTAGATTTAGCACGGTCTCCATTTCGAAGTTAGCATTAGTGTACAATCGCTGATTGTAAAGTACAGCGTGCTTCCTTACGACTTCCGTTACCGTATCATTTTGGAAGTCGTATATACCATAGAGTATTTATAATTCCACGAAGGAATGTTTGAAATATTCGAGCATTCGTCTTCTTTGTACATCCCAATAATTAGATGCCATAAGTCCAACGTATTTAATTACGCAGCTAAAGTAATGTAAGTTAAGATTTATTTTAAGTTTTACTTATATATATATATAATATAGGTATAAGGCAAAATAATGTTTTCTTAGTATCTATTATAGTTAAAAAAATTAAATGAAATAAATAAAAAACTTAAGTTGGGTTACGTCGAAAGACATAGTTTTCAGTATTAGCTTAGAGCGCACACATAGGACGCTAACATAATGTAAAATGCGCGCTACGGCTCGAGTAGATAAAACGATATTCTGTGAAATTTATTTCTTTATTTTCTAGTCTATAGAACAATTTAAGTTCACACTATACTATTCTTCGCAAATTCTTTTCTTACAGGGTCTCTTTCCTCTCAAATCACTTTATCTCCTTTCAATTGCTTAATTCACAAATCCAAACTAATTACTTCTTCTTGTTAACTCTCAACTTTCATTTTATCACACACTCACAACTTCGCCCATTATCACTTTTCCAATCTCTTCGTGCGGTTCAAAACCGACTGCGTGGTCTCGATCGCCATCTGTCCTTAAATAGCCGCATTTCTAATAGCCAGAAACTTCTAGCAAATTCTTCGACCACTGGAACAAGAAAATTCTGATGTACTAATTCCAAGATGACAGCTGCAGCCAATAATCTCGTGTGGTTATAATTCTCTTGCGGTTATATTCTCTTATCCGTGACGTCGTCTTAGACATCATCCATCTCTTATCGTGTACATGAACTATGAAGACTAACCGCAGACACGAACCCCGAATGAAAAGACACTTTGGAATGGGCTGTAGGAGCGTAGTTATTATTATGTTACAATAATTTAGAATAACATATTCTCGCTGTTTGTCAATAGATGGCTTCACCAGTAAGTGCTGTGTAGCGACCTCATTCGCTAGTTACTTGGAGATGGCGCGAAGATCACTTCAGATAAAAATGTGAATTGCCAACCGGCAAGAGCGAAAGAGAGAAGAATATTATCCTTTACTTTAGGTTTTTCGAAGGATTTCCAGTTCCTTCGGCGTAATTAGATTTGTACCTTGAATTATTTTTTTGTGGAGAAATAAAGATTAAGTTTTATTTTTGTTGAGTTGTTAAACTATGCTGACTCGTCCTTTTCAGGACGCCCCATAGTCTTCAACCACTACAGCTGGTCGATTTTGACATATCCAAAACGTTATGAACCGAGCTTAGACATATTGTAGCATAATAATAACTACGCCCCTAAAAGTATGATGCAACAAATTCCGAAGTGTCTTCATTCTGGCAGAATTTTGGTTCGAAGTGTCCTTTCATTCGAGGTTCGTGTCTGCGGTTTCCACAGTTCATGTCTACGAAAGAGACGGATAATATCACGGATGAGAGGGAATTATAACTGCAAGAATGATTGTCATCTTGGAATTTCTCTTGTTCCAGTGGTTGAAGAATTTGTTAGAAGTTTCTGGCTATCAGAAACTTCTGCTATATAAGGACAGATGGCGATCAAAAAGGGGGCAGTAGTTTCTAAACTGTGGCGAAGAGATTAGAAAAGTGATAGTGGGCGAAGTTGTAATTTTGTGATAAATTGAAAGTTGAAATTTAACAAGAAGAAGTAATTAGTTTGGATTTGTGAATTAAGTAATAGAAAGGAGATAAAGTGATTTGAGAGGACAGAGACCTTGTAAGAAAAGAATATTGTAATATGCGAGCTACGGCTCGAGTAGATAAAACAATATTCTGTGAAATTATTTCTTTATTTTCTAGTCTATAGAACAATTCAGGTTCACACTATACTATTCTTCGCAATTCTTTTCTTACAAGGTCTCTGTCCTCTCAAATCACTTTATCTATTTTCTATTACTTAATTCACAAATCCAAACCAATTACTTCTTCTTGTTAAATCTGAACTTTCAATTTATCACAAAATTACAACTTCGCCCATTATCACTTTTCCAATCTCTTCGCCACAGTTTAAAAACTACTGCTCCTTTCTCAATCGCCATCTGTCCTTATATAGCAGAAGTTTCTGATAGCCAGAAACTTCTAGCAAATTCTTCGACCACTGGAACAAGAGAAATAATTCTTGCAGTTATAATTCCCTTTTATCCCTGATATTATTCGTCTCTTTCGTTGACATGAGCTGTGGAGACTTCGTCCCAGACACGAACCTCGAATGAAAGGACAGTTCGAACCAAAATTCTGCCAGAATGAAAAGTCACTTCGGAATTTGCTGCATAAACGTAGGAGCGTAGTTATTATTATGCTACACTGCCCCCCTCTTAGACGTGTTCGTCCCGAACAAGTGCATCCTCATTTCGGCCATTGTATCGACTCAGTCGGTCCACATGAACCACTTTCATTTTGGCCTTCGGTCCTCGCTGGATGCGGTAGACAACATCATTGATGCGGGTTACTATTCTGTAGGGACCTTCCCAGTTCCGCTGTAATTTAGGTGATTTCCCCTTTTGGCGATGGGGATTATACAGCCACACCAGATCTCCTTCCTGGAATCCTGACGTTGTTGCCTTGGCATCATACCTGGTCTTCATGCGGTCGCTCGTCATCTTAATCTGGCTTCTGGTCCTTTGGTGTATGTCCCTAAGCCTTTCCCTAAGGTCCGCCACGTACTCTTCTTCATTTCTGGGCTCATTGGTAGGAGATCCAAATTTTACCTCACTGGGTAAACGAGCTATTCCACCAAATAAGATTTCGAACGGCGTATGTCGAGTAGTGCTATGCACGGCACTTCTATAGGCCATCAAAAACAAGGGAATCTGCCGGTCCCAATCCCGTTGGTAGTCACCTACGACCTTCGAGAGATGTTCGTCCAAAGTCCTATTGAAACGCTCCACCATACCGTCCGACTGTGGATGAAGCGGGGTTGTCCTTGTCTTTTTGATTCCGAGTAGTTGACACATCTCTTGGAAGATTCTTGACTCGAAGTTCCGCCCTTGGTCAGAATGCAATTCCAAGGGCACACCGAATCTGCTAACCCAATTGTAGACGATCTGCTCCGCCACGGTTCTGGCTTCCTGGTTAGGGATCGGAAACGCTTCCGGCCACTTACTGAAGTAGTCCATCACTACGAGTATATACCGATTACCATTGTCGGTTTCCGGAAAGGGCCCTGCGATGTCAATGGCGATTCGTTCGAAAGGTGCTCCCACGTTGTATTGGTGCATCTTACCTCGAGTTTTGATTCTCGGACCCTTGCTAGCTGCACACACGTCGCATTTTCTGCACCAGTCTTCGATATCTTCCTTCGCTTTTAACCAATAAAAACGTTCTCGTACTTTTTCTAGCGTCTTATTCACTCCCAAGTGGCCTCCGGACGCCCGCCATGCATTTCCTGTAACACCTCCTTGACCCTCGTCCGCGGTACGACAAGCTGCATTACAAACGACTTTCCGTCGGAGGATTCCCATTTTCTTCTCAGAACACCTTCTTGGACATGGAGGGAGTCCCACTGCGCAAAATATGCCTTTAAGGTCGGGCTTCTGTGAGAGATGTTCTGATGATCCGGTTTCTCCATGTTCTCCTTCCAGGCCAGAATCGGCTCGATATCCGGGTCTTCCTTCTGAGCGTTCCGGATCTCATCTACGCTCCAGCCGGCAATAGGTTCGGCTCTCATTCTTTGGATGGAAACCAGCTCCCGTTCTTCCTGACGCGCACAATGTTTACAATCCGTTCTGCATGGTCTCCGGGACAGTGCATCCGCATTAGAGTGGAGTTTTCCTTTACGATGCTGTATTTCGTAGTCGTAGATTTGCAGCCTTTCGATCTATCTTGCGACCTGACCCTCAGGACTCTTGAACTGTAATAGCCATTTTAAGGCTGCATGGTCTGTGCGAAGAACGAACTTCCTCCCATAGAGGTATTTGTGAAAATGCTTCGTAGCCAAGATCAAAGCTAGAAGTTCCCGCCTTGTCACGCAGTAGTTCCTTTCTGGCTTAGAGAGCACCTTGCTGAAGTACGCAACCACCTTCTCTTGGCCCTCATGCACCTGGGAGAGTACGGCTCCTACCCCGACATTACTAGCATCTGCATCCACAATGAACGTTTCCCCGGGAGTGGGGTAGGCTAGTATCGGGGCATCGAATAGCCGTTGTTTAAGTGCCTCGAAGCTCTTCTCGCACTCAATTGACCATTTGAATTGTTTCCCCTTCTCCGTCAACTGGTGCAGGCTCTTTGCGATCCCGGCAAAATCCTTCACGAACCGTCTGTAGTAGGTGGCTAGGCCCAGGAAGCTCCTTAGTTGGTGTTTGTCTTTGGGGACTGGCCAGTTTTTCACCGCTTCGAACTTTTCTGGATCGGTTCTCACTCCTTTCGCTGAAATTATGTGTCCCAGGTACTTGACTTCAGCTCTAAACAGGGCGCACTTCTTGGGGTTGAGCTTCAGGTGGGCACTTCGAAGCCTTTGAAACACATCCCTTAGATTGTCTCGGTGTTGCGCGAACGTTTTTCCTACGACGATGACATCATCCAAGTATACCAAACAGGTTTTCCATGTTAACCCTTGCAGGACACATTCCATCAATCGCTCGAAAGTCGCCGGAGCATTGCAAAGCCCGAATGGCATTACCGTGAATTGCCATAGCCCATTTCCTGCGGTGAAGGCAGTTTTCTCCCGGTCTTCTGGATGGATCTGTACCTGCCAGTAGCCACTCTTCAGGTAGAGGGTGGAAAACCATTGGGCTCCTGATAGTGTGTCCAGCGTATCGTCAATCCGTGGCAGAGGATAGCTATCTTTCTTGGTGACGTAATTGAGCTGCCGATAGTCCACGCAGAACCGCGTGCTGCCATCTTTCTTCTTAACCAGTACAACCGGTGATGCCCACGGACTTTTGGAACTTTCAATCAGACCTTCTTTCTCCATTGCCGACACCATCTCTGCAACTTCTGTCTGCTTTGCCAATGGAAGGCGCCTAGCAGGCTGACGAATTGGTCTAGTATCACCAGTGTCTATTCGATGTTGTACCAGGTGTGTTCGGCCGTACTCATTGATAAGATTCTCTGCCATAGTTCGCTGCTCCTGATTCAGCTCACTGGACTGGAGAATCGTCTCTCTCGTTTCCGCTATCCAAGATGATGAGAGAGGTTTTGGAGCATCACGTTCAGATATTGTCGCGACGGCGGTAATCGGCGTGCATTTTCCAGTCACCTCCCCTCGCCTTAGTTTGACAGTGTGCGGTCTTGCGTTCAAAACTCTCACTGGAACCATGGTGTTCTTTGGTTCGACTAACGTCTTTCCCACGATGTAGTCTTGAGAATTCTTCTCTGGGTCTGGTTCTACTATGTAGAATCGGTGGCTCCCAAGATCACCTTCTAGCTTCGTCCAAATGATTGTCTCCGAAGACGGCGGCAAAACTTCGTCTTTGCTGATGACTGTCCTGAGAGTTACGGCATTCTCGTTTTCGTACACCATCGGAATCTCCACATTTCGATACCTCAGTACCTGCATCCCGATGTCCAAGATTACTTCATTTTCTTTCATGAAGTCTATTCCGATGATGCACTCGTCGCATATATCTGCCACCAGAAACGCATGGGAGAACGCCAGTCCCGCCAGAGTTATCGTAAGACGAACTTCTCCAAACACCTTCGCCATTTCCCCTGTTGCAGTCTTCAGGCAGTAGCTGTTGGTGTTGTGCAGCCAGGAGCTTCTGACGATATTTCTTCTTACAATGGAGGCAGTGGCACCTGTGTCGATGGTGGCTACGCACTTCTTCTTGTTGATTAGTGCCTCCACTGTCAGGCTCTTGTTACCCCGTTTGGTTTGCGAAACTTGAATGGTGGTCCTGGGTGCCTCGATTCCAGTAACCAACTTCTGCCCCGCGAAGTTGGTCCTTACGCATTTCCCGACTGCTGGTTTTGGGAAGTCTGACTGACAGGATGGATGTTATCACCGCCAGATGCTTCCTCTCTGCTTCTCCTACTTCCGCAATGTGGACAATTTCTTTGTCTAGGTGCACTTCTGCACTGCCGTTGTAGGTGTCCGGTTTGGTTGCAATTCCAGCAACGGATTTGACTTCCGCGGGCTTTGTCTTCATCCATGATGGCTGTTCTCTGGCATGAGCATTCCACGACGGACATTTCCCTGACACGGTGTATTCCCTGGTATGCTTGGCCCGCAGCCTTCATTGACAAAGCGAATGCCAATGCCTCGGGGAGTGTTCGCTTTTCAGCCATCCTTACAGCCATTTGCAGTTGTCTGTCCTCTATGGCCTGAATAAAAGCTTCCACCGCCATTTCGTTGATAAGCTCCTCACCGGCTTTAGGGTATGAAAGATGGGCTAGTCGCTCTATATCCGCTTGCAACTGTTGGAGCGTTTCCCCCCTTTTCTGGACTCGACTACGCAGCTGAACCCTGTACACCTGCTGCATGTGTTCATCCCCAAACCGCATCTCGATCGCCTGAACCAGAGAGTCGTAGTTCTGCTGTTTATCTTCCGGGATGGCCTGCAAGAGCTCCGCAGCTGGACCCCTCAGTGCAAGTGTGAGTGCAATGGACTTCTCTTCATCGTCCCAGCTATTGGTCATTGCGGCCGCTTCGAATTGCCTTTTATAAATTGGCCATGATGTTTGACCATCGAAGATAGGAGGCTGCATCTCCTTTCTTCTCAGACCGTCAGTGGAATATTCCCGTGCTTTCTGTCTCTTCACTTTGCTGAGCTCCTTGGCAAGATTTTCGACTTGCTTTCCTACTATCTCGAATTGCGTATCCACTTTTTCAAACTGAGTCTCTATCTTCCCGAACTGAGTTTCATGTTTCTCAAAATTTTCATCGAATCTAGTTTCGACTTTTTCGAGTTGCGTCTCGACCTTCTCGATTTTCTCTTCGATCACTTCGAATTTGGATTCCAAGTTCTTGTTTTGCTCATCAAGTTTACTTTCCAGAGCATCTAGAGAATTCTTTTGTTCGTCCATTGCTTTCTTTTGTTCGTCCAGCTTAAGTTCTATAGAATTCCTTTGGTCTTCTATTGCTTTCTTTTGTTCGTCCATGACTAACTTAAGTTGCAGGAGCAGACTCGTTATACCCGGGTCGGCTGCTGTATTTGCTGGTTCCTCTTCCACGTCGAACTCTACGTCGTGCGGATTTTCACCTTCCTGCGTTACTGCTTCTTCCAGATGGATCAGCAGGGCATCTTTTCCGCCAGTTGTGTCGAGGTTCCGCTTACTGAGTTCTGCCTTTAGTTGAATTATAGTTAGTTTTCCCAATTTGCGACCCATTTTGCGCAACTAATTAACTCAACACAGAAATCGTTTTTTTTTTTTTTTGCTTGTGCAATTTCACACCACGGAAATAGTTATTCACAGAATAAGTTTTATCCCGCTTCTGACACCAATGTAATATGCAAGCTACGGCTCGAGTAGATAAAACAATATTCTGTGAAATTATTTCTTTATTTTCTAGTCTATAGAACAATTCAGGTTCACACTGTACTATTCTTCGCAATTCTTTTCTTACAAGGTCTCTGTCCTCTCAAATCACTTTATCTCCTTTCAATTACTTAATTCACAAATCCAAACTAATTACTTCTTCTTGTTAAATCTCAACTTTCAATTTATCACAAAATTACAACTTCGCCCATTATCACTTTTCTAATCTCTTCGCCACAGTTTAAAAACTACTGCCCCTTTTTGATCGCCATCTGTCCTTATATAGCAGAAGTTTCTGATAGCCAGAAACTTCTAGCAAATTCTTCGACCACTGGAACGAGACAAATTCTGTAATTCCAAGATGACAATCATTTCGTGCAGTTATAATTCTCTCTTGTTCTCTTTTGTTGCTGTGGAGACTTCATCGCTGACACGAACCTCGAATGAAAGGACACTTCGAACCAAAATTCTGCCAGAATGAAAAGACACTTCAGAATTTGTTGCATCATACTTTTAGGGAGCGTAGTTATTATTATGCTACAATACTAATATAAAAATAGAGAATGCCATGGATAAATACGGAAGAGTAAGGGATGCTAAATTGACGGATGATGTCGAACTGAAGGCATTTTTCGGTATCCTCTATATGGCTGGTGCTTTGAAATTAGGAAGGACAAGCTGCGGTCAGATTTTTGATCACAAAAATCATACTGGTGTTGAGGCAATTTACTTGACGATGTCCTCACAACGATTCGAATTTCTGCTCAAACATTTACGCTTCGATAACATTCGTGACCACAGTGTTCGTGCTAAAATTGACAAATTGGCCCCAATACGGGAAATCTTAGATTTGTTCATCATGAATTCTCAACAATATTTTATTCCAAGCGCCGAGATGACATTAGATGAACAGCTGCTTGCCTTTAGAGGACGCTGTTCATTCAAGCAATACATTCCTAGCCCACCCTTGAAATATGGTGTGAAAGTATTTGCACTTGTCGACGTTCACTATCCATATACATACAATTTGGAGATTTATCCAGGCAAACAGCCTGAAGGACCTTTCAACCAAAGTAATGAACGTTCTGAAGTAGTGAAGAGACTAACACGTCCTGTTTTGGGTAAGAACCGAAACATCACTATGGATAATTGGTTTTCATCACTCAATGTTGCCAAAGAGCTTTTCGAAAACCAAACAACGATGGTTGCTACCGTAAGGAGAGATAAAAGAGAAGTTCCAAAAGAGTTTCGAGTAGCCAGAGGACATCCTTTGTACAGTTCAAAATTTGGTTTTCACAGTCCGTATACACTGGTATCCTACGCATAGGAGAGAAACGAAAGCCTGAAATGATCACGTATTACAACCGCACAAAAATCGGCGTGGATCTGGTGGACAAAATGTGTTCGCTCTATGACGTGTCTAGGAATTCAAAACGATGGCCTGTAACTGTGTTTCATGATTTACTCAATCTAAGTGCTCTAAATGCTCTATGCATATATTCAGCGAACAAAAACTTTGAAAATATTATTCGCCGGGAATTTCTCATTTCCCTTTCCCTAGCATGGATGAAACCACTTGCTCACCGTCGAATACAACAGAAATCATTGCCTAGGGCTCTAGCATTCAAGATAAAAGACTTTCTAGACATTCCTCAAGCAAATATTCTGCCGTCAAGCTCAGCATCACCACGAAGTAGTTCTTTGGGTCGCTGCTATGAATGCGGAAGAGCACGCAATAAAAGCACTCGCCGATCATGTACCGCATGTCAAAAATTCGTTTGTCCTGACCATTCCAAGTACATATGTTCATCATGCTTGGAAACAAGTAATTAGTTTATAGATTTTTAGTTTATTTAAGAACAGACCTGAATTTGAAACTAAAGTTCCTTTTTTTCTACAAGAAATCCGAAATTTTTATTTTTTTAATTTATTTTTTTTTTTTTTTTTTGTATTATGAAGTAATAATTTATGTTTTTTATCTTTAAGTAATATGTAATTGCATTTTGCAGCAAAATAAATTTGGAAAAATTAAAGCATACGGGTTTTACTTTAATTTTAAAATCTATTACGTATGTAATCCGCGCGATGACTGGTGTGACTTTTTGGTGCGCGACGACTGCAGGGTTAAAATCATAATAACATTTAATTTTTTAGTCCAAAAGCTAAAATATATTTAAAAGGCGAGAAGGGCCTTATTCTTCTTTATATATTAACTAGCTGACCCGGCGAACTTCTTACCGCCTCAGAATCAATACATGTTGTGTTAACTTATTAGCTGAATTAAATTCAGTTTTTTATTAAGATAAAATGAATACTCAAAATGAATTAAGTTCAAAAATGTACAAAAATCAAAAAGAAATATATTTTAATTACATTGAATTGAATGTAATTCACGTGGCAGCAAGGCATTTGCTTTATTGAAGTGAATCAAAATGATTCGCGTAGCATTGTTGCACCACTTTTTGTTAAACTATTTGCTGGATGGGTTGCACTCGGGTCGATTCCCTTCATTGAAGCACCTAGTGATATACGACATTTTTTGTTTTGTTGTCAGGTGCGAGAACGAACAAAGCGGATGGTTTGCCGACACGCCATTTTGTTGCATAGATATTGGTTGCCTTGGGTCTGTGCTGGCATGCTAGTTCCCTCCTTAGCTCGTCGGTGGGCGTGGGACTTGACCCTTTTGCCATTGCAACAAAAAAAAATTATCATGCCAGTCTATCTACGTCGAGGTGATTTTGACGCGGCGAGAAATTTTTCTTCACCCTCCCTACCATTGCTACTATACTCGCCTAAGTAGCCCCTTAAGCCGCCATCTTTCACTTCCTACTTATCTTCGCCATCATCATCCTTCCCTATCCATCCATCCTCATCCTTTTACGCGTTCCCTCAAACAAATTGACCAATATTAAAAGTATTATGCATCAAATAGACTTTGTTCCGGGAAATACAGAGTTTCACTGTAGGCTATACCGGTTACCTCAGAAACATGAGGAGGAGTTATGGATTCCGAGATGGAAGCTCAGGGAATTATTAGTATATCTAAAACTGGGTATGCCTCGCCAGTGGTTATAATAGCCAAAAAGCCTAATGCTAATGGTGAAGTTAAATACCCAATGTGTGTCGATTACAGAAAACTTGACGAGATTACTGTCGATGACATTTTTGCCTTGTCCAACATTGAGGGAATTCTTACAAAGTTCGGACGATCGCAGTATTTTTCAACACTGGATCTTGCGAAGGGCTATCATCAAATATTGATGAGGCCGCAAAACATACATTAGACATCATTTATACCGGCGAATGGGTCTATATGAATATGTAAGGATGCCGTTTTGGGCTAAAAAATGCCTCGGCTACGTTCCAGCGTCTATTAAATAAAATTCTAAGGAGGATTCTAAGGAAATTTGAATTATCTATTTGGACGATATTTTAATTTTCTAAGAACTTTATTTTCAAAAGTTTTGTAGGATGTTTCTATTGCTTTTCCTGGTACAACCCCATAGTTGTAGACCATACGTTCATACTGGCTTTAGCATTTGCTTATAGATAGGCTCAACTTCGAATGTTTTCCGAGTAGCCAGTACATTTGTCGGTATTTGTTTTGGAGCTCGTCGCGTTTCTTTTTTACGTGCGATTTCCATTTATGCTTAACATCTAGAGTCATTCCTAGATATTTTGCTTTGTTCGCATACGGTATTTGAGCCGAGTTTAAATATGCAGGTAATCTGTCCACTTTTTTGTAGGTAAAGTTGACGTGATTAGATTTGCTTTCGTTCAGCAAAATACGCCAAGAATTCGTCCAAGCGTGGACTTTATTAATAGTATGTCGCAGCTTTTCAGTTGCTGTTTCAATTGTATCGCCCGTTGTGAATAATGTCATACCGTCCGAAAAGTGGCGACGACGCAGTTTCCTGCGGGATATCACGCGTGTGGAGTACATATAGACTTGTGGGACTCTGCCCGCAATCTGCTTGAAGTCAGAGTAATCATTTCCGTGCCTAACACGAAAAAGTCTTTAGGTGGGGTACGATCGTAAGTTTAGAAAGAGTTGTCTTGGCAGTAGTAGTTGCAATTTGTACTCTAAGCCTTCGTGCCAAGCCTTATGGAAAGCTTGTGAGACGTCAAGAAATACACCACAACAAATTTTTTTTTCTTCGTGAGTTTTCTCAATCACGTCAGTTATTTTGTGGACTTGGTCGATTGTTGTATGTTTGACTCTAAATCCAAATTGATGGTCAGGAAGGAGACGTCTTTCGTTGATTACGGGTTGTAGTCGTTTAGGAAGTAGTTTTTCGAGTATTTTAGAGATAACTCATTCAGAGGTTTGCCTGGCTTCTGGACAATTATAATCTCGGTGACTTTCTATTGTCTCGGAAATATAGCAGTTTGATAAAAGCTTTATTCGGCTATTCCTTGGCCACCTGCGCCCATATCAAGTCGTAATCCGGTGCTTTTCTCGTCTTTAGATTTTTAATCACTTCCATCAGTTCGATCAATGCAACTTTTTTTTAAAGTTGTCAGATGTCGTGACTGGGAAGTCGGGCGTTATCAAAGATTCGTCGAATGGCTTAAAGGTTTCGTCTAAGTGCAAAGCAAAAAGTTCTGCCTCTTCTTTGTTGCTCTTGGCCCAATTTCTATCGTTTTTCCGAATTGGTAGCGCTTGTATTTAAGGTTTCCCGATGTCTTTTAGCGCTTTCCAAAGTGAATAATTTGATTGTCTTTCAGCGGAGCGATTTTCAAGGTACGACGCTATCTTCTTTCTTTTAAATTCCCGAATACTGTTTCTAAGGCGATTGCATAGTCGGTTAAGGACCTTTTCATGCTGCGGTGCACGAGTGATTTGCCATTTCTTTCGTGCTTTTCTTTTCTCCCTCACCAGTTCAATGATAATCTTATAGCGTCTAGAAGGATGGTTTCTCCATGCCGCTCTTTGGATTGCTACCACGAAACGATCAACTTCGTCCCTTCCGTTCATAAGGTGTTTTAGTTGATACATTTAAGGCGATATTTGTTTCGCAATCATTTCTAAAGCCCTCCCAGTTTGTTCTATTGCTAGTAAGTCTTGGAGGTCCTTCTTTCTTGATCAAGGCTTCACCAAGTAATAAAATTACCAGAGAGTGGTTAGAAGAGAGATCAAACCTTTCTTCGACTGTAATAAACTTCTCGTAAATGCCTTTTGAAACGAAAAAATCGATAAGATCGGGAATTTTTGTTGAGTTGGTTGGCCAATAGGTGGGTTTTCCTTTTGAATAAAAACAACAACCGAATACATTTGCCACTTCGTGGAAAATTTTTCCTCAAGAAGATGTACATCGTGAATCCCAGAAAGTGTGCTTCGCGTTGAAATCTCCACCAATAAGGAAATTTGAACACCCAGGGCATTAAAGAAACGAGAGTAGTCGTCCTTTTCGAGCGAGCATCGCGGTGGACAGTGAACAGACGCTATATTGTAGCTCAAGTATTTATTTTTATCCCTTACCGCGCACAATTTAAGTTTTTCCAGCTCTAATGTTTATATCGACCGAGTGTTCGATGGTAGTTTTAATGAATAAGGACGAACCGCCCCGCGCTCTATCAGAAGGATGATAGCCGTAATAACCAGCGTAACCTCTTATCTTTATTTACGATTCCCTTGTTAGATGAGTTTCGGAGATCAAACATATGTATGTCGATATTTACTCTCATTAGACAAATTTGTAATTCGTTTGATTTTTGTAAAATTTTTTTTTTTCTATTTACGCTGGGAGGTGGTAATCTTCAAAATACAAAACTGGGCCTCAGTAACAGTGTGAGATTTTTACCTACTAACCCCTTCTCCCTTCTTCCCGTTTTCCCTACGGTACCGCTGTCTTGGCATTTCATCGCAGGGCGGGGAGGAGCCAGCCTTCCACTTATTGCACCTAGTCGTTAGACCAATCAGCAATTTGTCTTTCATATCTTAAGGTGTTTATGATAAGTATTCATCTTTGGACGATTAAATATTGTTTTAGCTTTTTGTATTTATTTTTTTGTTTTTTTTCTACCTAAACCTGTTGAACTAGGGTTTTACTCTACTTAATCTCCTAGTCAGATTGCTAGTATTTAATAGTTCCGACATTTCTTAATTTATGTGATTGAGAAGTCTAAGTTTGTGTCTATTAGCTACTTTTTTGACTTCGTCTTCAATCATTTCAATTTCTAGATCTCTATGCAGATTAGTGTTTCTTATGTACCATGGTGCATTTACTATATTCCATAGTACTTTATTTTGAAATGCTTGTATTTTCTGCAAATTGGTTTTGCATATGCATGCCCATAGTTAGAGCCCGTAGGGCCATACTGGTTGTAGAATTTGCTTATAAAGCAGTAGTTTATTGTAATTGGACAAACAAGAGCATTTCCCTATAAGCCAATACATTTTACCGTAGCGTATGTTCAGTTCTTATCTTTTTTTCTTTACATGCGCTTTCCAGCGCAGTTTTGCATTAGGTACCTGGCTGTGTTTGCGTATTCTACTTCATTATCATTTATTATTACTCGGATGTGCGGAACATTTTTATTTGTAAAGTTGATATGGACCGACTTTAGGTCATTTAATTTAATCTGTCATTTTTTGGTCCATTTTGATATATTATTCACTGCCTTCTATAGCTTTTTCGTCGCTACTTCGACAGTTTCTCCCATAGCAAGGATAGCAGTATCATCTGCAAATGTCGCCACAGTTGTTTCATCACTAAATCGGAAGTCACTGGTAAGATAAGAGATATAATGCAGGGCCTAGCACACTGCCTTGTGGTACACCAGCTTCTATTTTTCTCAATGTGTAGTAGTCATCTCCTTGTTTGACTCTAAAAAAATCGTTGTAATATACTTATAAGACAATAGGATTTCTGAGTATTCCTTTGGTATATGCTTTTACAATTTATGTATCAGTCCTTTGTGCCATAATTTATTGAAAGCTTGAGCTATATCAAGTAATACAGTAGAGCATATCTTTTTTTCTTCAAATGCTTTTTCGATTTTATCAGTTATTCTATGCACCTGATCAATCGTGGAGTGATTATTTCTAAAACCAAATTAATGGTTTGGGATTAGCGATTTTTCTTCAAGTATTTTACGAGTATGTAGACGTTTAATCAACATCTTTTCAAATTGTTTGGACAACATAGGCAGAATCGATATGGGGCAGTAGGAGGTGACTTCACTAGGTAGTTTCCCTGATTTTTGTATCATAATTACCTCCGCGACTTTCCACATGCTAGGTACATACCTTATCCTGAATACAGCATTTATAATCTGTGCTAGTTTCTTTAAGCCTTTTTTGGGAGTTGCTGATATCAAGTCAAATCCTGGGGCATGTGCCCCAGGAATGTGTGCAATTGGCCTCTTAATTTTCTTTGTTGCCTTCCAGAGTGAGTATTCGGTACTAGCATCATTCGTAAGATTAGTAAGGGATTTTTTAAAAGGCTCATTTTTCAATTCTCTTATCGATCTTTTAAGCTTACTGCTTAGATTATTCAGTGTTGTTTTGTCGCTGGGCGCCCTTGATTGTTGCCAATGTTTTTTAGCTCTTCTCTTTTCCGCAAGCAGCTTTTCGGATATTAACTGTAAATATCTGAACAGCCTTTTCTAATCGGTCTTCTGTCTCAATTGTTTCTGAGAGCTGAATACTATCCTCTAGATTCTGTCTAAAGTAGTTCCAATCAGTCATCTTATTAGTTAGTTTCGGGCTGTTTTCTTTGCTAGTGATTTTATCGCCAAGTGTTAAAAGTATTGTGGAATGATCTGAGTCTGGTCCTTCTTCTACTATTATAGTTTTTTACGAGATATTTTTTTTAACGAAAAAGTCGACAAGATCTGGGGTTTTCTTCTTATCTGTTTAGGATTTGAAATATGTAGCTGGTAGCAACAAGTCCATACGCTCAGCATCAACCTGTTTTCGTCATAATAACTCATCATCGACACCGGTACCCATGCAGATAACAGAGCAGTTGACGAGAAGCCGTAGACGAGAGTGGGTCAATTAATATATTCTGCTAAATTTAACCTTTTTATATAGTATACATTTATTATTATTATTGTAAGCATATTCAAATTATTTAAAGTGAAATAAAGCGAGATTAAATCCTAAACACTATCTGTTGGCCAATACTTCTATCTTCTTCTCGTATACTATTTGAAACTTAATATGTACTATCTGAGTTTCAAAACACTACACTAAATCTTACTTTCTCTCTCTGCCTCTCCCTTTTTTTCAAAGCCCGTGTCCTTTTTGGCATTAAAATCACCACCTGCGATAAATCTATTGCCAAATATGTGGAAGAGGCCTAAAAAGTAATTTTTCTTAAGACTATAGCTGGGAGAATAGTGAATTGATGCAACTGATATTATTTGTCCACTTTTCGATTTTATATTTGTAGATATTCCTTGTATCGCACATGATTGTAATTTGGCTTCTATATGGTGATCGATCGTTTTCTTTGCTATAACTGCAGCTCCGCATTTTGCCGAATTATGGGGGTGTGGGGAGTTACCTAATTCGTACCCTCGCAGTTTGAAGTTTGTTTTGAATTTAAAATGCGTCTTTGAGACAAGACATACACATATCTATTTTATTCATGTCGAGGACTACTTGAATTTCTTCTTTACGATTCTCGATACCATTAGCATTCCATTCCAGGATTTTTATATTATCCATCATGTTTGTCTCTTATGTGCAGCCTTTTTATTGCTGCTTTTTTTTTCTCAAGGAACGAGATTCTTTCTAGTATTCTATTTAGAATTTGTTGTGGGATACTTAAAAACAAATGATAAACAAACTAGAAGAAATGAAGGTCAGATTATGAACTAAATTGATAGAAGACCAATTAGACTTAATCTTGCACCAAATACTATCTATATTGAAGTTAGGCCTAGTCCACTCAGGACTATTAAATTACGAAAAATTACAATCAGAGAACTTGAACATAGACAGACTACAAAATTTGAAGACAAGTGTCATTAGAGCAGAAGATGAAATATTAGTATTAGTCATCAAAATTCCAAAACATTTTGATAAAGTAAACGTAAAAATAGAATCCCACTACCAAATATGCAACACTTGGAAATGGATACAGAATATACAAGATATGTAACTTTGAATAGTTAAAATTATACTTAGAAAAATTAGTTAGTGTATTTTAAAGATTTAATAGTAAGAAAGATGGTATTCAAAGAGAAACCTGTACGCTAAGTAAAAATTATAATTTTGAAATTATTATTTTTCGCGTCGTGGCGTAGTGGTTAGTGTGTCGGATCACTATGCAAGAGGTTCCAAGTTTGAATCCCAGAAAACACCAAAAAGTTTTTTCACGATCCCACCTCTCGCTAACGTCTGATAAACATCCGAGAGTATTGTTGTCACGAGAAAGCTTCTCAAAACAAATTGCCATTCGGATACGGCACTAAACTGTAGGTCCCTTCCATTCGTGTGAAAAATATAACGCACACAACACGAGTGGTTGCGAGAAGCTAGGCCCTGGCACTTAAAGAGCTGTTGCGCCAAATATTTATTTTTTTATATATCACAGTTAATCTTAAAGAATAATGTAAATGAAATCAAAAACGAATGTAACAATACAAAATTTGAACAATGTGTTAACTGTTTAATACAAATATATAATTGTAGCATTAAATTTGAAAACAAAATAATTAACAATAAGAAAATGGAATTCAAATTTGATATAAAGCTGCAAAAAATAATAAAAGTCAATTTAACGCAACATTTGCGATTTAACAATTTTTCAATAACATAAATTAGTAACAATGTATCTTACCAAAAATATGTTTTAATATCTACGGGAACTTTAGGTCTCATCTTCTTCTTAAGGTTCCTCTACGTTTCGGAGGTTGAAAATCATCGCTCTTAACGTTTATTTGTTTGTTACTCCTCTTAGTAACCCCTGTGTTGAGAGATCGAGCCATTCTCTAAAATTTCTTCCTTCTATCTTTCCTTGCAAGATGATATGGAGTAGTTGGTATTTGCTGTTTCTGAGTATATGACCTAACTATTCCACTTTTCGCTTCTTGACCAGGAATTTTATTTAATTTGTTCGTCTTACTCGTCTTAGTATTTCTTAATTTGTTACTCTATCCATCCAAGAGATCCGTAGTATTCTTCGGTACACCCACATTTTGAAAGCTTCTATTTTTCTTATAGTTCTTCTATTTAGCGTCCAAGTTTCTGCGCCGTATAGTAGGATCGACCAGATATAGCATTTCACCAGCCGTGTTTTTATTTCCATATTAATTTCTCTGCTGCATAGAAGTTTTTTCATTTTACAAAAGGCGGCTCTGGCTCGTTCTATTCGGCATTGAATTCCCTTGCTAGGATCACCGTTGCTGTGTATCGCCGTTCCTAAGTATTTGAAACTGGATACTCTCTCCACGTTCATGTTATTAATCCTCAGTTCGACATTCTCTATAATTGTGTTTTTGGCAATTACCATAAATTTCGTTTTGGCAGCATTGATTCGTAATCCGTAGTTTTCCCTTGTGAGATTCCAGTTTATTCATCATAATATTCAGTTCACTTAAGTCATTCGTTATTATTACCGCATCATCCCCATATCTTAGGTTATTTAATCTTTACTCCAAGACAATATCTGTTATACCTACAGTTAATGTCTGTTATACATTCTTTGAAGATTTTTTCCGAGTACATGTTGAATAGAAGTGGATATAGAATACAACATTGTCTGACTCCATTTTTAATGCCTATATCACCAGATTCTTCTTCTTCTATGTTTATTTTTGCTTTTTAATTCCAATAGAGATTTCGATAATTCTGCATTCTTACATATCTATGTTTTTATTCCTGAGGATTTCTATCATCTTTTTGTGCTTAACTTTGTCAAAGGCTTTTTCATAGTCTATAAAATAGGCGTAAATCTTTCGGTACATTTCTACATAAGCTTCGTTGGATTACCATATTGAAAGCAAGTAATGCTTCACGAGTACCAAAGCCAGTCCTGAATCCAAACTGTGCAGGACTTATATTCTCTTCAAGTTTATTGAATATTCCTTTGTGTATAATTTTGAGGAAGGATCTTAGAGCATGGTTCATTAGACTGAATATCCTATACTCTTCACAATGTGACGCTTTGCTCTTAGGTAGTGTTACGAAAGTTGATTTTAGCTAGTATATAGCATTAAAGAGACTACAGAATGCTTGGATATTCTACTAGTTATAAAAGCTCGATGGGACTCCATCCGGGCTTTTGGCTTTCTTACTTTTGGCTTCGTTTAGTACTTTTACTATCTCTTCTTTCAAAATAGGCGGTATTTCCCATCTTTCATACCCCCACTCACTCGCTGTTGCGCTTCTTCGTCATCGTATGTGTAACATGTGCCATATGTTTGGATAGGTAAATGGGTACTCTTGTTGATGAACGATTTGTCGACGGCTCACTTAGACCACTTCCAGTCTATTGTGCCCACGCATTTGTATATACAGCCTTGGTCATAAATGAAAAGCACCATAAGCAAATGTATGAAATGCCGTTGCAATGGATGAACATTTTTTTTTTTTTTAATCTTATATTTAGTTGGCCCTCCATTGGCCTTTATCACTACAAGAATCCTACGAGACATGCTAGCAAGATAGTAAAACATAAGGATGCCGGATTATTGTTCTTTATTCTCTTTTTTAGAAGTACCCACAGGTGTTCAATGGGGTTCAGGTCTGGCTAAGAATTTTCCTTCGGTGAGAACTGTTCCCAAATATTTGACGATAGCATATCTTTAATTAGGTCCTTAAAACATCAATATAGCTGTCGCTATTCATTCTTCCCTTGCACGTGAATAGCTTTCCTGTGCCTCCTGCCTTCATGCAGCCCCACACCATGCAACTACCACTACCAAACTTGATTGTGGTACACAATCGGGATGGTACTCTTCTTCCTTCCTCCTGCGAACTCCTGTAGGTTCGGACACACTTTTATTAAAAAAATGTCAATGTTTTCGTGAATCCGCTTTTGATTTTGTGTTTAGAAGTGTGCAATTTACTTACCTAAAAATTTGGGTCGCCTGAACATACGACATTGCCCCAATCTTCATGGCTCCAATCCTTATGCAATTTAACCCACTCAAGACGTCATTTCGTGTTCTCCTCAGAAAGCCAGGGTTTTTTTTCTGGCCTTGCAACCTTTAAGGTCGGCTTCTGTTAGCCTTCTTCTAACCGTTCTCGCAGATAGCGTAACATTTTGGCTTTCCTAAATCGAAGCACCTAGTTCAGAAGAGGTCTTTTGACGATTTTTTTTTAAAAACTCCCGGGCAAGAATGCGATCTTCACGATCCGAAGTCTTTCTGTTTTTGAATAGGCGTGACTTAGAAATGTTTCTTCAGCCTTCAGGCATATTGAATGGCTGCACACGAAAGCTTAAGAGTTTTTGAAATTGTTTGCTGGGACATGCCTTGAGAGGCCAAAAGAACAATTTGGGCTCTTTCAGCTTCATTTATTTCGTGTCTTTTTGGCTTAGCCATCTTCAGGTTGATTAGTTTTATTATTTAAATGCACAAAACTATGAATAAATAATAAGATATCCGCAAAAAACTGATGTTCATTAATATTTTCGAAATATTACCAATTATACCAATTTTACCACATACAAAAAACCTAGAGTTAAAAATAGCGGGAATTCCCTATAATTCAGTCATTAATGGATAACGGATAGTGGGAGGTCAAAAATATTTACCTACCTGCAGTAGTTTTTTATAAAAATTATTTTTATAGGGGGTGCTTTTCATTATGGCCGTAGCTGTATGTACGTACTTTCAATTACTCGTACGATGCCTGAGAGAGCGTAACCTTCGATGCATAGTGGACTGTGAATGTTCATCCGAAAAGCGGACCACAACACAATTCGGATTGGCTTAAACAGTCTGGCTAAACAACACCCGAGGGAAAGTATGTATGTTGAACTTTTAGCTGAAATAAACAATTTGACTCAGCTTGTGAATGAGCCTACACATATACCGGACATTAAAAGGTATTCCGCCAACACTCTGGATTTGTTTCTTACTTCACACCCTGATAAATACACCATTGATGTTTTAGTGTCTCTAGGCTGACCATAATATCGTATCAGCTAAATTTTCGTACTCTGACCACTCAGTTAAAGAAGAAACTAATAAAAAACAAGTATGGCAATACGAGAAAGACAACTGTGACGGCCGTAATAGTAGCTTCTTTACGAGTTTTAATTGGTCACTATGCTTCCTCACTAGCGACGTGGATGCCGCTGCTGTGACTTTATACCTAATAGAATGAAGAGCATTAAATCTAAGGCAAACTTGTGATTTGACCAGAGCTGTAAAGAGACAATCAGGTTGAAAGAAGTAAGTTTTGGCTCCAACAAATCCAACAAATCTGAGGAAAACCGAAAGAAGCTTAAATTAGCCAGAAATTACTGCAATGTTCACATTTGAAGTGTAAAAATCTTACGTGACCAAAAATTGAGACAAAAAATTACACAATGTCAGAGGTAGTAAAAATGTTTGGTCACATACGTCAAAAATATTAAAAACTCTGCCTCGGGATAGCCACCCAACGCTCATTTACAATGGCATTCCAGCTGTGCGTTACTTAGACAAAGCCAATCTGATTGCTGCTCACTTTGCAGCGAACTCCACGCTGGCAGATAGTTCTTTGTCTCCGGCTGTACTCGAAACATCGAATTTTCTATGGGACAGGTTCGCTTTCGTACTCGTACAGTTGCAGGAGTACTCAAGGTCTTAACACACACAAATCCGCTGGTCCAGATGGTATCTCCCCTATAGTTCTGAAGAGGTGTTCTTCCATGCTGGCAAAACCTCTGAGTAAGCTTATCTGTCTATCTTATTCTTCTGGGCTCTTTCCGAGTAGATGGAAAACAGCACTTGCCAAGCCCAAAAAAATCCTTCCCAAAAAAATATAAGCTTCCTCCCTATCTAATTACCGACCCATTGCACTTATGTCCCTTCTTTCCAAAGTCATAAAAACGCTGATAAATCGTCAGCTTATGAAATATATTGATTAACGAAAATTCCTCAATGATATGGTTTTCATAGCACAGGTCCACTCGTAATTTGATGGCATACAAGGGGCGGCTGATAAATTCGCGACCTAAGGCATTAAGTGAAAGAAGAGATCCTATTAACAAATTTTATTTCTCAATATAATCTTCCTCGAGTTAAATGAATTTCTCATATCGAGCATACAGTGCTTTAATACCATTGACAACATATTCTTTTTTTTGCTTTCAAAATAACTTCCTACGGCCACCTTGTTCTTGTTCTCATCTGCAAATCTCCGACCTCGTAACTCCTTTTTCAAATTGAAAAAAGGAAAAAGTTGCTCGGGAACAAATGATGTATGTATGTAGTATGATGGTGCTCGTGCAAAATTTCTCAAATCTGTTCTTTGCTGTTGTGCAACTCCTCTATCTGCCACATTTTTATTCTTCGGTCGGCCAGAACTAATTTTTCAACTTTTCCGACGTTTTCTTCAGTGACCACTGACACAGGACGCCCTGGGCGGGGGTCATCTTTACAGCTCTTTCGAATGAGATTATTATTGAAACGAGGTGATATTTATACTATTAAAGAGTGTCGCAATTAGTGCTATCACTAATGAGAAGATGAGGGGTGACCATGGTGTAGTGGGTGGGTGTTCGCTTGTGACCCGAACTGTGCAATTTCAAGCCCAGACGGGGAACAGAAACCACAGCCACCCGTGCATAAAAGAGAAACGAATAAAGTTTTCAAGTTTCTCCAACCACTACAACAAAATGAGTTCTGCTTGGTAGTACAATGGACTTCGTGTTTTTTGTTTAAAGAGTGTGTTTATGATTAAACGATGAATAAATTCTACTTTGAATTTATTTGATTAAACGACGACGAAGAAAAAAAAAGAAAAGACCAAATTATAAGAGCAACTTTAATATGATATTGTTTCCTTGGTGGTTGACAAACGAAAAAGAAAGAATTAGGCAAACAAGTGCACAACTGCGATCAATGCGATAAGCGCTGACAAAAAAGAGAGTGATTATAACTGCAAACTCTCAGTTAATTACAACTAATATTATAGGGTGCATTATGCATGATTTCACAATATACAAACAATAGAACAATAATAATGAAAATGATCACACAATATTAAATAATTGACAGTGATTATAAAAGATGACAAACTTTATGCAGAAAATTATTTTAATATGACTTCAGTACTAAACATAGTGGTTAACCTTGAGTTGTATACAGCTCCTGACCTTGTACGTGATGGACGCATTTCGAGTGTTTATGTTACTTGGATCATACTCGAGATTATTAATTTCGACGCCACTATTGTTATTTGCATCTACAACAGATTTTCCAAAAGTACTTGGAATTGAGTTGATATAAGAGTCGTTTTCATTTTGATCATCAATGAAATAATTGAAATATTATCTATTATCTATTTTCTCTTTACTCCAATATTTTTTAAAAATTTTGAATTTCTTCTAGTCTTTATTTTTTGGAGGAATAGAAACAATGAAAGACCTAGGTTCACAGATTTTTTTTCTTTAGGTAGCCCGTTTTGCAATAAACTTCTTCATTAATATTAAACCTTATTTCGCGCCGTCTTGGACGTTTATTGTAATATTTCTCGTTCGGAAACTATGTTTCAGTGTGTTTTTTAATATTATTAATCCATCCCGATTTTAAACGAGTCGAATGAACAGGTAACTTATTGCGCAATCTTCTCGTCATTAAAATTTGAGCAGGTGCAAGATCTAAATACTTATCTGGAGTATTATTGTGCTTTAGTAGAGCTAAGTAAAAATCTCCAAATTTATCTGATTTTTTTAATAGATTTTTTACAATTTGTACTTCTTTCTCTGCCAGTCCATTCGACTTGGGATAATGAGGGCTACTAGTAATTATTTGCAAATTCTATTTACTAGCAAACGCTCTACAAGTAAATGAATGAAGTAAATGTTATCTGCAACAATAAATACTAATATTGTTGTTGAATACCTCAACGAGAACAAATTTGAGTCCATCTTAAGCAAATATTGTTGGCTCATCATAACTTTCTGATTTTCTATGTCCGTTGACATACCAGACCAATACAGTAGTTCGTCGGCTCTAATTTTGGTTTTGGTAATACCCAAGTGAAAAGTTTGAGGAACATTTCGTATTGTAATTTGATGATTTTGGGAATATTAATCTATGACTTAGGAATAGTACATAATTTTCAACGAAAATATTAAATCTTTTTTGAATATAGAATTTAATGTTATCAGGAACTTTGTGTTTTGATTTTGGCCATCCTATTCATCCTGTTTTTCGTCATTTACATTGATTGACAACGCCATTTCAGTTTTTGTTTGTGCTGCTTCCTCTTTGTCTAAAACAAAATTTCGTGACAAGTAATCGGCAGTGTGCATGTACTTGCCTGGTAGATACTGTACTTCAATATCATAATTAAATAAAAACAAACGATTACGTCGCAATTTTGAAGACATTATTTTACCGACTTTTTTTTACATAATTGCCTCCAATGGCTTATGATCGCTATAAACTAAAACTTTTTTCTCATAAATAAAGTTATGAAAGTCTTTACACGCATGTGAAATCGCAAGAAATTCTTTTTTCTATTGGTGCGTACGTATAACAAATCGGTCTGTTGTTTTGCAAAAGACAGCAACGTATTCCATACTGAGACGCATCAGCTTGAATTGTTAGCTTCTTTGCCGGATCAACGGGTTTAAGAAACGGAATTTCTTCTAATATATTTTTTAACGAATCAAGGCACTTTGCGTGACTCGGGACCCAGATAAAATCTATGAATTTCCGCAATAATTTCCTCAGGAGCTGTCAAATCTGATAGCTCCGAAATGAAACTTCGTAAGTAAATAACGAAACCTAAAAGCTTTGTAGTTTCTTTTCGAACTTATTTACTTATTTTGGGTGGCGCTACAGTCCGGGGTGGACCTGGGCTTCTTTAATTTTTTATGACTGCAATACGATTGTCATTAGGTTTCATACCTTCTTAACTAAAAACATGGCAATAGTTTACAAAATTTTGTCGAAACTGAATCTTATTTTTAATAAATTTCATTCCTAATTTTGTCGCCCGTTACAATAACTTTTTTTAATTTCTGTCATGCTCATCAACTGTCCGTCCAAATATCAAAAATACATCAATATATTAAATTAGACCCTGTAGATCTCCATAATTTTCATAAGTAAATTTCTGAAATATTTGTGGTGCTGTCGTTGCACCAAAGGGTAAAACATTAAATTGGTAGCAACCAAAGGGTGTTGAAAAATAACAATATTTTTTTGAACCTTCGAAGGAATCTGCCAAAATCATTCTTTTAGGTCTAATACAGTAAAGTATTCAGAACCTAAAAGTTTCGAAGATACATCTTAATACTCCGAATTAAATATTGTTCTTTTTTATAACTTTGTTTAGTTCAGCTGGATCTAAACAAATTCTAAGTTGACCATCAGCTTTTTCCACTATTACCAAATTATGTACCCAATACCGAAGACCTTGAACTTTAGAGATAATTTTCCTAATATCCAAATCTTTAAGAGTGTTTAAAAGTGTTTCTCTAACTTTCTACGGTATACGCCTCGGCGGGCTTGCTTTCGGCACAGCATTCTCCGAAATAGAAACTGGACACTGGATTTGCTTTGTTTGTTTATGAGCTACTTCAGCTGAACGACATATACCTACGGCTTTCTCCAACTTTAAATTGGCTACACTCAATAACTTCTCTTGTAGTCTGTTATGTATGAATATTAATATTTAAGCATTATTTAAGCACATTTATGTTGATCATAGACAATGTTGTGAGTCACTGTATAACATGGAAAAATAACTGGTATTCATTGCTTATGTATATTGTAAATACCATTATCTAATACATAACTATGATAAGCAACGAATGCAGGTTTAAAGCCAGTCGAATGATGCATAAACGGGCAGTATGAAACTGGACCCCTGAATAAACGCTACAGCAAAATTAGAGTGTTGTGTTTTATTTCTAAAATACATTATAAATTGGCGACGAGAAAAATAAATTTAACCGCGTGATTATACCATGCGTATGTACTTCAATTTGGTTAATGTCAGTGGAAAAAAAATTTAAATTAAAGTAGAAAAGAGTGGTATATTAATACAGCGTACAATGATCGGTCACATGGATCCATTTGTCATAGGAAATGACATCGTAGAGTATGAGATGAGATTGCAGCAGTTCTTTATAGTGAGCGAAGTTACAGATGCTAAAAAGGTACCTCTTTTTATAACATATCTTGGAGCCGATGCGTACTCAATTTTAAGAAAATTGATTTCACCTGCCGATCCGAGTACGAAAACCTATAGCGATTTAGTGAAGGAGCTAAAAAAATATTTTGAGCCAGATGGTAATGAAATCGCTGAATCCTTCAAGTTCTATAAAGCAGAACAAGGATCTAAAACTATGATGGAGTATATCATCGAACTAAAATATTTAGCAGAAAATGCAAATTAAACACTTTCTTGGAAAGAGCATTACGAGACAGGTTTGTCTGTGGCGTTCGAGATAACCAGTTAAGGAGTAAATTTCTTAAGGAATCCAATTTAACTTTTAAAAAGGCTTGTGAGACGGCTTTGAATTGGGAAATGGCAGAAGGTGAGAACAAGGAGATCGCGCCAAAATGTGAAATGTATAACACTTGTGCTGTACGTCAAGGGCATAATGTTAAATCTAAAGGACAGTTTTCGTCAGGTAGATCTTTTAAGCCGGGGCAGGCGAAGAAGCAAAGGTGTTACCGTTGTGGTAAAAGCGATCATGATGCAGATGGATGTCCTAGTAAGGAATGGACATGCTTTAAATGTCATCAAAAAGGACACATTGCTACACAATGCAGATGGAAGAAGCAGTTCAATCCAAAAAACAACTATAAAAATCACTTTAAATGCGTTGAGGATATAACGGAAGGTGCAGAAGTTCTAACTGTCAAAACTAGTGACGAGCAAGTACGAGTAAATTCTATCCGGAGCGCGGAGTGCGTGAAGTTGCTGGTGTCTGGGAAGCTGCTGGAGTTTGAAGTAGATACGGGGGCATGTGCTTCTATTATTTCATTAATTAAATACAGAGAACTGTTTTGTAATTTTAAATTAATACACACTAAACAAATTTTCATTTCTGTGACAGGTACTAAGTTAAACTGTGCTGGGAAAATAATGGTGGCTGTGCGAAGAACGTGCAAAGAAGTTGAAAATTTAGAATTGTTCGTGGTAAATGCCGATAGGGATTTTAAACCACTTCTCGGCAGAACTTGGTTAAATAAATTATACCCAAAATGGAGGCAGGTATTTCAGGATAACTTAATAAATCAGGTGAGTCTAGACCATAGCAGTATTTTAAGTGAGATAGCTACTAAATTTCCACGTATCGTTGCTCAAAATCCGAAAGTGTTCAGAGTTTAAATAACAATTGTTTTGCATGTCAATCAACTCAAAGAGTACCAAAGGAGGTAATAACCACGAAATGGCCAGCAAGTTGTTTTCCATTTCAAAGGGTACATATAGATTTTTTTTATTTCGAGAGTAGAACCTTTTACATCTATATTGACTCATATAGCAAATTTATCGTAGTAAAAATGCTTACCAAAACGGATGCTTTCTCATTATGTAAAAGCCTTTTGTCGATATTTAGAACATTTGGTTGTCCAGAAGAAATAGCAACAGACCTTTTTCATCTTCTTATTTTGATAAGTTTGCAAACGAATGGAGTATTATTCTTTCTAAATCACCTGCATACAATCCTCAGAGTAATGGGTTGGCCGAAAGGGGGGTGCAAACTATTAAAAGTAGCTTAAAAAAATATTTGGCAGATAAAAATTTACGATCACTAAGCATTGAAGCTAAATTAAATAAAATTTTGATGTTCTACAATAAAACACCATGTACTGCAACAAGTCAAACGCCTACCAGCCTTATTTTTTTCATATCAACCAAAAACGCTGTTAAGTATTTTACAAAAGAAATCCAACGAAAATAAATGCAGTAACCATTGCTATAGGAAAAACGTAGCAAAAAATAAAACGTACTCAAATTTTGAGAGTTGTAATAAAGATAACTATTTTAAAAAAGGAGAGAAGGTTCTGTACAGAAATCATTTTAAAAACACTATAAAATGGTTACCTGCATCTATTTTAAAAATAATAAGCCCGTGTACATATTTAATAAATTTGAATAATATAGTTCGTTATGTTCACAAAAATCAACTGAGATATTCTAACTTATTAGATTCGTACCATTCAATTATTTCAAAAGAAAATGTTGCTGTTGAAAACAATAAATCTGAATCAAATAAAAATGCAGAGAAACGTAAGGGAGCCCGATTTAGAATTTTCGATAGATCTCAGGTTCTATAACGTAGATCGGAACGAATTAAAAAGAAACATACTTCACATATATGTATATAGTAAAAAACTAAGTATGCATTTTTATTACACACCTTATGTCCAATTGAAAATTATAAAAAGAAATCGAATTAAATTAAAAATCGAATTATAATTTAAAGTATTGCATTATATTGTAAAGCACAATTAAAATGATCTATAGTCTAAATAAAGAGGGGAAAATGTTATGTATGAATATTAATTTTTAAGCATTATTTAAGCACATTTATGTTGATCATAGACAATGTTGTGAGTCACTGTATAACATGGAAAAATAACTGGTATTCATTGCTTATGTATATTGTAAATACCATTATCTAATACATAACTATGATAAGCAACGAATGCAGGTTTAAAGCCAGTCGAATGATGCATAAACGGGCAGTATTAAACTGGACCCCTGAATAAACGCTACAGCAAAATTAGAGTGTTGTGTTTTATTTCTAAAATACATTATAATCTCGTTTATGCCTAACACAATTCGATCGCGGATCAGGGAATCCTCCAATGATGAAAACTCGCAGTTCCTTGCAAGTAGTTTGAGGTCTTTCAAGAAACTGTCGAGTGGCTCCAGTCTACCCTGGTTTTCGGTATACAATAGTCATCAAATACTTTAATCACTGTGTCGATCTTTATTTTGTCCTCCTCGGATAAATTAAACGAATCAAACAGATTGAGAGCGTCTTCTCCTAACGAGTTTAAAAACGTGTAAACTCTAAGCTCTTCCCTCTCTTTAACTCCAGTGGGGATTTCGAAAATGGAGTAGTTTTCGCGGAACCTTTTCCAATTCTCCGCCAGATTACCCTGCAATTTTGGTGTCTGTAGTCTTTGAACGTAGTCCATCGTTTGTCTATGCTGAATGTTGTTTGTGGGAAATCCACTTTCCATGTGTAACGGGGCTTCCTTTTGCAAAGTTGATAAATCTACGTCCAAACTCGAATCACTGTTGTCTGATGAATCGCTGTTTGACGATTTAAATAATTTTTTGAAATAATCCACTTTTAAGGTTTTATTTTACTGTTGTGTTTAGAACTTATACTACCACATTTCGAGAGTATACAGCAACAAATATGCTATATTTAAATAATATTAAATTTTAATTAAATTATATTAAATAATTTCCTTTCTTTTTAAACGAAATTTAGATTAATGCCATTGATTTTAAAGACTTTTCTTTTTTTTCACGATTGATTTGATTTGATATTTAAAGATTAACTTGGGTACTTTTAAAAACCCGTCTGCGACATGTTGTATCCAATGTCAGCTCCAAAAAGAAATTAAAAATAACCGCTTCATCTCGTGCCTTCAGTACAAGTCGTTCTTTATTCAATAGAAAATTGTAATTGTATATGAGACTTATATATCTGTTACAGTTTGTACAATGTTCTGTTTCTTTCTTACGTTTAGATAGCTGTAAAGTATGGCCTGCTTACACTGGTTACTAATATGTTTGCCACATGGCAAGGTTGCTTATTAGCACCGGGAAGTCCCAAACTGCTCTTGCTTCCGGAGCGATATATTGCTGTTGCTTTTGACTTAAGTCCTAAGTCTACTTAATCTAAACTAATCTAATCTAAAACTAAATGACAGAAGCGGATATAGAGTGTACGCAGTACACGTTCTATCTCACTCCTGCTCAGGTACAAGAAAAAAAAAAACACCAGAAAAAAAAACACATTTGTATGTGTTGTGCGTGGGAATTGTTACGTTATTCATTTCTTTTGGAACGAGTGCGCTTTGTACTTTACGAGTAGAGCGAATGCGCTATATGAAAATTATTTGTATATTACTTCTATTGGAAGCAGTTCATTTGATTTCGATAGTGGTTGGAATCAATGTCTGCTGGAAATGAAAGTGTTTGTGTAACAGTACATTAATAAATACTTAAGTTTAGGAAAATTAAATGAAGGGCAAGTTCTGTACCCCAATTAAATGACGAGTGTTTTTTTTTTTTATTATTTTTATTTATATAAATAATAGTGTGAACTGCGGTTTAACTCAACTCAATTTTACTGTTGCTAGCATGGAGAATTTTTGTAACTCGATTCTCCTGCTATGTTCTTTTAAGGACGTAATGTTAAAGATAGTAGGTTTAAGATAAATAGTTATGACATAACATGATTTGGTTAACGAGTTGTAAGTACGCCAATCTTTTCTGAATTATAGATTCAAAGACATTTATGTTAGACGTGAAGTTCTCAATTTTGGACAAGAAAACATTTATATCTACCCCGAAGAGGTGCTTTGAGAGCCCAAGAAACTGGTTAAAGGTGTTGTCCGTGACGGATTGCTTCCTGGTATCAGCATGAGGGGCATCCTTCGTTTGGTGGAAGTGGCTTGCAAAAGTTATCTTCGGAGAGATCTGGTTTCCGGTTGGGTGAGATTTAATAAAACCTTCCTACTGTCTCTCTTCACCTGAGCCTCCCTAAAGATTTACTTCCTCTTTCTCTCATACTCTTTGTATTTCTCGCATCCCCTATAATTGACAGCGTGGTGCTTCCCTGATAGTTGGGTATTGCCCTGGCTCATGCCGTATGACATATTTTACGCAGTTATAACCGTTCCCGCAGTTCTTTGCTAAATGGCCGAAGAGCTGGAAACGCTTACGCTGTAGAGCCCCATTATTGACACTGGGTTTCTCCGAAGTAATTTGAGTATTAAATAAGAACCTATGATAATTTTAATGATCTCTTCCGCTGCTGTACCTGGGAGGAGTCTGACTATGAACAGATTGTAGTCAAGTTTTTTTGCTCTAGAGTGAACAGTGGAGAACCTGGTACATTTGTCAACTTTCGGGGATATCGACTCTAATTCTTCGAGTATGTAGTCCATGGTTAACCCCCTTAGAATGAGATTCGTGGTTTTATCCCCCTTTAGCCTGAAGGAATACGCTTTAATTTCATTGTGTTTTTTTAGCATTTCCATCAGCTCCTACTTCCTCTACGGTTCACAACTTCAAAGTCAATTTCTTTCTTTTTGAAGTCAAAAGGTAATATGTGAATGTCTACATTCGTCATGATAATAGGGGGGACACAACTTACCCTTTAACAATTTTCGCTGGCTCTCTTCTTCTGTGCTGGGTGTTGCGTTCTTGTTTGTTGGATTGCTGTCCTCTTTTGTTATAGGCTCTTGATTGTTGACTGCCTCGTCATGTGCTTGCAATTTCTTGTCGGCTTTTGGTGTTTTCAGGCTCTGGATGTTGATGTCCTGCAGGAGTGCGAATTGGTTGATGGAATGCTGTGGTGTGATCTCCATCATGTTGTCTAGGTAAGAAGCGGCGGCCTTATTACGTTTGTTAGGCTGTTGCCATTCGGCACTAGTCGTGGCTTCATCGGAAGGGTGCGCCTCTTGTGGCGGTACTGAGTCCATTACTGTAACTCCCACTGGGCACGTGGGGAAATTTTCTGTACATTATTTCGCCTGATTGGCGTAGGCTGATTAGCTGCTGGGCTGCATCCAACCTTAATTGGTTGCTGCGAGGTGAAAGGATAGCTGCGAGTTTAAGTTTGTTTCTTGTCATATCCTCATTTTTCATGAGAAAGCATGATGGATAACTTCTATAAGTGGTGGCTTGCGTACTCAGTGCGTTGTGGTAACCACGTTTTTTGTGTTGTTACTTGATAAAGAAATCCTTGCTTATCCGTAGCCTGATTAGCGATCGGTTTTCAAAAAGACCTTTTACTTGTTCGAAAATATTTGAAGTAACTTTTAAATGAAACTTTTGATCGAGAAGTTCCAGAAAGACGATATAAAAACCAAAAAAATATATTTAATCAAGTTGCAGGAGAACACACTTGCTATCGACCGCACGTGTGCACTTCCTAGATCTTTTTCCATTCATCAAATGACCTATGAAAATGACAACTGGAAAGTACAGTAGAGTTCTAGTAAATAGAACATTAATTAAATTCATTTATATGCTTCAATATGTAGCTACTTTCAAAGATGCCAATATATTCATCCCATCAATTCGTTCTCATCATTGAGAGGAATCTAGAAAAGGGGGTGGATTTATTTGTAAAATATTATAGCAGATGGAAAATTATGCTAAATGAGGCAAAAACTTAAGCCATCTTCTTCATACGAAAAAGAAAAGCTTGTTTTTTTTTTCCAGCAGCCAACTCCTGGTAAATGGGAAGAATATAAGCAACACTTCTTGTGCCCCCCTTGTGCATTGTCTATTTTCTTCCTCACATACTACACTCATCCCTTAGTTTACCAGAACACTGGAAAATTTCGGAACAATCAATCAGTTAAAAGGCTTGGGGCATTAGCCCGATTAAGGAATTAAATTAGAGTTTAACTACAAAACGAGCTTAGGCATCGCATCATTTTGTACTTGAATATAGTTCATGAGATGAACTTGTGTTCATGTTTAGGGACGGAGAGACTAACTAATCTCGGCCACCCAGGAGGACAACCGACTTAAAGAGACAGGCGGGGCAAAAATGGTGAACGAGGTAATGAGTTTAAGGGTGCACGATACAACAGTATTTTATTCATATTGTAATATGCGAGCTACGGCTCGAGTAGTTAAAACGTTATTCTGTGAGATTATTTCTTTATTTTCTGGTCTATAGAACAATTCAAGTTCACACTATACTGTTCTTCGCAAATTCTTTCCTTACAAGGTCTCTTTCTTCTCAAATCACTTTATCTCATTTCAATTACTTAATTCACAAATCCAAATTAATTAATTCTTCTTGTTAACTCTCAACTTCCAATTTATCACAAAATTACAATTTCGCCTATTATCACTTTTCCAATCTCTTCGTGCGATTCGAAACCCAACTGCCCTGCCTCGATCGCCATCTGTCCTTATATAGTCGCATTTCTGATAGCCAGAAACTTCTAGCAAATTCTTCGACCACTGGAACAAGAAAATTCTGATGTAATAATTCCAAGTTGACAGCTGCAGCCAATAATCTCTTGTGGTTATAATTCTCTCTTAATTCCGTGACGTCGTCTTAGACATAATCCGTCTCTTATTGTGGACTCGAACCTCGAATGAAAAGACACTTCGGAATGTGTTGCCTACTTTTGGAGCGTAGTTATTATGCTACATTATGTTACACTGCCCCCCTCTTAGACTTGTTCGTCCCGAACAAGTGCGTCCTCACTTCGGCCATTGTATCGACTCAGTCGGTCCACATGAACCACTTTCATTTTGGCCCTTGGTCCTCGCTGGATGCAGTAGACAACATTGTTGATGCGGGTTACTATTCTGTAGGGACCCTCCCAGTTCTGCTGCAATTTAGGTTATTTCCCCTTTTGGCGATGGGGATTATACAGCCACACTAGATCTCCTTCCCGGAATCCTGACGTTGTTGCCTTGGCATCATACCTGGTCTTCATGCGGTCGCTCGTTATCTTAATCTGGCTTCTGGTCCTTTGGTGTATGTCCCTAAGCCTTTCCCTAAGGTCCGCCACGTACTCTTCTTCATTTCTGGGCTCATTGGTAGGAGATCCAAATTTCACCTCATTGCGTAACCGAGCTATTCCACCAAACAAGATTTCGAACGGCGTATGTCGAGTAGTGCTATGCACGGCACTTCTATAGGCCATCAAAAACAAGGGAATCTGCCGGTCCCAATCCCGTTGGTAGTCACCTACGACCTTCGAGAGATGTTCGTCCAAAGTCCTATTGAAACGCTCCACCATACCGTCCGATTGTGGATGAAGCGGGGTTGTCCGTGTCCTTTTGATTCCGAGTAGTTGACACATCTCTTGGAGGATTCTTGACTCGAAATTCCGCCCTTGGTCAGAATGCAATTCCAAGGGCATACCGAATCTGCTCACCCAATTGTAGACGATCTGCTCCGCCACCGTTCTGGCTTCCTGGTTAGGGATCGGAAACGCTTCCGGCCACTTACTGAAGTAGTCCATCACTACGAGTATATACCGATTACCATTGTCGCTTTCCGGAAAGGGCCCTGCGATGTCAATGGCGATTCGTTCGAAGGGTGCTCCCACGTTGTATTGGTGCATCTTACCTCGAGTTTTGATTTTCGGACCCTTGCTAACTGCACACACGTCGCATTTTCTGCTACAGTCTTCGACATCCTCCTTCGCTTTTAACCAATAAAAACTTTCTCGTACCTTTTCTAGCGTCTTATTCACTCCCAAGTGGCCTCCGGACGCCCCGCCATGCATTTCCTGTAACACCTCCTTGACCCTCGTTCGCGGCACGACAAGCTGCATTACAAATGACTTTCCGTCAGAGGATTCCCATTTTCTTCTCAGAACATCTTCTTGGGCATGGAGGGAGTCCCACTGCGCAAAATATGCCTTTAAGGTCGGGCTTCTGTGAGAGATGTTCTGATGATCCGATTTCTCCATGTCCTCCTTCCAGGCCAGAATCGGCTCGATATCCGGGTCTTCCTACTGAGCGTTCCGGATCTCATCTCCGCTCCAGCCGACGATAGGTTCGGCTCTCAGTCTTTGGATGGAAACCAGCTCCCGTTCTTCCTGACGCGCACAGTGTTTACAATCCGTTCTGCATGGTCGCCGGAACAGTGCATCCGCATTAGAGTGGAGTTTTCCTTTACGATGCTGTATTTCGTAGTCGTAGACATTACTAGCATCTGCATCCACAATGAACGTTTCCCCGGGAGTGGGGTAAGCTAGTATCGGGGCATCGCATAGCCGTTGTTTAAGTGCCTTGAAGCTCTTCTCGCACTCAATTGACCATTTGAATTGTTTTCCCTTTTCCGTCAACTGGTGCAAGCTCTTTGCGATCCCGGCAAAATCCTTCACGAACCGTCTGTAGTAGGTGGCTAGGCCCAGGAAGCTCCTTAGTTGATGTTTATCTTTGGGGACTGGCCAGTTTTTCACCTCTTCGACCTTCTCTGGATCGGTTCTCACTCCTTTTGCTGAAATTATGTGCCCCAAGTACTTGACTTCCGTTCTAAACAGGGCGCACTTCTTGGGGTTGAGCTTCAGGTTGGCACTTCGAAGCCTTTGAAACACATCCCTTAGATTGTCTCGGTGTTGCGCGAACGTTTTTCCTCCGACGATGACATCATCCAGGTACACCAAACAGGTTTTCCATGTTAACCCTTGCAGGACACATTCCATCAAGCGCTCGAAAGTCGCCGGAGCATTGCACAGTCCGAATGGCATTACCGTGAATTGCCATAGCCCATTTCCTGCTGTGAAGGCAGTTTTCTCCCGGTCTTCTGGATGGATCTGTAACTGCCAGTAGCCACTCTTCAGGTAGAGGGTGGAAAACCATTGGGCTCCTGATAGTGTGTCCAGCGTATCGTCAATCCGTGGCAGAGGATAGCTGTCTTTCTTGGTGACGTAATTGAGCTGCCGATAGTCCACGCAGAACCGAGTGTTGCCATCTTTCTTCTTAACCAGTACAACCGGTGATGCCCACGGACTTTTGGAACTTTCAAGCAGACCTTCTTTCTCCATTGCCGACACCATCTCTGCAACTTCTGTCTGCTTTGCCAATGGAAGGCGCCTAGCAGGCTGACGAATTGGTCTAGTATCACCAGTGTCTATTCGATGTTGTACCAGGTGTGTTCGGCCGTATTCTCCGTCCTGTGAGGCAAATACATGAGCGTACTCATTGATAAGATTCTCTGCCATAGTTCGCTGCTCCTGATTCGGCTCACTGGACTGGAGAATCGTCTCTCTCGTTTCCGTTGTCCAAGGTGATGGGAGAGGTTTTGGAGCATCACGTTCAGATATTGTTGCGACGGCGGTAATCGGCGTGCATTTTCCAGTCACCTCCCCTCGCCTGAGTTTGACAGTGTGTGGCCTCGCGTTCAAAACTCTCACTGGAACTATGGTGTTCTTTGGTTCGACTAACGTTTTTCTCACGATGTAGTTTTGAGGATGCTTCTCTGGGTCTGGTTCTACTATGTAGAATCGGTGGCTCCCAAGATCACCTTCCAGCTTCGTCCAAATGATTGTCTCTGAAGACGGCGGCAAAACTTCGTCTTTGCTGATGACTGTCCTGAGAGTTACGGCATTCTCGTTTCCGTACACCATCGGAATCTCCACATTTCGTACTCAGTACTTGCATCCCGATGTCCAAGATTACTTCATTTGCTTTCACGAAGTCTATTCCGATGATGCACTCGTCGCATATATCTGCCACCAGAAACGCATGGGAGAACGTCAGTCCCGCCAGAGTAATCGTAAGACGAACTTCTCCAAACACCTTCGCCATTTCCCCTGTTGCAGTCTTCAGTCAGTAGCTGTTGGTGTTGTGCAGCCAGGAGCTTCTGACGATATCTCTTCTTACAATGGAGGCAGTGGCACCTGTGTCGATGGTGGCTACGCACTTCTTCTTGTTGATTAGTGCCTCCACTGTCAGGCTCTTGTTACCCCGTTTGGTTTGCGAAACTTGAATGGTGGTCCTGGAGGCCTCGATTCCAGTAACCAACTTCTGCCCCGCGAAGTTGGTCCTTACGCATTTCCCGACTGCTGGTTTTGAGAAGTCTGACCGACCGCCGGATGCTTCCTCTCTGCTTCTCCTACTTCCGCAATGTGGACAATTTCCTCGTCTAGGTGCACGTCTGCACTGCCGTTGTAGGTGTCCGGTGTGGTTGCAATTCCAGCAACGGATTTGACTTCCGCGAGCTTTGTCTTCATCCGTGACGGCTTGTCTCTGGCATGAGCATTCCACAACGAAGATTTCCCTGACACGGTGTATTCCCTGGTATGCTTGGTCCGCAGCCTTCATTGACAAAGCGAATGCCAATGCATCGGGGAGTGTTCGCTTTTCAGCCATCCTTACAGCCATTTGCAGTTGTCTGTCCTCTATGGCCTGAATAAAAGCTTCCACCGCCATTTCGTTGATATGTTCCTCACCGGCTTTAGGGTATGAAAGATGGGCTAGTCGCTCTATATCCGCTTGCAACTGTTGGAGCGTTTCCCCCCTTTTCTGGACTCGACTACGCAGCTGAACCCTGTACACCTGCTGCATGTGTTCATCCCCAAACCGCATCTCGATAGCCTGAACCAGAGAGTCGTAGTTTTGCTGTTTATCTTCCGGGATGGTCTGCAAGAGCTCCGCAGCTGGGCCCCTCAGTGCAAGTGTGAGTGCAATAGACTTCTCTTCATCGTCCCAGCTATTGGTCATGGCTTCCGCTTCGAATTGCCTCTTATAATTTGGCCATGATGTTTGACCATCGAAGATAGGAGGCTTCATCTCCTTTCTTCTCAGACCGTCAGTGAACTGAGTTTCATGTTTCTCAAAGTTTTCATCGAATCTAGTTTCGACTTTTCCGAGTTGCGTCTCGACCTTCTCGATTTTCTCTTCGATCGCTTCGAATGTGGATTCCAAGTTCTTGTTTTGCTCATCAAGTTTGCTTTCCAGAGCATCTAGAGAATTCTTTTGTTCGTCCAGCTTAAGTTCTAGAGAATTCTTTTGCTCGTCCATTGCTTTCTTTTGTTCATCCAGCTTAAGTTCTAGAGAATTGCTTTGGTCTTCTATTGCTTTCCTTTGTTCGTCCATGACTGACTTAAGTTGCAGGAGCTGACTTGTTATACCCTGGTCGGCTACTGTACTTGCTGGTTCCTCTTCCACGTCAAACTCTACGTCATGCGGATTTTCACCTTCCTGCTTTATTGCTTCTTCCAGACGAATCAGTAGGGCATCTTTTCCCCCAGTTGTGTCGAGATTCCGTTTACTGAGTTCTGCCTTTAGTTGAATTATAGTTAGTTTTCCCAATTTGCGACCCATTTTGCGCAACTAATTAACTCAACACAGAAATGGTTTTTTTTTTTTTTTTTTATTGTGCAATTTCACACCAAGGAAATAGTTATTCACAGAATAAGTTTTATCCCACTTCTGACACTAATGTAATATGCGAGTTACGGCTCGAGTAGATAAAACGTTATTCTGTGAGATTATTTCTTTATTTTCTGGTCTATAGAACAATTCAAGTTCACACTATACTGCTCTTCGCAAATTCTTTCCTTACAAGGTCTCTTTCTACTCAAATCACTTTATCTCATTTCAATTACTTAATTCACAAATCCAAACTAATTAATTCTTCTTGTTAACTCTCAACTTACAATTTATCACAAAATTACAACTTCGCCTATTATCACTTTTCCAATCTCTTCGTGCGGTTCGAAACCCAACTGCCCTGCCTCGATCGCCATCTGTCCTTATATAGTCGCATTTCTGATAGCCAGAAACTTCTATCAAATTCTTCGACCACTGAAACAAGAAAATTCTGATGTAATAATTCCAAGTTGACAGCTGCAGCCAATAATCTCTTGTGGTTATAATTCTCTCTTAATTCCGTGACGTCGTCTTAGACATAATCCGTCTCTTACCGTGGACACGAACCTCGAATGAAAAGACACTTCGGAATGTGTTGCCTACTTTTGGTGCGTAGTTATTATGCTACATTATATTACAATATCAACACTTCCAACAGAAATAATTCTATAATAAATATCACAAATAAGAATTACGGAAACATATAACAAAACTTAGGGAATTAAACGCAAGAATGATAAACCATACTGTCAATTCGGTAAACAAGCCGGCAATCTCCCAAGAAACATATTCGAGAAAATGGAGAATACAACATCAAAAATATACACAAGCAACTTTAGCAATAACGAATTAATTTTCAGACATTTCGCAGACATTTCAATTTCTAAAAAACAGCGAGAACTTAGTTGCGCACCTAATACGTGATTAAGAAAGGCTAAAATCGACGTTAGATTTTTTGGGTGTTCGTTGCATACTTTCATGCCGTTGTGTGGTTGACTGAATTGGAGGATTGGTTGTTGTACAAACTCTAGGGAAAGTAAAGTGGGTTTTTTGCGTTGGTGAGAAATAAATACTCATAATTTGAGAGAAGTTTTCTGAATTTTAGTTAAGTGTGTGTGTGCACAAAGTGTTAAGCGGAGTGTGGTTGAGTTAAATATATCTGAATGGGGGTGTACGTTAATTTATTGTATTTATATTTGCTTAAACGTATTAATTATTTAGATGTGGCTACTTACTGACAGTTTTAACAATTAGATGGTGTTGGTATTTCCCACTTTTTCTTATAGTTGCGAGAGTAGAATTCACGATCAGCTGGTTTCGTGGTGAGTTGCAACAGACCAGTGCCACTGATATTCTTTTTTTCAGATCGATTTGGGTGCGCTGGTTTTTTTTTATGTTAGCTTGATGTTGATGTTAGCTGCCAAAGTTGATGTTCATCCAAAAAGCGATTACTTATCTGATTATTATCTGAAAACATTACCACACCTTTCTACGATCTCAACAGTGTAGCAATCAAGTCAAAATATATTACTAATTGCATCACTTCTATACAATAACAAAATAATGTTACCTATAATCTCGTTTAATTGATTTCATATTAAAATATTACTATCAGATGCAATATTGATATTTTCCCCTTATATCCTCACATATAACCCAAGATATGTTAAAATTGATGTCTCTACAGACGTTCAAAAAGTAAAAAAAAGCAATTATTATATATGTACATATATATCAGACGTGGCGTTGTGAACTTTTTTAATTAAATGCAATGACATCTTTCTACTTTAAATGTTTTCGCTATTTTTAAAATAATTTACCATATAATTTATTACTAAAATGTTTCCATAGAAGAAAATGGGCATGGCTGACGCCACTTGTAACCATAGGTTGTAGATTCTGGTGACATATTCACAATAAGACTTAGCCATCATCGTAAATATGATAGCAAATGAGAAAGTAAAACAAGGTTTTTTGACAAAAACGCCCCAAAAATGTGAACGTAGCACTATATGCTGTGTGGACGAATTGTAGAGAATAGCAACGTCTTTACATTTTATATAATAAATGGCACGTCTGACTTGCTTTATATGTGCTGTTCGTTAATAAATCATTCAAATTTCAAAATTAGGCAAAAATGCATTAAGAAGTTAACAGAATTTTTGAGCATATGCCAACAATTTCATTGCCATGTCCTTAGATATTTCGAAAATAATCCTTAAATTTTGAATATAATCGTCTCAACCATATACGGAAAATAACCAAGTTTCGCAAATCATGTAATAAATAAAATAACCTTAATTGAATTTCTAGAATACGCAGTCATATTGCATGGACATTGTAAAGTATCTTTAATTTTTAGATTAAAATAGAAATTACGATTTCGGCCAGAAAAAATTCACCCAGCCGTTTAGGCTGCTATCCTAGTACAAGCAGAAGGACAGACATAATTGCGCAACTTTTTCAAGTTTAACTTTAATAGTAATATCAAAATTGATTAAAATTTCGAAATCAAAATTTTTCAGCAAGGAACATGTAATTGCCAACATTGTCACACCCCAAAATACAAGGGAAACACCTTTTTTCAAAAAGATCCGCCACGTACTCTTCTTCATTTCTGGGCTCATCGGTAGGAGATCCAAATTTCACCTCACTGGGTAACCGAGCTATTCCACCAAACAAGATTTCGAACGGCGTATGTCGAGTAGTGCTATGCACGGCACTTCTATAGGCCATTAAAAACAAGGGAATCTGCCGGTCCCAATCCCGTTGGTAGTCACCTACGACCTTCGAGAGATGTTCGTCCAAAGTCCTATTGAAACGCTCCACCATACCGTCCGACTGTGGATGAAGCGGAGTTGTCCGTGTCCTTTTGATTCCGAGTAGTTGACACATCTCTTGGAGGATTCTTGACTCGAAATTCCGCCCTTGGTCAGAATGCAATTCCAAGGGCACACCGAATCTGCTCACCCACCACCTCACTGAAGGAGCATGACACGAATAATGCCCATCACGCGGAATGTACTTGTGAAATTTATCTAGCTTAGAATTCCGTAATTAAAGAATTAACTGCCACGAAGCTCTCAAGGTTAGTTAGGTTAAAAAACAAAAAAAAAAAAAAAACGTTTCGGGGTCTTACCTCTCGCCTACGTCTGACAAACATTCGAGAGTAAAACTGGTATGATAAGCATCTTTCAATCGAAAAAATTGCCTATGGAAACTGTATGTCGCAATCATTCCTGCGGCGCATAGCTGTAGTGGCTGCGAGAAGCTAGACCAGACGTGTTTTCATAACAAAAGAATAACACACTTCAATTCGTGCGAAAATGCGAAATTCATCACAATCCTTAAGGGTGGAGCGATTTTTATAACCTTTCCCATAGGGTATATCAATTTTTTTACGTTTATTGTAATACAGAAAAATAATGATGATAGACTCCCTAAAGTATTATTTTATTACAATATTATATTAAGATGTGTGGCGTTTAAATTCGGATAATGTTTAACAAAAACTATCGTTTTTTTTTTGCAAATATCACTCTGCATTCAATTTCTTTTACAGTGATGCATAGCAGTTTTGTGTAAGTAGTGTGGTTACAAACATTTCGAGTGAAGAAGAAAAGCAAAGAATTTTGCACAAATATTTAGAAAATACTAAAACTCCAACATATAACATAGTAAACAAATTGAATACTCGTATCGCAAATTCCACTGCGTACGCGGTTATAAATCATTATAAAAGTACTCTCACAGTTCAGAGAAAGAAAGCTTCGGATGGACCTTTGGACTCCACCCTTCAAAAGAACATCGAAAGGAGCTTTAAGCGCACTTCCAAGGTGCAGCAAAAAAATGTTCCACTAGTACAGCTTCAATCCAGCGAGCAAAAGCTCGACCCGGCTTGTATTCTTACAAGGTTAAAAAAGGTTAAAAAAGTTCGCGAGAAACGGGGGTACTGTTTTCGCCTGATTTGGGGACATCCCACTACGCGAAAAGACCTCTGGCAGTTTTCGAGCAAAATGATGTCAATGTTGTGCCGAAAGATGCAAATTCCCCCCAATTGTCCGGAACTGCGTCCCATAGAGAGATTCTGGGGTTTAATGAAAGCCAAATTGAAGAAAAAAAGCGGAACTTGCAAAACCGAAAAAAAAAAATTCTGCCAAATTGCCAAGACGTTCATTTAGGAAGATGTGCAGAACCTCATGAGTAGCGTCAAAGCTAGAATAGTATAGAATAGTAGTAGAGAATAGTACTGTGAAATTTTTGTATTCAATATTTAAGAAAACTGAAATATTTATTATATTGTACAAATTAATTAAATCGTTCTAAGTTTATATTTAAGTCGTTTATTTTTTATTATTTCATTTCCCGATTTTAAAAGTCACACATGGTAGTTATAATACTATTTCTCTTTGCTACAAACTTCGAGTCAAAAATAATATACCCAATGGGATAGGGTATATAAAAACACGAAAAGTTACAATTCGTCTGGAACGGATCGCATAATACCGTATTGCTCACTTTCTAGCCCATCTCTAATAGATAGAGAGGGGCGTTGTAAATTGTTCAGTTCAATTGCATTGGCATACGTAGACAGCTTTCTATTGAGGACAAATTGATTTGATGATTACTTCTTAAAAGAAGTACATGAATTCTGATGATATTTTGAAATTAAGGCTCATAAGTCAGCACCACCCCAATAATGTGGGCGTGACTCTGTGCATTTAATAATAATCTCATTTTATTATTATCTGTGGTAGGATAAACATCACCATGTCAGCCGAAATCGGGAATTCTCGCAATTTTGAGCACCGCGCCGTGATAAAGTACCTCGTGAAACAGAAAAATCGCCAAAAGAAATTTTCAAAGTCATGTAATCGACTCTTCATGATTCTGGGTCTTCGTATACCATGGTCAAATAATGGGCTCGCAGTCGTCGGGAAAGTTGAAAAATTAGTTCTGGCCGACCGAAGAATAAAAATGTGGAAAAGCATAGAACGGATTGGAGAAATTTTGCACGAGCATTTAAACATGAAAAAAAATTCGAGTGCTGCAAAAATTCTTTGGAGTTAGCCGGAACAATCTCAACGAAATTTGTGCAACCGGATCGCAACTGTAGATGAGGTGTTCAGACAAGAGTCTATGCAGTGGATTTAAAAAGGGGAGAGTCCACCGAAGAAATTCAAGGTGGAAAAGTCGGTTTCGAAGCTTATCGCGACTGTTTTTTGGGACACCGAAGGTGTTTTGCCGATTGATTACTTGCCAAAGGGGACTGCGTTGAATGGTCAATATTACGCAAATTAATTGATTCAGGCCCGTGAAGCGGCGTACGGAAGCGACGTGAGAAACTCAGGCACGGAGTGTTGATTTTGCAGGATAACGAGCCTGCTTACACGGCGCGGGTTTCGAGATAGGGCTTTAAAGACACAGGTTTTACAACCATAGACCAACCACCGTATAGCCCAGACTTGGCCCCGAGTGATTTTTTCATTTTTTACAATTCGAAAAAGGAGTTACGAGGCTGGAGATTCAATATCGAGCTAGGATGGTTAAATTTGGTATAGAAAGTTTTTTATAACCCCCAGAAGGACAACTGTAAAAATATTTAAAACCAGCTCGCAGTCACTTTTAGAAAAAATATTTCAAACTGAAAAATATCGCCTCAACAAAATATATGCATACACATTCACATTGTCTACAATTCACCCATACATTTTATAATGAAATGCCTACTTTAAAAAAAAAAATACATGTTATTGCTTTTTCAAAGCTTCTTACGGTGATGGTTAAGTCTTATTCTCCAGATATCATCAGAATGCATGAACTTCGGTAACAAATTGTTACAGCCATTCCTATTTTCTTATAAGAAAAAGCCATAAAATCAATTGTTCTGATAAGATCTCTTAGAAGTCGCGGAAGTATACTCTGACTAACAAATTTTAGAACTCCACGTCGACTTTATTAGGAATAGACTTATTAGGAATGAGGAACAGGGTATCATGGGATCCATTCCAAGCGGATTGTAACTTTCCCGTATGCTTTTTTTCGAAATACAAAATGGCTCATACAATCTAGAAATGGAAATTGAGATAGATAGAACACTATCTAAAGGTATGTTGATGTGTAATTCAAAATGAGCTCTATTTTAAATAATCTCTGCATTTAATTTTAATTTGATTTTATTATAATGTTGCATAATACGAGTAATGCTCACACCACTATAGAAAAACTGCGTGCGTAAAGTGGTGCTAAAAAGTTTCAGTTAATTAATATAATAATAATTTTTCCCTAATATTGAAAATAAGGAAAAAATGTTTTAAAGACACTTTTTAAATTTGTTAAGTATCTACGCATATGCCTGTTAAAATGTGATAGAAATCATGTATACAACTTTACTTGAATTGCAGAAAAATATAGGAACAAAGATTAATCTGCCTTCAGTACTGGTAATGGGTTTTATGAGTGAATGACATCTTTTTTATGACGTGAGTATTTTAAATTTTAACAATAGCCATTTTTTAACTCCACCATAGTGAAGACCCGTTTTCAGGGTTCTGGTACTTACAAGGCAAACAAATTGAATTGAATTAAATTGAATTGAATTGAATTGACGCCGGCTCTACTGGCACTTCTATTAGCTTAATACAAGCACAAGGAAACTTAAACAATCTAAACTTAAAACTAAAGACAAAAACGATTTTATATTGGTTTGTTTTATGTAGATAAATTGCTACTTATAGGGGTTTTACACTTGTATACTAGGAAGAGCAGGTAGATGGTAGAGGGGGTTAATAGGAGGGTGGTGTTGGCAAAGTCAGGACTTGACTAGGTGGAATTGAGGCGATGCTGAAGATTGTTTCGAAGGGAAGTTCTGCTGCAGTGGAAGTCGAAGGTGTTTTCCATATAGTTATCCAAACGCAACATTCTGGACAGTGGTGCGTTATAAGCATAATTGGTGCGATTGTAAGTGAGACGGAAGAGGGAAATGGACCTTAGGTTACGGGGATTGGTATTAAATGAGACCAGTTCAAGGAGCGCGGGGCAATCAATGTGACCAGTAATTAGCTGATGGAGGAAGAGTAAGTCGGCAATTTCACGACGATTTTCAAGAGATTGAAGATTGATGAGTTTTAGACGATCCGAGTAGGGAGGCAAGTTATTTATCAGTCCAAGGGAGACCGCGTAGGGCGAAACGGATAAACCAGCGCTGGATGGCTTCGATACGTCGGATGTGGATAGCATAGTGTGGCGACCGAGCTTGGCTAGCATATTCGAGGATAGGTCTAACGAAGGTGATATAAAGTGATCTGGTGACGTATGGGTTCGAAAATTCCTTGGACCAACGTTTTACAAAGCCAAGCGCAGAATTGGCTCTATTTATTATGTGGTTAATATGAAAACGGAAGTTAAGTTCCCTATCGAAAATTACAACTTAATCACGCAAAGATGAAACTGGTGGGATGAGCTCACTGCAAAGGAAGTAGTTCCTATGGGTTGGTGGAAGGCATTTACGGGAGTAGGTGATGGATTGACATTTGCTTACATTAAGTTCGAGATGATTTTTCTGACACCAGAGAGAAAATCTGTTAAGGTCATCTTGAAGTGGGTGAGAATCGATGGGAGAAGATATGTATCTGAAGATTTTCATGTCATCGGCATAGACAGAGAGATACGAGTCTTTGATAATGCAGTCGACGTCGTTGATGGTCAGGACGAAAACTAAAGGACCAAGGTGACTGCCTTGAGGGACACCCGAAGTGGCCTTGATGGGGTTAGAGACAGAAGATCTAAATATAACCTCGTACTGTCGACCTTCCAAGTAAGATTTGATCCAATTGATAAAACCGGGTGGAAAACCAAGAGCTTTCAACTTAAGAATAATAATTTGGCGCGAGATTTTATAAAATGATTTACTGAAGTCATTGGTAATAACATCAATTTTGTTGCCATCTTCGAATGCACACAGCGCCTGAGAAACGAATTCAGTTAACAGTCGTTCACAGACTTTCATAGAGTACGCACGTGTTTCGGCTTCTCATTTGAAATCGTGGTGTTTTAAAGTGGAAAGTTAGACAGTGAGTTTTAAAGTGGCGAGTTCGCATAGTAGGAGTGGTAGTGAACCATCAACCCAGGGGCCTGGGTTCAATTCCCAACCAGGGAAAATATTATTTTGGACTTTTTTTTTTTTCATTAAAAAAAAAAAAATTGTGAATAAAAAGTTAAGAACAGGCGAGAATCAGGCGATGGAAGGTGAGCGGTCCGCGCTCGCATTAGCGGGACCAGCTGATAAGAGAGTGTCAGCCGCCTCATCGGCATCTGGTCACGCAGCAACAGTGGCAACTGAAAGTGTGGGAAAAAGGAGAAGAAAATTAAAACCTTCTCCGGAATGACTCTGTCACGTTAGCGTACATCTCCGACGGTGGGGAAGGCCGCTACATTGGAGATGACGATAACTGCTTCGCGGTTCTGGCATCATCTGAATCGGATGACGAAGAGGAGGAAGTCGAAAGTCTAACCAGCAGCATCAGGCAGTTAGAACAAAGGGTGCTTACCATTAAAGCCAAACAAATGGCAAGGAGAGAAAGGGAGCGGCAGCTAGAGCTCCAGCGCTCTCAACAACAAGAGAAGCAGCCAGAAGGAGAGCTGCAACAACAGAAAAGCAGCCGCAAATGCAGCAACAGAAGCAGCAGCATGAACAACAGCAGCAGAAAAAGCAGCAACAACCACAGCAGCAGCAGCAGCAGAAACAGCAGCAGCAGCCAACAACCGCAACAGAAGACGACTACAAAGGCGAGGGTGCCGCCAATAAATACCTACAAGGTGGAGTTGAAGGATACCATCGAACTATGTAAGTCGGCCATAGGCAGTAATTTTTCTATCAAAAGATTAAACGAAAATAGACATGCTATCCACTGTAATACAGTGGAAGAATATAAAAAGAATTAAAGAGTTACTTAGGGACACGACGACGGAGTTCTTCTCCTTCATCCCGAAGGGGGAAAAGCGGCAAACAATGCTGCTGAGGGGGATAGACCCGTCTACTGATCCCGAGACGCTCCTTGCACTGCTTAAAGAGAAAGAGTGCAACGAGCTCGAATTTGTAGGGGTCAAGCCATTCATCACAGCTAAGGCAAAAAGGGAGAAGCGGAAACTGCCGTTCTTCCTAGTTCAGCTTTCACCCAATAGCAAGCTGGATGGTCTAAGGAGTATTAAAGTCCTAGACTACAAGGTTGTCGCCTGGGAAAAATTAAGAAGGAGCGAACACATTTTACAATGTGTTCGATGCCAAACATTCGGGCACGCCGCGTCGAACTGCGAAATGCAGCCTCGATGTGTTAAGTGTGTTAAGTGTGGAAAGAACCACAAAGCAGAGGAATGCACTCTGGGTAAGGACGGAGTGGCAGATAAGAGCCAGCTCTCGTGTGCATTATGCAGGAACTCGGGACACACCGCAAACTATCGGGGTTGTCCTAAGTTCCAGTACATTAAGAAAGTAAATCTAGTTCGCCAGGAGAAGGTCGTAGTGAAACGTCCACCTGCTCCAATTCAAACACAATCCGTGACTCCCCAAGTGACCTACGCCCAAATGGCGGCAGGTCGGGGAAACGCGGAACAGAAAAGACCGAAGGTTGCTTCTCAGGCCCCAGCGCCTAGAGCACCGGAGGCTTAAACTGACTTGTTGGCCATCTTGCTCTCTATCCAAGGGAAGATGGAGCAGCTTCAACGTCAGGTACAGGAGCAGGCGAAGCGGGTGGACCAGATCTACGCACTTCTGCCGGGCCTAACGCACCTTCAGTCGTAATGGGTACGAACATGGAGGAGCAACCCTTGAAGATCCTTGCGGTGAATGTGAATTCACTGATTAGGATCGAGCGAAAAGCCGTATTGTTTAAGTTGCTAGAAGACCAAACCCCTGATGTGCTTATGGTTAGCGAAACAAAGCTATTCCAGAAGCACAAATTGGGGCACAATAAATACAGTATTGTCAGAAGAGACCGACCCAACTCTACACAAGGAGGAGGTGTGGCGATCTTCATACGCAAACAATTGTAATTTAAAGTAATGTACAGCGGTGAAGTGCGGAGGTTCCAGGAGCTGGAAGCGTGTATCGTGTGCATCCCTCTCCGTAGTGGAAAGAGGATGTACTTGGTCGCACTCTATGCACCTGAAGCTACTCAATCTACTTTATTTATTTCAGAGCTCGAGACACTTTCGATTCCTAAGGCTGGAGTCTGAGGAGAATTATTTCATCATGGCCGGAGATCTTAATGCCAAACATAGAGATTGGGGAATTAACACACCAAATCCTAGAGGGAACCTACTATTCAATTGATGGGGTCGGCACAGTGTCGAGTATAAACTCGATTTGAAAGCTACAGATAGTCCGTCGTTTCCTAGAAGCGGCTCCTATCTGGATCTTATGCTGCTCGACGTACGGTTACAACTGACCGACATGGACCGACAAACTATAAACTGCCTGCACACATTTGTGTATGACAGCGACCATTGCGGACTCAGTGCCGTAATAACGATTCCCAACGAATTTGCGGAGTTGGAGGAGTTTGTCCAAACGTACTCATACAATTATAGTAGGACGCGTTGGACTCGCTTCTCAAGAACTTTGACAAGAGCACTCTCCTCGAATTCGCTCTACCCACCGTCCAATAGGAATCTGTCAAACGAGGAGATTGACTGGTACCTAAAACAAATGGACGAGACAATTAAACGAACTATGGACAATACGATACCTCGCAACAATTGACGCACTACACCAACACAAAAGTAGACTGCTGTCGAGACTAAAAACCTTGTACAGACAGTTTACTGATTAAATACCTCCAAAAATTAATTAGAGAAAATTACAGACTTTCTGTAAATTTGCATTGGAACAACAAAATTCGGGCTGTAAAATCCAACAACCCGAGTATGTTCCCGCAAATAAATAAAATATTTCGGAGGAATAATCAAAATGTCCTTCCGTGTCTTAAGATCCCTCGAACGACGAACAATGGACAAATACTAATAACAGCAGGTATAGATCCAGATAACGCAGTAGAGGATGACAACTTCTTTATGATCGAAGATTCGCAGGAGAAAGTAGAGGCTATAGGAGCGACTTTCCAGGAAGTGTACAAGGTGAATGATACCATTTGCCCGAACCACGATCTGGAAAATCGCGTCCTTGTGCACAACTTCTACCCTCGAAATGATATAGAGCACTGGCGATCCGAGAACATAGGTTTTACCGAGTTCAATGACGATAACATGGCAAATAATGTCATCGCCGATGAAAGGGTACATCCCCCGTACATATCGAAGGTGGTGCTGCACGCGATCTTTGACTCATTGAGGAGGAAGAAATCTGTAGGAATCGATGGAGTGTCGAACATTGTGCTTCGACATCTCCCTCTAGAAGCGGTGGACATTTACACCACTCTGTTTAACAATGCACTGAATAATGCACATTATCCAGCGCATTGGAAAACAGCAGTGATACAACCCATCCCCAAAAGGGGTAAGGACACCTCCAATCCGGCAAATTTCCGGTCGATAAATCTCCTTCCGAACATCAGCAAGGTATTCGAGAAAGTGATCAATAGAGCCCTGCTTAAGTGGACTGAGAACAGTAATATAATTCCGGATAACCAATTCGGTTTTAAGGCGGGGCATGATACAATACATGCCGCGTCTAAACTGGTATCGGATATCCAATGGAGCAAAAGCAAGAAACAGTGCACAGGTGCCTGCCTGATTGACTTGGAGAAGGCCTTCGACACCGTATGGTTAGAGGGACTCTTCTACAAGCTAAGCAGGCTGGGCATAAGCAAACCACTGCTGTACATACTTCATAACATGCTCACCAGTAGACAGTTCATCGTCAAAAATGGCAATGTGACTTCTGCTGGAACATTTCTAATTAAAAACGGTCTGTAACAAGGTGCGGTTAATTCACCGATCCTTTTCATCATTTACACTAGCGATCTCATAGGATCACTTCACCATGCCATAGCGTATGCAGACGACTTGATCGCGTACAGATCAGGACCAAAAATCGAGGTCATTGCAATTCTCTTGCAGCGTGACTTCGATAAGATTCAGCGATATTGCGATAGAAAAAAAAAAAAAAAAAATAAAAAAAAAAAAAAAACAAAAAAAAACAGCGCTTGATAAAAAATACGTATTTAATTACGTAGGGTAGAGTAAGATAGATTAATTAGAATAAGATATTTTAAGGTAGTTTATAAGTTTATATATAAGAATACAAAAAAAAAAAAAATTTTCATTCACTAAGTTTTTTTTTTTTTATCAAATTTTCTTAGTTACCATTAAAATTATATGAATGAAATAAATAGAAAACGCTCAAGTACGTTACGTCGAAAGACATAGTTTTAAGTATTAGGTTTAGCTTAGAGCGCCCGCATAGGGCCTATAAGTTAGAATAAGAATAGTTAAGTTAGTTAAGCTAGTTTTAAGCGTTTTTTTTGTCTAGCTATAAGTTTAATAAATTACATAATAAAAATGCATTAAAAAAAAAAAAAAAAACCAATTCTGTTAAGTTGGTGGTTGTCGATCTATCTTTAAGAAATCCATGTTGGTTGGAAGAAAATAAGGATTTGCAATGAAAAAACATCGAGTCATACACTATGCTCTCGAAGAGTTTGGGTATGCATGATAGTTTCGCGATAGGTCGATAGTTGGAGATTTCGTTTTTAGGACCTTCCTTGTGAATAGGGATAATGAATGAGTTCTTCCAAAGAAGCGGGAAAGATCCTTGGGAAATGGTCATAAGAAAGAGAGAAGTCAACGGTTGGGCCAAGTGGGTCACGCATCTAATTACAGAGGCTGTGAAGTAGTCAAGGAATTGCAAAAAAAAGATCGACTTATGAAGCCGCAAAACCCACCTTTCAAAACCGGTAAATAAGAAAAAGTCGAAAACTACTGCAAGAAAGGTGACTCGAGACAACCGAGCCGACCCTGGCGTGCTTACGTACGCCCAAGCTGCGACATCAAACACCGGTCAAATTCCACACCTGGTTAAGGTAAAAGCGCCTAAAGAAAAGCCATCAGATTCTGACATGCAGACGCGTGCTCAAGCATCAACATCAACAAAGATGAACACTGATAATTCGGAAAACCCTGTATCTCACGTCTTTTCCATTATCCTTGCGAGGCTTGAGGAGCAAACAGAAACAAACATGCTAATTGTCGAAAGGTTGGAGAAGCTTGTCGCTCGTCGGAAAGGGCCAGAGGCGGATCGTCTTTAATCAAAAAAGATTGCATCGAGCACTCTGAAGAGATTATGATAGAGCTTGAAACAATGCAAGTGAGCACTGTACGCGTGAAAAATGGATATTACTCTTTCAATGTCTCGTCTATTTATTGTCCACTGCGTTGCAGGCTTGAAAAAAATGATTTTACAAATATTTTCAACTCTCTTGGACCGATTTTTATTATTGGCGGTGGTTTTAATGCAAAACACACCTTCTGGGGTTCAAGATGTGTCACACAAAAAGGCAGAGCACTTTACAACGCCTGCATGCAACACAGTTGCGACTTTCGCTCGACTGGTAAACCAACATATACTGATAGCAACAAAACACCCGATCTGATCGATTTCTTTGTTGTAAAAGGAATACCAGATAACTGTATTAAAATTGATGAAAGTTTTGATCTCTCTTCCGATCATTCCCCTATCATTCTAACGATGAGCGAACGCCTCATTAAAAAAGATGTACCTGCTAGACTAACTAGCAGAAAAACTGATTGGGAAGGCTTCAAAAAAGACGTTGAAGAACATATCGAACTGAGAGTATCACTTAGGACGTCTTCTGAACTCGAAATCGAAGTTGATCGTTTTGTTGAAGTTCTGCAGCGCGCCGCGTGGAAAAATACTCCCTATCAAAGGAAATCGCCGATCAATCATGACCAAAAATATCCACCGGAAATAAAAAAAATGGTAAGGGAGAAGAGAAAAGCGCGTAAAAAATGGCAACAAACTCTTGCTCCGCAACATAAATCGCATTTAAATCGCTTGTGTAACTTGCTAAAAAAAGGCCATTATTGATTTTAAAAATCGGACAATACAAACCAGCATTGAAAGCTTAACAGCGGAAAAAGATTCCAATTATTCGCTCTGGAAAGCTATAAAAGGCATTAAAAAACCGAAAATACAAGCGGCCCAAATCAAGAAAAAAGACATCCAATGGGCCAAGAATGATAAAGACAAAGCAGAAGTCTTTGCCGCCCATTTAGAATAAACATTTAAACCATTTGATGGACAAGCGCTTGTTTTAAATGATAATGCGTCGGATATAGCACTTCACAATTACACAGTAAGGAATGCAACGCTGACCGAACTTCAACAAGAAATAAAGAAACTGAAACTGAATAAAGCTCCTAGATACGACCTAATTACAGGAGAGCTTCTGAAATCGTTACCTAGAAAAGCGTTAGTTAAGTTCCTATACATTATTAACGCAACGATAAGTCTAGAATATGTTCCGAGTCAATGGAAAGTCGCAGAAGTAATAATGATTCTGAAGCCAGGAAAACCGCCGAATGATAAAAAATCGTACAGACCTATTTTGCTGCTGCCGATTATGTCTAAAGTTTTCGAAAGAACAGTACTTAAGCGATTACAGCCGGTTATAGAAGACAGATCTCTTATTCCCAATCACCAGTTTGGGTTTAGAACCAAGCACTCAACAATAGACCAAGTGCATAGAATAACTGATTTAATTGAGAAAGCTTACGAAGAAAAAAAGATTTGCTCGAGCGTATTCCTTTATGTTTCTCAAGCTTTTGACAAGGTCTGGCATGAAGGATTGAAATATAAATTACGACAAGTGCTGCGGGAAGACTTATGTAATATTCTGGAAAAATACTTGACAAATCGACTTTTCCGAGTCAAACACGGAAATGAATATTCAGAATTTAAAGAAATAAGGGCTGGGGTGTCGCAGGGAAGAGTCCTTGGACCGCTTTTGTACCTATTATATACTCGCGATATACCGCAAGAAGAAGGCACCGTATTAGCTACATTTGCCGACGATACTGCCATCCTGGCAACGGGTAAAACGGCTGAAAAATTGCAGCAAGCATTGAACAAAGTAAATAAGTGGACAAAGATTTGGCGACTAGCTCTAAACGAAAACAAATCTGTTCATGTCAATTTTACTTATAAGAAAATAAATAATTTGCTGATCTTTTCAAACTCGGTTCAAATTCCGTTTCCAAACGAGGCTAAGTATCTTGGAATGACACTTGATGCTAAGCTGAAGTGGAAATTGCACGTGAAGAAAAAACGTAAAGAACTAGAAACCAAATACAGAGAAATGTACTGTTTACTTGGAAAACATTCCAAGCTTAATATAGAGAACAAACTGCTTTTATACAAGCAAGTGCTAAAGCCGATATGGACATATGGAATACAACTCTGGGGTTGTATGGAATACAACTCTGGGGTTGTACCAAAATAAGTAATGTCAATATTTTACAAACTTTTGAAAATAAAGTTAATGCACCGTGGTTTATTAGAAATAGCGATATCAATAGAGATTTAGGAATTGCAACAGTCGAACATGAAATCAAAAACTTCGCGCGTAAGCATAAAGACAGATTACAAGAACAATGAAGTCCTTCGAATTCTAGATGAGAGGAATCTACTGCGTCATCTACAAAGGACTAAACCTTTCGACTTAACGCGATAGCAAGAAACCGCGTCTATTTTGCGGAACAAGCAGGAACTTTCAATGGAAAGGGACCTGCCAAACGATCTCAATACGTGAAAGAAAAACTGCTGGATAAGTAAAAACTTGGTTGTAGTAATCATAGAAATTTATCACGAAGTAAAAATCTCACACTACTATGAGCACGCGCTATCGATCCTCATAGTGTCTTCATGAAGATTTTTTACCTACCCTCGGAAAAAAAAAAATTAAAAATTAATGTTTTTATTATTGGGCTTAATATTAGAGCTTAACTTATAGGTCCATCGAGTCGTACTCATTTTACCAAAAATAAGAACATCTTTCGGGGACTTAGGGAAAAGCTAGCCATATTTTGCAGGAAGATCGATTTTGAAGCAGTCAGATGATTTGGATAAGATCCTCTTGCATTTAAGATCGGTGATATGATACTGTTGTTGGAACTCATCGGCAGATTTCGGAGCACCAGTCAGGAAGTAAGAAACAGAATGGCCGTTAATCTCATTAAAAATAGTTAGTTTTCTGAGCCTACTGTTCCACTCAGATTGCGTCCATGTGATTCCAAATTTCGATATGGTGTTGATAGTGCAGGTAGAATTAGCGGCCTTTGCTGGTGGTGGGTTGCTGGTCGTGTCATGTTCCTTCAGTGATTTGGTGTGGCCGGAAAGTGTCTCAGATATGGATGACATATCGACATGGATATCCTTGAGAACTGGGGAGTGGATAGAGCACTTGGGGTTAACGGTTTTAATTTTCTTATTCTTAATTTCGTCAATTCCAGCGTTGGTTGATGTTATGTGAGAGAGTGAGCAAGTGATCGTATCTTTTTTCGCTCTTATGGGAGCATTCTTTCATCTCTTTTAAAACGGAACTGTGATCAGAAGCGTAGTTTTCTAAGGCGTTGTTGATGGAATCACAGTAGTTGCTACATAATTCCATCGTTTTGTTAAAGTTGTGACGCAGCTCCGACTTCAGCTCAGCAACCGAATTAGTAAGCGTACAGAGTTGTTCGTTGTTGCATTTGATAGCAGGCATTATGTGTGCCATAGTTTTACATTCATCATAGAAGAAAGAGAATAGGTTGGTGTATTCCTGCGAATGGGCTTTGGCATTCCTGGTTAGGCCAATGCAGATAGGGTGAACAAATTTATTGCAAATACCTTTGCATTCTATCATATCGGCGGAGTTGGAGAACAACAGTTAGTGAATCTACAAAACGTCATGGTGAATAGTCGGGGTGAATGTTCAAAGCGACTCAGTGACACAGATACGGTGAAATGGAAAAAAGAAAAACGATCGCAAAAATGCAGGGGTGAATGTACATAGTGACACAGATACGTTGCAGTGGTAAAAAGAAAAAAACGATCATAACAAAACACGGCGAAAGGTCAATAAAAAAAATAAAAAAATAAAACATTGCAAAAACTAAGCAAAACCGCCTAAATATGATGATGACACAGTTATGTTGTGAAAAATTGGCTGACGCGATGACACAGTTATAAAAAAAGAAGAAGAGCGCAATAGCAAAGTTAGGCAATAATTAAACAGAAGGGAAATTTTGATTAATGTAATGCGCGGAGTGGACAAGGAATACAACTTGGTTTCTTGGCGGTTCGAACTAAACTGAAATTAAGAACGGAACTCTTATAGTGGGCGCCAGTTGTCTATGCAGCCTATCACAGCTTCATAACTTTTGAACCGTCGGCTCATATGAACCACTTTAAGAAAAAAGTGGGAATTGAAGATCGGGCAATAGATAGGTGGCGAAAATAAAATTGTCAGAATTTAGGCGACTTTGCATCATGCCAAATTAATCCGAGAATGTTGCACGAGAAATTTGTATGTAGCTAGGATGCGCAAGCACCTCTCTACTCTGCTTCACGTTTTGCTAGGTTGTTGAATGTATTATTTTCCGAAGAAAATTGACGAAAAGCAATCTAAAAATATTCATACGAAATTCTGTAAGTCTTTCCTTCGCAGAAAGAGTATTTGGCATTTTGTTCCTTAAAGATTTGAGCTTTATTTTTCATCTTCGGTAAAAAGATAGGGAGGGTGAAAAGATCAGAGAAGGTGTATTGGAAAAAAGCCAGAAAATAATGTTGTGTCTCTTTCACGGCAATAAATTTTAGGCAAATAGTCAGAAAACTGAACTGGATTATACTACTACAGATTATCTGTCTTAATTTTTTGCGCAAACTTTTAGGTTTAATTTTATAAAAAATAAAAATACGATGAAAAAGCATTAATTTACTTGATGTGAGAGGCAAACATTAACAATTAATTAGTACATTGAAGTTTCGAAAGTTATATTGGCCACAAAGTGGTCCGCAGTCTACTATTTACCGAATTCTGCTTTAGACGTAAGAAGCTGAAATTTGGACCAGAGTTTTACTAACTTGCAGGTAGTTATAAAAGCAACATTTTTGAAAAAATGGTGTTTCCCTTGTATTTTGGGGTGTGACAATGTTGGCAATTACATGTTCCTTGCTGAAAAATTTTGATTTCGAAATTTTAATCAATTTTGATATTACTATTAAAGTTAAACTTGAAAAAGTTGCGCAATTATGTCTGTCCTTCTGCTTGTACTAGGATAGCAGCCTAAATGGCTGGGTGAATTTTTTCTGGCCGAAATCGTAATTTCTATTTTAATCTAAAAATTAAAGATACTTTACAATGTCCATGTAATATGACTGCGTATTCTAGAAATTCAATTAAGGTTATTTTATTTATTACATGATTTGCGAAACTTGGTTATTTTCCGTATATGGTTGAGACGATTATATTCAAAATTTAAGGATTATTTTCGAAATATCTAAGGACATGGCAATGAAATTGTTGGCATATGCTCAAAACTTCTGTTAACTTCTTAATGCATTTTTGCCTAATTTTGAAATTTGAAGGATTTATTAACGAACAGCACATATAAAGCAAGTCAGACGTGCCATTTATTATATAAAATGTAAAGACGTTGCTATTCTCTACAATTCGTCCACACAGCATATAGTGTTACGTTCACATTTTTGGGGGCGTTTTTGTCAAAAAACCTTGTTTTACTTTCTCATTTGCTATCATATTTACGATGATGGCTAAGTCTTATTGTGAATATGTCACCAGAATCTACAACTTATGGTTACAAGTGGCGTCAGCCACGCCCATTTTCTTCTATGGAAACATTTTAGTAATAAATTATATGGTAAATTATTTTAAAAATCGCGTCATTGCATTTAATTAAAAAAGTCCACAACGCCACGTCTGATATATATGTACATATATATTAATTGCTTTTTTTTTACTTTTTGAACCATTGCGGACTCAGTGCCGTAATAACGATTCCCAACGAAATTGCGGAGTTGGAGAAGTTTGTCCAAACGTACTCCTACAATTACAGTAGGACACGTTGGACTCGCTTCTCTAGAGTTTTGACAAGAGCGCTCTCCTCGAATTCGCTCTACCCACCGTCCAATAGGAATCTGTCAAACGAGGAGATTGACTGGTACCTAAAACAAATGGACGAGACAATTAAACGAACTATGGACAATACGATACCTCGGTATCAACATACTGACAACGCAGACATATTCCGTAATGCAACAATTGACGCACTACACCAACACAAAAGTAGACTGCTGTCGAGACTAAAAACCTTGTACAGACAGTTTACTGACAGACAAAACTCGGAGGTCAGGACGCTGAAGTCGTTGATTAAAAACCTCCAAAAATTAATTGGAGAAAATTACAGACTTTCTGTAAATTTGTATTGGAACAACAAAATTCGGGCTGTAAAATCCAACAACCCGAGCATGTTCCCGCAAATAAATAAAATATTTCGGAGGAATAATCAAAACGACCTTCCGTGTCTTAAGATCCCCCGAACGACGAACAATGGACGAATACTTATAACCGCAGGTATAGATCCAGATAACGCAGTAGAAGATGACAACTTCTTTGTGATCGAAGATCCACAGGAGAAGGTAGAGGCTATGGGAGCGACTTTCCAGGAAGTGTACAAGGTGAATGATACCATTTGCCCGAACCACGACCTGGAAAATCGCGTCTTTGTGCACAACTTCTACCTTCGAAATGATATAGAGCACGGCGATCCGAGAACATAGGTTTTACCGAGTTCAATGACGATAACATGGCAAATAATGACATCGCCGATGAAAGGGTACATCCCCCGTTCATATCGAAGGTGGAGCTCCAGGTGATCTTCGACTCATTGAGGAGGAAGAAATCTGTAGGAATCGATGGAGTGTCGAACATTGTGCTTCGACATCTCCCTCTAGAAGCGGTGGACATTTACACCACTCTGTTTAACAATGCACTGAATAATGCACATTATCCAGCGCATTGGAAAACAGCAGTGATACAACCCATCCCCAAACGGGGTAAGGACACTCCAATCCGGCAAATCTCCGGTCGATAAGTCTCCTTCCGAACATCAGCAAGGTATTTGAAAAAGTGATCAATAGAGCCCTGCTTAAGTGGACTGAGAACAGTAATATAATTCCGGATAACCAATTCGGTTTTAAGGCGGGGCCTGATCGTGGGACCGCACGGACAGCCACTTGCGAGTCGAAGTGTTGTCAGATACCTGGGGCTCTGGTTAGACCAATATCTGTATTTTAACAAACATATAGATGCTGCTCTGGCCAGAGCCAAAGGTGCTTTGGCCTTACAAAGAGACTTTTTTATAGCAAGCAACTCGATGCAAGGGTAAAGGTAATCTGCTACATCCGGCCCATGCTCGGAGGGTGGCCGTGGTGTAGTGGTAACATCATCGCTTGTCACGCTGTTGATTCACGGTTCGAATCCTGATATCAAGAATCATCTATTTATTTCGCATGAAATAAATAAAAAAGTCGATCACTTGCGAAAGCTAAGTCAACTCTACTGTGAAGGCATAACATTTTTTCATTTTTAATGCACTTTTATTGGGTAATTCAGTAAATTTAGCTAGACAAAAAACGCTTAAAACTAGCTTACTAACTTAGCTATTCTTAATCTAACTTACTGGCCCCATGCGGGCGCTCTAATTTAAACCTGGTACTTAAAACTATGTCTTTCGACGTAACTAACTTTAGATTCCTTATTTATTTATTTTATTATTCTATTAATTACTACTACTAAGAAAAATGTTTAATCAATGAAAAAACTTAGTACATGAACTTGTTTTTATGGTTCTTATATATAAAACTTACAAATCTACCTTAAAATAAATCTTAAACTACCTTATTCTAAATTAGCCTATCTTATTCCACCTTACGTATTTTTTTACGTAAATTTTTTTTTGTTTTTTTTTTAATTTTTTTTGTGTTTTTTGTGTTTTTTTTTTTTTTTTTTTGCATCCAAGTGCTGTGGATTAATTTTTTATTTTTTTTTATTGTTAAAATATTACCTACCACCTACTTACACTACCTAAACCTTAAACTATGTAAGTCGGCCATGGACAACAAACAGCCAACCTCAAACATGCAACAGGCTACCCTGGATTAGGAGGAAACAACGAAGGAGTTTCCTCTCTTTCGGCTAGCCACCAGAAACGACCGTACTGACGTATAAATATCGCGACCCAATACCGCCCTACTAAACCGGAGACGCTCCACACTGCCGTGTGCAACGTCTCTGTCGTAGTGGAGTCGGTTATCCACAACTGTCCGAGCAACGTGGAATGTCCGAGCAACGTGGAAGATTAGCGGCACTGCCAATCTGTCCTGGATCAGACCTTTCTTATCAAAATAGAGGAACGCCTCTGGGGGAACAAAGCCGTTAAGGCGCACTCTCTCGTGATACTCATAATTGGGGTAATAAGCCCCAGAGATCAGGTTGTTCGTCGAGCTCATTGCTCTTGCAATGCGCCTTCGAATCAGCTTGATAACGAAATTATCCACTCTTATTAGATTAGCCCTGTTGTACAGGACCTCATTGGGATAGAATTTTATGTACTGGGACTCTGGTGTTCTATATAAATGAAGGCAAGCCCGAAGGCAAGCCCTCTTAAACACCCGAATCTTTTCCAACAAGCTTGCTCCCACGTTGAACCACACGAGGCATCCATATACGAGCATGGGCCTAATGATTGCCATGTAGCAGATTACCTTTACCCTTGCATTGAGTTGCTTGCTATAAAAAAGTCTCTTTGTAAGGGCAAAAGCACCTTTGGCTCTGGCCAGAGCAGCATCTATCTGTTTGTTAAAATATAGATATTGGTCTAACCAAAGTCCCAGGTATCTGACTACACTTCGACTCGCAAGTGGCTGTCCGTGCGGTCCAACTATTGACAACTTTCGCCAATTCTTTCTGGCATCCCTAGAGGCACCAGACAACGGCGTCCTAAAAAGAATAGTTTCCGATTTCTCGAAGTTGATATTCAACTTGCAGTCATCGCAATATCGCTGAATCTTATCGAAGTCACGTTGCAAGAGAATTGCAATGACCTCGATTTTTGGTCCTGATCTGTACGCGGTCAAGTCGTCTGCGTACGCTATGGCGAAGTGATCCTATGAGATCGCTCGTGTAAAAGTTGAAAAGGATCGGTGAATTAACCGCACCTTGTTGCAGACCATTTTTAATTTGAAATGTTTCAGCAGAAGTCCCATTGCCATTTTTGACAATGAACTGTCTACTGGTGAGCATGTTATAAAGTATGTGCAGCAGTGGTTTGCTTATGCCCAGCCTGCTCAGCTTGTAGAAGAGTCCCTCTAGCCATGCGGTGTCGAAGGCCTTCTCCAAGACAATCAGGCAGGCACCCGTGCATTGGTTCTTGCATTTGTTCCATTGGATATCCGATACCAGTTTTGACGCGGCATGTATTGTATCATGCCCCGCCTTAAAACCGAATTGGTTATCCGGAATTATATTACTGTTCTCAGTCCACTTAAGCAGGGCTCTATTGATCACTTTTTCGAATACCTTGCTGATGTTCGGAAGGAGACTTATCGACCGCCGATCTGCCTAATTGGAAGTGTCCTTACCCCTTTTTGGGGATGGGTTGTGTCACTGCTGTTTTCCAATGCGCAGGATAATGTGCATTATTTAGCGCATTATTAAACAGAGTGGGAGATGTCGAAGCAAAATGTTCGACACTCCGTCGATTCCTACAGACTTTTTCCTCCTCAATGAGTCGAAGATCGCTTGGAGCTCCACCTTCGATATGTACGGGAGATGTACCGTTTCATCGTCGATGACAATATTTGCCATGTTATCGGCATTGAACTCGGTAAAACCTATGTTCTCGGATCGCCAGTGCTCTATATCATTTCGAAGGTAGAAGTTGTGCACAAGGACGCGATTTTCCAGGTCGTGGTTCAAGCGAATGGTATAATTCACCTTGTACACTTAATGGAAAGTCGCTCCTATAGCCTCTACCTTCTCCTGCGGATCTTCGATCACAAAGAAGTTGTCATCACCTACTGCGTTATCTGGATCTATAGCTGCTGTTATTAGTATTTGTCCATTGTTCGTTGTTCGGGGGATCTTAAGACACGGAAGGTCGTTTTGATTATTCCTCCGAAATATTTTATTTATTTGCGGGAACATGCTCGGGTTGTTGGATTTTACAGCCCGAACTGGGATAGCTTTGTTTCGCTAACCATAAGCACATCAGGGGTTTGGTCTTCTAGCAACTTAAACAGTGCGGCTCTTCGCTCGATCCTAATCAGTGAATTCACATTCACCGCAAGGATCTTCAAGGGTTGCTCCTCCATGTTTAGACCCATTACGACTAGAGCTGCGTTAGGCCTGGCAGAAGTGCGTAGATCTGGTCCACCCACTTCGTCTGCTCCTGTACCTGACGTTGAAGCTGATCCATCTGCCCTTGGATAGAGCGCAAGATGGGCAGCAAGTCAGTTTGAGCCTCCGGTGGTCTATTCGCTGGGGCCTGTGAAGCAACCTTCGGTCTTTTCTGTTCCGCGTTTCTCCGACCTGCCGCCATTTCGGCGTAGATCCCTTGGGGAGTCGCGGATTGAGTTTGAATTTTAGCAGGTGGACGTTTCACTACGACCTTCTCCTGACGAACTACTTTCATAACGATTTACTTTCTTAATATACTGGAACTTACGACAACCCCTATAGTCTGCGGTGTGTCCCGGGTTCCTGCATAAAGCACATGAGAGCTGGCTCTTTTCTGCTACTCCATCCTCACCCAGAGTGCATTCCTCTGCTTTGTGGTTCTTTCCACACTTGACACATCGAGGCTGCATTTCGCAGTTCGACGCGGCGTGACCGAAGCTTTGGCAGCGAACACATTGTAAAATGTTTTCGCTCCTTCTTAATTTTTCCCATGCGACAACCTGGTAGTCTAGGACTTTAATACTCCTTAGACCATCCAGTTTGCTATTGGGTGAAAGCTGATCTATTAAGAACGGCAGTTTCCGCATCTCCCTTTTTGCCTTAGCTGTTGGTGTAGTGCGTCAATTGTTGCATTACGGAATATGTCTGCGTTGTCAGTATGTTGATACCGAGGTATCGTATTGTCCATAGTTTGTTTAATTGTCTCGTCCATTTGTTTTAGGTACCAGTCAATCTCCTCGTTTGACAGATTCCTATTGGACGGCGGGTAGAGCGAATTCGAGGAGAGTGCTCTTGTCAAAGTTCTTGAGAAGCGAGTCCAACGCGTCCTACTATAATTGTAGGAGTACGTTTGGACAAACTCCTGCAACTCCGCAATTTCGTTGAGAATCGTTATTACGGCACTAAGTCCGCAATGGTCACTGTCATACACAAATGTGTTCAGGCAGTTTATAGTTTGTCGGTCCATGTTGGTCAGTTGTAACCGTACGTCGAACAGCATAAGATCCAGATAAGAGCCGCTTCTAGGAAACGACGGACTATCTGTAGCTTTCAAATCGAGTTTATACTCGATACTGTGCCGACCCCACCAATTGAATAGTAGGTTCCCTCTAGGATTAGGTGTGTTATTTCCCCAATCTCTATGTTTGGCGTTTAGATCTCCGGCCATGATGAAATAATTCTCCTCCGACTCCAGTCCTAGGTATCGAAAAAGTGTCTCGAGCTCTGAAATAAATAATGTAGATTGAGTAGCTTCAGGTGCATAGAGTGCGACCAAGTACATCCTCTTTCCACTACGGAGAGGGATGCACACGATACACGCTTCCAGCTCCTGGAACCTTCGCACTTCACCGCTGTACATAACTTTAAATTGCAGTTGTTTGCGTATGAAGATCGCAACACCTCCTGGGTCGGAGTTGGGTCGGTCTCTTCTGACAATATTGTATTTATTGTGCCCCAATTTGTGCTTCTGGGATAGCTTTGTTTCGCTGACCATAGGCACATCAGGGGTTTGGTCTTCAAGCAACTTAAACAATACGGCTCTTCGCTCGATCCTAATCAGTGAATTCACATTTACCGTAAGGATCTTCAAGGGTTGCTCCTCCATGTTCGTACCCATTACGACTGGAGGTGCGTTAGGCCCGGCAGAAGTGCGTAGATCTGGTCCACCCGCTTCGCCTGCTCCTGTACCTGACGTTGAAGCTGCTCCATCTGTTCTTGGATAGAGAGCAAGATGGCCAGCAAGTGAGTTTGAGCCTCCGGTGCTCTAGGCGCTGGGGCCTGAGAAGCAACCTTCGGTCTTTTCTGTTCCGCGTTTCCCCGACCTGCCGCCATTTGGGGAGTCACGGATTGTGTTTGAATTGGAGCAGGTGGACGTTTCACTACGACCTTCTCCTAGCGAACTAGATTTACTTTCTTAATGTACTGGAACTTAGGACAACCCCGATAGTTTGCGATGTGTCCCGAGTTCCTGCATAATGCACACGAGAGCTGGCTCTTATCTGCCACTCCATCCTTACCCAGAGTGCATTCCTCTGCTTTGTGGTTCTTTCCACACTTGACACATCGATGCTGCATTTCGCAGTTCGACGCGGCGTTCTCGAACCTTTGGCAGCGAACACATTGTAAAATGTTTTCGCTCCTTCTTAATTTTTCCCAGGCGACAACCTGGTAGTCTAGGACTTTAATACTCCTTAGACCATCCAGCTTGCTATTGGGTGAAAGCTGAACTAGGAAGAACGGCAGTTTCCGCTTCTCCCTTTTTGCCTTAGCTGTGGTGAATGGCTTGACCCCTACGAATTCGAGCTCGTTGCACTCTTTCTCTTTAAGCAGCGCAAGGAGCGCCTCCGGATCAGTAGACGGGTCTATCCCCCTCAGCAGCATTGTTTGCCGCTTTTCCCCCTTCGGGGTGAATTAGAAGAACTCCGTCGTCGTATCCTTTAACAAATCTATAATTTTTTTATATTGTTCCACTGTATTGCAGTGTCTTCATTTAATCGTTTAACAGAAAAATTGTTGTCTATGGCCGACCTGCATAGTTTAATGGTGTCCATAAGCTCAATCTTGTACGTATTTATTGGCGGTACCCTCGCTTTTGTCGTCGTCTTCGATTGTTGTTGCTTCTGCTGCGGTTGCTGTTGCTGTTGTTTCTGCTGCTGCTGCTGTTGCTGCTGTTTCTGCTGCTGATGTTTCTGTTGCTGCTGCTGTTTCTGCTGCTGCTGCTGCGGTTGTTGATGCTTTTTCTCCTGCTGCAGCGTTTTCTGCTGCTGTTGTTGTTGCTGCTTATTCTGCTGCTGTTGTTCTTGCTGCTGCTGCATTTGTTGTTGTTGCAGCTGGCCTTCTGGCTGCTTCTCTTGTTGTTTAGCGTGCTGGAGCTCCTGTTGCCGCTCCCTCTCTCGTCAGCCTATTTGTTTAGCCTTTATGGCACGCACCCTTTGTTCGAGCTGCCTGATGCTGCTAGTCAGACTCTAGACTTCTTCTTTTTCATCATCCGATTCGGAGAACGCCAGAACTCCGAAGCTATTGTTCTCATCTCCAACGTAGTGGCCTTCCCCACCGTCGGAGATGTACGCTAACTCGCTTTTTTTCTGCTGCTACTGTTGTTTTTGTGCTCGGCGCCCCTTCACTCACTCCACATGGCAGATGTACAGCTGAAGCTGATGTGGAGGGATGCTTTACAAGGGGTTTCAAGAAGGTTTCAATTTCCTCTTCCTTTTCCCCTAACTTGCGGTTGCCACTGTTGCTGGGTGGCCTGTCTGTACTGCATCGGCTGATGCTGTCACCCCACCAGCTGGTCCCGCTATTAGGAGCGCGTACCGCTCACTCTCCATTATCTGATATTTGTTTGGTTTTCACTTATTTTGAATAAATGCAAAAAAAAGTCAAGGATTCAATTTTCCCCAGTCCGGAATTGAACCAATGTCATTGGTTTGGTAGAACACCACCATTTTTCATTTAATTTTTAATGCATTTTTTATTGATTAATTTATTATAACTTACATGCTAGACAAAAAACGCTTAAAACTAGCTTAACTATTCTTATTCTAACTTACTGGCCCTATGCGGGCGTTCTAAGTTAAACCTAATACTTAAAATTATGTCTTTCGACGTAACGAACTTCAAAATTGTTTATTTATTTATTTATTTTTTAATTTTAATTGTTACTAAGAAAATTAGACAAAAACTTAGTACATGAACTTTTTTTTTAATTGATCTTATATATAAAACTTACAAATCTACCTTAAAATAAATCTTAAAATATCTTATTCTACCTTAGTCTACCTTAGTCTATCTTACTCTAGCTTACGTAATTATATACGTACTTTTTTTTTGGTTTTTTTATTTTATTTTTTTATTTTATCAAGTGCTGTTTTTTTTTTTTTTTAACCTATATACAATATACCTAAACTACCGAAACCTTAAACTATGTAAGTCGGCCATGGACAAGAACAGCCAACTTTAAACACCAGAACACCACCACTACCTGTAGGCTAACTTGCCACTTGAAAGAACACTGTCTAATACTGCACTTGAAATCACACCGATTTTAACTGAGAAGCCGAAACACGTGCGCACTCTCTGAAAGTCTGTGAACGACTCTGTGAAGGCATAACACTGGCAGTAGGGTGTTAGTATGGTTAAAATGTAACTTGATCGTGATGATGACATCAGCCAACCTCCAGTTAATTCGTGGCTTGCCAGAATCGAAAACAAGGACGACGTCTTTCTTCTTAAGTTGCATCGACGAATCATACTTTCCATGATGAAACGAGCGAAGAAGTTGCATATACTCCGTACGCCATCGCTTCCATAGCACGTTCATATATCGCATTCTCTGCTTCCAAAGCAGTTGAATGTCATTCGAACCAAGATCAGTTTCGCTCAGATTGAGAAACCCACCACGATTCATTAAAAAATCACCAGGAGTCAGGGGAGCGGAATCAAGGGGATCATTGCTTATATAGGTGAGTGGACGAGCGTTGACCATACCTTCGGCTTCGATGATTATCGTTCTAAGTTGTTCGAAATTGAGCCTTGCTCTACCGATGACGACCTTGAGAACGTTCTTTATGGTCCGGATGAGGCGTTCCCAAAATCCACCCCACCAGGGCGCACGTTCCACTATAAACTTCCAATTAATTCGTCTGTTTGATGCAAAATCCCGGATTGCCTCATCTTCAAAAACGAAGTTGTCACCCTCAAGTTCCAAGGCTGCACGGCGAAAGGTTCGAGCATTATCGAAGTAATTGACCGACGGGATACCCCTTCTGGCTATGAAGCGCCTAAGGCCCATCAAACAGCTTTCGGTTGACAGGCTTGTAGTTATCTCTAGGTGGACGGCAAGAATAGCAGCGCACGTAAAGACCATGGTCATCCCTCCTGCAGCATCGTCCAAAATGTGCAGAGGGCCCGCAAAGTCAATACCAACAGCATCAAATGGCTTTGACAAGATTAGTCTTTCGATGGGCAGTGGACCAAATGGTTGCGTAGCAGGTTTGCCCCATAGCTTTTTACAAACGATGCACCTTTTGAGCAGCTTCTTAACAAGTTGTCGTCCTTTAGGGATCCAAAATCGAGTTCGTAGTTGCGAAAGATCTGTGTTGACCCCTCCATGCAGAGATCTTTGATGACAGTCATTCACTATAAGATCTGTGATATGAGAACTAGTTGGGTGCTTGAAGATCATTGGCTCAGGTAACGACTGAAAGCGCCCACCTAACCGAATAATACCCTCTTCGTCCAAAAATGGGAAAAGTTGAGCAAGATTGGATGTCCTAGGTACAGACTTCCCTTTCTGTAATAAACAAATTTCATTAGTATATTTATTACACTGTATGTACCTGATCCAATAAGATTCGGCGGCGCTGAGTTCATCTGCACATAAATGAAAAGATTTCCTTCTCCTTTCCCTTTTGCAAGAATATACAAAGCGGAACATAAAGCAAGAAACCCTCAGCAAATGATTCCAGGTACTGATATCTTCGAAGTACAAAATTGGCTGCATCTCAGTACAGTCAGAAACTGTTTCTGCTAATAAAATCAATGGGACTGCAATCGTTGGTATAGCACAGCTGTCATCAGGCAGGTAATTTTCATCTTTGAGCCGAACTGGTCCTTGAGCCCACAGCTGAGACGACCGCAAGCATTCGGCGGCTACTCCTCTTGTAAGAAGATCGGCGGGATTTTCTTTTCCGGAACAGTGGTTCCAATCTGATGTTAATGTGTGTTGACGAATTTCGGAAACGCGGCTTTGCACATATGGCTTCCATCGGTCACATTCACGTTTTATTCAATAAAGAGCAATTTTGGAATCCGTCCACATGCAAAATTGTTGAGCAGGAATCTTTAGAGATCGCTTCAGGTAGGAACACAACCGAGCCGCTATCAGCGCAGCAGTTAGCTCCAATTTAGGTAATGTAAGCTCTTTCGATCCATTTTCTTTGAGTGGAGCCACCCTGCTTTTCGCACACAAAAACGAAATGCTGCATTCATCTTTTGAATTGATATTCTTTACGTAAGCCACTGTACCGTAGGCTTTCATGCTGGCATCGGCAAAAATATGAATATGGATTTTGCATGGAGAAGAGAATACTATAACTGACCTCGGTATGGTTACATCCTTTAGCTGCAATATACTCTTGATGCACTCATCCCACTCAGCCAATAACTCGGAAGGTATTGCTTCATCCCAGCACACCTTCTTTCTCCATATAGATTGGAACAAAATTTTCACTTTAATAACAACAGGTGCAAGCATTCCTAGGGGATCGTAAATTCTCGCTATTGTCTGAAGCACGATGCGTTTGGTGACGATTGTTAAATTGCAAGTTAGCATACTCTCAACGGATGCGAAAGGTACAGCTATCTCATCACTGAATACGAACCATGACAGTCCCAAAACCCTTTGCGTCGCTGGGACATCGATGGAACCAAAAGCTTTACGAATCAGACCATTATTGGAGTTTATTCAAAATCTCTGTAGCCTCTTTGCAAATTCGATGTCCTTCCTCTTCTGTTTCCACGCTGGCCCCCAAGTCGTCCATATAAAATCCATCCTCAAGAACTTCACATGTTGATCGAAAACGATGCTTCTCCTCGGCAAGGTGAAGGCGGAGTGTAGCTGTTAAGAGAAATGGGCTACAGTTCACTTCAAAGGTCACCCTGGTCATCCTCAACTCTTCAAAATTTGGCGTCTCATCTAATGATCTTTAAGGAGACAGCCAAATAAATCGATGGCTATCTCGATCGTTTTCGTTTAGTTATATTTGTAGAAAGGCTTTTTCTACATCAGCAACTATTCCCGTTCGTCCAAGCCTAAAATTGAGCAGAATTTTCAAGACATCTGGTAATAAATTCGCCCCCACATGCAGCATATCGTTTAGAGAAGGGTAATCATCTAAACGCGCCGAAGCATCAAACACAATTCGCATTTTTGTTGTAATGCTCTCATCTTTATACACTGGGCGATGACCCGTTTGGGATCATCACAACTGTCTGTAGGAACTGGTTCGGCGATGCCATCCAAAACCATCTGTCGTATAGCACTATCATACTCCCTGAAGCGATCAGGTGTTCGTGACAAACGCGTAGAAAGATACAGAACCCTTTTAATTGCTTGATTTCTATTGCTCTCGGTCCGCACATGAGAATCTTTCCACGGCAAAGTTGCTTCGTAGCGGCGACCTCTTCTTTTGATGCAGGAGGATGTGAGATGTTCTGTTAGATGTTGCTTTTCGGCATCTTCGCTACGAATGCCAATGGCTTCAAGTGACCAAAAGGAAGTTATGTTACAGTCGTGCAGGACAGGCAGATGAAAGTTTGCACTGAGAATAGGAGAGGAGCATAAATGTATGTTTGAAACTATGTGCTTACCCATGGAAATGTGTGGCCCTTGGATAGTCCAGTCACAATGGCCCAGTAAAAGTCCGAGCCAACAAGAACACTTAGGCCGTCTTCTGATTCGATGGAAACATGTTGTGTGTCAGCTAGCTGGATTCCTTGGAATGAGGGACATGAACTTTCAGGAGCTGGGAGGACATCTACACAAATCTCGGGAACAACTACTGCCTCTATGTATGCGCTTTTGTTGCTAAACTGACTTAGTATCGCAACTCTGACTTTATCTAGAGTTTTTCCAATAGAGATGAGGTTAAGTTTTCGCACGAGGCTCTCACGGATATATGTATGCTGACTGTCGCCGTCAATAACAAATCGAATTAAAATGCTTTTATTTTGCCCCGAGCTGTCTTAAGAAAGACATTTGATTTCGCCAATACAGAATTGGCATATAAGTTTAGTGCACTTTGATTTTTGCAATTTGATGTGTTCATTACCGGTGCCGCGATCTCTTTAGCTTTGGCAAAAGAAGGGTCACACATTGACGTCGAATGCTTTCATTTACACTTTCTACAAGAAATCCACTTCGCACCTTTACAAGTTTTTGATGAATGTCCGCGTTTAGTACAATGAAAACAACGATTGTTTTTGCGCAGCAATTCTCTTTTTTTCTGCAATAGGTTTATCACTCTCGCATTCTTTTGTACTGTGTTTATTCGATGTACAGAACAGACAATTCTCCTTTTCGTTTAGCGCAACTAAACTTGTTGCAGTTGCAACTGTTGTGGAAGAGGGGATTTTTGCAATTGCAGTGACAGAGACAACACGACTTCTTTCTAACGATTCTACTTCCCGCTTTAAAAAACGCATGATGCCCTGAACCTGTTTGTCTCCAAATTGCGAAAGAGTAGAACCACTTGTTTGTTCAGATTCATCCTGCTCGTCAATAGCGTTATCTCTTTCTATGGTGCGGTGGTAATCAACGCGGAGTTCCACTTTTAGGCAACGAAGTAAAATTGACTTGAGCATGACGAAATATTGGTGCGATGGGATTTGTAGGGCAGTGAGAGTGCGACAACATGATGTAACAGAATTATATAGATGACGCAAAGCAAGTACATCTGTTCTCGAATTAACAGGGCGAAGAGCAATTAGCTGCTGTAGGTGCTTATCGACTAGGCGCTCTGTATCGCCAAACTGCTCTTTCAAAAGCGAGACAGACGCATTATAGCACATATCCGTTGCAGAGAAACCTTCAATTACCCTTTTAGCATTTCCCACCAATACATTCTCCAGAAAGCTAAACTTATCAGACGATGATAAACCGGCATTTTCGTGAACTTTTGTATGGAATTGATCCCAGAACGGTAACCATTCCTGGAAATTTCCATCGAACTTTTTTAGCGTTAATACCGGCAGCTTTACTGAACTATGCATGACACCAGATGCGCTAAGAGATGATTCGTTTGAATTCACTGTCTTTGGCGTTTGCTTCTGTCGAAGTTTAGCAATGCGCGTATTCAGTTTAGCAAGTGTTCCTATTGCGGAGTCTTGGTACTCGGCTATTTTTTCAAATTCTCTGTCCAGATCTTCTTCCTTAATGATGCTTTTATTCTTTACCTCCTGATTGGAAGTGAGAAGCCTTTCGTGGGCTGCTGTCAAACGCTGGATATAGGAAATTAATTCCTCTTCGATGTCGTCGAATTTGCCCTCATCTCTCAATTGCGATTCAGGCGAATTTAAATATTCCGTGGCAGACTTCACAATTTTCGTAACTTGCCCTCTGTAAGCCGACCGACCCATTTTGTGAAATTTGAACGCGAACACGAGTTTCTCTAAATGACTAATCTTTTGGAACTTTTTACGTTACTATATTTCTTTATCTCTGTATGACTTTCGTTCCCGGGTTTCGGTACCATGAAGAAAAACCTGCGAAATTCCCGGCTGAAAACTTTAAGAAAGAAAGTCCGAGACTTAAACTTGAGAAATATAAAGTTTATTAGTCCGTTTCGTATGAATTACAAAAAGTGAATGACTCAAAAGAAAAAAGCGAGAGCAAAAAAAAGTAGGTTCTTAGTTAGTGTAGTTAAAACTTTCATATGTGTGTGTAGAAAGGGATAGATATATGTAATATAATAGCAATAATACTGTTTCAATATAATTTTCAACATCCCCAGTTATCTGGACAGCCACCCTTGGAGTTTGCAGAAACTTAATACTACCTGAGTTCCGAACTACACCACTCTGTCTTTCTCTCTGTCTCTTCCGCTTTCCACAAAACGCACGTGTTCTAAAAAAATTAGTATAAGGGTATTCATATCCCCTTTAACACGTGCAAATTATAAAAAAAAAAAAAAAAAATATGTTGTTCAACGTGGGAGCAAGCTTGTTGGAGAAGATTCGGGTATTTGAGAGAGCTTGCCTTCATATATACAGAACACCAGAGTCCCAGTACATAAAACGCTATCCCAATTAGGTCCTATACAACAGGGCTAACCTAATAAGAGTGGATAATTTCGTTATAAAGCTGATTCGAAGGCACATTGCAAGAGCAATGAGTTCGACGAACAACCTGATCTCCGGGGCTTATTACCCCAATTACAAATATCATGAGAAGTGCGCCTTAACGGCTTTGTTCCCCCAGAGGCGTTCCTCTATTTTGATAAGAAGGGTCTGATCCAGGACAGATTGACAGTGCCGCTAATTTTCCACGTTGCTCGGATAGCTGTGGATAGGCGATTCAACTACGACAGAAACGTTGCACACGGCAGTGTGGAGCGTCTCCGGTTTAGTAGGGCGGTATCGGGTCGCGATATTGATGACGTACAACGTCAGTACGGTCATTTCTGGTGGCTAGCCAAAAGAGTGGAAACACCTTGGTCGTTTCCTCCTAATCCAGGGTAGCCTGTTGGATGTTTAAGGTTGGCTGTTCTATATCCGCAGTTTAGGTTTAGGTAGTTTAGTTTAAAAAAAAATAAAAATTATAAATCCACAGCACTTGGATGAGAAAATGCAAAAAAAAGCACAAAAACACAAAAACCCAAAAAACATACAAAACAATAATAAAAAAAACAGCACTCGATAAAAAAAAAAAATAAAAAATTTACGTATAAAAATACGTAAAGTAAAATAAGATAGAGAATAAGATGGTTTTCAAGATTTATTTTAAGGTAGGTTGTTAAGTTACATATATATAAGAATAAAAAAAAAGTTAATTTACAGGAAATGAACTTGCTCTTCGAGAAGCATGTCAAGATTAAAACTAAGCTCGTTAAAAATACCTCACCTTCCTGGATGAGCGGTAACATACTAAAGCTAATGATGGATAGAGACGTTGCGTACCATCGCTGGAAACGATACAAACTTGAACAGCTTCATGAAATTTATCGTAAACTTCGGAATAGTGTGGTCCGTGAAATAAGAGCTGCAAAAAAACGATTCTATGCAAGTAAACTTAATCCGTCAACTTCAGGCAAAAATCTTTGGAAAAATTTGCGACAAATAGGTATTGGCAAGCAACAGCTTGAGCCCCCGGAGGATATTGACTGTGATTCACTCAACGCTATCTTCACTTCATTTCCATCCTCATATCACCCTCCTGAAGATTTGGATCTTGAGGAACCAACTACAGAAGTTAGTAACGGGAGTAGATTATACTTTCGTAGATTTTCGGACTCAGATGTCGTTGAGGCGTTGTTGGGGGTAAAATCGAATGCAACTGGACTCGATGGACTAAATGCTAAATTCATTAAATTATCACTTCCGATCATCCTACCGTATATCTCGCATATTTTCAAGCAAAAATAGTCCCATTACCTAAAAAACGTAATTGCAATTTATCCGAGTACAGACCCATTGCAATTTTACCATTTTTAGCCAAGGTTTTCGAAAAAGCTATTCTTAAGCAGATACAAAAACACCTTCAGGATAAACATCTCTTGAGTTCTAGACAATCAGGTTTCCGATCCAAACGTAGCTGTAAGACTGCACTGTTATTCGTTGTTGACGAAATTAGAAAAGGTTTGGATAATAAGGAACTAACGCTCTTAAGTCTCCTCGACTTTTCCAAAGCTTTCGACACTGTCAACCACTCAATTTTATGTACGAAGTTAATTAACGATTTCAATTTCTCTTGCCAGTCTGCAAAACTGATTCGCTCCTACCTTGTTGGTAGACGGCAATCTGTGGTTGCAAATAATCGTATGTCGCGTTTCCTACCCATGACAAATGGTGTTCCACAAGGATCTATACTTGGACCTGTTCTTTTTTCAATCTATGTCAATGAGTTGCCCAATGTTGTTACACACTGCTCCGTTCACATGTATGCCGAGGATGTACAATTATTTATAACTTGTCCTCTTCAATTAATAGAGTTAACTGCAGCCAAAATGAATGATGACCTTCAAAATATCTTAGTCTGGGCGCAGGCTAATCACCTTTGCCTTAATCCAAATAAGTCTAAAACTCTTGTCATCTATCGATACTTGCTGGACTTTAATGTTTTTCCTCCTATGAAACTAGGTCAATCAAATATAGAATATGTTAATTCCGCTAAAAATTTAGGACTAATTTTTAACCGTACCCTAACATGGGATGACCACATCAACATAACTATCGGAAAGATTTACGGCGTCCTGCGTGTTCTCTGGGCTACACAGTACTACAATCCAACAAAAACTAAGCTGCTTCTCGAAAAAACCCTTTTGCTGCCTATTTTGTTATATGGTTGCGAAGTCTTCTGTAATGTCGGCTACATCAGCAGAAGAAAGCTTAATGTGGTCTACAACAATACCGCTCGATACATCTATAATATCGGAAGGTGCCATCACATATCCGCTCACTCTAAAGCTATACTTGGCTGCTCTTTTGACAACATGCTAAAATACTTTCCGTTAACCTGCCTTTTCGAAATCATGCAAACGCGTCAATCAGACTACCTCTTCAACAAACTCCAATTTTCGGCTTCCCAGAGAACGTTCACACTTATTCAACCGAGGTATTCCTGCCTAACATCTGAGCGCCAATTTTTCGTTCATACCACTCGCCTGTGGAACTCCCTGCCATTAGAACTGAGAAGAAGTAGAAACGCAAGAGACTTCAAAACACAACTTTTGTTGTATATGGCCAATGATCATAATTAAACTTAATTAAACTTAATTTTTTATATTCTTTTTTTTCTTTTTTTTTTTTTTGTTATTAATTACTTTTTATACTTTTATAATTTATAGTTAGCATTTTTCTTTTCTTGATAAAGTATCTACTTTTATTATTTGTTTTCATTCACATTGTCAAATCGCTTAAATCTTGCACTAGTTTATAAGATAATCTTATGTATCTTAATGTGTAAGCTAATTAATTATTCAATAAATCTAAATCTAAATTTTTTGTATAATAATTTTCTTAGTAACAATTAAAATTAAAAAAATTAAATAAATAAACAATTTTCAAGTTCGTTACGTCGAGAGACATAGTTTTAAGTATTAGGTTTAACTTATAGCGCCCGCATGGGGCCAGTAAGTTAGAATAAGAATAGTTAAGTTAGTTAAGCTAGTTTTAAGCGTTTTGTCTAGCATGTAAGTTAATAAATGGATTAATAAAAATGCACTAATAATGAAAAAAATTAAAATGTATCGGTTCTCGTTGGATCAGCTTAGAGGGATGAACGCTTGGGACACCGCGTGGTGTTGGCAATGGGCATCACAATGGATCTACATTGATCTAAGTGTGGCGTAGTAGGTCTTTCAACCTCGACGTCAATCCATCAAACCTAACCTAACCTAACCTACCTGTTCAATATGTAAGCAGAACACTAAATAAAGCTGATCAAAATTACAGCACTACCGAAAAGGAGTGCTTGGCCATAGTTTGGGCCACAAAGCAGTTTAGACCGTATATATATTTGGGAGAAAATTCGTTGTTCAGACAGACCACAGATCACTAACATGGTTATTCAATGTGAAAGATCCAGGATCTAGACTGGTCAGTTGGAGGCTCAAGCTAGAAGAGTTTGAGTACGAGATTCGTTACAACAAAAGGATGCGAAAACGTCTTTTCAGTTGAATTATTTCGAAATGTGAGAATAATGCAGGAGGAAGAAGTAGCTAATAATAATAACGGAGGTAATAGTCAAGAAGTAGAAGATTTCGAGGAAGTAGATCGATTAATATACGAAATTGTTCATAGCATGATTAAGGAGAATATAGTTATTCCGGATAATAGAAGTGAATCAGAAGAAGAACAAGTAGAAAAATTTCACCAAGAGCCAGAAGAAGAAGAAATAACGGATCTAGAAGAAAGAAAACGCATAATAAAGGAAAATCATGATGGCCTGTTAGAAGGTCATACATGGCAGAAGGCAACTTATGCGAGGCTCAAGGTAAAATACCATTGGAAAGGAATGCAAAAAGACGTTGAAGAATATGTAAGAAATTGCAAACATTGCCAAACAGAAAAAGTAACCAGACAAACAAAAAGGAATCCAATGAAAATAGGAAGTTCAGCAGAAAGAGGTCTCAAAAAATATCGATGGATTTGATTGGCCCACTCAAACAGACAAAGAATGGACACAAATTTGGTTTAACAATATAGGATGACTTATCAAAATTTATTAAATTTGAACTTAGTTGCGCACCTAATAGAAGAACTTAACAACCTAGCAATCGACATACAGAATCAGAAGCATTTCTAGTATGGCTGCAGATCTGGAGGCCGAACGAGCATTACCTTATTCAATAAATGTTTCAATCGAAAAAAAGAGGAGGTAAGTACAAAAGTTACCAGAGCCCACCAGATCACTCTCAATTGCATCATCAGAGAACATAACGATGGGACGAGATGAATCAAGTTTAAGGGTTAGATACCCATAAACTCGTTTTAAGGAGGGAGGTATTATGAAGGTGCAATGCTGACGAAGAAAAAAAAATTAAACAGAGGAATTTCGTGATATAAAATGTCACAAATGGACACCTAAGCAAACAACGTTCACGATGCACAAAGTAGTGCAGTTTAAGGTAGATGATAAGTACTAGTGAATAAGAAATAAATGTTTGAGTTTACTTTTAGACCTGTCGCAAGACAGATAAATAAATTGATTACAGTCAAATTAAGAGGCAAATTCCCAACCAAAAATCCAGCCCGCATGTGGAAATCAGTTTGTAAATCTATTTTTTTTTTATTTGTGGAACGTCTTTAGGCCAACCCAACAATGAGATACACACAAAAACGTTAGAAACTAAGTCCCATACGTTCAAGTATGACGCAATATTAAGAGTTAAAGCATTAAAGAAAATAAATGGAGTAATTAACATGGGTCACGGAACGTTAGAATATGAAACGGGCATAGTACGCCTAGTTTTCGACGACCACATAAATACTCTTCACATAGAAAGTAATGAAAAAAAAAACGTGTAACAAGATTGATTAAAAGAATTATTAAAGGAAAATCAGGGTACATTTATATGACAACCCAATTATCTTCCATTCAACACAAATGTTGAATGCGATATTCCCACCGCACATGAGGACCCGATATGGTCAAAACCGTATCCATATCCTCAGAGTGCTAACCAGTTGGATGTAATAATATTCTCTGAAACCGCAGACGAACACCTCGTTCATATAGAAACTATAATTAAAACATTAAGAGCGAATCCCATATGACTATTAACAACTAATCTACTTACTTTAAACAAGAGGTGAAATTTGCAGGCTATGTTGTCAGCTGGAATTTCATAAAGACAGACTCTGACAAAGTAAAGACCATCGACGAATACCCAGAGCCAAAGACAATACGTCAACTAAAAAGTTTCTTAATTGTGGACGGATATTATAGGAAATTCATACCAAATTTCGCTCACATAGCAAAAGCTTTCACTTTATTCTTTGGAGGAATTCAGAACAATAAAAGAAAAACGATTAATATAGATTTCACCCCAGAAGCTGCTGAAGCATTTATAGCTATTAAGAACAAACTATTAGAACAGGTTATACTCAACCAACCAGATTTCTACCAGAAATTCGAATTGACCACTGACGCAAGCAATAATGCCATAGGCGCTGTACTTAGTCAGGAGGGGAAACCAATAATGTTTTTTAGTAGAACACTCAGTAATACTGAGGAAAGTTATACTACTAACGAAAAAGAGTTGTTAGACATAATTTTGGCGCTGAAAGACCTAAGAAATTATTTATTCGCACATAGTGGTATACAAATTTACACGAATCATCATCAAACCTTAACTTTCGCAATAAGCAACAAAAATCCTAACTCTAAATTAAAACGCTGGAGAGCATTTTTTTGATGAATATGCGCCGGAAATAATATATAAACCAGGGAAGAATAAAGTCGTAGCTAATGCACTCAGCCGGCAAAATCTCAACCATTTAGACAACTCAGATTTAGGAACCTGTCATAGTGCAGAATCGAGTTCGAGAACCGATATCCCTAAAACAAATAAAAAACTAAATATATTTAATAATCAGATAATAATCAAAAAAGGAACTGAAAATAAGATTGATACAATCTAATTACACGGTAAACATTGGAAGCATGCTCAGAAGCCACAAAATCAGATCTAGACTAAACATTAAACACTATAAATCGCCAGTGGATCACAGTACGACGAATGGTATAGTAGAAAAGGTACACAGTACACTCAAAGAACTTATTAGATTAAGCACACATTCGAACTCACATCAGATAATTGATGAGCTCATGCCAGCTACAGTTAAACGAGACAATTCATTCAACTGCAAACGGAAGACCAATTGATGTATTTCACAATTACGACAAATACTCACACATATACGACAGACTAAAAATAAAGTAAAACCAAACACTAACATACAGAAACAAAAACCGTAATAATAAGGATTATAAAAAGGATGATGCAGTCTATGAAAAATCATAGACTAACAAAGGAAAGCCTATCTAGGTATATTAAAAGAATAGTTAAGGAAAATAACAAAAATACTATCCTAGATGAAAAGAACAAGTTAATACACAAAGATAATCTGAGGAATTAATCTATTTCCAGATGTACGTATTATTGATCTTAGGAGTGTGGATAGCCACAATGAACGCGGAGATCCATACATATAACGGATTATTCTAAAGAAGATTATATACTAAGAAGACGGAAAGGTAGCCATATATAAGTTATTACAAGGAACTTATAGACTCCGTTGAACCACGATCAACAGGCAAATAACTCCAATTGAAAATAAGTTTGCAAACAAGTTAGTAAATCAATTTACAATGGCAAGAACCAAAAGAGGGATTGATGAATTAGGGAAATTGTGGAAGTGGATACCAGATCACGAAGATTAAATAAATATAGAAATCAAATTGAAAGAATTGATAATTTCTAGTATTAACTCAATTTCTTAGGTTAACTCAAAATTATTTAAATTGATATAACAAATCGCAAATGGCGAGTATCACAATAAGGATGAACAAAACTATCTTTTAATAAGTCATATTATAATAGAACTAACTGAAGTAAGTAATACTATAAATTTGAGCGAAAATAACATATTGAATGCAATTATATTTAATCAATAGGAAATAAAAAAATCATAAAAATATAACCTAAGGAAATATTATTAATTAATGAACTTGATGCTTCGGTTTTTCACGTTATTCAAACTAAGGACATAATTGTAACTTATATATAATATCCAATCATAAATGGTATACGAAAGCATTTTAAATCATTTAGCATACACACACCAGATGGATAACGTGTTATTCGCACTGATGTAACATTATATAAGAATTCGTATACTACGAACAGTTGTAAGCAAGAATTAAATATTAAAATATGTGAATATTTGAAGGAATAAAATTGTTTAATAAATATATTAAACAAAAATAAATCAAATTGTACTAAAGTATTGGAAAGAAATCCAACTATTAATATTATTAATCATAATCATGTCGTAACTTCTGGTGAAGTATTTATTAATAACGAAACATATTACGTCACTCAATTAATCCAATATACAGGTACTATGACAATAAAAAAACACCTATTTGTATCCTTGGAATCATACAAAATTTATCCAAGATTCTGACATTAAGGTTGTTTACAAATATAGACTATATACTACCTTATGTAGAAAATGTAAAGGGACACCCGGTATTATGGGGAATTACAATTAATATTGTAATATGCGAGCTACGGCTCGAGTAGATAAAACAATTATTCTGTGAAATTATTTCTTTATTTTCTACTCTATAGAACAATTCAAGTTCACACTATACTATTCTTCGCAAATTCTTTTCTTACAAGGTCTCTTTCCTCTCAAATCACTTTATCTCCTTTCAATTACTTAATTCACAAATCCAAACTAATTACTTTTTCTTGTTCACTCTCAACTTTCAATTTATCACCAAATTACAACTTCGCCCATTATCACTTTTCCAATCTCTTCGCCATGGTTCTAAACCAACTGTCCCTTTTTTTGATCGCCATCTGTCCTTATATAGCAGAAGTTTCTGATAGCCAGAAACTTCTAGCAAATTCTTCGACCACTGGAACAAGAGAAATAATTCTTGCAGTTTTAATTCCCTTTTATCCCTGATATTATTCGTCTCTTTCGTTGACATGAGCTGTGGAGACTTCGTCCCAGACACGAACCTCGAATGAAAGGACAGTTCGAACCAAAATTCTGCCAGAATGGAAAGTCACTTCGGAATTTGCTGCATAGACATAGGAGCGTAGTTATTATTATGCTACACTGCCCCCCTCTTAGACGTGTTCGTCCCGAACAAGAGCATCCTCATTTCGGCCATTGTATCGACTCAGTCGGTCCACATGAACCACTTTCATTTTGGCCCTCGGTCCTCGCTGGATGCGGTAGACAACATCGTTGATGCGGGTTACTATTCTGTAGGGACCTTCCCAGTTTTGCTGTAATTTAGGTGATTTCCCCTTTTGGCGATGGGGATTATACAGCCACACCAGATCTCCTTCCTGGAATCCTGACGTTGTTGCCTTGGCATCATACCTGGTCTTCATGCGGTCGCTCGTCATCTTAATCTGGCTTCTGGTCCTTTGGTGTATGTCCCTAAGCCTTTCCCTAAGGTCCGCCACGTACTCTTCTTCATTTCTGGGCTCATTGGTAGGAGATCCAAATTTCACCTCACTGGGTAAAAGAGCTATTCCACCAAATAAGATTTCGAACGGCGTATGTCGAGTAGTGCTATGCACGGCACTTCTATAGGCCATCAAAAACAAGGGAATCTGCAGGTCCCAATCCCGTTGGTAGTCACCTACGACCTTCGAGAGATGTTCGTCCAAAGTCCTATTGAAACGCTCCACCATACCGTCCGACTGTGGACGAAGCGGGGTTGTCCTTGTCTTTTTGATTCCGAGTAGTTGACACATCTCTTGGAAGATTCTTGACTCGAAGTTCCGCCCTTGGTCAGAATGCAATTCCAAGGGCACACCGAATCTGCTAACCCAATTGTAGACGATCTGCTCCGCCACGGTTCTGGCTTCCTGGTTAGGGATCGGAAACGCTTCCGGCCACTTACTGAAGTAGTCCATCACTACGAGTATATACCGATTACCATTGTCGGTTTCCGGAAAGGGCCCTGCGATGTCGATGGCGATTCGTTCGAAAGGTGCTCCCACGTTGTATTGGTGCATCTTACCTCGAGTTTTGATTCTCGGACCCTTGCTAGCTGCACACACGTCGCATTTTCTGCACCAGTCTTCGATATCTTCCTTCGCTTTTAACCAATAAAAACGTTCTCGTACCTTTTCTAGCGTCTTATTCACTCCCAAGTGGCCTCCGGACGTCCCGCCATGCATTTCCTGTAACACCTCCTTGACCCTCGTCCGCGGTACGACAAGCTGCATTACAAACGACTTTCCGTCGGAGGATTCCCATTTTCTTCTCAGAACACCTTCTTGGACATGGAGGGAGTCCCACTGCGCAAAATATGCCTTTAAGGTCGGGCTTCTGTGAGAGATGTCCTGATGATCCGGTTTCTCCATGTTCTCCTTCCAGGCCAGAATCGGCTCGATATCCGGGTCTTCCTTCTGAGCGTTCCGGATCTCATCTACGCTCCAGCCGGCGATAGGTTCGGCTCTCATTCTTTGGATGGAAACCAGCTCCCGTTCTTCCTGACGCGCACAATGTTTACAATCCGTTCTGCATGGTCTCCGGGACAGTGCATCCGCATTAGAGTGGAGTTTTCCTTTACGATGCTGTATTTCGTAGTCGTAGATTTGCAGCCTTTCGATCCATCTTGCGACCTGACCCTCAGGACTCTTGAACTGTAATAGCCATTTTAAGGCTGCATGGTCTGTGTGAAGAACGAACTTCCTCCCGTAGAGGTATTTGTGAAAATGCTTCGTAGCCAAGATCAAAGCTAGAAGTTCTCTCCTTGTCACGCAATAGTTCCTTTCTGGCTTAGAGAGCACCTTGCTGAAGTACGCAACCACCTTCTCTTGGCCGTCATGCACCTGGGAGAGTACGGCTCCTACCCCGACATTACTAGCATCTGCATCCACAACGAACGTTTCCCCGGGAGTGGGGTAAGCCAGTATCGGGGCATCGCATAGCCGTTGTTTAAGTGCCTTGAAGCTCTTCTCGCACTCAATTGACCATTTGAATTGTTTTCCCTTTTCCGTCAACTGGTGCAGGTTCTTTGCGATCCCGGCAAAATCCTTCACGAACCGTCTGTAGTAGGTGGCTAGGCCCAGGAAGCTCCTTAGTTGGTGTTTGTCTTTGGGGACTGGCCAGTTTTTCACCGCTTCGACCTTCTCCGGATCGGTTCTCACTCCTTTCGCTGAAATTATGTGTCCCAGGTACTTGACTTCCGCTCTAAACAGGGCGCACTTCTTGGGGTTGAGCTTCAGGTGGGCACTTCGAAGCCTTTGAAACACATCCCTTAGATTGTCTCGGTGTTGCGCAAACGTTTTTCCTACGACGATGACATCATCCAAGTATACCAAACAGGTTTTCCATGTTAACCCTTTCAGGACACATTCCATCAATCGCTCGAAAGTCGCCGGAGCATTGCACAGTCCGAATGGCATTACCGTGAATTGCCATAGCCCATTTCCTGCGGTGAAGGCGGTTTTCTCCCGGTCTTCTGGATGGATCTGTACCTGCCAGTAGCCACTCTTCAAGTCGAGAGTGGAAAACCATCGGGCTCCTGATAGTGTGTCTAGCGTGTCGTCAATCCGTGGCAGAGGGTAGCTGTCTTTCTTGGTGACGTAATTGAGCTGCCGATAGTCCACGCAGAACCGCGTGCTGCCATCTTTCTTCTTAACCAGTACAACCGGTGATGCCCACGGACTTTTGGAACTTTCAATCAGACCTTCTTTCTCCATTGCCGACACCATCTCTGCAACTTCTGTCTGCTTTGCCAATGGAAGGCGCCTAGCAGGCTCACGAATTGGTCTAGTATCACCAGTGTCTATTCGATGTTGTACCAGGTGTGTTCGGCCGTATTCTCCGTCCTGTGAGGCAAATACATCAGCGTACTCATTGATAAGATTCTCTGCCATAGTTCGCTGCTCCTGATTCAGCTCACTGGACTGGAGAATCGTCTCTCTCGCTTCCGCTGTCCAAGGTGATGGGAGAGGTTTTGGAGCATCACGTTCAGATATTGTTGCGACGGCGGTAATCGGCGTGCATTTTCCAGTCACCTCCCCTCGCCTTAGTTTGACAGTGTGTGGTCTTGCGTTCAAAACCCTCACTGGAACCATGGTGTTCTTTGGTTCGACTAACGTCTTTCCCACGATGTAGTCTTGAGAATTCTTCTCTGGGTCTGGTTCTACTATGTAGAATCGGTGGCTCCCAAGATCACTTTCCAGCTTCGTCCAAATGATTGTCTCTGAAAACGGCGGCAAAACTTCGTCTTTGCTGATGACTGTCCTGAGAGTTACGGCATTCTCATTTCTCCAAATACCTTCGCCATTTCCCCTGTTGCAGTCTTCAGGCAGTAGCTGTTGGTGTTGTGCAGCCAGGAGCTTCTGACGATATCTCTTCTTACAATGGAGGCGGTGGCACCTGTGTCGATGGTGGCTACGCACTTCTTCTTGTTGATTAGTGCCTCCACTGTCAGGCTCTTATTATCCCGTTTGGTTTGCGAAACTTGAATGGTGGTCCTGGGGGCCTCGATTCCAGTAACCAACTTCTGCCCCGCGAAGTTGGTCCTTACGCATTTCCCGACTGCTGGTTTTGGGAAGTCTGACTGACAGGATGGATGTTATCACCGCCAGATGCTTCCTCTCTGCTTCTCCTACTTCCGCAATGTGAACAATTTCCTCGTCTAGGTGCACTTCTGCACTGCCGTTGTAGGTGTCCCGTTTGGTTGCAATTCCAGCAACGGATTTGACTTCCGCGAGCTCTGTCTTCATCCATGACGGCTGTTCTCTGGCATGAGCATTCCACGACGGACATTTCCCTGACACGGTGTATTCCCTGGTATGCTTGGTCCGCAGCCTTCATTGACAAAGCGAATGCCAATGCCTCGGGGAGTGTTCGCTTTTCAGCCATCCTTACAGCCATTTGCAGTTGTCTGTCCTCTATGGCCTGAATAAAAGCTTCCACCGCCATTTCATTGATAAGCTCCTCACCGGCTTTAGGGTATGAAAGATGGGCTAGTCGCTCTATATCCGCTTGCAACTGTTGGAGCGTTTCCCCCCTTTTCTGGACTCGACTACGCAGCTGAACCCTGTACACCTGCTGCATGTGTTCATCCCCAAACCGCATCTCGATAGCCTGAACCAGAGAGTTGTAGTTCTGCTGTTTATCTTCCGGGATGGTCTGCAAGAGCTCCGCAGCTGGACCCCTCAGTGCAAGTGTGAGTGCAATGGACTTCTCTTCATCGTCCCAGCTATTGGTCATTGCGGCCGCTTCGAATTGCCTTTTATAAATTGGCCATGATGTTTGACCATCGAAGATAGGAGGCTGCATCTCCTTTCTTCTCAGACCGTCAGTGGAATATTCCCGTGCTTTCTGTCTCTTCACATTGCTGAGCTCCTTAGCAAGATTTTCGACTTGCTTCCCTACTAAGTCGAATTGCGTATCCACTTTTTCAAACTGAGTCTCTATTTTCCCGAACTGAGTTTCATGTTTCTCAAAATTTTCATCGAATCTAGTTTCGACTTTTCCGAGTTGCGTCTCGACCTTCTCGATTTTCTCTTCGATCACTTCGAATTTGGATTCCAAGTTCTTGTTTTGCTCATCAAGTTTACTTTCCAGAGCATCTAGAGAATTCTTTTGTTCATCCAGCTTAAGTTCTAGAGAATTCTTTTGTTCGTCCATTGCTTTCTTTTGTTCGTCCATTGCTTTCTTTTGTTCGTCCATTGCTGTCTTTTGTTCATCCAGCTTAAGTTCTAGAGAATTCTTTTGTTCGTCCAGCTTAAGTTCTATAGAATTCCTTTGGTCTTCTATTGCTTTCTTTTGTTCGTCCATGACTAACTTAAGTTGCAGGAGCAGACTCGTTATACCCGGGTCGGCTGCTGTACTTGCTGGTTCCTCTTCCACGTCAAACTCTACGTCGTGCGGATTTTCACCTTCCTGCGTTACTGCTTCTTCCAGACGAATCAGCAGGGCATCTTTTCCCCCAGTTGTGTCGAGGTTCCGCGTACTGAGTTCTGCCTTTAGTTGAGTTATAGTTAGTTTTCCCAATTTGCGACCCATTTTGCGCAACTAATTAACTCAACACAGAAATCGTTTTTTTTTTTTTTTTTTGCTTGTGCAATTTCACACCACGGAAATAGTTATTCACAGAATAAGTTTTATCCCGCTTCTGACACCAATGTAATATGCGAGCTACGGCTCGAGTAGATAAAACAATTATTCTGTGAAATTATTTCTTTATTTTCTACTCTATAGAACAATTCAAGTTCACACTATACTATTCTTCGCAAATTCTTTTCTTACAAGGTCTCTTTCCTCTCAAATCACTTTATCTCCTTTCAATTACTTAATTCACAAATCCAAACTAATTACTTTTTCTTGTTCACTCTCAACTTTCAATTTATCACCAAATTACAACTTCGCCCATTATCACTTTTCCTGCTGCTTCATGTAAATCTCTTCGCCACGGTTCTAAACCAACTGTCCCTTTTTTTGATCGCCATCTGTCCTTATATAGCAGAAGTTTCTGATAGCCAGAAACTTCTAGCAAATTCTTCGACCACTGGAACAAGAGAAATAATTCTTGCAGTTTTAATTCCCTTTTATCCCTGATATTATTCGTCTCTTTCGTTGACATGAGCTGTGGAGACTTCGTCCCAGACACGAACCTCGAATGAAAGGACAGTTCGAACCAAAATTCTGCCAGAATGGAAAGTCACTTCGGAATTTGCTGCATAGACATAGGAGCGTAGTTATTATTATGCTACAATATAATTATCATTATATCAGCATTTATAACATATAAATTAGTAGTCGTATACAAAGCAATGAGACAACAGAGAGACCATCGAAACTTCGAACTTCTACTCGAACACACAAACACCAGCGTAGAAGAGTTCACATTGGAACGTTTAGGGTAAACGTCTTCTGGGGGAGGGAGGAGTTTAAACATCCCATCCCATATACAAATTATAATCAATAAATTACTCATTTTATTTGACATCTCCTCATTGAATTGCAGGAATCAGTTGGAGACGAAATGTAAGCATGTGGTACTAGCTAATATCTTTCCTTGTCTGTAGGTTGCACGAAGTGCAGTCATCATTTTGTTCAGTCCGGCGTGGACTGTGATATACAAAACTTCACCCCTGGCTTTGAAGAGATATGAAATTGTACCTACAAATATTGTAGCGGTCATGGAAATAGTTCTTTGTTCTGAAATTTTATTGGACAATTCTATGACATGTATATGGGCTTCTGGTGTCGTTTCGTTGCGCCTTTTCCCTAAATTTTGCAAATATGTATGCCTGAATCTTGACCAACATCAGCTGCGTAGCCCCTTTCCAATTTGCAGAATTTTCATCCAGTAGCCGCATGCTGTGTTCATTACTTAACCTCCGGCACTCTTTGAAGAACAGTAAATTTTGGTGAAACAGGTGTGTTGCCACAATGTTCTGCAGCCGGTGACTTGATAGTATCATCAAAAAATGCAGTTTTAATGTGAAGAAGTACAGCGGTGCTAGTCCAGTTTCCAAAAGAATGATGTATGTATGTCGGTATAATTTCAGTCAATCTAAAGACTTTCTTTGCGAAGTAACTCAGCAGTTTTTCAACTTCTTTGTACTGAAGGACTCCCCATACTTGAGCCGCGTAGAACATAATTGAATCTGTGACTGCTTCAAATAGCTTATATTTTGCACTATTTTCCACACCGCTGTCTTGTTTTTGTTATAGAGACTTCGAATGACGACAAGCATTTTTGACGACAGTCCTAGGTTGCTTTGCTTATAGAAAATAGAATCAAAGGCTGCCTTAAAATCGATTTAAAATGCGTACAATTTTCTCCAGGCAGAAAACAGAACCTCTTAAAGTACAAATCAGAACCTTTAAGGATACATCGAAACCTCGAAATGGGTCTGCTTCGAGTTCTAACTACCCGGTAATAATGATTATCGAACGGACAGGTAGGAATTAAGTTGTGAAACCGACTGATTCGAGGATTTTAAAAATCTTGCAATACGAAGCTACCTTGGAAGCTTAATAGCGGAAGATTTCAATTGCTCGCTGTGGAAAGCTATAAAAGGCATTAAAAAAACCTGAAATCAAGCGCCAGCAATCGAGAAAAATCACTATGAATGTGCCTGCTATGCTAAAGAAAAAGCGAAAGTCCTTGCTGACAAGCGCTGATTTAAAATATCTTTATATTAATATATAATGCACCGGACATAAGTAATACAATTTCATAATAACAAGTGAAACTTAAGCAAGTAATAAAGAGACTGAAACCTAAGAAAACTTCGGGATACGACCACAGGAGAGGTTTTTTAAAGCGTTGCTTAGAACTATATTTAAGTTTCTCTATATAATAAACACTGCTGTTGGATTAGAATACGTTAGGAGCCAATGAAAAGTCTTGGATGTCGTAATGGTTGTAAAACCAGGAAAACTGCCAAATGACAAGGTCATACAGATCTATTCCGTTTCTTCCGATTTAGTCAACCATTTTTGAGAGAATATACTTAGGACATTGCAGCCGGTTATAGAAGGAAAATGTCGCATTCCTGATTATCGGATTGGATTTAGAGGCAAGCTTTCTACAATTGACCAAGTACATAGAATAGCTGATATAATTGAGAAAGTTCTTGAAGAAAAAGATTTGCTCCATCGTAATCCTTAACATATCTTAAGCCTTTTACAAGGTATGCCTTCGTTCATGAAGTAAAAATTACAGTAAGTTATTCGTGAATACTTACCTAACATTTTTAAGACATAGCTCACAAATACTTGTAGACTATGTATAGTAGTTGTATAGTCCCGACTCTCGCATTGAAGTCCCCATTCACCAATTATTACAATTGATGTAGGTCAGGATTATGTGGTGTGTGACATTTGTCGATATCATTTCAACGAAATATCCGTTTAATTCGTTTATGTAGCGACATTCAGTGATATTCTTGAGTGGATTTTTAATACCATATGGACATTCTCCACTGGTAGAGGCCTAACTAGACAATTGACTTCATTCATGGAGATTTAATTTTATGATTTACATTGGGTTTTTACCTAAATTTTCTACCTGGACAATACACAACACATTCAGATAATAAATGTTACATTTTACACCCACGCTTTTGAACAGGGTGTTTTGTTTACAAATGTAGGAAGAACTGCTTCTATGGTTTATTAGAAAGTGTCTTTTAGTTGTTAATTCAGCACTTGTTTATGACTCCTCAAATCCCAAAATGTGTCGACCTGGATTGCAAGGGTCTTACATAAAAGCCAAACTTTGAAGTCGATGAGAATTTATCTGAGATTTTTCACGTCTCGTTAAAAATGGGAAAAATCGGGGAAACCACAATCGAGAGCGATCTACAATCATCACACTTCTTATACAAGGCAAATCGCAGCGAGAAGTTGCTTCGCAGTTGAAGGTATCAAGGTGCTGCGTTCAACGGACCATTGACACGTTCAAACCGAAAGTGTTGAGGATAAACTACGGCCAAGATGGCCTAGAATTACAGCTAAATACAAGGATCGGCTAATAGCCACAACAAGCAAACGAAGTAGATGAAAAACAGCACCCGAAAAACGCGCCGAAATAAATGAAACACGGAATAAACTTGACAACGGTCAAACGAAGATTAAGACGTGCTGGACTATTTGCGCGAGTTGCTGTTCGAAAACCCCTCCTGCGATCACAAAACAAGCAGAAAAGGTTAGAATGGGCCAAAAAGCACACAAACTGTACGGAAGAAGATTTAAACAGAGTTTTACAGAGCGATAAATCCAAGTACGAGGTATTTGTCACAAAACGGAGAGTTTTCGTTCGACGCAGAGCTGAACAAAAAATGCTACCAGACTGCGTGGTTCCTACCTTCAAGCATGGAGGCGGTTCTGTTATAGTCTGGCGATGTTTCTCTTCAAGTAGAGTAGGAAATCTGGCTCGAGTGATTGGAAAAATGAATAATGAGGCATACAAAACAATATTGGAAGAACTCGCTGTGACCTATGGACTAAGATTAATTGGCGAATGATTTATATTTCAACAGCACAATGACCATAAACACACGTCAAGACTTCCTCATACAGAGGGAAGATACAGAAATCTTACAAATCTGGCTAGAAGGGTCCGGGATCAATGCCCATTATCAGAATCTGCGTTGTGGAATATAAATATAGGATTACCACAGGCAATAATTCAAAAAACTGATAGCTAGAATGCCAAGAATTGTAAAAAAAAAGTAATCGACGAAAAAGCGATTTAAGTCATTTTTTCTTCTTTTTAATAAATTTCTTTTTGTTTAGAACAAAATGAAAATATTTTTCTTCATATTTTGGTTCCATATATGTTCCCCGTTCATTTTACATGATTATTATTCCATTAAAGAGTTTTTTTTCGATGCTAGATTTTGTTTTTCTTTCGAGTACTGAGGGCGGCCTCAAACATTTGGCCTGCAGTATATGATCTTTTGCGGCTATTCAATGAAATGTATGGCCCTTGATAAATGGTTCAAATTGCTCCATATTCTTCCCACAAGAGTTTCGGACAAAAATAAAGTATCATGCTTTGTTATGCTTATACAAAAAAGTCATTAAAAACCAATTTCTAACCTGCTTTGTTATATGAAATAATATTAAAAGAATCATTATTTAAGCTAAAACAATTACTTTTAAAAGACTGACTGAAAGCAATTTCTTGGAATATAATTTTCAGAAATTGGGAATCGTTGGAAAGCTTCAGTAGTGTTATTATCGAAAGTACTGGAATGCTTAATATTGAAAAAAAATCCGTTTTTTTAAATAACAGGAGCGGAATATAAATTACACCTTGCAACAGATGTAAAAAAATGCATTAAATTTGTTAGCAATATTCTTCGGGTTATTTTTCAAACTGTATGGATGACGTTAAAAAATTTTTTTTAATCAAGTTCTCGATTATTGTTTTTAAATAAATAGAGTGTCTGAATTTTAGTACAGTTGTCAATATGGTTTTTCAAGATGTTAAATAAAGTATCGTAAGCTGCTGAAGGATTAGGTTCCGCCTAACTCGGTTCGCAAAGCTCACATTTTAAACACTCAAGTAGTCTCCGGAAAGGGCACATACTCGAATTTATTAGCATTAATTGGAAGGGATTTCTCTTTCTTTGAAAGTCTGGCTTTCATTTCATATGTCACATGTTGGAATGGACAAATATTTTGATATATTATGCTCCCAAAAAAAATTTAAGTCAATCTGTTTATACGTTGAAGCTTGTTGAAAGCTTCTTGTATGGCAGACAACTGTTCCATCTCTTACATTTTATGTGCGAAAGATTCTTATTTGGTAACAACGTTAAGTAACGCAAGGTGTTGCGTTAAGTAACGCAAAAAAATTGAAGTATAAAAAGAAGTTGTATGTTAGAAAACAAAATATTAATTTACTTAGCAGTAACGAAGCGATATTTTTTTATATAGTGAATGTGTGTATTTCAGGAGATGTACACCAAATTTACCAATGGCAATGAAATACAGAACTTTAAAGGAAACATGCAAGCATAATGTGGGTGTTTTTCGTTCTCTAATACATGGGCGAGGCCTATTCTGCACTAAAGATATAGAAGCTGGTAAGTCAAAAGCTATTTATCAATTTCTAAACGAACTATCAAAACTCATACAAATATAATCACGTTTTTAATATACGAGTAAATATGTGTATATAATACATGTGTACTATTCCTTCCATCTGTATGACTTATCGGTTGTTTACTCCAAAATCCCCGAAAGGCCAAAATTCTGAAAGTGAAACTGAAAATTTTATTGCCCTGAGCACCTGCATGTGAGGCAGAAGCCGTCCGGTGTCTGAGTCGAAGAGATGTCCCATAGTGTGAAATCCTTATATCCCGCGAAGCGTGCCACCCACGTACTATTAAGATATAGGCACCTGTCAGACAACAATCATTTACAATTGTACCCAACCAAATTTTTCGAGATTTCGAAATAAGGGAATTGAAGCTAAGTAAGTTAAAGCTTAACAAGGAAACGCCAACTTATCAAAAAGCGAAATTATAATTGGAAAATAATGAATGCAGAATATCTTAAGGTCAAATAATTTCAAGCCTAAATAAGAATTTGCGAAAATAAAAAATGCGAGTTATTGAAATGTTAAATAATAAATTGCGAAATGATGGCAGCGAAATAACAGAAAGAGTGAAAAAAGCAGCGAGTTATACTATACTCGCACAAAAGTGGGCAAACGAATATACTGAATGGTGTTGTTCAACCGGGAAAGTACTAAATCCTAGCAATATGGGTATCTATGGACTACAGAAATGTCTTAGAAGAAAATATTGTTTTGTCTTAAAAGTGGGCGAAGCAAGGCGAACACGGGTCAGCTAGTGATTTATAAAAATAATCAAAATGACCTATTTTTGGGCTTAGAATATTGTAAGACAGCTTCTTATAATAACTTTCCTTTTCTCATCAAATCCTACATGCGGAAAGTTCTAACCCTTAAAGTAAGTAAGTTCCCATACTTCCCACGTCATGACCATATCGTATATCTCAATCAGGCGACAATTCTAAATTTAATAGATTTAAAGAAATAATAATATAATAAATAAATAAATAAATTTAAAGAAAAAAAAAAAAAAAAAAAAAAAAAAAAAATTCCATCTACTAAAAAAAAAATCGATCGCGCGCGCCTAATCAAATTCCGTGAAGTGCAGTGGAAAAAAAAAAATAAATAAATAAATAATAATAAAAAAAAAAAAATATATATATATAAACACAATTCAGTGCCGGTGCATTCCATCTCACCACCCCCACTCACTCGCTGTTGCGCTTCTTCGTTATCGCAATTGGAGCATGTGCTATATATGTACATACTTCCAGTTGCGATGACTGAGAGAGTGTAACATTTGATGCATAGCGGACTGTGAATGTTTATCCGAATAGCGGACCTCAGCTGATTGTCGTTTGGGCATAGCACCTGCGACAGTTTGTTTTGGAAAACTATTCTTTGGATCTACACTTCACAGTTTTGCTTAGTTACGTCAGAGTTGTGTCTTTTTGTGTTTCTATGTTGTAGTGATGAGGGAATTTAGGGTTGATCTTACCAACATTCGTGGGCTTCGAACGAATTTCTTCGATATGTACGCCCACGCCCATTCCCATAAACCAGCTGTTCTGGCACTAAGCGAAACACAGGTAGTGGAAGAATCTTCTGATTTGAAACTGCCTGGATATAACTTAGTGTCATTATTCTTTCCCCACCGTGGCCTCGCCATTTATGTCCGTAGTGATATTGCTTACCAAGTTCCACCACAGTATGGCCACTGTTCCAACCCGGAATTTAATTTCAAATGGCTAAAATTCACCGTCCGTAAGCAAATAATTCACTACTGCTTTATTTACAGAAGCCCTAGTGCGGACAGCAACTCAACTTTTGATGAATTTGATGCGTTGTCCGATTCCATCACTCGAATTGTCTCCTTGTATCCTCATACTGAAATTGTCATTGCGGGCGATTTCAATATACACAATTCGGATTGGCTTCAACATTCTGGCCAGACAACACCCGAAGGAAGGTATGTTGAACTTTTCGCTGAGGTAAACAATTTGACTCAGCTAGTAAATGAGCCTACACGTATACCGGACATTGAAAGTCATTCCGCCAACACCTTAGACTTGTTTCTTACTTCTCACCCTGATAAATACACCATTGATGTTCTAGCGCCTCTAGGTCGGTCCGACCACAATATCGTATCAGCTAAATTCTCGTACTCTGACCACACAGTTAAAGAAAAAACTCCTAAAAGAAAAGTATGGCAATACGAGAAAGCCAACTGGAGCGGCCTCAATAGCTTCTTTAGGAGTTTTAACTGGTCGCTATGCTTCCTCGATAGCGACGTGGATGCCGCTGCTGATATGATCACTAACACTATCCTCTTAGGTATGAATGACTTTATTCCTAACAGAATAAAGAGCATTAAACCTAAGGAAAACTCGTGGTTTGACCAGAGCTGTAAAGAGGCCATCAGGTTAAAAGAAGTAAGTTTTCGGTCTTATAAAGCCAACAAATCTGAGGAAAACCGAATGAAGTTTAAACAAGCCAGAAAAGACTGCAATGCCCACATTCGACGTGTAAAATTCTTACATGACCAAAAATTGAGGCAAAAAATCCTACAATGTCCCAAAGGTAGTAAAAATTTTTGGTCATTCGTCAAAAATATTAAAAATTCTGCCTCGTCTGCCATCCCCACGCTCATTTACAATGACATTCCAGCTGTCAGCTCCTTAGACAAAGCTAATCTGCTTGCTGCTCACTTTGCAGCGAACTCAACACTGCCAGATAATGCTTCGTCTCCACCTGTATTTGAGAGCGTCCAATTATCCATGGGACAAGTCCACTTTCGCACTCGTACAGTTGCAGGAGTACTCAAAGGTCTTAACATACACAAATCCGCTGGTCCAGATGGTATCTCCCCCATAGTTCTGAAGAGGTGTTCTTCTACGCTGGCAAAACCTCTGCGTAAGCTTTTCTGTCTATCCTACTTTTCAGGGCTCTTTCCGAGTAGATGGAAAACAGCATTTGTCCAGCCCGTCCCCAAAAAAGGCGAATCTTCTTCCCCGTCCAATTACCGACCCATTGCACTTACGTCCCTTCTTTCCAAGGTCATGGAAACGCTGATAAATCGTCAGCTTATGAAATATCTCGATTCACGAAAACTCCTTAATGACCGGCAGTATGGTTTTCGTAGCAACAGGTCCACTGGTAATTTGATGGCATATCTCACCGAGAAGTGGAACCAATCTCTCCATCACTTCGGCGAAACCAAGATGGTTGCGCTTGATATTTCAAAGGCATTTGACAGAGTTTGGCATCAGGCTCTTTTGTCGAAAATGCGTGCATATGGCATCGATGAGTCTCTTCTTCAATGGATTAGAAATTACCTTTCGGGGCGTTCAATACAAGTTGTTTTGGACGGCTTCAAGTCTGTAATTCACCAAATAAATGCTGGTGTTCCCCAAGGCTCTGTTTTGTCTCCGACTCTCTTTCTCATTTTTATAAATGATCTCTTGTCTGCAACTTCTAATCCAATCCATTCCTTCGCTGATGACAGTACCCTCAGTTTTTCATATTCGTTCCCTAACTCACGTCCTTGCTCTTCGGCCGTAGAAGGGGAACGGCAACGTATGTTAAACACATTAAATTCCGACCTGGACAGCATAATTAAATGGGGTTCAACCAACCGCGTGGAATTTAATGCTTCCAAAACACAATGCTGTCTTCTGTCTCTCAAGCGAAACCAAAACCCTCAACCATTATCCATGGATGGTACTTGCATCATTGAAACCGAAAGACTTGCCATTCTCGGTATGTGTATTAATAACCATCTTCGATGGAATGATCACATATTCGAGGTCGCCAAAAATGCTGCAAAATGTCTCGGATTCCTTAAACGGTGCAAGAAATATTTTACCCCGTCTGATCTGGCCTCAATTTATAAGGCATTCATCCGCCCTAAGCTGGAATATAACGCCCATATCTGGTCTGGTGCACCCAAGACCGTTCTGCACATTCTTGATAGGGTACAAAATCGCGCGTTAAAACTCATAGGTGATAGAGACATTGTGAATTCCATTCATTCATTAGAACATCGGAGAAATGTCTCCTGTCTCTCCCTGTTTTATCGTTTTTTCTACAAAAAATGCTCCAGCGAAATAGCCAGTTGCATTCCTCCCCTTCAAAATTTCACCCGCAATACGCGACATGCTTCGAATGCACATCAGTTTTCCCTAAAGCCTAACTTCGGTCGTACTGTTAAATATAGGGATTCGTTTATAAGCCGAACGACACGAATGTGGAATGATCTACCAAGCTCTGTATTTCCCCATCACTACAACCTTCAAACATTTAAAGCCAACGTGCATAGGCTTCTCCTCTGTTCCTCTTCTCCTTGTCCTTAAAAGCCCGTGCCCTGTAACAGTTTAAAGGTATTCATAATCCTTTTGGCGCGCGCGAATTATAAAAAAAAAAAAAAAAAAAAAAAAAAAATTCTCTTTCCCTTGCATTTATTTATATTCACTTATTGTGATTTGTTACTTTGTTTATCCAACACCACATCCATACAGAGCACTTTCGGTGGAGAGTTATAGCCAATTTCTGTTTGCTTGCATATCCGAAAGATGAAACCGGAATGAATGTTGAATAATAAATCTCTAAGAAATGAAGGTCGCAACGACGCAGTAGACAGCGGGACAAAATAATTAAATAAATGAACAATTATATTATTCAAAAGTTAAAATCCCATTCAGAACACTTCCCTCACATGTTCGTGATCACCTCAATTTGCACATAATTCAGATGTACATGGTTCTGTTTACCGTTATATTTGAATCGCTGAAATGCATTCTGGGCAACGCTATCTATAACAGTTTGTTATTGAAGTTGATTTTCTGCTGCCCGGTCACCCTATGGTGGATGACCACCATTAACATTTCAAATATCAAAAAAGCTTGGTAAAAATATGGAATATATGTGCACGGTGTTCGCGCGTAACAAGGTATTGTACGAGGGTGGGTCAATAAGTCCCTGAAAATTATCACAAATTGTGTCATCACCTTAAATTTAATTTTTTTTGTCAAAAATCATCTTTCAAAATAACGCACCCAAATTTTCACACAGATCTGTCAAATAGTTTTGTTGTGGCAGCCATTTTATATAGACGCCTACTAGCATTTTCGTTAAAATGGAAAAAGTGAATTTCGAGTGCTCATTAAACACTATTTTTTGCGAGAAAAAACTATCACGCAAACCAAACAAAAGCTTAACAAATATTATGGGGACTCTTCACTATCGATTGGAACTATTCACCACTGGTTTAGTCAATTTCTGTGCGGTCGTTCAAGCACAAGTGACGTCGAAAGTTCTGGTCGCCCAATTGAGGTCACCACACCAGAAATGGTCGACAAAATCCATGGTTTGATAATGGACGATCGGCGAGTGAAAGAGCTTGAAGAGGCCACAGGCTTATCACATGCCTCAGTGATTTCGACTTTACATAAATATTTGGACATGAAAAAGCTTTCCGCAAGATGGGTGCCGCGTTTGCTCACAATCGACAACAAACGCATTTGTTGGACAACTTCAAAGGTGTGTTTGGCGATGTTCCAGAAAAATTCGGCTGAGTTTTTGCGCCGTTTCGTAACCGTGGATGAAACCTGGATTCACACAACACACCAGAAACCAAGGAACAGTCAAAACAATGGACTTCTCCTGGTGAATCGAAGCCGAAGAATGCCAAGGCGGGTTTGTCAGCAAACAAGGTCATGGCGACATTTTTTTGGGATGCGCGCGGTGTTATTCACAACGATTACCTTGAAAAGGGTAAAACGATCACCGGCGCATATTACGCAGAGCTGCTGGATTCCAAGCCGATTTGAAGCAAAAACGGTCGCATTTGGCAAAGAAAAAAGTTCTTTTTCACCAGGACAATGCACCGGCGCACAAGTCCGCAGTCGCAAAGGCAAAATTGCATGAGTTAGGCTACGAACTCCTCCCTCATCCAACATATTCCCCAGATTTAGCCCCCTGCGACTATTTCTTGTTTCCAAACATGAAGAAATGGCTCGGAGGTAGGTAAGAGATTTGGGTCGAATGAAGAGGTCATCGCTGAAACAAACGCTTATTTTGAGGGGCTCGAGAAATCGTATTATTTGGAGGGCATCAAACAATTGGAGAAACGTTGGATGAAGTGTATAGAGCTAAAAGGAGACTGTTGAAAAATAAAATATTTTTATACCGAAAAGAGGGTTCCTTATTTCATTTTCCAGGGACTTATTGACCCACCCTCGTAGTATGTGACTTAATTTTTGCAAGAAAAAGATGCTAGGTTTAACGGAAAATTGGCCTGGTTCAGTAACTAAATAAAACAGAAATAGGTTAAAATATAAATGCACGCGCAAAGTCGCACAAAATATGAGATATCGCAAAAATCAAGTGTGAGTCAAACTTGCGAATTATCGCAAGTTTTGCGATACGAGTATATCGCATCGTCTTGTCAGATGAAACTCAGGAATTACTTTAAAATATTAATGCACTCCCAAACTTGTATAGTATTGAAAAAGATTATAATGGTGTGTATTAAATAAAAAAGAATATATATGCGTCTGGAATTCAAAATAAAATTAAAAAACACCATTGGAGGACATGTTGTAGAATTTTAAAAATTTAGAATTGTCAAATGCATAAATTCACATGTATTCCATATTTTTGCCAAGCTTTTTTGAAATCACATATATTAGATTGTTCTGAGAGTACTTAGACATTTGAAATGTTATTGGTGGCCATCCACCATAGGGTGACGTGGCAGCATAAAATCATCTTTAATAACAAACTGTTATAGATAGCCCTGCCCAGAATGCATTTCAGAGAATCAAATATAACGGTAAACAGAACCATGTACATCTGAATTATGTGCAAATTGAGGTGATCAAGAACATGTACTAATATTGTACATATGTACAAATGTATTGGAATGTTAAATGGAACGGGTAAACTTACACGGCATTTGCAATATCTATTTTATAACTGCAATGTGCTATGGTATTTGAAAACTTTATTATGATTATTTACTTATTAAGGGCTATTAAGGCTAGTATGGCTTTTGACGATTCCAAGAACAACACCGGCGTAGCTGAGTTGGCTAACGCTTGTGTTGACTATTCAAATTTGCGTCGATGACTTGTACAATTTTCAGACAACGTTTCAAATAACTCAATAAATTAAAAATGGCTAACACTCAGTAAGAAAAAGAGAAGAGCTACAGTCCAAGAGGATGACAATATGGGTTCTACGGGCGGAAACCGATTTGGTACTAAGGTACTATGCGATGTCAACATACTCGTATTAAGCTAGCAATCATCCACTTCAAAATGACCTTCTGTCATAAATTTAAAAATGTATGAACATCATTAACAAGATCTACAACATACATGACCAAAGGATGGCGTATCTAGATCTGGTCAACAAAGTACTAATTAGTGAGATATATCATTATTATTAAACCTTCTGACATTTAACATGCCGTCGCTAATTGAACATAGCCGTATAATAGAACTTCAAACTAATTTCCATGCAAGAAACGGTTCATTTTTCATAGACATAAACTAACATTAGATACATATTACTTTCTTAAAAGGGACAAACATTAACATTAACGGGTGGTTATTGCTATCAAAAACTACATTTCCTACGACAGTCTAAATACAGATAACTTTGAATTTCCTTCACAGCGCTCAAATTTATCTGAAAAAGCTCGACAATCTCACTACCACTAGGCTCGATGCATTTTCTCTCTAATTGCGCTATAGCTACATATATGGAAATGTTGCCTAATTGTAAATCGCGCAGATTTTAAATTGGAATAAAATTGTTAAAAGTAACTTTTTTTGTAAAAAAGATTTTCCAAAACTCGCTTTGTCATCCTCACCTTGTATATGCGTATGGTTCAAATACTGATTTCGAAAAAAATCGATCCATAGCCGAAAAACAGTCAATCTTCAGAAACTAATTAATAGTAAAGTGCTGTTAATCGTATTTTTTGAAAAACCTCGTACGCCATCTGATAGCTTATACATGTAGGGTTAGCAAGTTTAGACCTGGACTACATCATAGTATCGCTTAGTCCTCTCGGCCACAAATTATTGTGTTCCTCTATATTTTTGTGTTCCATTATCTCATTTTTTTTATTATTACTCGTATGTTATCTAAAGTTAATTAATTGTTCAATAAACTAATTCTTTTTTTGAATAAATTTCGCGGTTTTCTTTGACGATAAAAGGGAACCCACATAAATGGTGTCAGAAGTGGGATTGCGCGAATTAAAAACCAAATCATAAATTCAGTGTGGTAGTTTAAAAAATAAGAGAAGAAACATTTAAAAAATCCCCCAAATTTTTTTTTTTACAACAAATAATTTAAACATGTGTTAAAGCAAAGTGTGTTATGCGACGTTAATTACGAAAAAATGTAAAACCTTGGTCTAGGTACCAAGAATTTCACCCAATTATGTGCTCATTGAAAAAAAAAATTATAAAATAAAAATTAAGCGATCAAATGTACAATTATCCTCTGGTGAGGCAAAAGAAAGTTTCTGATAGTGATAGGTTAACGGCATAAAGGAACTGTTTTATTGCTACCACCATATCGGTAAGATCATTCCAATTTATTTAACTGTTCCATTGTGCATTATTTTTTTTGGATGCATGCAAAATCCAGTTATTTCTTCTAAATAAGTAAACTTTATGGAAAAACTGAACTCGTTAACTGTACGAACTCTTCAAGAAATTTTGAAATTGAAAAGAGTAGCAATTTGATCTTATGCGGAAACTGATCTAGTTAAGTTAGCATACGATATCTTATATATATGAGCAAGCACGCACCCAGACCTACCCCCCCATCCAACCAACCATCGAAACGGAACCGGAACCATTTAAAGACGCGCTACAGTCTCCCAGTATTATTCTTCCCCTACCGAGAAAAAAATTCAAACAAGCAACGTTATCTCCAACTCAATCAATCAAAGAGTCTTTGGCGGAGTTCTCCGGTGAGGTAGGCAAAAATTGTTCTGACTGGATACGCGATTTTGAAGAAATCGCCATAGCTTGCTAATGGAGTGAGATCCAAAAGTATTTATACCCACACAGGCTGCTGAGAGGTGCCTGCTTGTGGTATCTATAACTGGATTAAACTCAAAGACACTCTAAAATCGGAATTTAATGAAACACCCAACAGTATAAATGTCTACAAAATGCTTAAATCGCGACGTAAGCAACAAAATGAAACACATGTGGATTATTTATTCAGTATGAAACAAATGGGTTGAAAGGGACGCGTTGATGACCAATCCATTGTTCTTTATATCATTCAGGGTATTTCCGACAGCATCTTAAATAAAACTGTTTTATACAAAGCCACCACGTTGGAAGATTTGAAGGTTAAGATCCCGGTACATGAAAATATGCGAAGGCATATCCCCAAACCAAGTGGAAGCGGACTCATTAACGCAAGGTCAACTGGGGTTTCTAGTGAGGCGAAATATAGAAATGTGGCAAAGCGATATTCAAACTGCGGGTCCTTCTCCCATCCATTAGAGAGCTGCCCAGATAAATCGATGGGCACTCGGTGCTTTAATTGCAATTTGTTTGGCCACTTTTCCCGAAATTGTTCGAGTAAAAGGACCAGGACTCCGCGGCGAAATCTAGGGAACAGGTCTACCGAATTCAAATTGGCGATCGGAATATTTTGGAGCTCGTGGACAGTGGAAGTCATGTTTCACTCCTGCAAAAATAGGTCGCATTGACAGTTGGAATTCTTAAGTATGATTTGCCCGGGAAAATTCTGCACGGATTCGCTGGTACACCAAAAACGACGCTGGGATCATGTTCAGTTAACGTATTGATTAAGTCTTTGAAGAGATCTATCATATTTCATATTGTGCCCGATGACTGGATGTTTGATCCAATTATTCTTGGGAAGGACTTTCTATGTAATAAAAGGTGGTTTTCGACCACGGAAAAATAAGTATCGTTAACGACTTCATAACGCCGCAACTCATTAAACTGGAAGAAAATGATATCAGTTGCATCGATGTCGAACATCTTGTGATGGTCACGTGAAGTAATAATTTCCATTGAGGACGAACAAATTCGTAATGAGGTATCCCAGTTAATTAAAAGTTATGAGCCAGCCAAGGGTACCAAGTCCTGCATTAAAATGCAAATCGTCCTGGAGAATGAAACTGTCATTTATCAAAAACCCCGCCGACTTACCCCGATGGAAAGAGATGTTGTTAGGGCTACTATACGGAAATGGTTAGATGAAAACATTATTTAACTGAGTACCTCCAGTTACGCAAGTCTTATAGTGCTAGCTAAGAAGAAAGGTGCCAGACTTTGTGCTGATTACCGACAAATTAATAACATTTTCGTCAAGGATCGCTATCCATTACCAACAATCAAAAGTCTTGGAAAAGTTGTTTGAAGTTGAGATTTGTCAATACAGTTTTCAAAGACGTGGTACGAGATGATGTTTTGCTGATTTACATGGACGATCTAGTTATACCCAGAAAGAATGAAGAAGAGAACCTGGCAAAACTAAAAACTGTGGAAGGTAGCTGCAGAGCATGGTCCCGTTATAAAGTGGTCAAAATGTTGATTTGTCACGACATCTATAAAGTTCTTGGGGCGGACCGTGAGCGGACTTCCCCAACCAAAAAACACCAAGCAAGTGCTTTTTGTGTTTAACGGTTTTTTTTTCGAAAATTTGTGCCTAGTTATGCAACGATAGCAAAGCCGCTTTCTGATCTCAATCCGAACTTGGAGACAATTCTTCACACGGACGCTAGCAAAGTTGGGTACGAAGGTGTCCTGCTACAAAAACACCAGGATGATTTCCTTCCGGTGTTCTATTTAAGCTTTAAAACTTCAGCCTTTGTACAGAATTATTCTAGCTATGAACAAGAAGTTCTACCAACTTCACGGACTGCAAGGCTTTTCAAGCTGCCATGAGAAAAAGGGATTTATGCCCAAAGGTTGCTCGTTGGGCCATTATGCTGCAGGAGTTCAATTGTAAGGTAGTGCATAGTTCAGGTGCATCAATGCGTCGTATAGATGCTTTCAGTCGTCATCCTACGGTCATGACAATTGAGGGTAGCATCCTACATCGTATAAGGGAATGCCAGCAGACGGACGAAGTTTGTCACTACAACTCTTAAGAAAAGCCAGTACGAGGATTATGAGATATGGAGCGATGTCCTTTATAAGTTCTGCGATGGAGCTCATCTTCTTGTAGTACCGAGAAGAATGCAGTGGCAAATTATCTGCGATGCTCATGAGCAGGGCCACATAGGAGCCAAAAAAGTCGAAGCGATTATACGTCTGGATTATAATTTTGCCAAGTTAAAGCAAAAAATCGATGGAATCGTATTCAATTGCATTACCTGCATCCCAGCCGCGAAAAAACAGGGGAAGCAAGGGATTACTGAATCCTTATTATAAACTGAATACTAAATATGAGGTTCCACTCTGTACTTACCATATGGATCATTTGGGTCCTTTACCGTCAACCAGCAAAGACTACAAGTATCTTCTAGTTATTACTGATGCATTTACGAAGTTTGCATTTATAAGTATCCAGTAAAATCGACAACCAGCGAAGAAGCTATTAAAAAGCTGGAAAATCAAGCTGAAGTTTTTGGCAATCCGTTTCGTATCATAACCGACTGAGGTACGGCATTTACATCCAATTTATTCCGGGACTACTGCCAAAGTAACAGTATTAACCATATTTGTATAACGACTGGGACTCAGCGAGGCAACGGAGGCAGGTTGAACAATTTAATAGAAAGATTGTGAATGTGCTTACAAAGATGACGAGTGGCAATCCTTTGAAATGATATCAGCATGTTCCTCGATTGTAGAAAATCATCAATTCAACAGTATCCAGAAATACGAGCAAGATACCTTTCGAACTAATGTTTGGTATTAAAATGAGAAACCCAGCTGATATGGAGTTAGCGAAGGCAATCCAAGAGGCGATTATAGACGACTTTGACGAAAACCGATGCGTAATACGCCGCGAAGCTAGGGAAGTAATTGCGAAAATCCAGGAAGAAAACAGAAACACTTCTAATCGTAGAAGAAAACACGCGAGGAAATATTCGTAGAAAGTAGAAAATACTACTTTTTTTTTTGTTGTCTTAAAAGTGGCAGGCGGGCGATGCAAGACGAACACGAGTCAACTAGTGTACAATACAGTCGTCCTTAGCACAAAGCAAATATCCTTTTATCACATAAAGATAATTGCTTATTGACATTAAGCATCTTAATTATATTAAAGACCAATGGCAAAAGAAAGAAATATTCAAAGTCATCAGTAAAATAAAGTGCACGTACTTTCAACTAAAACTCAGCTATAATTTTTTTGTTTAAATCCGTTTAATTTAAAAAAAAACAATTTTTTACAATCCGTTAAAACTAAAAAAAATATTTTTAATTTTTCAAAAATTTCTGTGCCAAGAATGTATCAAATATTGTTTAGACATCAATTGCGAATAAAATCGATAGAGCCATAGTCCATAAATAGTCAATTCTTAAAACACAGTTAATAAGTAAAGTACCATTATACGAGACGGTTCAATCAGGCCACCCAGCAATGGTGGCTAAAGCAGGTACTGGGAAGAGGAGAAAAGTAAAACAAACTCCCAACTTGGTAAAGAGCCCCTCTACATCAGCTTCATCAGAAAAGCTGCCGGGTGGAGTGAGGGAAGGGATAATTCTCTCTTTATCCGTGGCGTTGTCAGCTATTGCAGACACGAACCTCGAATGGAAGTACAGTTTGGAATGGGCTGGAGGAGCGTAGTTATTATTCTACATTATTGTTGCATACTTTTAGATGATGTTACAGGGGGGCACTCTTAGACTTGTTCGTCCAGAACAAGTGCGTCATCACTTCGGCCATTGTATCGACTCAGTCGGTCCACATGAACCACTTTCATTTTGGCCCTTGGTCCTCGCTGGATGCGGTAGACAACATCGTTGATGCGGGTTATTATTCTGTAGGGACCCTCCCAGTTCTGCTGCAATTTAGGTTATTTCCCCTTTTGGCGATGGGGATTATACAGCCACACTAGATCTCCTTCCCGGAATCCTGACGTTGTTGCCTTGGCATCATACCTGGTCTTCATGCGGTCGCTCGTTATCTTAATCTGGCTTCTGGTCCTTTGGTGTATGTCCCTAAGCCTTTCCCTAAGGTCCGCCACGTACTCTTCTTCATTTCTGGGCTCATTGGTAGGAGATCCAAATTTCACCTCACTGGGTAAACGAGCTATTCCACCAAATAAGATTTCGAACGGCGTATGTCGAGTAGTGCTATGCACGGCACTTCTAAAGGCCATCAAAAACAAGGGAATCTGCCAGTCCCAATCCCGTTGGTAGTCACCTATGACCTTCGAGAGATGTTCATCCAAAGTCCTATTGAAACGCTCCACCATACCGTCCGACTGTGGATGACGCGGGGTTGTCCTTGTCTTTTTGATTCCGAGTAGCTGACACATCTCTTGGAAGATTCTTGACTCGAAGTTCCGCCCTTGGTCAGAATGCAATTCCAAGGGCACACCGAATCTGCTAACCCAATTGTAGACGATCTGCTCCGCCACGGTTCTGGCTTCCTGGTTAGGGATCGGAAACGCTTCCGGCCACTTACTGAAGTAGTCCATCACTACGAGTATATACCGATTACCATTGTCGGTTTCCGGAAAGGGCCCTGCGATGTCAATGGCGATTCGTTCGAAAGGTGCTCCCACGTTGTATTGGTGCATCTTACCTCGAGTTTTGATTTTCGGACCCTTGCTAGCTGCACACACGTCGCATTTTCTGCACCAGTCTTCGATATCTTCCTTCGCTTTTAACCAATAAAAACGTTCTCGTACCTTTTCTAGCGTCTTATTCACTCCCAAGTGGCCTCCGGACGTCCCGCCATGCATTTCCTGTAACACCTCCTTGACCCTCGTCCGCGGTACGACAAGCTGCATTACAAACGACTTTCCGTCAGAGGATTCCCATTTTCTTCTCAGAACACCTTCTTGGACATGGAGGGAGTCCCACTGCGCAAAATATGCCTTTAAGGTCGGGCTTCTGTGAGAGATGTCCTGATGATCCGGTTTCTCCATGTTCTCCTTCCGGGCCAGAATCGGCTCGATATCCGGGTCTTCCTTCTGAGCGTTCCGGATCTCATCTACGCTCCAGCCGGCGATAGGTTCGGCTCTCATTCTTTGGATGGAAACCAGCTCCCGTTCTTCCTGACGCGCACAATGTTTACAATCCGTTCTGCATGGTCTCCGGGACAGTGCATCCGCATTAGAGTGGAGTTTTCCTTTACGATGCTGTATTTCGTAGTCGTAGATTTGCAGCCTTTCGATCCATCTTGCGACCTGACCATCAGGACTCTTGAACTGTAATAGCTATTTTAAGGCTGCATGGTCTGTGCGAAGAACGAATTTCTCCAATAAAGTTATTTGTGAAAATGCTTCGTAGCCAAGATCAAAGCTAGAAGTTCCCGCCTTGTCACGCAATAGTTCCTTTCTGGCTTAGAGAGCACCTTGCTGAAGTACGCGACCACCTTCTCTTGGCCATCATGCATCTGTATCTACAATTAACGTTTCCCCGGGAGTGGTGTAAGCTAGTATCGGGGCATCGCATAGCCGTTGTTTAAGTGCCTTGAAGCTCTTCTCGCACTCAATTGACCATTTGAATTGTTTCCCCTTTTCCGTCAACTGGTGCAGGCTCTTTGCGATCCCGGCAAAATCCTTCACGAACCGTCTGTAGTAGGTGGCTAGGCCCAGGAAGCTCCTTAGTTGGTGTTTATCCTTGGGGACTGGCCAGTTTTTCACCGCTTCGACCTTCTCTGGATCGGTTCTCACTCCTTTCGCTGAAATTATGTGCCCCAAGTGCTTGACTTCAAAAGCTAGAAGTTCCCGCCTTGTCACGCAATAGTTCCTTTCTGGCTTAGAGAGCACCTTGCTGAAGTACGCGACCACCTTCTCTTGGTCATCATGCATCTGTATCTACAATTAACGTTTCCCCGGGAGTGGTGTAAGCTAGTATCGGGGCATCGCATAGCCGTTGTTTAAGTGCCTTGAAGCTCTTCTCGCACTCAATTGACCATTTGAATTGTTTCCCCTTTTCCGTCAACTGGTGCAGGCTCTTTGCGATCCCGGCAAAATCCTTCACGAACCGTCTGTAGTAGGTGGCTAGGCCCAGGAAGCTCCTTAGTTGGTGTTTATCCTTGGGGACTGGCCAGTTTTTCAGCGCTTCGACCTTCTCTGGATCGGTTCTCACTCCTTTCGCTGAAATTATGTGCCCCAAGTGCTTGACTTCCGCTCTAAACAGGGCGCACTTCTTGGGGTTGAGCTTTAGGTGGGCACTTCGAAGTCTTTGAAACACATCCCTTAGATTGTCTCGGCGTTGCGCAAACGTTTTTCCTACGACGATGACATCATCCAAGTATACCAAACAGGTTTTCCATGTTAACCCTTGCAGGACACATTCCATCAATCGCTCGAAAGTCGCCGGAGCATTGCACAGCCCGAATGGCATTACCGTGAATTGCCATAGCCCATTTCCTGCGGTGAAGGCGGTTTTCTCCCGGTCTTCTGGATGGATCTGTACCTGCCAGTAGCCACTCTTCAAATCGAGAGTGGAAAACCATCGGGCTCCTGATAGTGTGTCTAGCGTGTCGTCAATCCGTGGCAGAGGATAGCTGTCTTTCTTGGTGACGTAATTGAGCTGCCGATAGTCTACGCAGAACCGCGTGCTGCCATCTTTCTTCTTAACCAGTACAACCGGTGATGCCCACGGGCTTTTGGAACTTTCAATCAGACCTTCTTTCTCCATTGCCGATACCATCTCTGCAACTTCTGCCTGCTTTGCCAATGGAAGGCGCCTAGCAGGCTGACGAATTGGTCTAGTATCACCAGTGTCTATTCGATGTTGTACCAGGTGTGTTCGGCCGTATTTTCCGTCCTGTGAGGCAAATACATCAGCGTACTCATTGATAAGATTCTCTGCCATAGTTCGCTGCTCCTGATTCAGCTCACTGGACTGGAGAATCGTCTCTCTCGTTTCCGCTGTCCAAGGTAATGGGAGAGGTTTTGGAGCATCACGTTCAGATATTGTTGCGACGGCAGTAATCGGCGTGCATTTTCCAGTCACCTCCCCTCGCCTTAGTTTGACAGTGTGTGGTCTTGCGTTCAAAACTCTCACTGGAACCATGGTGTTCTTTGGTTCGACTAACGTCTTTCCTACGATGTAGTCTTGAGAATTCTTCTCTGGGTCTGGTTCTACTATGTAGAATCGGTGGCTCCCAAGATCACTTTCCAGCTTCGTCCAAATGATTGTCTCTGAAGACGGCGGCAAAACTTCGTCTTTGCTGATGACTGTCCTGAGAGTTACGGCATTCTCGTTTCCGTACACCATCGGAATCTCCACATTTCGATACCTCAGTACTTGCATCCCGATGTCCAAGATTACTTCATTTGCTTTCATGAAGTCTATTCCGATGATGCACTCGTCGCATATATCTGCCACCAGAAACGCATAGGAGAACGTCAGTCCCGCCAGAGTAATCGTAAGACGAACTTCTCCAAACACCTTCGCCATTTCCGCTGTTGTAGTCTTCAGGCAGTAGCTGTTGGTGTTGTGCATCCATGAGCTTCTGACGATATCTCTTCTTACAATGGAGGCGGTGGCACCTGTGTCGATGGTGGCTACGCACTTCTTCTTGTTGATTAGTGCCTCCACTGTCAGGCTCTTGTTACCCCGTTTGGTTTGCGAAACTTGAATGGTGGTCCTGTGGGCCTCGATTCCAGTAACCAACTTCTGCCCCGCGAAGTTGGTCCTTACGCATTTCCCGACTGCTGGTTTTGGGAAGTCTGACCGACAGGATGCTTCCTCTCTGCTTCTCCTACTTCCGCAATGTGGACAATTTCCTCGTCTAGGTGCACTTCTGCACTGCCGTTGTAGGTGTCCGGTTTGGTTGCAATTCCAGCAACGGATTTGACTTCCGCGAGCTTTGTCTTCATCCATGACGGCTGTTCTCTGGCATGAGCATTCCACGACGGACATTTCCCTGACACGGTGTATTCCCTGGTATGCTTGGTCCACAGCCTTCATTAACAAAGCGGGTCAATGCCTCGGGGAGTGTTCGCTTTTCAGCCATCCTTACAGCCATTTGCAGTTGTCTGTCCTCTATGGCCTGAATAAAAGCTTCCACCGCCATTTCATTGATAAGCTCCTCACCGGCTTTAGGGTATGAAAGATGGGCTAGTCGCTCTATATCCGCTTGCAACTGTTGGAGCGTTTCCCCCCTTTTCTGGACTCGACTACGCAGCTGAACCCTGTACACCTGCTGCATGTGTTCATCCCCAAACCGCATCTCGATAGCCTGAACCAGAGAGTCGTAGTTCTGCTGTTTATCTTCCGGGATGGTCTGCAAGAGCTCCGCGGCTGGACCCCTCAGTGCAAGCTTGAGTGCAATAGACTTCTCTTCATCGTCCCAGCTATTGGTCATTGCGGCCGCTTCGATTTGCCTCTTATAAATTGACCATGATGTTTGACCATCGAAGATAGGAGGCTGCATCTCCTTTCTTCTCAGACCGTCAGTGGAATATTCCCGTGCTTTCTGTCTCTTCACGTTGCTGAGTTCCTTAGTAAGATTTTCGACTTGCTTTTCTACTTTTTCGAACTGAGTCTCTATCTTCCCGAACTGAGTTTCATGCTTCTCAAAGTTTTCATCGAATCTAGTTTCGACTTTTTCGAGTTGCGTCTCGACCTTCTCGATTTTCTCTTCGATCACTTCGAATTTGGATTCCAAGTTCTTGTTTTGCTCATCAAGTTTGCTTTCCAGAGCATCTAGAGAATTCTTTTGTTCGTCCATTGCTTTCTTCTGTTCGTCCATTGCTTTCTTCTGTTCGTCCATTGCTTTCTTTTGTTCATCCAGCTTAAGTTCTAGAGAGTTCTTTTGTTCCTCAAGCTTAATTTCTAGAGAGTTCCTTTGGTCGTCTATTGCGTTCTTTTGGTCATCGAGCTTAAGTTCCAGAGACTTCTTTTGGTGTTCTATTGCTTTCTTTTGTTCGTCCATGACTAACTTAAGTTGCAGGAGCAGACTTGTTATACCCGGGTCGGCTGCTGTACTTGCTGGTTCCTCTTCCACGTCAAACTCTACGTCGTGCGGATTTTCACCTTCCTGCGTTACTGCTTCTTCCAGACGAATCAGTAGGGCATCTTTTCCCCCAGTTGTGTCGAGGTTCCGCTTACTGAGTTCTGCCTTTAGTTGAATTATAGTTAGTTTTCCCAATTTGCGACCCATTTTGTGCAACTAATTAACTCAACACAGAAATCGTTCTTTTTTTTTTTTTTTTCTTGTGCAATTTCACACCACGGAAATAGTTATTCACAGAATAAGTTTTATCCCGCTTCTGACACCAATGTAATATGCGAGCTACGGCTCGAGTAGATAAAACGATATTCTGTGAAATTTATTTCTTTATTTTCTAGTCTATAGAACAATTCAGGTTCCACACTATACTATTCTTCGCAATTCTTTTCTTACAAGGTCTCTTTCCTCCCAAATCACTTTATTTCCTTTCAATTACTTAATTCACAAATCCAAACTAATTACTTTTTCTTGTTCACTCTCAACTTTCAATTTATCACAAAATTACAACTTCGCCCATTATCACTTTTCCAATCTCTTCGCCACGGTTCTAAACCAACTGCCCCCTTTCGATCGCCATCTGTCCTTATATAGCAGAAGTTTCTGATAGCCAGAAACTTCTAGCAAATTCTTCGACCACTGGAACAGAAAATTCTGATGTAATAATTCCAATATGACAATCATTTCTTCCAGTTATAATTCTCTCTTTCTCCGTGGCGTTGTCAGCAATTGCAGACACGAACCTCGAATGGAAGTACAGTTTGGAATGGGCTGGAGGAGCGTAGTTATTATTCTACATTATTGTTGCATACTTTTAGATGATGTTACATTATTTATTGTAGAGCTTGAGACACTTTTTCGATTCCTAAGGCTGGAGTCGGGGGAGAATTATTTCCTCATGGCCGGAGATCTAAACGCCAAACATAGAGATTGGGGAAATAACACACCTAATCCTAGAGGGAACCTACTATTCAAATGGTGGGGTCGGCACAGTGTCGAGTATAAACTCGATTTGAAAGCTACAAATAGTCCGTCGTCTCTTAGAAGCGTATCCTATCTGGATCTTATGCTGTTTAACGTACGGTTACAACTGACCGACATGGACCGATAAACTTTAAACTGCCTGCACACATTTGTGTATGACAGTGACCATTGCGGACTCAGTGCCGTAATAACGCTTCTCAAGAACTCAAAAATCGAGGTCATTGCAATTCTCTTGCAACGTGGCTTCGATAAGATTCAGTGATATTGCGATGACTGGAAGTTGAAGATCAACTTCCAGAAATCTGAAGCCATTCATTTTAGGACGCCATTGTCTGGTGCCTCTAGGGATACCAGGAAGAATTGGCGAAACTTCTCAATCGTGAGACCACACGGCCACAACTTGCGAGTCGAAGTGCAGTCAGATACCTGGGGCTCTGGTTAGACCAATATCTGTATTTTAACAAGCATATAGATGCTGCTCTTGCCAGAGCCAAAGGTGCTTTTGCTCTTACAAAGAGACTTTTTTATAGCAAGCAATTCGATGCAAGGGTAAAGGTAATCTGCTACATGGCCCTCATCCGGTCCATGCTCGTATATGGATGCCCCGTGTGGTTCAACGTGGGAGCAAGCTTGTTGGAAAAGATTCGGGTGTTTGAGAGGGTTTGCCTTCATTTGTACAGAACACCAGAGTCCCAGTACATAAAATTCTATCCCATTGAGGTCCTATACAACAGGGCTAACCTAATAAGAGTGGATAATTTCGTTATCAAGCTGATTCGAAGGCACATTGCAAGAGCAATGACCTCGACGAACAACCTGATCTACCGGGCTTATTACCCCAATTATGAGTATCACGAGAGAGTGCGCCTTAACGGCTTTGTTCCTCCAGAGGCGTTCTCTATTTTGTTGAGAAAGGTCTGATGCAGGACAGATTGGCGGTGCCGCTAATCTTCCACGTTGCTCGGACTGTTGTGGATAGGCGACTCAACTACGACAGAGACGTTACACACAGCAGTGTGGAGCGTCTCCGGTTTAGTAGGGCGGTATCGGGTCGTGATGTTGAGGACGTACAACGTCAGTACGATAATTTCTGGTGGCTAGCCGAAAGAGAGGAAACTCCTTCGTCGGGTAGCCTGTTTGAGGTTTAAAGTTTGCTGTTCTTGCCCATGGCCGACTTACATAGTTTAGGTGTAGGTATTTTTAGGTAGGTAAAAAAAAAATTATATATAATTAAGAAAAAGCACAAAACAAAAAAAAAAAAAAAAAAAACAGCACTTGATAAATTAAAAAAAACAAAAAAAGTACGTATATAGTTACGTAAGGTAGAGTAAGATAGATTAAGGTAGAATAAGGTAGTTTAAGATTTATTTTAAGGTAGTTCTTTAAGTTATATATATAAGAATAAAAAAAAAAAAGTTCATTCACTAAGTTTTTATTTAATTTTCTTAGTTACAATTAAAATTAAATGAATGAAATAAATAAATAAAAATTCAAGTACGCTACGTCGAAAGACATAGTTTTAAGTATTAGGGGTAACTTAGTGCGCCCGCATAGGGTCAGTAAGTTAGAATAAGAATAGGTAAGTTAGTTAAGTTAGTTTTAAGCGTTTATTGTCTAATTACAATGAATTTAACAATAGAAATGCATTAAAAATGAAATGAATGAAAAAATAATTGTGATGTTGAAGAATTGATCAAATAAAAAACATTCACGGATAGCACGTGCCTGCCTTGGAATTTTAAAACAATGTTTTATTCTTTACATTGATATTGGGCTAGGTTAGCTTAGGGTGGCTGCCTGTATCTGTGTGCAGACACACTTAAACCACAGGAGGTCCAATGTGATACCACGGGATCTATTGCTATTCGCACTACCTAGTTGAAGCAGCCGGAGAATGCTCCTGGCGCGAAAAATAGAGCCTCTATATAGAGCAGTCTTCTTTTGGACAGGGCGGGATAGGTACAAAGGAAATGGAGGATCGTTTCCTCCTTCTCCTCCTCATCCCTGTGGCCTCTTAAGTAAGCACGTTAAAAGAGTCGCAGACTTTACACCGATGAGGATGCTGATCTGCGATCATTTTAGCGAAACCAATCTATCAAGTTTGTCTAGAGTAGTAAGAGTCTCTCATCTATGATTGGCTTTTTTGATTGCATCCAGCATGAGTAAATGTTTACACGCAGCGAGAGGCATACCTAAAAACTTCCATTGTTATCGGCAACGTGTTCCCACTCAATACGGGCGGGAATTGATACCTGGAAGTTACTATCAAATCTTAGTTTCGGTGGGGTGTAGTCAGGTAAGACGTTGTACTACAGAGAGGAGGCTTCTAGACGGATGACTGCACTGTTTGCCAAGAATGTCAAGGGGCAACAGATGAAACGTTACATCTAATGATGCGGTGAGAGTGCTTCTTAGTACACCGCTGATGCATGTGCTAGCGTATCAGTGCCCTTTCTCTAAAAGTTGGAGGTTTGCGACATACCAAACGATCACGCCATACATAAGTATGGACCCGACAACAGACACGTACAGCCAGAGATTGCTTTGGGGTTGCATACCCCAGCTCTTTCCGATGGCCTTTTTACAGGAGTAGAGAGCAACACTGGCTTTTTTAACGCGTTCTAATTGGCTTTCCAGTTTAATTTCCCATCCAAAATAAGACCCAAGTATTTAGCTTTGTCTCTGAAGGTGCCATTTATAGCGAGAGGGTCTATTTGTATTTCCGAGTGAAGAGGAGCAGTTCGATTTTGTTAGGATTTTACTCCCAAGCCACAATTTGTGGCCGATTTGAAGAGCAGGAGAAGAGCATGTTGGATGAGCTCCCTTAAAGTGTAAGGGTGTTTCCCCGAGACAGCATAGGCAATCACGTTGCATCCCGTCCTTTCCAAGTCAACTAGTAGTTTATCAATAATCAGATTCCAGAGAAGAGGGGACAATACGTCACCTTGAAGTGTGCCGCAGTTTACAAGTTTTCGAGTTGAAGCTCCGTCCAGTTTTGTGTTAATAAAATTTTGTCTATAAACAATTGATGTTCAGTCTTACAAGCGCGTTAGAAATTGCTTCTGATTTGAGATTGTTAAAAGCTCCCTCAATGTTAAGAAAAATAACTATATTATGCTCTGATGCTCAGTGATTTTTCAATGGTGCGCATGAGTGAATGTACGGCCGTCTCAATTGACTTGCTTTTGAAGTACGCATATTGGGTCGTCGATATCATAGCTGGGCTAATGCTGCTACTTAAGAGGATGTCGATCAATCTCTCCAACGTCTTCAGCAGAGTCTGATAGGCCGGAGATCTTTCGGGTTGACATGCGAGCTTTTACCTACTTTAGGTATGAAAACGACTTCTACCTCGGTCCAAAGTTTGGGAATGTGGACAAGCTTCAAACAACTTGTCATGATAATTATAAACAAGGGTAGAACATTGATATTAAATTGTTTGAATGGCTGATTTGTTCATATGATTATTAATGAAATAAAAAAATTATAAGGATACAAAAAAAAAAACTTGTAAGGATTTAAAACAAAAAATCATCGGTACCGACGGGATTTGAATGTGCGACTCTCGACGCAGGTCGAATAGTCTACACAAGCAGTAACCAACTCGGCCATGTCGCTGTTGCTCTAGTCGTGGTCAAAAGCTATATGTACTAATTATTCATGCACGCGATGCACTTAATAATTAAATAATAAAGTACCTATTTATGCCGTGGGTGTCGTAACTCAGTGGTTAAGGGTGCGACCACTGAAAGGGATCACGGAACTGGGAGAAAATCAAAAATAGTCTGATAAACATTCAAGAGTAAAATTGTCATGAGAAGCTTCACTCAATCAAAAAAATTGCACTTCGGAAATGGCATAAATGTGTAGGCCTGTATCATTCGTGTGTCATACAGCACAGCTCATATGTACTCCTAGCGCCAAAATTTATTTATTTTAAAGTATGTATGTAGTCTGTGTTATATAGTATACAGTGCTTTGCAAAGTATAACCGGACCCGGTAAAAAGCCTTTTCCAGGAAACTTTAAACGGATACAGGCCCTTTATATTTTTTTTATTTTATGGCATTAATTAGCAAGTAATTAAGGCAAAGAAAAATCCCCGATATTTTCTTTTGGGATTTCCAGCGATAAGAAACTGTTTTGTCTAGCTTGTAAAAGTATAACCCCATACATATTTCTTAATTTTTTTTATTTTGGCTAATTGCCTTTACAGATATTAATATGGGATTTTATTACCCCTTTTTTCAATGATACTAAAAATTCTATTGGGCATATTCTCAATCAGTTTTCTTAGTATGGAACCCTCCAAGGAAAAACATGAGGAAATCGCCTATATCGCCTTAAATATGGTACCAAGTTCTCTTCGAGTAGCTGGGTGTATGCTGCACTATCAATTTTTGTGGAGGTAAAGGCAAGTGAAACCTTACTGCGAGCGTAGAAACCTATACCCCTATACCATACAACTTCCACCGCCGAAGTAATTCTAAAAAAAAAAAAACGTTGGTTCCTTCCGTAAATTGTGCCAATATCCATTAAAGCCGTCTGGTCCATCAAGATTAAACTTCTTTTCGTCACTAAAAATAATCTTAAAAAAAAAAAAATATTGTATTATTGGGAACGAGGCTGTTGTTAGACATGGAGCTTCGGACGTTTAATTCGTTCCGTTTTATAGTACGCGAAACCGTCGAAACAGAAACATCTAAATCTAATTCACTCCGAATTTCTGAACGCACTGAATTGGACGAAGCCTTTATTATTCGCCTTTGATCGCGACTTGTAAGCTTCTGTGAACAGCCAGGTCGGATTGCTGTGCTATAAGACCCCGGGTCTTGTAAAAAATTTCGAATGACATGATCCGATTTTGATATTTTCTTCGCGATTGCTCAAAAGCCCTAACCATCCTTGCGAATAGCTAGAATTTTTCCCTTTTCTACTTCCGTTAAATGCATACCACGCGGCATTCTTATTTGTCAAAATCACAATAAAAACTGAATTAAAATTGCAGTTTTTATATCATGCGGTTATACTTCTGCAAGCTAAACATAACAGTTTTTTATTGCTGGAAATCCCAAAAGAAAATATGGGCGAATTTTTTTGCTCTAATTACTTGTTAATTGATGCCATAAAATAAAAAAAACTATAGCTATGAATATATAAGTACTGCTTACTTGACGAGGAACTATAGTGAAAATATCTTTTGTTTTGCATTTGCTTCCAATGAAATCGTCTCGATTTTTTAGCTAGTGTGAGCTGGTAACAGTCACTGACACTCACCATATTATTGTAATTACTACTTTGGTCTGTTCAGTTTCTATCCGCGCGAAAACCAGCTTGTTCAATCGTTGACTGTAGAGTTGATCCGATTGTTGATAAAGCGTTCAAGAAGTTCATAGCAAGTGTTTAGGGGTGGATGGGTAGATTAGTTTCCGGTTGGTCGTTAGGTTTAATGGGTCGATACGCTTTTTGTTCACTTGAATGTCGCTAAAATTATTCCGATTGCAGTGTATTGGTACAGAAGTTTGCTTACCACAATTTTGCGTTTTTGCCGCTGTCTACAGGCAACTGCAGCTACTCGTATATGCCATCAAACCTCACCGGTATGAACATTACATGGGGCAGTTGGCATTTCGTAAAAATTAAACCTTATGTATATGTAGTGACCACACACAAAATCATGCTGTAAAAAAAAATGCGTCACCGTTCTTTTGGTCACTACATTGTCTACTCACCACACAGTCTATGAAACACATAATTTACTCAACAAACAAGAGTCAGTCAATCATCAGCAGTCGTCAGCGCAACACGGTTTTTGGCAACCGCTCGTGTCATTACCTCCGAACCCTTTTCTTATTTCAACAATTTGATCTTTAATTAGTTTTCTTAAATAAAGACCTCGTTTAGTACTTCAAATGTAAATCTGTAATCTTTTTTTTTTTATTCAAACACTAAATTGGTGACCCCGACGAAGTTGTTGAATAATTATCATCTTTCGATTAATTCGTGAGTGAATTTTTGTTTCCTACTCGCGTCCACCGTTTTTTTTTCTTGTTCCTTCGCCGCATAGATGCCGGACACAACGGTACAGTCGAACGATCCCGCTCCACGTGTGTCGCCTGATCATGTTACTCGATCTTTACCGTTCGATATTAAAGCACCCCCGTTCAGTGCCGAAAGGCCTGCTTTATGGTTCGCACAATTGGAGGCGCAATTTACAAACTGTGGCATTATTAATCAACGCGACAAGTTTTATCGCACCATCCCCTTGATTGACACGCGGTCTGCCGCTGAAGTAGAAGATATCATAATCAATCCGCCGCTTGATACCCCGTACCAGACGCTTAAATGCACCTTAATTTCCCGTTTCTCGAAGTCTAAGGAAGCAAAAATTATCCAACTCCTGGACAAAGAGAGCTTGGGAGATCGCACGCCGTCGCAGCATCTCCGCCACCTGACCAGCTTGGTTCCTGGCATCGATGAAGAGGTCTTAAAAGCGCGTTGGCTATCACACCTGCCATCTCAAACGCAAGCATGTCTAGTTGCTCAAAAATCTTTGTCCATAGTAGACTTAGGTGAAATCGCTGACAAGCTGCACGAGGTATTTTCGCCAGCTAGCGTGGCAGAAACGGTAGCAACGAGCGACATTCACAAGCAAATTGCTGATCTGGCCGCCGAGGTAGCAGCACTTTCAACGTCTCTCTCAACCATCGGCCGATCAAGACGGCATTAGGGCGATTCTAAAAGCAAAGCTGGTTCCAGAAGCGGATCTCAACCTAGGCAAGTATCTCGTCAATTAAATACCTGTTGGTACCATAATAAATTCGGTGCCGAGGCACGTTTGTGCCGACCTGGTTGTCAATTTCAGAAAAACTTCGCCGAGAGCCGTTAATGGCGGTACACGACTCTCTCACATTCCACACCCGCCTCTTCATCACCGATAAATCATCTAATCAACAGTTCTTAATTGATACTGGGTCCGAAGTCTCCATCTATCCACTACGACAGACAAAACAACCGCAAACCCTGTCTACCTATCAGCTGTTCGCCGCCAACGGCTCGCTCATCAACACCTACGGCACAGTTACACTCCACCTGGACCTGGGATTTCACAAAGTTTTCACGTGGCAGTTCATCGTTGCCGATGTTAGCCGAGCGATAATCGGCGCAGATTTTTTGTGTCATTTCGGGTTGCTTGTTGACGTCAAACAACAGCGGATCATCGACGAACATACTGGGCGCTCGGCAGCGGGTGGAGTATCGAGGACACAATTTTCATCTGTACGCACAATTCAAGCGTGTGTTAAACAGCCTTACGCAGCATTGCTTGAAAAGTTCCATTCTATCACACAACCGGGTGCTGCAAACAGGAAGAAACAGTACACAACAGTCCACCACATTAAAACAACAAACGGCCCTCTAGTTTCCAGCAAAGCACGACGACTAGCGCCAGATCGTCTGCGGATTGCCAAATCAGAGTTCGACAAAATGGTCCAACTAGGCATAGCACGTCGCTCAGACAGTTCTTGGTCCTCGCCCCTGCACCTCGCTCTCAAGAAGTCAGGAGAGTGGCGTCCCTGTGGCGATTACAGACGCCTTAACGACCGAAGATTTCACAGCAAACTTGCATGGAAAACAAGCGTTCTCTACCATCGACTTGATTCGGGCATTTAATCAGATCCCTGTCGCACCATCTGACATCAAGAAGACGGCGATTATAACACCCTTTGGCCTCTTCGAATTTCCTTTTATGACGTTTGGCCTGCGAAATGCCGCGCAAACATTTCAAAGGTTCATCGATGAGGTCACCCGGGATCTACCTTTCGTATTTGCCTACATGGATGATCTACTTGTGGCATCTGAGGATGAGCTGCAGCATGTCGAGCATCTTAAGACATTATTTCAACGGCTACAGGACGCAGGACTCGTCATCAACCTGGCAAAATCCGTTTTTGGAAAAAGCGAAGTGGATTTTTTGGGACACCTCGTATCTTCTAACGGCATTCTTCCACTCCCAAAAAAAGTTGATGCTATCCTGAATTTTACTAGGCCAGCCACCGTAAGGAAGCTTCGTGCGTTCATTGGCACCGTCAACTTCTACAGGAAGTTCATTAAAAACGCCGCCGAGATACTTGCACCTCTTAACAAGCAACTGGAAGGACCAAGACTGTCTAACTCGCAACCCATCAATTGGACGCCTACGCTGGAAGAAGCCTTTACGAATAGCAAAAACGCCCTTGCAACGGCCGCGCTACTGGCACATCCTAACGTCAACGCGGATTGGTCGATCTTTACCGACGCCTCAGAACATGCCATCGGAGCGGTGCTCCAGCAACGATGCCAGGGTGCATGGCAACCCCTTGCCTTCTTCAGCCGCAAGCTATCGCCATCAGCACAAAAGCACTCAACGTACGATAGGGAACTGAACGCGATCTACGAAGCGGTACGACATTTCCGTCACATTTTTGAAGGTCGGCATGTGGTTATTTATACAGACCACAAACCACTGACTCATGCGTTCAAACAGCGACCCGAGCGTGCTTCACCGTGGCAGTTTAGAAGGCTAGACTTCATCGGGCAGTTTAGCACCGACATCAGGTACGTTTCTGGACCCGAAAACCTAGTCGCCGACACGTTGTCTCGCATTGACGCGGTCGAAGAAGCAGTGCAACCAAGTGAGTTAGCAGATGCCCAAATCCACGACACCGAGCTCCAAGAACTTTTAAGCAACCGAGACTCCAGTATTCAACTTCGTCGTTTGGGACTCAACAACCCCCAGGTCGAGCTCTACTGTGACATTTCCACTGGTACCATCCGTCCATATGTCCCACAACTGTTACGCAAAAAGGTTTTCGACTCTCTGCACTCGCTTACACACTCTGGACAACGCGCGACTAGAAAACTTTTAGCTCAGCGTTTCATATGGCCTGCCATGAACAAGGACTGCTCCAAGTGGGTAAAATGCTGCATTTCGTGTCAAAATCACATGACATACAGTTTCGCCGATCTCCAATTTCCAACCACCCACGCAGCGTTTCGAGCACATCCATATTTACCTCGTCACCCTCACGCCATCCAAAGGATTTAATCAGTGTCTAACCATCGTCGACAGGTTTACGCGATTTCCCGAAGCCGTTCCTTTGCCAAACGGATCTGCAGAAACAGTAGCTCAAGCTTTGCTCTCATCTTGGATCTCCCGCTTCGGTGTTCCACTGCGAATTACTTCGGACTTGGGGAGGCAATTCGAATCGGACTTATTCAAATGCCTAACCAAACTTCTTGGCTGCAAGCATCTTCGAACAACACCCTACCATCCGCAATCAAATGGATTGGTCGAACGCTTCCATCGGCAGTTGAAAGCTGCACTGCTTTGTCATCGAGATACATGGTCTTCTGCCATTCCTGTGGTGCTCCTCGGACTTCGTGCTGCTTTTAAAGAGGATCTGCAAGCAACTCCAGCTGAACTCGTCTATGGCGAGCCCATTCGACTGCCAGGCGAATTTCTTCACCCGTCAAATCGAAACACTTCGGCCCCAGAGTTGGTGCAAATCCTTCAAAACCACTTCAAGGAATTGGCCCCACAACAAATGTCTCGCCACGGACAGCGTTCATTTTTCATTTTCAAAAATCTTCGGGAAGCCTCTCATGTCTTCGTTCGCCATGACCATATACGCCAATCTTTCGCCACACCCTACGATGGTCCATATAAAGTATTAGAAAGGCAAGAAAAGTACTTTGTGGTCCTAGTCAGAGGAAGAAGCACACCGATCTCGATTGACAGGCTAAAGCCAGCTTTCATTCTTCAGGAAGATTTGCAAGCCCAAGAGGAGGATCAAACACAACGCCGCGAAACAGAACCAGGATCTACGACATATGAAACTGGATGCCAGAAGAGAATCCGTTTCAAATTGTAACAAAATTATATGAATTTACCTTTCTTAAGAAGGGGAGACATGTAGTGACCACACACAAAATCATGCTGTAAAAAAAAATGCGTCACCGTTCTTTTGGTCACCACAAAGTCTACTCACCACACAGTCTATGAAACACATAATTTACTCAACAAACAAGAGTCAGTCAATCATCAGCAGTCGTCAGCGCAACACGTTTTTTGGCAACCGCTCGTGTCATTACCTCCGAACCCTTTTCTTATTTCAACAATTTGATCTTTAATTAGTTTTCTTAAATAAAGACCTCGTTTAGTACTTCAAATGTAAATCGGTAATCGTTTTTTTTTTTATTCAAACACTAAATATACATACATAAGTGAAAAAAATTAATTAAATTTGGAAAAAAAAATTGCATAAACGTAAAGTGCATTATAATAAACAAAATTTGAATTTAGAAAAGAATTTGTCTGCAAATTAGAAAAAAATTTCATCAAAGCTACAAGGTGCTGAGAGGTGAAAGGTGTAATATGATCACAAAAATTGTACTCAAAGGTGGTTGGACATATTGCCATATTACAAACGTACATAGCTATGCATAGGTGGTATATTGGGTATTTCCAAAAGCAACGCTTCTCCTTACACTTGTTTATCAAGCAAATAAATGATTGAATGGGAAAGGTTGTTAAACGTCTTATCTTTGTCTGCAACTATGTTCTCGCTGTTTGTCAATAGATGACTCTAGCAGTAAGTGCTGGTCGATTTTGACATATCCAAAACGTCATGAACCGAGCTTAGACATATGGTAAGCAAACTGTTTTGACACATTAGTGATTTTGTTTTGCCGTTATCTACTTTTGGTTGTGTGAAAATGTCTGATTTTGTGCCAAATAATCGTCATTTGCGGGAAGCGTTGATTTTCTTCTTTCAATCGAAGAATACGGCGGCTGAAGCAAATCGAGAACTCCAAAAAGTTTACGGAGATGCTGCTTAAAGTGAAACAACGTGCCCTGATTGGTTCCGTCGCTTCAAAGACGGTGATTTCGATGTTGACGACCGTCCGCGTGAAGGAAGGCCAAAATCCTTCGAAGATGCTGAATTGGAGGCATTGCTCGATGAGGATCCGTGCCAAACGCAAGAACAGCTTGCTTTGCATGCAAGCGATTGCATGCGTTTGGAATGATTCAAAAATAAGGAACGTAGGTTCCTTATGATTTGAAGCCAAAATGGATTCATTACAGCAACCCAAAAAAAAGAAAGTCATGGGGAATGCCCGGTCATGCTTCTACGTCGTAGGCTCAGCCGAATATTCACGTTGCGAAGATTATGCTGTGTATTTGTGGGACCAGGTCGGTGTCATTTATTATGAACTGTTGAAACCCTACGAAACCGTCACTGGGGAACGGTATCGACTTCAATTGATGCGATTGAGCCGAGCACTGCGCGAAGAACGGCCCCAATACCAGCAGAGACACGAAAAAGTGATTCTACAACATGACAACGCTCGGCCTCAAGTTGCCTAACCTGTTAAAACCTACCTGGAAACGCTCAAAGGGGAAGTCCTACCCCACCCACCATATTCCCCAGATATTGTGCCATCCAATTATTACTTGTTCCGTTCGATGGCACATGGTCTGGCTGATCAGCAGTTCCGCTCATATGAAGACATCAAAAAATGGCTTGATTCGTGGATAGTCTTAAAAGATGAACACTTTTACCGTAACGGTATTCGAGCTCTGCCAGAAAGATGGGAACAAATTGTAGCTAGCGAATGATTCATTTGTAACCATTTTTCCACAATAAAGTTGCATTTTCATAAAAAAAAAACAGCGAAATAAAACAATTAGCAAATAAATTTCAAGTCCATAAAACTGAAAGAATAGACAAATTCAGCAAAAACAAGGGCAGCCCAAATAGTTTATGGGGAAATATTGTAGTAAATAGAGATATTTCCAATATATTATATACAAAATATTGAACGAATTTAAATTAGACGGAAATTACATCACAGATATAAGCAAAGACTTATTGTAAAAAAAAAAATAAAAAAAAATTAAATTTAAGCTCCAAAGAAATGAGTACAAAAAAAATGTTTTGAATTTGAATTATTTATGTTAAACTTTTTACTAAACATCATTTCATTCATTTTGCTAGATTTAAATCATTCTGAAATTATCTTTAATAATCCTTTTCAGTAATATCCATACACAAAAAAAATGTTTTAAATTTGAATTATCTATGTTAAATTAGTTATATTCATACTTTATTAAGCGAAGAAACAATTTTTTTTGTACATTGTCAAAAATGTGCAGATCGGTCTTGGGTGTACCAGAACAGATATGGCCGTTATACTCCAACTTAGGGCGGATGAATGGCTTATAAATTGAGGCCAGATCAGACGGGGTAAAATATTTCCTTAACCGTTTAAGGAATCCTAGACATTTTGCAGCATTTTTGGCGACCTCGAATATGTGATTGTTTCATCGAAGATGGTTATTAATACACACACCAAGTATAGCAAGTCTTTAGGTTTCAATGATGCAAGTACTATTCATGGATAATTGTTGAGGGTTTTGGTTTCGCTTGAGAGACAGAAGACAGCATTGTATTTTATAAACCTTAAATTCCACTCTGTTTAAAAGGGGGAAGATTCGCCTTTTCTAGGGACGGGCTAGACAAATGCTGTTTTCCATCTACTCGGAAAGAGCCCTGAAAAGTAGGATAGACAAAACAGCTTACGCAGAGGTTTTGCCAGCGTGGAAGGTTGGACCAGCGGATTAGTGTATGTTATGGCGTTTGAGTACTCCTGCAACTGTACGACTGCGAAAGTGAACTTGTCCCATGGGAAATTTTACGCTCTCAAATACAGGCGGAAACAAAGCACTATCCGGCAGCATAAAGTTCGCTGCAAAGTGAGCAGCAAGTAGATTAGCTTTGTCTAAGGAGCTGACAGCTGGAATGTCATTGTATATGAGCGTAGGAATGGCAGACGAGGAGAATTTTTAATATTTTTGACGAATGAGCAAAAATTTGTACTACCTTTGGAACATCGTAAAATTGTTTGCCTCAATTTCTGATCATGTAAGAATTTTACACGTCGAAAGTGGGCATTGCAGTCTTTTCTTGCTTATTTAAACTTTGTTCGGTTTTCCTCAGATTTGTTGCCTTTATAAGACCGAAAACTTACTTCTTTCAACCTGATAGTCTCTTTACAGCTCTGGTCAAACCACGAGTTTGTTTTACACCAGTTGGCTTTCTCGTATTGCCATACTCTTCTTTTATAAGTTTTTTCTTTAACTGTGTGGTCGGAGTAGGAGAATTAGCTGAAATGATATTATGGTCAGACCGACCTAGAGGCGATATAACATTAATGATGTATTTATCAGGGTGCGAAGTACGTAACAGGTCCAAAGTGTTGGCGGAATGACTTTCAATGTCCAGTATACATGTGGGCTCATTTACAAGCTGAGTCAAATTGTTTACTCAGCGAAAAATTCAACATAGCTTCCTTCGGGTGTTGTCTGGCCAGAATGTTGAAGCCAATCCGAATTGTGTATATATATGACGTTTTCAGTATGAAGATACAAGAGACAATTCGAGTTATGGAATCTTACAACGCATCAAATTCATCAAAAGTTGAGTTGCTGTTCGCACTAGGGCTTCTGTAAATAAAGCAGTAGTGAATTATTTGCTTACGGGCGGTGAATTTTAGCCATTTGAAATTAAATTCCGGGTTAGAGCAGCGACCATACTGTGGTGAAACAATATCACTACGGTCATAAATAGCGAGGCCACGGTGGGGAAAGAAGAATGACACTAAGATATATCTAGGCAGTTTCAAATCGGAAGATTCCTCAACTACCTGCGTTCCGCTTAGTGCCAAAACAGCCGGTTTATGTGTATGGGCGTGGGTGTACATATCGAAGTAATTCGTTCGAAGCCCACGAATGTTAATGAAATCAACTCTAAATTCCCGAATCACTACAACATACTCGTAGAAACACAAAAAAACACAACTCTGACTTAACTAAGCGAAGTTGTGAAGTGAAGGTCCAAAAAATAGTTTTCCAAAACAAATAGTCGCAGGTGCTATGCCCAAATAACAAGCAGCTAAGATCCGCTATTCGGATAAACACTCACAATCCTCTATGCATTGTTACACACTCTCAGTCATAGTAACTGGAAGTATGTACAGTGCCGTTCGAAAAATGTTGGTCAAACATTTTATTATCCTTTTCAGGCACAGTTCTTGGAATTTATGAGAGCTACGGTGTTTTTTTGCACTAGGTAGCTAAATGTCGTTCAAATAGTGCATAAAAGTCGATGTTATTATGAGTAAGAGGTGCATTTACCTCGTGATAGCAGTCCGAAACGAACCGAAGTAATTTAGTGAAAAAAAAATGGAAAAATCAGTTCGGAGTGCAAAGCTAATATTTTCTGTCTGTCACGTCTCAATTTGACAACACGTGAAATTTCTAGAAGTGCTCAACAAACTATGGCATGGAATTTAAAAAAATATCGTGAGACCTGGTCTACCAGCATAAAGAAAGGCTCATTGAGGCCAAAAAAGACGACCCCGGTGGAAGTTCGTTTTTTGGTGCTGTACAGCCGTCAGCATCGGTTCAAGACTTCGGTGTATCTTAAAAATGATCTGTGTCGAGCTACAGGAAAAATAATTTCGTCAAGCTCAGTGGGGATTAGGCTCGTGAAAGCTGGACTTAGAACACTCAAGTGAAGCCGGATTTTCCAAAAAGAGTCAGAGAAAAACGATTGCTCTGGGCTCAAGAGCATCTTAATTGGACTCAAGACATGTGGAACGATGTTATCTTTTCCGACGAATCAAAGTTTAAGCTGCATGTTGTAGATGGGAGGATTCTTGCGCGAAGAGAACCAAAGCTCTGAATGCATCTTACGGATGTCCCCCAAAACTGAAGGTGTGATGGTCTGGGGATGCTTCTCTGGAGATGAAAAAGGCAGAATGGTCTTCCTAGAATCGAAAGTCACTGCAGAAGTTTACCTACGGGTTCTGGAAAATATATTACAGCCCTCTGCGCTGGAGCTTTTTGGTGACACTTGCAGATTCATTTTTCAACAGGACAATGCTCCTTGCCATACAGCCAAAATTGTAAGTATGAACTTGTTTTTTTTTTATTATGAAAGACTAATATCAAGCTTTTAAATAAGCTAGAACTTTTATGACTTCAAATAATATTTGGTTAAAAAGTACTTCGAAGAAAATAATGTCGATGTATTAAGTTGGCCTCCCTACAGTCCAGATCTCAATCCAATTGAGAATTTTTGGTCAATAATGAAACTTAAGGTTACGAAGAAGCGTCCAGGGTCAATTGAAAACCTTAAAAAGTTTTCTAATCCGGACCTGGAACACCATATCTGCTTCCACATGGAAAAACCTATCTGAGTCAATGTGTCGCCGATGTGTAGCTGTAAGCGTCCAGGGTCAATTGAAAACCTAAAAAATTTTCTAATGCGGACCTGGAACACCATATCTGCTTCCACATGGAAAGACCTATCTGAGTCAATGTGTCGCCGATGTGTAGCTGTAATAAAAGCAAGAGAATTTCCAATAAAGTACTAATTAGATAGATAATGTTTCTGAGAAGCAATAAAAAAAACAAAAACACTGCACCAATAAAGCATTTTTCTTTAATCCCTAAAAATGCACAGCACTTCACTGGCACTTTATTAAGTCTTATTTTTATTATTATTGCTTTATTTATTTTATTTGTTTTCCCTGCACTCTACGCTTATTAATTGGGCGCGCGATCAGCTTTTTTTATTATTATTTTTATTAGATTTAACGCGAGGCAGAAACGTGCGCGCGAGTAACATATGCAAATGCAATGCAACAACTCACGGTCAGTCCACCCACGGATCGTTAATAGCTTTGTGTTAAGTAAAGTACGTAATAAGTTTTTATTATACATTAGAACAAATAAACAAGGTCCCCGTTGACCAGAAGAAAAAAATTCTTTTTTTTTTTTATCTCGCGGCCAACGTTAAAACATTAGTCGCGCGACGACAGGCATAAGACCACTCATTTCATTATTTTTTGTTTTTGGCGGACCGAAAACTTAAAGGTGGGAGGTATCATATTACAAACGTACATACGAGTAGCCATTCACATGTGGTGTATTGGATATTTACAAAGGCAACACTTCTCGCAACACTTGTTTGTCAAGCTAATAAATGATTAAACGGGAAAGGTTGTTCTATAGAGTAACGTCTATGTCTTCGTCTCTTCGAGTAGACAAAGATAAGAGCGATGTAAAGTAGTGTTAAATGTTTGTTAAGTTAATCTTACTGCGCGAACACAAAGAGGTAGATGTGGCGTAGCGCGTCGCCGTAGTAAGGGGTGTCAAAAGTAGGAACATATACACACTCAATAGTGCGCCCACAATGAGTAGTTGTAGCGGTAGTACGAGTTGGTTTACTTTTAACTTTTGTAACGCTACAAGTTTGACAGCTCGCTAAAAACAGAAGAAATGGATGAAGGCGACATTGAAAAATTCGTTGAATCTGTGCAAAAAATGCAAATGTCGTGGAATTTGTGCCATTGGCAATATAAAAACATTAAAAAGAAGGCACAAGAGTGGCAGAATATTGCAAACAAATTTTGCCAAATATGTATTCCTAATATAGTATTTTAGTTACTGTTTTCTTACGGATTTTTTTTTGTTAGTTGATGTTGTGAAAAAGAAGTGGAAGGGCTTACGGAATAGCTATTCCAGAAATCTTAGTAAGAAAAAAAAGTTTCGGGCAGGCTGCTTATGAACTATAATATGTGTGGAATTATTGACGATATCCTGGAGTTCCTTAAGGAACTTATGATTTATGATACTAAGCTTAGTAGTAATTCATATTTCATTTTGGTCATGCGAGTTGATTTAAAAAATAGATCAGGATCATGTTTTTTCCCGAAAAAACCTTTGGAATTCCTTCATTTTAAATTTTTGTCATTTTTAATGCATTTTTATTATTACTTCATTAAACTTATAGCTAGACAAAAAACGCTTAAAACTAGCTTAACTAACTTAACTATTCCTATTCTAACTTACTGGCCCTATGCGGGCGCTCTAAGTTAAACCTAATACTTAAAACTATGTCTTTCGACGTCACTGACTTTATTTGTTTATTCATTTTATTAATCAATTATCTATTGATACTAAGAAAAACTTTAAATAAATTTAAAAAACTTAGTATATGAACTTATTTTTGAATCTTCTTATATATAAAACTTACAATCTACCTTAAAATAAATCTTAAACTACCTTATTCTAAATTACCCTATCTTATTCTATGTTACGTATTTTCTACGTAAATTTTTTTTTTGTTTTTTTTTATCGAGTGCTGTTTTTTTATGATTTTTTTTTATGTTTTTTGTGCTTTTTTTGTATTTTTTTCATCCAAGTGCTGTGGATATAAAGTTTTTATTTATTTATTTTTTTTTTTTTTTTTTTTTTTTTCTTTTTTTTTTTTATTTATTACCTACACCTACCAACACCTAAAAAACTACCTAAACCTAAACTATATAAGTCGGCCATGGGCAAGAACAGCCAACTTTCAACATCAAACAGGCTACCCTGGATTAGGAGGGAACGACGAAGGAGTTTCCTCTCTTTCGGCCAGCCACCAGAAATGACCGTGCAACGTCTCTGTCGTAGTTGAGTCGCCTATCCACAGCTGTCCGAGCAACGTGGAAGATTAGCGGCACTGCCAATCTGTCCTGGATCAGACCTTTCTTATCAAAATAGAGGAACGCCTCTGGGGGAACAAAGCCGTTAAGGCGCACTCTCTCATGATACTCGGAATTGGGGTAATAAGCCCCGAAGATCAGGTTGTTCGTCGAGCTCATTGCTCTTGCAATGTGCCTTCGAATCAGCTTGATAAAGAAATTATCCACTCTTATTAGATTAGCCCTGTTGTATAGGACCTCATTGGGATAGAATTTTATGTACTGGGACTCCGGTGTTCTGTATAAATGAAGGCAAGCCCTCTCAAACACCCGAATTTTTTCCAACAAGCTTGCTCCCACGTTGAACCACACGGGACATCCATATACGACCATGGGCCGGATGAGGGCCATGTAGCAGATTACCTTTACCCTTGCATCGAGTTGCTTGCTATAAAAAAGTCTCTTTGTAAGGGCAAAAGCACCTTTGGCTCTGGCCAGAGCAGCATCTATATGTTTGTTAAAATATAGATATTGGTCTAACCAGAGCCCTAGGTATCTGACTACACTTCGACTCGCAAGTGGCTGTCCGTGCGGTCCAACGATTGAGAACTTTCGCCAATTCTTTCTGGTATCCCTAGAGGCCCCAGACAACGGCATCCTAAAAAGAATGGTTTCCGATTCCTTTGGAATTCCTGTCCTAGCACAAAGTGTGCACCCACCATCTCCGCTTTTTCTTTTTCGATAGATTGTATGGAAGATAGCAAATCTGAAATCTACAGTCAGTAAAAATACAACTTCTTCTTTTTCTTCAAAACTAGACAAAACAATTCCAATCAGCTGCGTTTCAAGTGACAATTAATTTGACATAGTGCGCTACACCATTGTGGGCGAATTTTATGAGTACAGCACCACACCATTTGACAGCGCGTAGTAGTGCTACTACTACGCCACAGCCACCGTGCGTTGTGTTCGGGCAGTTAATTGAGTGGTCAACCAATAAAGAAGTTTCGAGTATTATTTCCTTGTTTTTTTTTTTTCTTTTTGAAAATGTCACAAGAGTAATATCGCAAAAGAGTGGTCTATGAAAGGTTTCTTTTCTTCTAAGGAGCATGCATCATATAAGAAAAAGCAATAGGCATAATGAAAACAACTGTTTACACAATCAATACTTACGCAAAGAATATTAAGAGAAACACAAACCAGTACAAGTATAGGGTTTAGCAGCAAGTTTACGAAGCAAATACAAGAATACCCATTATGGGGTTAACGATTAAGGTCATTAAAAAAAACGTTGGTGTTGTATGCAAATAAAAAATTTTTTACAACTCTAATTTCACACAACTAATTATAAATATAAAAGTTTGGAAGTTTGAAAATTTCAAACTGGGTCGGAAGCAACAACAACAAATTCTGGTTCCAGTGATGGTGCGATTCAAAATAGAGCGGCCTGTAGAATAATATTGGGGTCCGCATACTTAGCCAACCCCACAAGCGGCACAGCAGCAAGGCAAATACGTGGGAGAAATACTTAACATAAGATGTAGCAATACGTACGCGTTTTATATTTCAATGGTAACTGAAGGGCGGGAAAAGCTAATCATTTCGTTGCACTTTGAATGAATTGTCTGATGGAAAATTATTTAAATTTCCTAAAAAATGAACAGATAAATACGATGAATGGCTAGCTTTGGCAGAGGAGTCTCGGGAACACATAAAAAGCCTTAAAACGCCCTATATATGCAGCAAACATTTTAAGAATGACTTTATTGGAAAGAAATATTTAAAAAAAGATTAAAAAGATTCAATGATAACGTTGAATTTATTTGCGCCAACTGTGAGACTCATATAAAAAGGCAATCTATTTATATTAAAAGAATTGAGAGGCTTAAGAAATTGAACAATAGCTTAAGGATAGCAATAAAAGGAAATCGCAAATCGAAAATAATTTTGCTGCGGAGAATTCATCGTTTAGAAGAGGACAAAAAAAAGGCTACAAGTGCGTGAAAAGCAGAGTATCCAAGAGAAAATTCATTTATTGCTTGGTATTGATCAAAATACTAAGACATTTTCGAAGCTCATTCTATCTGAGATTACATCGTTAAAAGAAGACAAAAATAGGCTGCAAGTGCGTGAAAAGTAGAGTATCCAAGAGAAAATTGATTTATTGCTTGGTATTGATCAAAATACTAAGACATTTTCGAAGCTCATTCTATCTGAGAGTACAAAAAAATACACCGAAGAGGAGAAGTGGATTTCGCAGTGCATTTTTTCCGTTCGTCTTCCGGATACAACTTCTTACGGGATCAGCTTGGCCTACACTTGCCGCACCCGTCTTCATTACATAGGTGGATTAAGATAAAAAGTCTGTCACCTGGAATAAATAGAAATGTTCTAGAGGAAATAAAGAAAATAACTTCGACATTATCACCAAAAGAAAAAGAAGTCGTGATTATATTTGATGAGATGAGCCTTCAGACGAATCCAACCTACAATAAATTCAAATATGAAATTGAAGGTTTTGTTGATTACGGAAGGAATGAAATATCTAATAGGTATATGCGCTAAGTCTGTGTGCGTTTTTATGATTCGGAGTGTATGCGGAAATTTTAAGCAAGTTTTATATCATGTCATATGTCCAAGCAATATACCTATGAAACAACGTTAGAGCTATTTGCTGTGATCAAGGACCCACAAATCGTAGTTTATATAGTAAACTTAATCTAAATGAAAAAAACTTTAACTTCACTTACAAAAATAAATCCATATATGGAATGTATGATATTCCTCATCTTATAAAGAGTATTCGGAACAACTTACTTCAATACAATTTGACCACTTTTGATGGAATTGTTAATTGGAAGGTAATTGAATACCTTTATAACACAGAAAAAGTAATACTACCAAAATATGTCCAAAACTTGCATCGGTACACATTGATCCTACTGAGTTTCAGAAAATGAACGTGAAGTTGGCTGCACAAGTTTTAAGCAGATCTGTAGCCTGTGGCATTGAAGCTTTAATAAAACTCAACAAATTTCCAAGTCATGTAGCACAGTTTGCAAAATCTACAGCTGATCTTATGGCCGTCGGAAAAATATTTTTAAGTATGCCGTCTTCATGTACAAATATTTTCCGAATACTTTCGTAAACTACTTTTTGTATCTAACTTAAAAGAAAATATAATCAAAGAATGTATACTCGTAAAGGCAACAAATATACATTTTCCGAATTGGTTCAATGTATGTTATGATTAAGGTGATTTAACTGCAATTTAATACTAACCTAATTTAAATTAATAATTATTTTGTTAAGTTAGTTAGTTTTTTTTATAATAATTTCGAAGATTAGTCACCTTCACTTAAGTAGGCCAAGAGTAGTGATCCGTTATTATAAGGGCATAAATATAAAATGCAGTATACAAAACTCATATTCATACCCATTTTCAGAGCAAATTTGTGTCCACAAAGTTTACAGAGTTTTTATTTATTTAATCAAGTGCTGAAAATAAGGTACATACATACAGACAAAATAACAAGCACATATCCTAAGCCCAACCCTTTGCACATATATATATACGACCTATACAGATACTCCATATCCATTCTACCAACGTGTCGGCATCAGAACTCCGTGACTGCAGTCGCACAAAATATTTTTTTTTGTTTCTTTTTTTGCAGTGAAGGTAAACAAGGCTATGTGTGAGTGACACGATGGACTAAAAAGTGAGCAGAAAAAATAAATGTTCTGTGTTCTGATTTTTTCCCTTTTGTAAGAAGTTTACGCTTTTTAAAAAGCTTTTTTTTTTTTAGTGAATTTCGTTTTCATATATCACTTTTTCCCATATGAATGAGACATCTGAGTGGTTTATTATCTGTGCTCTAAGGAGTGAACAGGTGGAAATTCGTTAGTGTGAGCATGTGTCTTTTTAAAATCAAAAATTCTTAGCCTTGTTTTTGATAAATTATTGACAAAGAACATAAATCTATTTGAAAAGTTTAAATTTACCGAATAAGGGCTGTGGTATATAGGGCGCATAAAACTGAAAAAAAAAAAATAACTAAAGACCTTGTTTGTTGTTGTATTGTGAGCAGCTCACCTGTTTATGAATTTTAAACTGTGAACAGTTCAAATATAAGGGGAAAGTGAGTAGTATTTACTACCCTATGAAATTATAAGCTTGTAAGTGTGAACAGTCCCGTAGTAAGATTTAACAAGTTGCATAGTTGACAACTTCATTTGTTAGCGGAGATGAATAGAAGTAGGGATAATGATCTGTAAAGTACGTGTAATCGACATACGAGTATATACTTGTCTGTTTGCAAACTTGGAAAAATAATCTCCAAACCTCCTTTTTTTCGAAGAAAAATCATAAAGTTACCACTTACGAAATTGTGGGAATTGTATCTCTAATTTAAAAATTATGTCGAGTGGAGTTTGTCAGCTTTGCTGCTAGATTCCTCAAATATTCTTCGGTAGAATAAACAAATCAATGGTAGGAAAGGCAGAGTAGATGCTTTAGTAGATGGAATTAAAATAAAGATATATTAGAATGTATTTGTTAAATGTAATGCGACGAACGTAGGCAAAAACTGTTATTAAACGAAATGAAACGAATATGATTTAACGAAATAATTTTTAGCGGTTAGATCAGTTGGACTCTTAAATGCTGCGAACGTAAACGTTTGAGGTTTCTGTTCAGGTAAGTCTCCACCCATTAGATGCGTTGAATTGTCTGGCCACATATGGATGGCTTGTTTTAGGAATTGAAGTCTGCAGAACCATAAAGAGTGGGTATTGCCAAATCATTTTCCGAAGCTGCGGAAACACACATGTCGCCAGGAATAACTCTGAGATATAGAATCAGCAGAAAACTGAGCTAATAGAGTCTCTTTTACAAGATTAGACATTCGTTGAGAGTAATAAAGCCCCACGTAGCTGCACACGAGACAGCAATACAATCCTGACTGGTGCTACTTAGGATTTTGAGCACAATAAACGAATGGAGATCTTTCCGATTTTGTCACTGGCTCGAACGTAACCAGCAGCCCCACATACTCTTTCACTAGCATTACTGAATCCGTGCACCTCTACTTCTATATAACGGAAGAAGTATAATTAAATTTGGAACTTCAATCTTATAAAGGTGGTCCATATCTTCGATGAACGTCGTCTATTTGATATGAAGATCCTGAGGCAAACTTTCATCCCAGGCTAATCTTAATTTCCATAAATGTTGAAGAAACAATTTCTGTGAAACGACAAGTGGATTCAGAACTCCTAGTGTTAATTTCGGACTTTAATCACCTGAGTAAAAGTAAAAAAAATGTCATTAACATAATTCCACTTCATGCATAAATCTTTAATGAATCGATTGTCATTAATTTCCAAGATACTCGTATTTTCTCGATTTTCAAATCGCACATTTTGAACTGCACTAGCGGAATTCGAACACAATTTTCACAGTAGAAATCCTCCAAATTTCAGGATAGTTTCTACTTGCTCCTTGATTGTATTTAATTTGTCAAGATTGTCTGCACCCGTCATAAGACTGTCAACATAAAAATTCATTTAAAATTGCACTAGCTCCAAGAGGTAAGAGTGATCTTTCATCACGTGCTGTTGAACCATGGCTCGAACTGCTCAAAAGGCTGCGGGGGCTGTTCCATAAGTTACCGTGAGAAGTCGAAGGGATTATATATTCTTGGAAGGATCGTTCCGCAACAAGATAGATGTATTTAAAATTTGCATCCTCTTCATCCATTAAAATTTGTTTGTACATCTTCAGGATATCAGCACAAAGCCCGTAACGGTGAAAACGGAAACGAAATAGTTGCATTGTGGGACCAACCATTAGAATATTGCAGTATTTTTGCTAGGGTAGATTTCGGATGATAAAACTGTCCCGTGTGTGGTTAAACGTTTTTATTTTCGAATTTTAGAACAAATTCACTTTCTATGCAGTTTAAAATCAATCAATCAATCTCTTTATTATTATATTGTAATATGCGAGCTACGGCTCGAGTAGATAAAACAATTTTCTGTGAAATTATTCCTTTATTTTCTAGTCTATAGTACAATTCAGGTTCACACTATACTATTCTTCGCAATTCTTTTCTTACAAGGTCTCTGTCCTCTCAAATCACTTTATCTCCTTTCAATTACTTAATTCACAAATCCAAACTAATTACTTCTTCTTGTTAAATCTCAACTTTCAATTTATCACAGAATTACAACTTCGCCCATTATCACTTTTCTAATCTCTTCGCCACAGTTTAGAAACTACTGCCCCTTTTGATCGCCATCTGTCCTTATATAGCAGAAATTTCTGATAGCCAGAAACTTCTAGCAAATTCTTCGACCACTGGAACAAGAAAAATTCTGATGTAATAATTCCAAGATGACAATCATTTCGTGCAGTTATAATTCTCTCTTGTTCTCTTTTATCCATGATATTATCCGAGCTGTGGTGACTAATTTCAGACACGAACCTCAAATGAAAAGACACTTCGGAATTTGTTGCCTGTTCGAGGGCGTAGTTATTATGTTACATTATTTTACACTGCCCTCCTCATAGACTTGTTCGTCCCGAACAAGTGTGTCCTCACTTCGGCCATTGTATCGACTCAGTCGGTCCACATGAACCACTTTCATTTTGGCCCTCGGTCCTCGCTGGATGCGGTAGACAACATCGTTGATGCGGGTTATTATTCTGTAGGGACCCTCACAGTTCTGCTGCAACTTAGGTGATTTCCCCTTTTGGCGATGGGGATTATACAGCCACACTAGATCTGCTTCCTGGAATCCTGACGTTGTTGCCTGGTCTTCATGCGTTCGCTCGTTATCTTAATCTGGCTTCTGGTCCTTTGGTGTATGTCCCTTCTATAGGCCATCAAAAACAAGGGAATCTACCGGTCCCAATCCCGTTGGTAGTCACCTACGACCTTCGAGAGATGTTCGTCCAAAGTCCTATTGAAACGCTCCACCATACCGTCCGACTGTGGATGAAGCGGGGTTGTCCTTGTCTTTTTGATTCCGAGTAGTTGACACATCTCTTGGAAGATTCTTGACTCGAAGTTCCGCCCTTGGTCAGAATGCAATTCCAAGGGCACACCGAATCTGCTAACCCAATTGTAGACGATCTGCTCCGCCACGGTTCTGGCTTCCTGGTTAGGGATCGAAAACGCTTCCGGCCACTTACTGAAGTAGTCCATCACTACGAGTATATACCGATTACCATTGTCGGTTTCCGGAAAGGGCCCTGCGATGTCAATGGCGATTCGTTCGAAAGGTGCTCCTACGTTGTATTGGTGCATCTTACCTCGAGTTTTGATTCTCGGACCCTTGCTAGCTGCACACACATCGCATTTTCTGCACCAGTCTTCGATATCTTCCTTCGCTTTTAACCAATAAAAACGGTCTCGTACCTTTTCTAGCGTCTTATTCACTCCCAAGTGGCCTCCGGACGCCCCGCCATGCATTTCCTGTAACACCTCCTTGACCCTCGTCCGCGGTACGACAAGCTGCATTACAAACGACTTTCCGTCGGAGGATTCCCATTTTCTTCTCAGAACACCTTCTTGGACATGGAGGGACTCCCACTGCGCAAAATATGCCTTTAAGGTCGGGCTTCTGTGAGAGATGTTCTGATGATCCGGTTTCTCCATGTTCTCCTTCCAGGGCAGAATCGGCTCGATATCCGGGTCTTCCTTCTGAGCGTTCCGTACCTCATCTACGCTCCAGACGGCGATAGGTTCGGCTCTCATTCTTTGGATGGGAACCAGCTCCCGTTCTTCCTGACGCGCACAATGTTTACAATCCGTTCTGCATGGTCTCCGGGACAGTGCATCCGCATTAGAGTGGAGTTTTCCTTTACGATGCTGTATTTCGTAGTCGTAGATTTGCAGCCTTTCGATCCATCTTGCGACCTGACCCTCAGGACTCTTGAACTGTAATAGCCATTTTAAGGCTGCATGGTCTGTGCGAAGAACGAACTTCCTCCCATAGAGGTATTTGTGAAAATGCTTCGTAGCCAAGATCAAAGCTAGAAGTTCCCGTCTTGTCACGCAGTAGTTTCTTTCTGGCTTAGAGAGCACCTTGCTGAAGTACGCAACCACCTTCTCTTGGCCATCATGCACCTGGGAGAGTACGGCTCCTACCCCGACATTACTAGCATCTGCATCCACAATGAACGTTTTCCCGGGAGTGGGGTAAGCTAGTATCGGGGCATCGCATAGCCGTTGTTTAAGTGCCTTGAAGCTCTTCTCGCACTCAATTGACCATTTGAATTGTTTTCCCTTTTCCGTCAACTGGTGCAGGCTCTTTGCGATCCCGGCAAAATCCTTCACGAACCGTCTGTAGTAGGTGGCTAGGCCCAGGAAGCTCCTTAGTTGGTGTTTGTCTTTGGGGACTAGCCAGTTTTTCACCGCTTCGACCTTCTCTGGATCGGTTCTCACTCCTTTCGCTGAAATTATGTGTCCCAGGTACTTGACTTCCGCTCTAAACAGGGCGCACTTCTTGGGGTTGAGCTTCAGGTGGGCACTTCGAAGCCTTTGAAACACATCCCTTAGATTGTCTCGGTGTTGCGCAAACGTTTTTCCAACGACGATGACATCATCCAAGTATACCAAACAGGTTTTCCATGTTAACCCTTGCAGGACACATTCCATCAATCGCTCGAAAGTCGCCGGAGCATTGCACAGCCCGAATGGCATTACCGTGAATTGCCATAGCCCATTTCCTGTGGTGAAGGCGGTTTTCTCCCGGTCTTCTGGATGGATCTGTACCTGCCAGTAGCCACTCTTCAAGTCGAGAGTGGAAAACTATCGGGCTCCTGATAGTGTGTCTAGCGTGTCGTCAATCCGTGGCAGAGGGTAGCTATCTTTCTTGGTGACGTAATTGAGCTGCCGATAGTCCACGCAGAACCGCGTGCTGCCATCTTTCTTCTTAACCAGTACAACCGGTGATGCCCACGGGCTTTTGGAACTTTCAATCAGACCTTCTTTCTCCATTGCCGACACAATCTCTGCAACTTCTGTCTGCTTTGCCAATGGAAGGCGCCTAGCAGGCTGACGAATTGGTCTAGTATCACCAGTGTCTATTCGATGTTGTACCAGGTGTGTTCGGCCGTATTCTCCGTCCTGTGAGGCAAATATATCAGCGTACTCATTGATAAGATTCTCTGCCATAGATCGCTGCTTCTGATTCAGCTCACTGGTCTGGAAAATCTTCTCTCTCGTTTCCGCTGTCCAAGGTGATGGGAGAGGTTTTGGAGCATCACGTTCAGATATTGTTGCGACGGCGGTAATCGGCGTGCATTTTCCAGTCACCTCCCCTCGCCTTAGTTTGACAGTGTGTGGTCTTGCGTTCAAAACCCTCACTGGAACCATGGTGTTCTTTGGTTCGACTAACGTCTTTCCCACGATGTAGTCTTGAGAATTCTTCTCTGGGTCTGGTTCTACTATGTAGAATCGGTGGCTCCCAAGATCACCTTCCAGCTTCGTCCAAATGATTGTCTCTGAAGACGGCGGCAAAACTTCGTCTTTGCTGATGACTGTCCTGAGAGTTACGGCATTCTCGTTTCCGTACACCATCGGAATCTCCACATTTCGATACCTCAGTACTTGCATCCCGATGTCCAAGATTACTTCATTTGCTTTCATGAAGTCTATTCCGATGATGCACTCGTCGCATATATCTGCCACCAGAAACGCATGGGAGAACGTCAGTCCCGCCAGAGTGGTCGTAAGACGAACTTCTCCAAACACCTTCGCCATTTCCCCTGTTGCAGTCTTCAGGCGGTAGCTGTTGGTATTGTGCAGCCATGAGCTTCTGACGATATCTCTTCTTACAATGGAGGCAGTGGCACCTGTGTCGATGGTGGCTACGCACTTCTTGTTTATTAGTGCCTCCACTGTCAGGCTCTTGTTAGCCCGTTTGGTTTGCGAAACTTGAATGGTGGTCCTAGGGGCGTCGATTCCAGTAACCAACTTCTGCCCCGCGAAGCTGGTCCTTACGCATTTCCCGACTGCTGGTTTTGGTAAGTCTGACTGACAGCCAGATGCTTCCTCTCTGCTTCTCCTACTTCTGCAATGTGGACAATTTCCTCGTCTAGGTGCACTTCTGCACTGCCGTTGTAGGTGTCCGGTGTGGTTGCAATTTCAGCAACGGATTTGACTTCCGCGATCTCTGTCTTCATCCATGACGGCTATTCTCTGGCATGAGCATTCCACGACGGACATTTCCCTGACACGGTGTATTCCCTGGTATGCTTGGTCCGCAGCCTTCATTGACAAAGCGAATGCCAATGCCTCGGGGAGTGTTCGCTTTCCAGCCATCCTTGCAGCCATTTGCAGTTGTCTGTCCTCTATGGCCTGAATAAAAGCTTCCACCGCCATTTCGTTGATAAGCTCCTCACCGGCTTTAGGGTATGAAAGATGGGCTAGTCGCTCTATATCCGCTTGCAACTGTTGGAGCGTTTCCCCCCTTTTCTGGACTCGACTACGCAGCTGAACCCTGTACACCTGCTGCATGTGTTCATCCCCAAACCGCATCTCGATAGCCTGAACCAGAGAGTCGTAGTTCTGCTGTTTATCTTCCGGGATGGTCTGCAAGAGCTCCGCAGCTGGACCGCTCAGTGCAAGCGTGAGTGCAATAGACTTCTCTTCATCGTCCCAGCTATTGGTCATTGCGGCCGCTTCGAATTGCCTCTTATGGCCATGATGTTTTCACGTTGCTGAGTTCCTTAGTAAGATTTTCGACTTGCTTTTCTACTTTTTCGAACTGAGTCTCTATCTTCCCGAACTGAGTTTCATGGTTCTCAAAGTTTTCATCGCATCTAGTTTCGACTTTTTCGAGTTGCTTCTCGACCTTCTCGATTTTCTCTTCGATCGCTTCGAATTTGGATTCCAAGTTCTTGTTTTGCTCATCAAGTTTACTTTCCAGAGCATCTAGAGAATTCTTTTGTTCGTCCATTGCTTTCTTCTGTTCGTCCATTGCTTTCTTCTGTTCGTCCATTGCTTTCTTTTGTTCATCCAGCTTAAGTTCTAGAGAGTTCTTTTGTTCCTCAAGCTTAATTTCTAGAGAGTTCCTTTGGTCGTCTATTGCGTTCTTTTGGTCATCGAGCTTAAGTTCCAGAGACTTCTTTTGGTGTTCTATTGCTTTCTTTTGTTCGTCCATGACTAACTTAAGTTGCAGGAGCAGACTTGTTATACCCGGGTCGGCTGCTGTACTTGCTGGTTCCTCTTCCACGTCAAACTCTACGTCGTGCGGATTTTCACCTTCCTGCGTTACTGCTTCTTCCAGACGAATCAGTAGGGCATCTTTTCCCCCAGTTGTGTCGAGGTTCCGCTTGCTGAGTTCTGCCTTTAGTTGAGTTATAGTTAGTTTTCCCAATTTGCGACCCATTTTGTGCAACTAATTAACTCAACACAGAAATGTTTTTTTTTTTTTTTTTTCTTGTGCAATTTCACACCACGGAAATAGTTATTCACAGAATAAGTTTTATCCCACTTCTGACACCAATGTGATATGCGAGATACGGCTCGAGTAGCAAATTCTAGCAAATTCTTCGACCACTGGAACAAGAAAAATTCTGATGTAATAATTCCAAGATGACAATCATTTCGTGCAGTTATAATTCTCTCTTGTTCTCTTTTATCCATGATATTATCCGAGCTGTGGTGACTAATTTCAGACACGAACCTCAAATGAAAAGACACTTCGGAATTTGTTGCCTGTTCGAGGGCGTAGTTATTATGCTACATTATGTTACAATATATAATATCGCCTAGCAACTCTTCTGTTCTTATAGCTTCACTTTATTCTCAAATAACGTTTATTTACAACACCAGTTTAAATCTCAATCCAATAATTCACTTTATACAAATCTAACTCACCTTGACTATTACCAAAAACCAACTGCGCCCGCTGTCTGTCAGGTTGCAGATTTCATTATTCTGGAAAAGATTCGAAATTTCTATATGTCGAATATTCTAGTCGTGAACCGAATAAATCAGTGTCAAATGTCATCCCAGGTGTGAACCACCGGTTAACCATAGATTGTTAAACTGTTCCAAAGTTTCAAACGGTTTTCTCATTGCATATACTTTGGGCGCAGCTCTGTTTTCGGAACTAATATTATAATGTCATTGATAGATTTTCCTCTGATAGACTTTGCGGAACTATCGAAAACCACCCGTAGCTTGGTGGTAGAGCTGCCTTTTAACACTGAATGATGTGATAAGAAAAATGTATGAAGTACCTTTTCTACTGCAGATAAGGAATCTCTTCTAGCTGGGCCAGTGTAGCGTATCCCTTCAAAAATTTAAAACATTTAATTTTAAGCTGCGGGTCCTTGTTGAATTTGCGTTCCAGACAGTAAAATCGGAGTTTCCTAGCACCGAAGGTGGTTTTCGAAAGGGAAGTTTTACGATGTAGCTCCCTACTGGATTTCATTAGACTGTGGAAACAAAATGCCTTTCGCATCGATCCCCTTCAATGGATCGAGTGTTTTCAACTGCATTGACTTCCTCGATTTCTCAAAAGGCCTCCAGAGTAGCGTTCAGCAAATTCTCATACATCTGCAATATAGGGGTCTGAAGCAATGTGGAATGCAAATTTAATTGGAGGTAAGTTGCAATATCTGCAATAATCCATCCTAGCTGAGTTTTCTGTAGTGTTTGTCGCCTTCCCCATGTTTAATTTGGCTCACGCTCAGAAGTAGGAAGAAGAAATGGGATGCTTCTATAAGCAAGTTTACCTGCTGAGGTCGATTGAAAAATTTTGAGTTCAGATGAGCTGAAGCTACTTGTTGGCTGCAATGAAGTAATGGATGGAATAATATTTGCTTTCATGTTAGCCGACCAATTAGAATGTATCACTCTCTTTTATGAATGACTTATTAGCGTAATTAGTGTCTGGACTTTGAAGTTTGCTGATGCAAATAAATTAATTTAGACTGATACATGGATTGTCGATCAATTCTTAACAATATATTCTATATATTATATTTCTATAAAATATTACTTTCAAACAAAAAATATTTTATTTTACCAATTACATCAAATCCAAGGGTAGCGTTATATCTCCTAAATAAATGGACGCCGCCGTCCATTTTACTAGGAATACAAAATTTGAAGAATAGGAATTAGTAAAATATCACCCCGAAATGGTAAGCCCATGTTGTTGTGCCCACACACAATGCTATGCTCACACATGACGCAGCCACCCGATGACGCCAAACCAATTCGGCGACATCAGTCACTCTACCCCCTATCAGTGCACATGCAACTGACCTACTGCGGTGACACTGACCCACTTAAGTGCCCGCAATAAATAACCGAAAAAGGTCACAAAGTATCGATGACAAATGCTACGTATTCTTGTGACCGCCTAAACCAAACTAGAGCAAGAATACGTCGCATGGATCGAATTACTTGGATGACCCACAGAGCACACAATGGGTAAACAATGAGGAAGAGATCTAGAGGACACATTGGGAACGTTTGGATGACCAGTGTAGTTTCAACAGCCAAACATAACAGGCCTTTAATTTTATTTCTCGGGCGCGCAAGCAAAACCGCTCGCGCGACACAACAATATTTTTTTTTTAAAAAAAAACTTTAACTCCTTATTTTATTAAAAAGAATATATATAAATATATACTTCTAACCTGCCCGCCCTAGCTCACACAGGCAAAGTTAATTTTAATTATTTTCCTATATATAATTATTAATAATTATAATTATTTTCTTATTATTATTAATTATAATTATTTTCTTATATATAACTATTATTAATTATAATTGTAAGCCTCAAGGAGAGTCGAGCTTTTAGCTGTTGCCCACTATACGAGTAAGCTCCGTTAGCATTCCAATTCTTTCTAGACAAAATTTGAAATAAGAATATTATTTTTAATATACTTACATATCAAACACAATTAAATTTAATTTCAGTTACTTTTCATTTCGTCCACTATTTCGAATTTATCTTGAAAGTTGTTTATTATAGTCACCTTAATTTATAAAATCCTCTGTAAATTTAAAATATTAATTTTAAACAAAGAATAAAAAAAAAAAATTGTTTTAAATTACCAACTACAGCAATGCCAAGGGCAACGTTATATCTTCTAAATATTCCTGGTGGAAATTTTTCATTATTGTTAATTTTACAAAGAATACAAAACTTGAGTTGATACATAAATAAATATTTATTGATGAATGTAAGCACAATGCTAATATTTCAGAACATCTATGGAGAGCAGTGGCGTGGCGTCCATACAAGCCGATTCCTTCCGTCTTCCCTTTTCAAATATCAACAATTTTTATTTTGCCACTTACCAACCATCGAATTCAAATTATTTGTTCATCAAACCATTTTTCATAACTTTATACATGCTCGAAGATGAAATGCTGCGACCACTTCGGTTGTTTATTCATTTTTACTCATACACAAATTCGCATACATAGGCGAGACAAGTATGAACTCCTCTAGCGAGAGAGCGTGCAATGAATTTTTTTGAGAAGCCGTTCATTTTCCGGCTTATGCATTCATTTCTTCACAGTACGAACTTTTAACTCTATTCTTTTCTGGCATATAGTAGAAGTTTATTTGCGATTTCTTTGTCTAACATACATTCGCTTATGAGGAAAATAACCCGCGATTTCTCGGCTTTTGTGGATGAACATTGGTGGAGGAGAAAGGTTTTAGTTCGAAGGAGTTTTTTTTTTTATTGTAGGCAACAAAATAAGCCGACGAAAATCGGGTTTTTGGGTGATGTAGTGGTTCGAACGGCGTTTGAGGTTTTTCTTACTTGTTGGGTATTTTTTTTTTGCAAATTTGAAATGACAGTTGCAAATCGGTTGTGTAATTGTGCGTGATTTATTGAAAATTTGGATGCAAATTTTTGTGTCTTTTGTGACTGCTAGTTATTAGAAATTTTTAAAAATTTAGCAATTACATATTGGTAGTTCTTCTTCTTCTAACGGCGAAGTTATGATCCGGAGTAGAAGGATCACAACCCTCCCACTTTACTGCATGGTCCGCCTGTGGGGTTTGCTAATTACATATTGATAGTTAAGTTTTAAATTATTAAATTATTATAAAATAGTGAGTGAGCTAAGTGAATAGTTATTAGCTATATACCAAATAAGTAATTATAAATTTACTCAAGAGGTGCCCCATTGAACATTCTTATTATTCTTAGACAAGACGTCTCTAGTTAATTTTGAGTATTGTTTAACTGATTTTCTTCTAAAAGAAATCCACGAGTTCAGTAAGCTTTCTTTTTTTGTAAAAAAAACAAAGTTATAGAACTAGGTCGCTCGACACCATCAATGAAAATTGATTATACGCGAAAGGATGGGTATCAGAAACATTTTCATGAGTCTTTTTACAAAAAAAAATCCATGGCTGACTGGCAGTTGCAAATTAAATAGAATGTTTTGTTTTCCTAGTGTTTGGAGTCACATAGGTTTTTTTGATATAAAAAATTTTATTAATTCTTCCAAAAAAGATATTCAAACGGAAAAGCATATACACAGCTGCTTGCATTTGCATGAATTTGGCGAATATCGCTTAGAGACTTCTTTAGGAAATTCTTACGTTGATCGCAATCGCGATTTAATGAAGCGTTTCATAGACACTGTAGTTCTTCTAGGAAAATAAGAGCTGGCATTCCGGGGTATCGGAGACTCGATGGCAATATCATTCGCGTATAGTGAACGTCTTATTCAATTGCAGAGAAGACAGAGCTTGTGAAGCAAGAGATCGAGGGTTTTGAGTTATGGATTCATTCTGAATTTCTAAACTCATTTGACTCAATCTATGAGAGCGTAAATAACTGCTCAGAACCTCCACGCAAACAACGACTATTTAATAAAGATTCAAATACAAATTATAGCCGAATTTTTGTAGCAATTATAGATAATGTTATAAGTCAGATTAAGAATAGGTATAGTTCATTTAGTTCATATATTTTCTTTGATTTATTAAACAAATCAAAATATGAATGTTTTCCGGATTACAAAATATCTTCTTTCATGGAATTTTTAATTTTACTACTTTAAAAAAATGACCTCAAAGTTTTAGACACTACCCCTTCACTTAAAAAGCTTGAGGTTTTTCAACTTTATAAGCATTTCAATACGGAAATGCTTAGAGATACTTTTTCTCAAGCTCTAACATTGTGTGAAATCTTTTTAACCCTGCCTTTGACTGTGGCCTCTGTCGAAAGATCTTTGTCGACTTTAAAAATAGTCCACACTTTTTAAAGTCGCACCTTTTTTTAGAAATTAAAAATAACTCAAATTTTTATGAAAGAGTTTTAGCAGAATTCGTAAAAAAAGAATCGTAGGATAGCTTTAGGGTACAAATAGGTAGTACATAATTGTAATTGCTAAATTTTTTATATTTAACAACGCACCGAGTTATCAATAACTTATATAGATTATTCTTTCGAAGACACTTTTTTATGCGATGAGCTCATTGTCTACGTAAATTCCAATGACTTGAAGTATAACAAAGGTGGCATATCTTAAGTCTGTGTTTCGAATAAGCATCAAAATGGTAAGTCTTGAATAAAACATTTTACTTAAAATTTGTTCGGCTTCCCTCTCTTGCAATTTCACCCCACGCCACTGATGGAGAGTATGAAGTAGTAAAATGTCATCCCGAAATGGCAAGCCCATGTTTTTACAAAAAAAAACATCTTTAATGGGATACTTTTACTCATTTACACGCGTAGTTCGTAGACATGTCGTGTTAACGGGCTAAAATTAGAAGCTTCTTGTTGAGTCTATTTCCCGGAACCAAATTTTGTTCTTCTTCTACAAATCTGATTATTCGAATAAATGTCTAGGCTGAAATGGAAAGTATCTGGCTGATTGGAACTGTTTTAATTCATATGCTAACTGCTCCAGAATTTTAGATGGCTTCTAATTTTCTACTTATATATTGTCCGGGAAATTATGGGCGGCATCATAAGTTCCCGGACAATACATTCTGTCAGAGAAATGGATATAAAACTCTTTGTCTACTTGAAAGATGTTTGATACTGTCTTCGAACCTCTTCGTCAAGTTCATCTCAAATTAATTCTATTAAGTTGAGGTCGGGTGAGCAGGCAGGCTATTTCATATTTTTCAGTGTTCCGTTTTGTTCTTCTTGGTCCATGTAAATTAAGCTTATTTAACTTTATTTATTTAAAAAAAAAATTATTTATTTGAACCGAATGCCTTCACGGCTACTTAAGAACTGAATTACAATTTTATTGCTTAAACTAAGATACATAAACTATTCTATTCCCCATTTCTGCCTCTTTCAACGATTCGCCAGTTGCACACGTCGCCCAACTTGCTGACACTACGTCTGGACAACCGGACACCACCTGCATTCCATCACGTAAGTTTGCACGCGCGAAAGCATGCGGATTCCTGTTTGCTGTGCTGCCATGTGATCTATTTGGCGTTAACTCCTCCACCCTGAAATTCGAACGCCAGCGTTCGCTTCTTCTCAATAAGGGAATTTGACTGTTCCTTGATAATAGTAGAATCCTTGGCTTTCAGAGCTGTTGGTTGTTGAACTTGTAGTTTGGATTGATGCTGCAACATTGGGTTCGTCTGTAAGTTGGCCTACTATGGATGACATGACGCAGCCACCCGATGACGCCAAACCAATTCGGCGACATCAGTCACTCTACCCCCTATCAGTGCACATGCAACTGACCTACTGCGGTGACACTGACCCACTTAAGTGCCCGCAATAAATAACCGAAAAAGGTCACAAAGTATCGATGACAAATGCTACGTATTCTTGTGACCGCCTAAACCAAACTAGAGCAAGAATACGTCGTATGGATCGAATTACTTGGATGACCCACAGAGCACACAATGGGTAAACAATGAGGAAGAGATCTAGAGGACACATTGGGAACGTTTGGATGACCAGTGTAGTTTCAACAGCCAAACATAACAGGCCTTTAATTTTATTTCTCGGGCGCGCAAGCAAAACCGCTCGCGCGACACAACAATATTTTTTTTTTAAAAAAAAACTTTAACTCCTTATTTTATTAAAAAGAATATATATAAATATATACTTCTAACCTGCCCGCCCTAGCTCACACAGGCAAAGTTAATTTAAATTATTTTCCTATATATAATTATTAATAATTATAATTATTTTCTTATTATTATTAATTATAATTATTTTCTTATATATAATTATTATTAATTATAATTGTAAGCCTCAAGGAGAGTCGAGCTTTTAGCTGTTGCCCACTATACGAGTAAGCTCCGTTAGCATTCCAATTCTTTCTAGACAAAATTTGAAATAAGAATATTATTTTTAATATACTTACATATCAAACACAATTAAATTTAATTTCAGTTACTTTTCATTTCGTCCACTATTTCGAATTTATCTTGAAAGTTGTTTATTATCGTCACCTTAATTTATAAAATCCTCTGTAAATTTAAAATATTAATTTTAAACAAAGAATAAAAAAAAAAAATTGTTTTAAATTACCAACTACAGCAATGCCAAGGGCAACGTTATATCTTCTAAATATTCCTGGTGGAAATTTTTCATTATTGTTAATTTTACAAAGAATACAAAACTTGAGTTGATACATAAATAAATATTTATTGATGAATGTAAGCACAATGCTAATATTTCAGAACATCTATGGAGAGCAGTGGCGTGGCGTCCATACAAGCCGATTCCTTCCGTCTTCCCTTTTCAAATATCAACAATTTTTATTTTGCCACTTACCAACCATCGAATTCAAATTATTTGTTCATCAAACCATTTTTCATAACTTTATACATGCTCGAAGATGAAATGCTGCGACCACTTCGGTTGTTTATTCATTTTTACTCATACACAAATTCGCATACATAGGCGAGACAAGTATGAACTCCTCTAGCGAGAGAGCGTGCAATGAATTTTTTTGAGAAGCCGTTCATTTTCCGGCTTATGCATTCATTTCTTCACAGTACGAACTTTTAACTCTATTCCTTTCTGGCATATAGTAGAAGTTTATTTGCGATTTCTTTGTCTAACATACATTCGCTTATGAGGAAAATAACCCGCGATTTCTCGGCTTTTGTGGATGAACATTGGTGGAGGAGAAAGGTTTTAGTTCGAAGGAGTTTTTTTTTTTATTGTAGGCAACAAAATAAGCCGACGAAAATCGGGTTTTTGGGTGATGTAGTGGTTCGAACGGCGTTTGAGGTTTTTCTTACTTGTTGGGTATTTTTTTTTTGCAAATTTGAAATGACAGTTGCAAATCGGTTGTGTAATTGTGCGTGATTTATTGAAAATTTGGATGCAAATTTTTGTGTCTTTTGTGACTGCTAGTTATTAGAAATTTTTAAAAATTTAGCAATTACATATTGGTAGTTCTTCTTCTTCTAACGGCGAAGTTATGATCCGGAGTAGAAGGATCACAACCCTCCCACTTTACTGCATGGTCCGCCTGTGGGGTTTGCTAATTACATATTGATAGTTAAGTTTTAAATTATTAAATTATTATAAAATAGTGAGTGAGCTAAGTGAATAGTTATTAGCTATATACCAAATAAGTAATTATAAATTTACTCAAGAGGTGCCCCATTGAACATTCTTATTATTCTTAGACAAGACGTCTCTAGTTAATTTTGAGTATTGTTTAACTGATTTTCTTCTAAAAGAAATCCACGAGTTCAGTAAGCTTTCTTTTTTTGTAAAAAAAAACAAAGTTATAGAACTAGGTCGCTCGACACCATCAATGAAAATTGATTATACGCGAAAGGATGGGTATCAGAAACATTTTCATGAGTCTTTTTACAAAAAAAAATCCATGGCTGACTGGCAGTTGCAAATTAAATAGAATGTTTTGTTTTCCTAGTGTTTGGAGTCACATAGGTTTTTTTGATATAAAAAATTTTATTAATTCTTCCAAAAAAGATATTCAAACGGAAAAGCATATACACAGCTGCTTGCATTTGCATGAATTTGGCGAATATCGCTTAGAGACTTCTTTAGGAAATTCTTACGTTGATCGCAATCGCGATTTAATGAAGCGTTTCATAGACACTGTAGTTCTTCTAGGAAAATAAGAGCTGGCATTCCGGGGTATCGGAGACTCGATGGCAATATCATTCGCGTATAGTGAACGTCTTATTCAATTGCAGAGAAGACAGAGCTTGTGAAGCAAGAGATCGAGGGTTTTGAGTTATGGATTCATTCTGAATTTCTAAACTCATTTGACTCAATCTATGAGAGCGTAAATAACTGCTCAGAACCTCCACGCAAACAACGACTATTTAATAAAGATTCAAATACAAATTATAGCCGAATTTTTGTAGCAATTATAGATAATGTTACAAGTCAGATTAAGAATAGGTATAGTTCATTTAGTTCATATATTTTCTTTGATTTATTAAACAAATCAAAATATGAATATTTTTCGGATTACAAAATATCTTCTTTCATGGAATTTTTAATTTTACTACTTCAAAAAAATGTCCTCAAAGTTTTAGACACTACCCCTTCACTTAAAAAGCTTGAGGTTTTTCAACTTTATAAGCATTTCAATAGGGAAATGCTTAGAGATACTTTTTCTCAAGCTCTAACATTGTGTGAAATCTTTTTAACCCTGCCTTTGACTGTGGCCTCTGTCGAAAGATCTTTGTCGACTTTAAAAATAGTCCACACTTTTTAAAGTCGCACCTTTTTTTAGAAATTAAAAATAACTCAAATTTTTATGAAAGAGTTTTAGCAGAATTCGTAAAAAAAGAATCGTAGGATAGCTTTAGGGTACAAATAGGTAGTACATAATTGTAATTGCTAAATTTTTTATATTTAACAACGCACCGAGTTATCAATAACTTATATAGATTATTCTTTCGAAGACACTTTTTTATGCGATGAGCTCATTGTCTACGTAAATTCCAATGACTTGAAGTATAACAAAGGTGGCATATCTTAAGTCTGTGTTTCGAATAAGCATCAAAATGGTAAGTCTTGAATAAAACATTTTACTTAAAATTTGTTCGGCTTCCCTCTCTTGCAATTTCACCCCACGCCACTGATGGAGAGTATGAAGTAGTAAAATGTCATCCCGAAATGGCAAGCCCATGTTTTTACAAAAAAAAAAACATCTTTAATGGGATACTTTTACTCATTTACACGCGTAGTTCGTAGACATGTCGTGTTAACGGGCTAAAATTAGAAGCTTCTTGTTGAGTCTATTTCCCGGAACCAAATTTTGTTCTTCTTCTACAAATCTGATTATTCGAATAAATGTCTAGGCTGAAATGGAAAGTATCTGGCTGATGGGAACTGTTTTAATTCATATGCTAACTGCTCCAGAATTTTAGATGGCTTCTAATTTTCTACTTATATATTGTCCGGGAAATTATGGGCGGCATCATAAGTTCCCGGACAATACATTCTGTCAGAGAAATGGATATAAAACTCTTTGTCTACTTGAAAGATGTTTGATACTGTCTTCGAACCTCTTCGTCAAGTTCATCTCAAATTAATTCTATTAAGTTGAGGTCGGGTGAGCAGGCAGGCTATTTCATATTTTTCAGTGTTCCGTTTTGTTCTTCTTGGTCCATGTAAATTAAGCTTATTTAACTTTATTTATTTAAAAAAAAAAATATTTATTTGAACCGAATGCCTTCACGGCTACTTAAGAACTGAATTACAATTTTATTACTTAAACTAAGATACATAAAATATTCTATTCCCCATTTCTGCCTCTTTCAACGATTCGCCAGTTGCACACGTCGCCCAACTTGCTGACACTACGTCTGGACCACCGGACACCACCTGCATTCCATCACGTAAGTTTGCACGCGCGAAAGCATGCGGATTCCTGTTTGCTGTGCTGCCATGTGATCTATTTGGCGTTAACTCCTCCACCATGAAATTCGAACGCCAGCGTTCGCTTCTTCTCAATAAGGGAATTTGACTGTTCCTTGATAATAGTAGAATCCTTGGCTTTCAGAGCTGTTGGTTGTTGAACTTGTAGTTTGGATTGATGCTGCAACATTGGGTTCGTCTGTAAGTTGGCCTACTATGGATGACATGACGCAGCCACCCGATGACGCCAAACCAATTCGGCGACATCAGTCACTCTACCCCCTATCAGTGCACATGCAACTGACCTACTGCGGTGACACTGACCCACTTAAGTGCCCGCAATAAATAACCGAAAAAGGTCACAAAGTATCGATGACAAATGCTACGTATTCTTGTGACCGCCTAAACCAAACTAGAGCAAGAATACGTCGTATGGATCGAATTACTTGGATGACCCACAGAGCACACAATGGGTAAACAATGAGGAAGAGATCTAGAGGACACATTGGGAACGTTTGGATGACCAGTGTAGTTTCAACAGCCAAACATAACAGGCCTTTAATTTTATTTCTCGGGCGCGCAAGCAAAACCGCTCGCGCGACACAACAATATTTTTTTTTTAAAAAAAAACTTTAACTCCTTATTTTATTAAAAAGAATATATATAAATATATACTTCTAACCTGCCCGCCCTAGCTCACACAGGCAAAGTTAATTTAAATTATTTTCCTATATATAATTATTAATAATTATAATTATTTTCTTATTATTATTAATTATAATTATTTTCTTATATATAATTATTATTAATTATAATTGTAAGCCTCAAGGAGAGTCGAGCTTTTAGCTGTTGCCCACTATACGAGTAAGCTCCGTTAGCATTCCAATTCTTTCTAGACAAAATTTGAAATAAGAATATTATTTTTAATATACTTACATATCAAACACAATTAAATTTAATTTCAGTTACTTTTCATTTCGTCCACTATTTCGAATTTATCTTGAAAGTTGTTTATTATCGTCACCTTAATTTATAAAATCCTCTGTAAATTTAAAATATTAATTTTAAACAAAGAATAAAAAAAAAAAATTGTTTTAAATTACCAACTACAGCAATGCCAAGGGCAACGTTATATCTTCTAAATATTCCTGGTGGAAATTTTTCATTATTGTTAATTTTACAAAGAATACAAAACTTGAGTTGATACATAAATAAATATTTATTGATGAATGTAAGCACAATGCTAATATTTCAGAACATCTATGGAGAGCAGTGGCGTGGCGTCCATACAAGCCGATTCCTTCCGTCTTCCCTTTTCAAATATCAACAATTTTTATTTTGCCACTTACCAACCATCGAATTCAAATTATTTGTTCATCAAACCATTTTTCATAACTTTATACATGCTCGAAGATGAAATGCTGCGACCACTTCGGTTGTTTATTCATTTTTACTCATACACAAATTCGCATACATAGGCGAGACAAGTATGAACTCCTCTAGCGAGAGAGCGTGCAATGAATTTTTTTGAGAAGCCGTTCATTTTCCGGCTTATGCATTCATTTCTTCACAGTACGAACTTTTAACTCTATTCCTTTCTGGCATATAGTAGAAGTTTATTTGCGATTTCTTTGTCTAACATACATTCGCTTATGAGGAAAATAACCCGCGATTTCTCGGCTTTTGTGGATGAACATTGGTGGAGGAGAAAGGTTTTAGTTCGAAGGAGTTTTTTTTTTTATTGTAGGCAACAAAATAAGCCGACGAAAATCGGGTTTTTGGGTGATGTAGTGGTTCGAACGGCGTTTGAGGTTTTTCTTACTTGTTGGGTATTTTTTTTTTTGCAAATTTGAAATGACAGTTGCAAATCGGTTGTGTAATTGTGCGTGATTTATTGGAAATTTGGATACAAATTTTTGTGTCTTTTGTGACTGCTAGTTATTAGAAATTTTTAAAAATTTAGCAATTACATATTGGTAGTTCTTCTTCTTCTAACGGCGAAGTTATGATCCGGAGTAGAAGGATCACAACCCTCCCACTTTACTGCATGGTCCGCCTGTGGGGTTTGCTAATTACATATTGATAGTTAAGTTTTAAATTATTAAATTATTATAAAATAGTGAGTGAGCTAAGTGAATAGTTATTAGCTATATACCAAATAAGTAATTATAAATTTACTCAAGAGGTGCCCCATTGAACATTCTTATTATTCTTAGACAAGACGTCTCTAGTTAATTTTGAGTATTGTTTAACTGATTTTCTTCTAAAAGAAATCCACGAGTTCAGTAAGCTTTCTTTTTTTGTAAAAAAAAACAAAGTTATAGAACTAGGTCGCTCGACACCATCAATGAAAATTGATTATACGCGAAAGGATGGGTATCAGAAACATTTTCATGAGTCTTTTTACAAAAAAAAATCCATGGCTGACTGGCAGTTGCAAATTAAATAGAATGTTTTGTTTTCCTAGTGTTTGGAGTCACATAGGTTTTTTTGATATAAAAAATTTTATTAATTCTTCCAAAAAAGATATTCAAACGGAAAAGCATATACAGCTGCTTGCATTTGCATGAATTTGGCGAATATCGCTTAGAGACTTCTTTAGGAAATTCTTACGTTGATCGCAATCGCGATTTAATGAAGTGTTTCATAGACACTGTAGTTCTTCTAGGAAAATCAGAGCTGGCATTCCGGGGTATCGGAGACTCGATGGCAATATCATTCGCGTATAGTGAACGTCTTATTCAATTGCAGAGAAGACAGAGCTTGTGAAGCAAGAGATCGAGGGTTTTGAGTTATGGATTCATTCTGAATTTCTAAACTCATTTGACTCAATCTATGAGAGCGTAAATAACTGCTCAGAACCTCCACGCAAACAACGACTATTTAATAAAGATTCAAATACAAATTATAGCCGAATTTTTGTAGCAATTATAGATAATGTTACAAGTCAGATTAAGAATAGGTATAGTTCATTTAGTTCATATATTTTCTTTGATTTATTAAACAAATCAAAATATGAATATTTTTCTAATTCAATGCCGGATTACAAAATATCTTCTTTCATGGAATTTTTAATTTTACTACTTTAAAAAAATGACCTCAAAGTTTTAGACACTACCCCTTCACTTAAAAAGCTTGAGGTTTTTCAACTTTATAAGCATTTCAATACGGAAATGCTTAGAGATACTTTTTCTCAAGCTCTAACATTGTGTGAAATCTTTTTAACCCTGCCTTTGACTGTGGCCTCTGTCGAAAGATCTTTGTCGACTTTAAAAATAGTCCACACTTTTTAAAGTCGCACCTTTTTTTAGAAATTAAAAATAACTCAAATTTTTATGAAAGAGTTTTAGCAGAATTCGTAAAAAAAGAATCGTAGGATAGCTTTAGGGTACAAATAGGTAGTACATAATTGTAATTGCTAAATTTTTTATATTTAACAACGCACCGAGTTATCAATAACTTATATAGATTATTCTTTCGAAGACACTTTTTTATGCGATGAGCTCATTGTCTACGTAAATTCCAATGACTTGAAGTATAACAAAGGTGGCATATCTTAAGTCTGTGTTTCGAATAAGCATCAAAATGGTAAGTCTTGAATAAAACATTTTACTTAAAATTTGTTCGGCTTCCCTCTCTTGCAATTTCACCCCACGCCACTGATGGAGAGTATGAAGTAGTAAAATGTCATCCCGAAATGGCAAGCCCATGTTTTTACAAAAAAAAAACATCTTTAATGGGATACTTTTACTCATTTACACGCGTAGTTCGTAGACATGTCGTGTTAACGGGCTAAAATTAGAAGCTTCTTGTTGAGTCTATTTCCCGGAACCAAATTTTGTTCTTCTTCTACAAATCTGATTATTCGAATAAATGTCTAGGCTGAAATGGAAAGTATCTGGCTGATGGGAACTGTTTTAATTCATATGCTAACTGCTCCAGAATTTTAGATGGCTTCTAATTTTCTACTTATATATTGTCCGGGAAATTATGGGCGGCATCATAAGTTCCCGGACAATACATTCTGTCAGAGAAATGGATATAAAACTCTTTGTCTACTTGAAAGATGTTTGATACTGTCTTCGAACCTCTTCGTCAAGTTCATCTCAAATTAATTCTATTAAGTTGAGGTCGGGTGAGCAGGCAGGCTATTTCATATTTTTCAGTGTTCCGTTTTGTTCTTCTTGGTCCATGTAAATTAAGCTTATTTAACTTTATTTATTTAAAAAAAAAAATATTTATTTGAACCGAATGCCTTCACGGCTACTTAAGAACTGAATTACAATTTTATTACTTAAACTAAGATACATAAAATATTCTATTCCCCATTTCTGCCTCTTTCAACGATTCGCCAGTTGCACACGTCGCCCAACTTGCTGACACTACGTCTGGACCACCGGACACCACCTGCATTCCATCACGTAAGTTTGCACGCGCGAAAGCATGCGGATTCCTGTTTGCTGTGCTGCCATGTGATCTATTTGGCGTTAACTCCTCCACCCTGAAATTCGAACGCCAGCGTTCGCTTCTTCTCAATAAGGGAATTTGACTGTTCCTTGATAATAGTAGGATCCTTGGCTTTCAGAGCTGTTGGTTGTTGAACTTGTAGTTTGGATTGATGCTGCAACATTGGGTTCGTCTGTAAGTTGACCTACTATGGATGGTTCTGTTCTGATCTGTTTAGAGTGTTCTGCAGTTTTTCTTTCCATATGATAAAAGAGTTGGTCATCAGTGTTAGGGCTAACATCCTCCATAAGGCTAAGTTCTTCCTTTGGTTGCTAATCTCCCATTTTTGTATGTACTGCGTATTATTGGTTTCTATTTCCTTTATTATCTCTAAAGAAAGGAGTTCTTCTATTGTGGCGTTATCGTCTATCTCGATTTTACCGTTGAACTGGTTCAGCTGGATTATTCCAGCGGTTATATCCTCTACGGGGAACGTGTTGGGTGTTGGTCTGAGTGCATATTGGGGGTTGGCTCGAAAGTAAGTACTCGTAGCTAATGCATTTATTGTTACTTATATCTAGTACATTATTTTGATTACGAAAGGAAGTGTGTTAAACGTTTTACATGTGTCTTTTATTCTAAGTAATTTATTTTGACATTTTAAAATTTTTTTGTAGTCTAATTTATTTATGGTTTTGTTTCTTTTTATGGCTTTTATTAACATTTTTTGACATGATTGACCAGTAGTGGTTTTTAGGCTTGCAATGTATAATAATAAAGTATTATTTGAGTCTATTTTTATCTCTGGTGGCCTCTACAACATTAGTGTAGGGCATATTTTCTTCATTTAGAATGTCTTTAATAACATTTATTTCTGTATTTGACAATAATATGTATTGATAATATTGGCCTTAGCCCATTGCATAGCATACTCTACGTTTACAATTTCATCTTTGATTATTTCTAATTTGAATTTTAAACTTAATAGGAAATCCTTTGATTTTTCATTTGATTTTAAATGTTTAATTACTTCATTCGTTACGTAAGTTATTTCATTAATTTTACTTAAACGTAACCTGTTCATTGTTATTAGTTAAAGCATTATTAATCTTAGCCTCAACTATCTCGAAATCATGTTTGTCTGGAGTTCCAGCGACCTATTTTTAGGTAGAGCCTAATAAATCTAGGGATCGTTTTGTTTTGGTTCTCGGGAGGAGCCGGTTGAGGTGAGCTTGGCCTTGGATTTGTACGATTTGGTTGGAGAGAAATAGAAGCATGGGATGGAATGTACCAATGATCTGCTCCATTTTCTGCTCTATTTAGTCGAGGGCCTGTTGGTGGGTGCGGTTGTTAATTTAGAAACGAAGGTTAATTCATTATTAGGGATTTATGGACTACTTTTCCGGATTGGGTTATGATGGTTGTAGTTCTATTTTCAGAGACTAACTCCTTGTATCGAGGTGTTAATTTTGATCCTATCCGCCTATTTTGCCTGACATATACAGCTTGACCGAGAGTAAAATCTTTTATTGGTTGTCTTTTCTTATTATGGTACACAAGATCAGCAGCTTGCTTGTCTTCTCTTTTCTTAATGTTTACTTTACGTGCTTCCATCAAAGAATACTTCTATTGATTTGTTTTTCTGTGGTGGAATGAATAGAAAAATTGTATTCGTGGACAGCACGTTCTAAGAGTTCCGTAAGGGAACGGTGGAGACCTTCTGTTTTCAACCATCTCGTTATTTCAATGAGTGTTGATTGGAAGCGCTTAACTTGACCATTAACCGTACTTGAATATGGGAGTGTTTTGAACATCTTAATTTTTTAAAATGATTTTTCATTATCTATTCTAACCATTTCTGGTAATCCAAAGGAAAAGAGTAATTGTCCTAAGTGCTGACGCATGTCTTCAATTACCTTAGACTTGAAAGTTTTCACTAGTGCCTTTTTCCGAGAACTTATCGACGGAGGTAAGTTCAAGTTGATTTTCTGTGGAGAATATGCCCAAGTGAATGATTTGCCCTGGATATTGGGCTATTGGTGTAGACTTAATTATCGGCTTACTTGGGTGCCTATCATACTTATTCTTCTGGCATACTGAACAATTTTTTATTACTCTCTTAATTTTGGTAGCCTTGCCGAAAAGTAAAATTTTTCTAGAATATGCATTTTATTTTCACGGTAATTACGATGTGCGCGCTTGTAAGTTTTTACGATAATTTCCTCCTGCTCCGCTTCATTAATAATATCTTCTATCTGCAACTGGGTAAACCTCTTGTAGTTATTAAAATGGGAAACATAGATTTCTTGAATCATACCCATGACAGTTTATTACGGAGGGATCTAGAATTTTCTTAAGGATTCGCTTAAGAATCTCTTGATTGAATTCAGGTTCCGTCATTACATGTCTATGGTACGTTGGGAAAATTATATTGAAAGTTTGACTGGGGTTTACATTTGTTTTTAGGAAAATTTGGTTTTTAAACGCATTTATCGGGACTTCTGTGGTTTATATGAGATTTTGCGAAGAGCTCTCATCGCTATGCTGGGTTACGAACAGCGTGTTGATGTTGGATAGTTGTGGGGCTCTGGATAGATGTATTTCAGTTCGTGATTATACTCTTCCAGTATCGTCTTCCACCTTTTTATTTTGATGTTATTGTTTTTATTGCTTAATGCGAAGGTGAGGGGTTGATCATCGGTGAAGATTCTTACTTTTGTAGGACCGTAAAGGTAATTTCAGAAGGAACCTAGTGCCCACACGATGGCTAACATCTCCTTTTCGTTAGCTGCGTAGTTCTCCTCCGTCTTGCTTAACGATCTGGATATGAAGGAGATAGGTTTGTTGTCCTGTTTGAAAACAGAGCCAAGCGCGAAATTAGATGCGTCTGTTGTGAGGTCGAATGGTTTGTTAAAATCGGGGTATGATAGAACTAAGTATTTGGATGTGAGGGCATTTTTTAACTTATTGAAGGATTCGAGAGCTTCTTGATTAAGTTCTATTGACATTTTAGAAGATTAATTCTTGGACACGCGTCCCTCTGACTCTCTCCACTACCGAGTCGTTAAGGGCTGACTCTCGCCTAGCCAGCTCGTTTGCTCGCTCGTTACCCTCATAATTACTATATTGTGGGACCCAAATGTGGGTAATTGTTGAAAATAATCAAGAAAAGCTTCAATGAGCACCCTGTTCATATTATATAATACACATACATATGCATATCAATGATTTCCACTCCACATTCTATCCTTTATGTATAAATTGTAGAGCAGTGTGATTTTCAATCAGTCTTGTGCGAGCTACCTTTTAAAGCGTACGTGTCAGCCAATATAGCGAATTTTTGTATATTAACGGAGCGTTTTCTTTCTTTTAAAGTTTAACGGATTTTCCCTAATGTAAGCTAGTAGAGATTTTCTACATTTGGTGCCGAAATCCGGGATGAAGTCGAAATGGAAGTGATCACTCGTGGTGCGTTTAGGGCGCAATTAACGAAAATCGCGAAGACTGCGTCGGAATATTTAGACTCGAATGACTCACGCGTTAACGAAGATAATGCGGGACAATTAGAATCAGTGAAGGACGAATTGTGTGTCTTGATCGAAAGATTGACTGCAGTGTTCGATAGCGTAAAAACTGCAGATCAACAGGTACACCAAAAAGATCTGATCGTTCTTTGAAGTTCGTTGTGGGGTACGCACGCGTCGGGAACAATTATAAATTTATTTATTTTTTACCATTCGTTATATTTTTACACTTCTACATAAAATGTCTTGCAAAACGTGTGGAAACAAAGTGGAACGCTCTCAACTGAAGGTGAGCTGTCGAGACTGCAATAGCCTTTCTCACGCGGCTTGTGTTAATGTGCTGCCTGCCGACATCGAGTTTATGAAGAAGGCTAACAAACTCTGGCAGTGCAAAACCTGTGTTGAAAAAAAACGCCGAGAATCGCTATCGAGGGATGCGCCAGCTTGTGTCTCTAGTCTCGTGAATCAGCAGCATCTACTCATTTAGTTGACAACAATAAATCTGTTAATCAAACACCTTCCGCTCCACCAAACGTTACACTGGATATGATCTACACGGAAATACAAGAGGTAAAGCAGATTCAAAAGAAACAGATAGAGGAACTTCAAATAAAGAACAAAGAATGTGAACTTAAAATTCGGCAGCTTGAAAAAAAAGTCGATCATCTAGAGCAACAACTCATCGGAAATTCAGTGGAGATTTACAATATTCCGCTTGACTGTGGCGACACTTCTAGCATTGATTTGGCGCTGAAGATTTTTCGTGATGGTCTTCTTGTTGATGTATCGAAAGAAGACATTGACCTTTGCTACATAAAACATATTACCAAACGAAAAAATAACATTCCGAATACTGGCACTAATCCAAGTCAAACAAAGAAAAATATACTGCATGTTAAATTTGTGTCGCGCCAGTGCAAGGAGAAACTGATGAAAGCAAAGAGAGAAAAAAAAACGCAACTGATAACAACACTACTCAGCAGCAACACTCACGAGAGACCAGAGAAGATGTACTTAAATGACTGTTTAACCTACCAGACACGTCAACTGTTTAATACTGCATTGTCGCTTAAGGGAGAAAAAGGATATCAATATGTATGGACTAAGAATGGGACAGTTTATATGCGGAAGAAGGAAGGGGATAATTTAGTAAGAATTACTTGTGCTGAAGATTTTACTAATTTATGAATTCTCTTAATTCTGTTTCGTACTTAGTCCCTAATACATGTGAATACCCAGTCATTTCCTCTGGTTGTAATAACATTTTTTGCTTACATCAAAATATTCGTAGCATTAGAAAAAACTTTTCAGCTTTAGTTGCACATCTTGAGTCGATAGCAAATTTACCTGTCATTATTGTTTTGAGTGAGATCTGGCTTTATAAGAATGAATTAGATTTATATAATATACCAGGGTACACACTTTTCGGAAATTGCAATGAATCTTATTCAGCTGCAGGTGTAGCAGTTTATGTGAAAAATGGTTATGTAGTCGATTGTTTTAAGCTTAATTTTCGTAGTGCTGATGTTTTGAAACTATCTTTTGATTTTATGTATGAGAACTATGTAATGTTATGTGTTTACAGATTGCACGAATTTTCTAAAGGTGTTTTCATTGACGAATTAAGCGATGCTCTAAGTATCTGTAAAGAGAAAAACTTAATAGTAATAGGTGATATCAATATTGATATTTTAAATGAACTTGATAAAGATACAGAAAACTATTTGTTTCTTATGGCGTCTAATGGTCTGAAGAGTTTTATTGATGAACCTACCCGTGTAACCGATTCTACTAGGACGTGCATTGATCATTTATTTATGCGTACTCAAAAAAATAATAAAAATATGTTTAATGGTGTTATGTTTAATCTGAAATTAACAGATCATTGTATGATTGCACTTGTGTGTTCAAGTAATAACTCATTAAAATACGGCAAAACATCTGCAAAAACAAAATTATTCACAAACTATAGCCTTCTAAATGAATGTTTAAAATTTGAATTCTGGGAGCCAGTTTATTCTGAACGTAACCCATCAACCGCCTTCGATCTCTTCCTTACAACTTTGCAAACTCATATTAAAAATTGTACTACGTTATCTTTGCAAAACTCAAGTAAAAATAAATTTTTAAAGCCGTGGATGACATACAATCTCTTGTTGCAGATAAAAAGGAAAAACAAATTTGCAAAAATATGTAGAAGTCATCCTCACAACAGAAAACTAAAAAATTATTATGTTAATCTATGCAAATCTGTGCACAAAAGTATCGAAGAAACGCGTAACAAATATTATACTGATTCGTTTGTAAGAGCCAGAGGTAATGTAAGAGATGAGTGGAAGGTGGTTGATTGCATTTTAGGAAAAAGTAAACAATCAATAGAAATAAATAGTTTAGAGATAGATGGATTAAGTTATACTGATCCTACTAGCATTTCCAACAAGTTCAATGAATACTTCACCGAAATTTCAGAGAAACTGAAACCATTCTTGGAGATTCCGACAGGTTGTAATTGCTCCATAATAACCACAGAAAACACGCAAATAAATAGTTTTAGTTTTCGGCCAATTAATTCATTTGAAATATATAAAGCTATATTGTCTTTAAAAAATACAAATTCTTGTACTAGTGATGGTATATCGAGTATATTGTTAAAAAAAATAGGTTTATATGTGGTGGACGTTTTATCTTTCTTGTTCAATCTTAGTGTTCAAAATGGTTGTTTCCCTCGTCACCTTAAAGGTGCTGAAGTTATACCACTTTTTAAAAAAGGTAATAAAAATAATATGTCGAACTTCAGACCTATTTCTCTACTACCATCGTTTTCTAAGATTTTTGAAAAACTTATGAAATCACGCATTGTATCTTTTTTAGAAAGCAATAATTTTTTTAGTAGTAATCAGTTTGGATTCAGACGAGGATTATCAACCGAAGATGCCATACTCAGAGTGTGCAGTCAATCGTATGAAAGTATTAACGAAAACAAATCTACAATGGCTCTCTTTGTTGATATGACAAAAGCGTTTGACATGGTGGACCATAACTTGCTTCTAAAAAAACTATATAATGCTGGTTTCAGAGGAGTAGTTCATAAGTGGTTTACCTCTTACTTAAAAGGTAGAGAACAAAAAGTTAATGTGAATGGAAATTTTAGTAACTCTCGTGTTTTAAAAAATGGTGTACCACAAGGATCAGTTCTTGGTCCTTTATTATTTTTAATTTACATTAATTCTTTGTTTGAATTAAATCTAAATGGAATATCCACTGCATATGCAGACGACATAGCCTTTACATACCAATTTGGCACAGAATACGAATGTATAGCGAAGATTTCGGAAGATCTAGAAACATTGAGACTTTGGCTTGCGGAACATAAATTGATCGTTAGTGAGAAGACAAAATTGATGTCTTTCAAAATATTGAATCATGTTCTAAATGATTTCAATTTATGTTTTCATGCACATGATTGTAAAAAATTCTGTTTACCTGTTCATAGTTGTGGAAAAAGTAATTTTGTTTATAGTTCATCTTGTTCTAATAATTGTTTTAACATTGAATCTGTGCATCACTACAAATACCTTGGAGTTTTAATTGACCATAATTTGAACTGGAAAGACCATATCAATACCATTAAATCATATATGCTCCTGATTACGCGTAAAATGTATCTTATCAAACAGTTTTGCTTTACAAAAGTACTAAAATTAATTTATTACGGCCTTGCTCATTCTAAATTACAATATGGTATAGCAAGTTGGGGTGGTTCGTATAATAACACTTTCAGACCCTTGTTTATAGCTCAGAAACATCTAGTTAGAATTATTTGCAATAAAAATCGTTTAACTCCGAGTTGGCCTCTATTTAGAGAACTGCGTATTCTACCAATGAGACACCTTTATGTTTTTAAAGTATTAAAAGAATTTTTTAAGCAAAGCGGAAATATTCCTAGCAGAAGTTCACAATTATACAGCCTACGTGTAAATACCATGCATCTTGTCAACGTTCCATTCGCGTACAAATCCATTTTTTCTCACTTCTACACCGTTATAGCCCCTTCAATTTTCAATAGACTACCAATTTCTGTCCGGACAACCAATAATTTTACTGGTTTTCTAAAAAAAGGTTAAAGACTGGTTATTTACTGTCAATTATGATGTCCTTGAATCGTTCTTTTAAAGTGATTTGCTATCCTAATCTTCAGCACAAGTTAATGTCTAAGTTTATTGCTATTCATACGAGTATTAATTAATTATGAATTGTAAATTATATCATTTCTGAATTTCTTTTTTTTATTCTTTATTTCTTTCTATTTCTGTTCTTTTTTTTTTATTTTTCCTTTTTTTGTTTTTTGAATTTATATAACTATTAACTTATAATTTTTGAATAACCGATGTCACCCCACATCAAACTTATATATAATTGTTAATATGAAATCGATGTTCATTCCACACTAACTTTGAAGTTACGGAATGATCATTCTTATTTTCCGCTATATCTGAAGGAAATTGTATAAATTAGCTTTAAGTTATGAAGAAAATAAATAAATCTAATCTAATCTAAAATCTAATCTAATCTAAAAAAAGAAGACCTTGAAAAGGATTTCGAAAAAATATGTGAATACGAAGACACAGCGGTGTCTATAATGACGCGTTCAAAAAATCGTCTAAAAAGAGTCAAGCCATAAAATTGCCAAAACTCGAGCTGAAGAAATTTGGGGGTAACTTACGAGATTGGTTACCGTTACCGTTACCGTAGCTTACGGCTGCCTGGGTCGCAGCTAGATTATGCGCTTAATTCAAGAAGCATTTACGAATCCCCGTACACAAATTACTTCTATGGACAATTGTTCAGTTTTAATAACGATTTAAGATATTTGCAGAAGAAAGTGCCCCTAAAGATGTCGAAGATCGCCGAGCTATCCCCTTTCCTAGATGACCGTGGGCTGTTAAGAGTGGGCGGTAGACTCCAAATGCTGGATGAGGTGTTCGAGCATAAACATCTCATTATACTGCTTGCCGATCATCATATCACCGCTCTCATTGTGGATGATCGCCACTTGTTGACTGGTTACGGGGGTGTAAGTGGAGTCCTTATCAAGTTGAGGGCAAATTTTTGGATTGTTAGAGGACGTCAACTGGTGAAGAGGAGATTGCGAAGTTGCATTGTCTGCAAAAAATTATTTGGTCAACCAGCGAGCCAACCGTTCGCTCCTTTACCTATTCAACGAATTACATTTACGAGGCCATTCGATAACGTGAGTATTGATTTTGCTGGGCCATTGCCTTATACGCATCCTAGAGATGAAATCACGCACAAGGCATACATTCTCATATTTACGTGTGCCGCCATCCGAGGAGTCCATTTAGAGCTCACCACTAGTTTGTCAACTGACAGTTGTTTAATGGCTATAATGCGTTTTATAGCAACGCGACGCATGCCATCAACCTTTTTATCGGATAATGCGAACACCTTTAGAGATCAGCTTTGGAGCTAAAGGCAACCCAAAACGTTTTCAATAGCGACGTTTTTGTATAAATTGTAGAGCACTGTGATTTTCAATCAGTCTTGTGCGAGCTACCTTTTAAAACGTACGTGTCAGCCAATAAAGCGAATTTTTGTATATTAACGGAGCGTTTTCTTTCTTTTAAAGTTTAACGGATTTTCCCTAGGGTAAGCTAGTAGAGATTTTCTACAGTAATTCCAGAATGGATACTTTGTTCATTTATTTAAAACCGCCATTGCTCTACTAATTTTATGGATATGGTAACCGAATCAACGGCCTTGATTGCGGCTTGGCTATCAGAAAAGATACTGTATTATTATTTAGGTTGGACGTTGGGAGATTTTTTAGCATGCGGCAGACTTCCTGAATCACGAGAAGCTCCGCTCGTAAGACACTAGCAGAGTCTGGGAGACGGAAGGATTTCGATATATTCAGTTGGTCCGATAAAATGCCTGCGCCAACCCCGTAGTCCATTTTCGAACCATCCGTGTATATTAAGTGCGCAACTAAGTTCTCACTGTTTGTCAATAGATGGCTCCAGCAGTAAGTGCTGGTCGATTTTGACATATCCAAAACGTCATGAACCGAGCTTAGACATATGGTAAACAAACTGTTTTGACATATTAGTTATTCTGTTTTGGCGTCATATACTTTTAATTCTGTGATAATATCTGATTTTGTGCCAAATAATCGTCATTTGCGGGAAGTGTTGATTTCATTCGAAGAAAACGGCGGCTGAAGCGCATCGAGAGTTCCAAAAAGTTTACGGAGATGCTGCTTAAAGTGAAACAACGTGCCCTGATTGGTTCCGTCGCTTCAAAGACGGTGATTTCGATGTTGACGACCGTCCGCGTGAAGGAAGGCCAAAAATCCTTCGAAGATGCTGAATTGGAGGCATTGCTCGATGAGGATCCGAGCCAAACGCAAGAACAGCTTGCTTCAGCATTAGGAGCTACCCGTCAAGCCATTTCCAAGCGTTTGCATGCGTTTGGAATGATTCAAAAATAAGGAACTTAGGTTCCTACGTCGTCGGCTCGGCCGAATATTTACGCTGGGAAGATTATGCTGTGTATTTAGTGGGACCAGGTCGGTGTCATTTATTATGAACTGTTGAAACCCAACGATATCATGACTGGGGAACGGTATCGACTTCAATTGATGCGATTGAACCGAGCACTGCGCGAAAAACGGCCACAATACGAACAGACGCACGAAAAAGTGATTCTACAACATGACAACGCTCGCCCTTACGTTGCCAAACCCGTTAAAGCCTACCTGGAAACGCTCAAAGGGGAAGTCCTACCCCACCCACCATATTCTCCAGATATTGTGCCATCCAATTATTACTTGTTCCGTTAGATGGCACATGGTCTGGCTGATCAGCAGTTCCGCTGATATGAAGACATCATAAAATGGCTTGATTCGTGGATAGCCTTAAAAGATGAACATTTTTACCGCAAGGGTATTCAATCTCTGCCAGAAAGATGGGAAACAGTTGTAGCTGGCGATAGGCAATGCTTTGAGTGATTCATTTGTAACCATTTTTTGACAATAAAGTTGCATTTTCATCAAATCAATTTTAGAAAGCAATAATTTTTTTAGTAGTAATCAGTTTGGATTCAGACGAGGATTATCAACCGAAGATGCCATACTCAGAGTGTGCAGTCAATCGTATGAAAGTATTAACGAAAACAAATCTACAATGGCTCTCTTTGTTGATATGACAAAAGCGTTTGACATGGTGGACCATAACTTGCTTCTAAAAAAACTATATAATGCTGGTTTCAGAGGAGTAGTTCATAAGTGGTTTACCTCTTACTTAAAAGGTAGAGAACAAAAAGTTAATGTGAATGGAAATTTTAGTAACTCTCGTGTTTTAAAAAATGGTGTACCACAAGGATCAGTTCTTGGTCCTTTATTATTTTTAATTTACATTAATTCTTTGTTTGAATTAAATCTAAATGGAATATCCACTGCATATGCAGACGACATAGCCTTTACATACCAATTTGGCACAGAATACGAATGTATAGCGAAGATTTCGGAAGATCTAGAAACATTGAGACTTTGGCTTGCGGAACATAAATTGATCGTTAGTGAGAAGACAAAATTGATGTCTTTCAAAATATTGAATCATGTTCTAAATGATTTCAATTTATGTTTTCATGCACATGATTGTAAAAAATTCTGTTTACCTGTTCATAGTTGTGGAAAAAGTAATTTTGTTTATAGTTCATCTTGTTCTAATAATTGTTTTAACATTGAATCTGTGCATCACTACAAATACCTTGGAGTTTTAATTGACCATAATTTGAACTGGAAAGACCATATCAATACCATTAAATCATATATGCTCCTGATTACGCGTAAAATGTATCTTATCAAACAGTTTTGCTTTACAAAAGTACTAAAATTAATTTATTACGGCCTTGCTCATTCTAAATTACAATATGGTATAGCAAGTTGGGGTGGTTCGTATAATAACACTTTCAGACCCTTGTTTATAGCTCAGAAACATCTAGTTAGAATTATTTGCAATAAAAATCGTTTAACTCCGAGTTGGCCTCTATTTAGAGAACTGCGTATTCTACCAATGAGACACCTTTATGTTTTTAAAGTATTAAAAGAATTTTTTAAGCAAAGCGGAAATATTCCTAGCAGAAGTTCACAATTATACAGCCTACGTGTAAATACCATGCATCTTGTCAACGTTCCATTCGCGTACAAATCCATTTTTTCTCACTTCTACACCGTTATAGCCCCTTCAATTTTCAATAGACTACCAATTTCTGTCCGGACAACCAATAATTTTACTGGTTTTCTAAAAAAAGGTTAAAGACTGGTTATTTACTGTCAATTATGATGTCCTTGAATCGTTCTTTTAAAGTGATTTGCTATCCTAATCTTCAGCACAAGTTAATGTCTAAGTTTATTGCTATTCATACGAGTATTAATTAATTATGAATTGTAAATTATATCATTTCTGAATTTCTTTTTTTTATTCTTTATTTCTTTCTATTTCTGTTCTTTTTTTTTTATTTTTCCTTTTTTTGTTTTTTGAATTTATATAACTATTAACTTATAATTTTTGAATAACCGATGTCACCCCACATCAAACTTATATATAATTGTTAATATGAAATCGATGTTCATTCCACACTAACTTTGAAGTTACGGAATGATCATTCTTATTTTCCGCTATATCTGAAGGAAATTGTATAAATTAGCTTTAAGTTATGAAGAAAATAAATAAATCTAATCTAATCTAAAATCTAATCTAATCTAAAAAAAGAAGACCTTGAAAAGGATTTCGAAAAAATATGTGAATACGAAGACACAGCGGTGTCTATAATGACGCGTTCAAAAAATCGTCTAAAAAGAGTCAAGCCATAAAATTGCCAAAACTCGAGCTGAAGAAATTTGGGGGTAACTTACGAGATTGGTTACCGTTACCGTTACCGTAGCTTACGGCTGCCTGGGTCGCAGCTAGATTATGCGCTTAATTCAAGAAGCATTTACGAATCCCCGTACACAAATTACTTCTATGGACAATTGTTCAGTTTTAATAACGATTTAAGATATTTGCAGAAGAAAGTGCCCCTAAAGATGTCGAAGATCGCCGAGCTATCCCCTTTCCTAGATGACCGTGGGCTGTTAAGAGTGGGCGGTAGACTCCAAATGCTGGATGAGGTGTTCGAGCATAAACATCTCATTATACTGCTTGCCGATCATCATATCACCGCTCTCATTGTGGATGATCGCCACTTGTTGACTGGTTACGGGGGTGTAAGTGGAGTCCTTATCAAGTTGAGGGCAAATTTTTGGATTGTTAGAGGACGTCAACTGGTGAAGAGGAGATTGCGAAGTTGCATTGTCTGCAAAAAATTATTTGGTCAACCAGCGAGCCAACCGTTCGCTCCTTTAGCTATTCAACGAATTACATTTACGAGGCCATTCGATAACGTGAGTATTGATTTTGCTGGGCCATTGCCTTATACGCATCCTAGAGATGAAATCACGCACAAGGCATACATTCTCATATTTACGTGTGCCGCCATCCGAGGAGTCCATTTAGAGCTCACCACTAGTTTGTCAACTGACAGTTGTTTAATGGCTATAATGCGTTTTATAGCAACGCGACGCATGCCATCAACCTTTTTATCGGATAATGCGAACACCTTTAGAGATCAGCTTTGGAGCTAAAGGCAACCCAAAACGTTTTCAATAGCGACGTTTTTGTATAAATTGTAGAGCACTGTGATTTTCAATCAGTCTTGTGCGAGCTACCTTTTAAAACGTACGTGTCAGCCAATAAAGCGAATTTTTGTATATTAACGGAGCGTTTTCTTTCTTTTAAAGTTTAACGGATTTTCCCTAGGGTAAGCTAGTAGAGATTTTCTACAGTAATTCCAGAATGGATACTTTGTTCATTTATTTAAAACCGCCATTGCTCTACTAATTTTATGGATATGGTAACCGAATCAACGGCCTTGATTGCGGCTTGGCTATCAGAAAAGATACTGTATTATTATTTAGGTTGGACGTTGGGAGATTTTTTAGCATGCGGCAGACTTCCTGAATCACGAGAAGCTCCGCTCGTAAGACACTAGCAGAGTCTGGGAGACGGAAGGATTTCGATATATTCAGTTGGTCCGATAAAATGCCTGCGCCAACCCCGTAGTCCATTTTCGAACCATCCGTGTATATTAAGTGCGCAACTAAGTTCTCACTGTTTGTCAATAGATGGCTCCAGCAGTAAGTGCTGGTCGATTTTGACATATCCAAAACGTCATGAACCGAGCTTAGACATATGGTAAACAAACTGTTTTGACATATTAGTTATTCTGTTTTGGCGTCATATACTTTTAATTCTGTGATAATATCTGATTTTGTGCCAAATAATCGTCATTTGCGGGAAGTGTTGATTTCATTCGAAGAAAACGGCGGCTGAAGCGCATCGAGAGTTCCAAAAAGTTTACGGAGATGCTGCTTAAAGTGAAACAACGTGCCCTGATTGGTTCCGTCGCTTCAAAGACGGTGATTTCGATGTTGACGACCGTCCGCGTGAAGGAAGGCCAAAATCCTTCGAAGATGCTGAATTGGAGGCATTGCTCGATGAGGATCCGAGCCAAACGCAAGAACAGCTTGCTTCAGCATTAGGAGCTACCCGTCAAGCCATTTCCAAGCGTTTGCATGCGTTTGGAATGATTCAAAAATAAGGAACTTAGGTTCCTACGTCGTCGGCTCGGCCGAATATTTACGCTGGGAAGATTATGCTGTGTATTTAGTGGGACCAGGTCGGTGTCATTTATTATGAACTGTTGAAACCCAACGATATCATGACTGGGGAACGGTATCGACTTCAATTGATGCGATTGAACCGAGCACTGCGCGAAAAACGGCCACAATACGAACAGACGCACGAAAAAGTGATTCTACAACATGACAACGCTCGCCCTTACGTTGCCAAACCCGTTAAAGCCTACCTGGAAACGCTCAAAGGGGAAGTCCTACCCCACCCACCATATTCTCCAGATATTGTGCCATCCAATTATTACTTGTTCCGTTAGATGGCACATGGTCTGGCTGATCAGCAGTTCCGCTGATATGAAGACATCATAAAATGGCTTGATTCGTGGATAGCCTTAAAAGATGAACATTTTTACCGCAAGGGTATTCAATCTCTGCCAGAAAGATGGGAAACAGTTGTAGCTGGCGATAGGCAATGCTTTGAGTGATTCATTTGTAACCATTTTTTGACAATAAAGTTGCATTTTCATCAAAAAAAAAAAAAAAACAGCGGGAACTTAGTTGCGCGCCTAATATATAGATATCAAAGTCATTGATTACCATTCCGATTTTCCATTCTGCTCTGGTAGGGAATTTTACTGGAAAGGGTTTGCTGAAGTCGAGCGTGGGAGTCCTGTAATCGGTCGAAGATGTCATCAGTTCACTTGGTATCTTCTCGAAGACCTTACACTGGCTATATGGCTTCAGCACCCAGTTTCCCTGAGCCGGACTGCGCTGCATATAGCTGAAAATTTAATATGGAGTTCAAGGGGGATCAGATGCAGGATCACACTTAGAGCATCTGTTAGGCAAGATCTCAATGCTCATGTGATGCCTACACACGCCGATCTTTGTAATTTTTTAAATTAAGGAGGACCATCATACTATGGCGTCATAGGTAAGAATTGGACGCACAACGGCTGTGTACATCACACCATTTTTTACCGAATGTTCTGCTGCAGGCATAGAAAGCCACACTTGCTTTCTTGACCCGCTGCTCTATGTTAAGTTTCCAACTAAGTTGCAGATCTAGAATCGTGCCTAGGTATTTTGTACTGGATCATAGTGAGAGTGGTTGACCGTCTAGTTTGAGGGGAGTGAATTCCTGTAGCTTGGTTTGAGTGGTGAATAGCATCATTTCGGTCTGTCTGGATTTACTCCAAGGCCACATCTCGTAGCCCAAGAGTGTGCCTTATCCAGAGCACTTTCCATGATTTGACTTGTCGTGGAGAGGAACTTTTCTGACACTAGTAAAACCACATCATCCGCGTGCGCAACCACCTTAACCTCCTCCCTTTCAAGTCATACCAAGATTTTATCGATTGCAATTATCCATAGCAAGGGGGAGATAACACCACCTTGTGGGGTTCCTCTATTTAAGATCTTAGTTGTACTGCTGTAACCTAGTGTAGCTTTGATTATTGTAGTATTAAGCATGGATATTATCCAGTGCCTACGGAAAGACTCTACACCTAACTCGGTGAGAGACTCTTGCATAGCTTTGGTATGGATGTTGTTGAAAGCTCCTTCTATGTCTAGGAAGGTAGCAAGAGTGTATTCTTTATAATGAAGATCTTTTTCTACCGATCGCACTACCTCATGAAGATCGCCTTTGAGGTAGGCGTGTTGGGATTTCGACAGTGGAGAACTCCAGTGTTTTACGGATATGAAAATCAAGGATTCGTACGAATAGGCCTAAAATCCTTCACGGATTCATGTCCCCGCCGGCCCACCTTCAGTATAAAAACCACCCGAAGAAGTCTCCAAGTTTGGGGGACATGGTTTAAGTATAAGCAGCTCCTATAAATCGGTAGTACCCTGGGAATAGCTATGTCTTGCACATTCTGAAGCATAATAGGCATAATGCAGTCAAAGCCGGGTGACTTATATGGAGAGAAGCTGTTTATGGCCCAGGAGATTTTATCCTCCGTAATGATGTTTGTAATGCTTTCCCATGCCGTCGGCGGTACCCTACCAGAACTAGCTTGTTCTGCGCTACTGTCCGTACAGGCTAGGAAGTGAGTATTCATAAGAAGTTCGAGCGATCGATTTTATTGTGTCCTTTGGACAGAATTTTGCTGAGCCTTGCGGATTCTTTAAGAGTTTCGATAGATTGGCAGTATTTTATCCAGCCCTGTTTCTTGGCAATTCTTATGGATTTCTTATAAATTTTTAGGCAGTCTTTGTAGGGCTGCCAGAAGTTGTGATTGCAGCAAATATTGAAAATTACTCTGGTCATCTTTCTGAGTTTTGACAGATCTTCATTCCACCACGTTGGGACTTTCTTTTTACTGAAGTTGAATGGACACGAGACATTATGTGCAATTGTTATTGCTTTCTCAAAGGTCTTTACCTTTGAGTCCAGTATCGTGATCGAGTCGGTTTTTGTGAATTGGTGTGTTTCCCAGTTTTGATTTAACTATACGACTAAACTTTGTCCAGTTTATATAGGGTTTAGGAGTCTCAGTCTTGAGACAGATTTCAAAGAGTATCCATTTATGGTCTGAACAAGATTGTAAATTGAATACCCTCCAGTTATTAACCCTAATGGTTTCGTTGTTTGATATTAGAGTGATGTCAATAACCACTTCCCACCGATTAAAGTTGTCCGTACTTGGAAAAACAAAGGTTGAAGTATTTCCAGTATTGTATACAGAGAGGTTATTTGTTATAATGAAGTCAAAAACAGAATCACCTCTGTTGTTAGTCTCTGCACTGCCCCATAGCGTACGAGTATGTTTGGCATTGGCGTCGCAACCTATCAGATGGTTTGCCTTATTTGCATTAATAGTGGATGTTAAATGCTGGATTCATCATTTAATTTTTAGTGCATTTTTATTGATCAATTCATTCTAACTCTATAGCTAGACAAAAAGGCTTAGAACTAGCTTAACTAACTTAACTATCTTATTCTAACTTACTGGTCCTATGTGGGTGCTCTAAGTTAAACCTAATACTTAAAACTATGTCTTTCGACGTAACGTTCTTAAACATTTTATTTATTTCATTAATGTATTACCTGTTGACAATGACTAAGAACATTTTTTTTTAATAAAATTAAAAAACTTAGTAATTGAACTTATTTTTTTTTTGTTTGTTCTTATATATAAAACTTTAAAAACTACCTTAAATTAAATCTTAAACTACCTTATTCTACCTTAATCTATCTTAGTCTACCTTACGTAAATCGATACGGTAAAAAAAGTATTTTTTTTTTGGTTTATTTTTTATCAAGTACTGTTTTTTATATTTTTTTTGTGCTTTTTCTTCTTTTTTTTTTTCTTTTTTTTTTTATCAAAGTGCTGTGATAAAAAAAAATTATTTTTTATTTTTACCTATCTACAATATACCTAAAATATCTAAACCTAAACTATGTATGTCGGTCATGCAAATGAAACAGCCGACCTTAAACATGAAACAGGCTACCGTGGATTAGGGGGAAACGACGAAGGGGTTTCGTTTCTTTCGGCTAACCATCAGAAATGTCCGTACTGACGTTGTACGTCCTCTTTGTCGCGACTCGATACCACCTTACTAAACCGGTGACGCTCCACACTGCTGTGTGCAATGTCTCTGTCGTAGTTGAGTCGCCTATACACAGCTCTCCGAGCAACGTGGCACTAGCTTATATGGATACAGCACTGCCAATCTGTCCTGGATCAGACCCTTCTCGTCAAGATAGAGGAACGACTCTGGAGGAACAAAGCCGTTAAGGCGCACTTTCTCGTGATACTCGTAATTAGGTTGAGCTCATTGCTCTTGCAATGTGCCTTCGAATCAGCTTGGTAATGGAATTATCCACTCTTATTATCCCCCTGTTGTACAGGACCTCATTGGGATAGAATTTTATGTACTGGGACTTTGGTGTTCTGTATAAATAAAGGCAAGCCCGAAGGCAAGACCTCTCAAACACCCGAGTCTTTTCCAGCAAGATTGCTCCCACGTTGAACCACACGGGACATCCAAATACGAGCATGGGCCGAATGAGGACCGTGTAGCAGATTACATTTACCCTTGCATCGAGTTGCTTGCTATAAAAAAAAGTCTCTTTGTATGGGCAAAAGCACTTTTGGCTCTCGCCAGAGCAGCATCTATATGTCTGTTAAAATGTAGATATTGGTCTAAACAGAGCTCCAGGTATATAACTACACTTCGACATGCAAGTGGCTGTCCATGCAGTCCCACAATTGAGAACTTTCGCCAATTCTTTCTGGTATCCCTTGAGGCCCCAGACAACAGCGTCTTAAAAGGAATGATTTACGAATTCTGGAAGTTGATCTTCAACTTCCAGTCATCGCAATATCGCTGAATTTTTATCGAAGTCACGTTGCAAGAGAAGTGCAATGACCTCGATTTTTGGCTATGGCAGGGTGAAGTGATCCTATGCGATCGCTCGTGTAAATATTGAAAAGCATCGGTGTATTAACTGCATCTTGTTGCAGACGGTTTTTAATTAGAAATGTTCCAGCAAAAGTCACATGGCCATTTTTAGCAATGAACTGTCTACTGGTTAGTATGTTATAAAGTATGTACAACAGTGGTTTGCTAGAAGATTCCCTCTAGCCATACGGTGTCGAAGGCCTTTTCCAAGTCAATCAGGCAGGCACCCGTGCACTGGTACTTGCTTTTGTGCCATTGTATATCTGATACCACTTTAGACACGCACTGATTATTCGGAATTATTTTGTTGTGCTCAGTACACTTAATCAGGGCTCTATACCTTTTCGAATACCTTGTTGATGTTCGGAAGGAGACATATAGACCGGACATCGGATGTGTCCTCACCCCTTTTGGGGATAGGTTGTATCACAGCGGTTTTCTAATGCGCTGGATAATGTGCATTATTCAGCGCATTGTTAAATAGAGTGGTGTGAATGTCCACCGCTTCTAGAGGAAGATGTCGAAGGACATTGTTCGATACACCGTCGATTCCCGCAGATTTCTTCCTCCTCAATGAGTCGAAAATCGCTTGGAGCTCCATCTTCAATATGTGCGGGGGATGTTAAATTTTGGACTTCCTCGGGCGGTGCTTGCCAATCTCGGTCTATGTAGACGGATGCAATGAAAACGTTCCCTCCATTTGCAGTTTCCAATTTAATCACTGTTAGGTCGGCGGAGTTAAGATTAGGGCACAGAAAAGCTTTAAATGTTTCTTAGCTAAAATGCAAGTTTTTTTTATCGTTACTGTTGTTTTGGTAGTGGTAAACATTATAAATGTCGTCTTGAAGACTTCTAATAGTTGATCATTTTAGCCAGGGATCCTGAATGATGCTAATACCAATGTTTTCTTCACTGATAAAGACAGGCAGATTGTCTGAGGTACACTGCGAGTGCCGCAGATTAATCTGGACTAGCTTCAGTGGAGGGGACATTTGGAGTTTCTGGGACGATCTGCAAACCCTTCAATAAAGTGTTGGCATCGTCGACATCGACTGTGTCGTCGTTCTTAGCCTGTAGTCAGACTTCTCAAGTACCTCTAAACATTCATCGTTTATAAGGAGAAGAAAAATCCTATTACTTCCGCTGGTTGTTTCGAGATTGCTTTGGTAATCTTGCTTTTGTTGTTGTCTTCCACAATGGCCTACTACCTTGGTAGAGTACTTTGGCTGGTACTAACCATACTGCCTGATGGTTTATCTGCCTCTTGGCTCGAGGCAAGCAGCTCCTCTGCTGATGAGGTGCTGATGATATTTTTTTCTATAATTATTATTTTTTTTTGGTTTAATTCTATATTTTTGTTATTGTTTTTTTGTTGGTTCATTTTTTGATTTTTTTCCCACGAGTAATTTAAAAATTAAGGTCGAGTCCTGGCAGAGCCGATTTACCAGGATAAGGCTTGAAGTTACGACAGATCTGCCACCGAATCTGAAGGAGCTCGTTTATGACTGGCTTAACCCCCAGCCTTGCATTCTTGGGCACGGTTTCGTGCAAAGCGCTTACACCACCACTGAAATCAGGTACCTCGATCCGATGATCAGAAAGCTTATGTAAAGAATTAAACTATTGAGGAGTTAGGAATCCTACACAAAGCTTCCTGGTCTTAGCTAACCCCATCTTGACTTCGCATAAGACTGCTGTAGTGGTTATTTCCGGCTGGCATCCACGTGGAGGGTTAAGGTGAGGATTTTTGCCAGCCCGATTTAATCTTAGCGGAACTTGTTTTTACGCCTTCCAAGGAAATGAGGAAGTCCAGAAATTCTACTTCGGACTTAAAGAAGTGACATTTATCTAACTGGACTTTCATGTTTACTTTACTCAAGGTGTTAACAATTTCTTCGTGATGATGACATCAGGAGGACGGAAAAAAATACTGTGAATCATGAGCAACGACAAAAGCAAAAACAAACAAGCTTCCCAGTTATCTGTACAGCCACCCTTGGAGTTCACTGAAACTTAATACCAGCTGAGTTTCAAACCAACTACACCAATCTGTCTTTCTCTCTGTCTCTTCCCCTTTCCTCAAAACGCCCGTGTCCTAAAATTAGTATAAGGGTATTCATAACCCCTTTCACACGTGCAAATTATAAAAAAAAAAAATGTATACGGAGCACGTTTTCCCGATATTTTTATGCAAAATATCGTCAACTGCTCGTTGGAACATAGATGGGGCATTCTTTAGCCCGAACGGTAACCGTGTAAACTCAAATTTGCCAAAGTTAATAGAAAAAGCAGTCTTCTCAATGTCGGATTCCTTCAAAGGAATCTGATGGAAGCCGCTTTTCAAGTCAAGCACCGTACAAAATTTGTTTTATATCCGGGATTGGATATCGGCTGTCGTAACAGAATTCAGTTTTTCTGTTCTATTATAATTCTATACTGTTCTGTTCCGGTGGAATCGGATTTTTTGGGCACAATCAACACAGCAGAGTTGTAAGACGATCGTGAAGGTCTTATTATGTCATCCTCAAGTAACTTGTTTTTCTACTTCTGCTTTCAGTGACATCGGGAATATATAATGGCGGGTGTAGACAGGGTCATTCGTAGAAGTTTTCTTCAGGTTCGGAAAATAAGCTTGACTAATGATTGAATTAAGCAAGTATTCTTGTGGTGTTAGATGATTGGGGTGATATTTATAAAATTAATTGACTGCGACTTTTGCCGTTTGAACTTAATTCGAACCTTGTTGAGGACTGTCATGTAACTTTCCCTGGGGTGAATTATTGCAGATAAGTCTTTTAGGCTATCGTTGCCTAATATCCCATGGAAGGTTTTGAGAGTAGGAAGGATAAAGGATTTTATATTAATCTCGTTTAAACCAAAAGGATTCAGAAATGTGTGGTGGGTGACCTTTACATCACCGGCTATAGAAGTTGTTGGCTCCTTGGGATTATCTAAATTTGGGCTAATGTGGTAGTTTTGTTGTTTGAATTTATGAGACATAAAGGGTTATTGGAAAGGAAATCTTTGTTTTGCTACATTAAAATTAGCTTGACGATTCTGATTGTTGATGTTTCCGATCTGGTTGCTGCGTCCTTGAGTTAAGGGTTCCCGTTTTATTGGTGGATCTGTCTGCGAAAATCGTATGTAATTGGGGTTTTGGTTAAAGGCCTGACGTTGAAAGTAATTTGGGTTGTTTCCCGATTCCTGATTTGACTGTACTTGGGGTGGACAAAGGGGTTGTTGAAAATACGTGACCAATAATCTTGTTGCGTATTACTCTATAGAGCTCACAGCAAATTTTGGGCGTGAAGATATAACGAAAAGATTTATATATCAACATGAAGGTCTCCAATAAAAGGTATCAATTCTTTTAACCAATTCTTATAAGCATATTATGATAACAGAATCAAACTTGTTAGAAGCACTGATCACAAAAAATAATTTCTAAATACTCCAGTGCAAAAGTTTCCCTAAAAGTATAATTAGTTTAAAGATAATATATAAATAGATATACTCGTACACCGTTACCTATGAATTACGTGCTTTAATGTTTATTATGTGATATATACATAAGTGAAAACTATGTACATGTATATATAAGTTATAACTATGTACCTACAAATACATTAAAGAACCCATGAAGTTATTCATAACCGGATTCATCCGATGAATCGCTAATATAACTATCTTCATTATCGGTCTTAAATCCTTTCCTGTTTTAAAATGTAGTAATGTATACTATCGACCGCATCAGGATTTAAAAGAATTTTGTTCAATTGACTCCTGTTGTCTTTCCTGAAGGTCTTAAATGTGCAGATGTCATTCCTTTACTCAAAAAAGGTTCCGCACTGCAGAAATCGGTAACTACAGGCCTATCTCACTTCTAACTGTTTTTAGTAAAATTTTTGAGAAACTAATGAAAAATAGAATAGTGAATTTGTTTTTAGAGAAAACTAAGTTTTTCAATCCAGTTCAATTTGGTTTTCAAAGAGGCAAATCAACTGAAGATGCGCTCTTACAGTTTTGCTCCCAAATAATGTCACACCTTGATGGGAACAAATTTACGGCTGGTTTATTTATTGACATTACCAAAGCATTCGACATGGTCAACCATAACTTCTTGTTGAGGATACTGGAAAAAGCCGGATTTCGTGGTTTCATGCTCCACTGGTTTAGGTCGTATCTTGAAAACAGGTCGCAAAGAGTGAAGATAGATGATATAAGGAGCGATATAATGTTGTTTAACCTCGGTGTTCCTCACGGTTCCGTTTTAGGTCCAATTCTGTTTTTGGTCTATATCAATTCACTCTTTGCTCTTAGTTTTAAGGGTTCACCAACAGATTTTGCTAATTACATTGGTTTCACTTATGGCTTAAACAGTCCTTTAGACCTAGTTTCTGATGTTAATTGGGATCTAAGTTTATTGAGACACTGGTTTGTTGAACATAATTTAATAAGCTCAAAAACTAAGAAAATGTTCTTCGGCTTATCTTCTGCATACAACTTGGAAGCAAATGTGTACATACTTCCACGCACCTGAGTGTCTTAAATCTAATTGCTATTGTTCGTCTGGTTTTTCCTCTCCTTCTTTTTGTCATAATCTAACCTGTAGTGATAAATGTTTCCAAGTAGAGAGTGTTGACGAATTTAAATATTTGGGGCTTATCCTTGATTCTAGAATGAGTTTTGCGAATCACGCTGATACTTTGAAAAAGTATTTCCGATGCACCCTTCGACATTTTTATTATTTGCGTAACTTATGCTCAACCAAGCTTTTAAGGATAATTTACTATGGTATTTTCCATTCCAAGTTGCAATATGGAAGCTTGTTGGGGGGATGTGTATCGAAATAAAATACAATCACTGTTGATTTTGCAGAAATATGTCTTAAGAAAAATTTGTCGGAAATCTGGTAGACATTCTAGCTTTTCTTTGGTCTGTGCCCTGGAAATTCTTCCTGTTCGTCATTTGTATTGTTTTAATTTTGTCTTATCGGTTATTTATTGAACTCCCTGAGTCAATCAGGACAATAACAATACCTGGAATATTCTTAAAAAGCGTAAAATTGTGACTCTTCAGTTTTGATCATGTTGCGTTAGAATCTCGTATTTCTGATGTTTTGGTCTAATCTTCGTCTTCCTTATTTCCATTCTCGTTTTGCATTTTTTACAATTACTATCATTTTTTTTTTCTCTTTGTTCGAATTGAATTATTTTTGAATTATGTTTCTTGAAATGTTTAAAGTTTATTTTTTATTTTATTTTACTTTGAATTTTTAAAGTGTCACCCCACCCAAAAATGTTGTTTGTTTTACTTTAACTAATTGAAGTGGCATTCAACTCTATTCTTTACTTGTATATAAATACTGAATGTCACCAACATTTCTTATTTGTTCCTAAGTACTTGAACTGTTTTACATTGATTATATTATTTGCTTGTTTAATGAATTTATAAGAAATAAATACATCATCATACATCATATGCCGAAGGTTACTTAGATATTAATTTTCAACAAAATCGTATTAGCCATATCCGAGAAGTAGCCAGTTTTCGTATATCCGCTAATAAGTGAAGTACCGTTATTTGATATTTTATCGGAGTACGCAGTTTATGGCAAACGTCCATATTATCCCAGATATGACCTTTAATCAAAATCGTTAGAGCCGTTTTCGATAAATTATACTTTTTTTCAAAATTGGTTTTAAGTAAAGTACCGATAATTTTGTTGTTAAAACGAAAATTCTGATTTCGCGTATAAGCAGTAGTCCTCAGACCCCAGATATAAAGTTGAAAGTAAATCTGTCTAGCCATTTGGCCAGCAGTCCGATATACATATATGTATATAGACGGACAGAATTGCGTGACCCACTTTTTGGAGTTTCTCTATTATAATAATAGCAATATTAATTAAAATATCGAGATCGAAAATTTTCCCGAAAACGATATCTTTCTTATAGATGAGAAAGCTATAAATGATAGTTAAAATCTTCACTGACATATCTTTTAAAATTAAATTCTCTGTATAGGAACCCTATAGCTATCACCAATCAAACAAATTTGATTGCAGACTAAAATCCACTTTCAAAAGACGTAGAATTTGTTTTTCAGGAGATCCACGATTGAAAAAGGGAATCAATCTCAAGCCTATTTCATCAGCATAATATGCTAATAAGCAATTCTTAGTGTTTTAAAATTTATATTGCACTTATTGGAAAAAAATGAATAAGCGATCTTTTTCCAATCTTGAAAATCTTTATAATTTAAAACTATACATTCATAAGGTGATGGATTGCTTCTTGCATTATAAATTAAAGTAGGCCATTCGGAAGGAGCCCATACGGTCTTCAATGGTGCTATGAATTGAATCCACCGGCATCATCGTGTGGACGGGTAATAGAAAAGTGATTTGAATTTTTGATATAAAAGAAGAATTTTTCAAAAAATTAATTAGCATAAACAGCATACTTCTATTGCGATTTTGTCCCGCACAGCTATCCCAATAAAGGTGAATTATATTTGCAACCTTTCGTTGTCTACCAAGGTCAAATATTTAAACATAATAGAAGAAATTTCATTGCATCCACGTTTCCCATCGCTTTCTCCCCACAAAAAACAGAAACCATTCCTGGTTCCATTTTCATAAACACTTTCGTTGTAGAATGAATATTTTCTCAAATAATAGAGATTAACACTTTTGCCGTGAGGAGTATTTAAAACTTTTTGTAAGTCAAAGCTGACACAAAGAAAAGTTGGATCGACCTTACTTCTTTCCTGATCTGATAGGAACTTTTTTTTTTTAACATTTCCTTTTCTCTAATGTGGTTAATATAGTTATCTGTCTGCTCCACAACTCTTTGTTCTTCTGCTTCGGCGTTCTTGTAACTTTCACAATAGGTGCATTTGTCTTTTTTAGGTAAGTGGAAGCCAATATGATAATCAGTTTTAAATCTCAACCGAAACACTCTTAAAGATAATATTGAGGAACTTAAATTCTGTGCATGCAATTCTTGACAATATATTTTATAAAGGTTTGTAACATTTGAAAATTCTTGAGGGAGGTATAATTTGTAACTTTTGTTCCGACAATAATGGGACGGCACTGCAGGAAGTTTTTCATTGAAATACTTAAAAATACTAATTTTACTCTCAGGAGTTTTATTATGGGGAACTCGTTTTCTAACACTGTCTTTTTGACTAATTTTTTTTTTGTGCATATCGTAGATTCATTTGGGATATATCAAGCGTTTTTAAAAGAAACTTTTGGCAAACTTTAATATTTTCTCCTTTATAATTAATTACATACTCGTAAGTAACATTTCTTTTTTTTAAGGGCTCTTCTCCTCTTCACATTTTGGGTCTCACACAAGACAGTAGCCAGGCTTTCTGTCTGTCAGAATTTCCTATTCTCCAATAATGTTCGTGAATAATGCACCGATCGTTTTCACTTAATTTATTTTGACAGCTATTGCCACACTTTTTGTTTAAACACGGATTGGGCTTAACTGATTTTTTTGACGCCGATCGAACTTTACGTTGAGCTTTTTTATTAACTTTATTTTTCTTTTCACCTCTTTTTCCAACACACATCTCTTCTTCAATTTGCGTTGAATTGGATTCGGTATCAGAGTACGGAACAAGTCTGCTTACACCGACCATTCTTAAATAAAATTAATAATAATGATAAAATGAATTATTTAACCAATATTTAACCCAAAAGCAATTACCTGATCGTAGCTTAAAACGAAACTGTAATGCTATCAATTGCACTCTCTCCTAAAATTCAAACGAAATAACTGTAACTCTCTTACGGTAAAATTGATTTTGCTGGCCGAAGTGAACACAGGGAAACAGCAAAATTATTTGACTGCTAACGTGAATTGGTTAAAATGAAGCAGTCGCATTGTATGCATGTCGCTTACGATATTTTGCTGTTAGGAAAAAATGTAAATGTCGCTTACGATAAATTTTGTTTTATCTGTAATTTGTAACTGGAATGCTTTATTCAAAAACCAATGATGTAGAAAGACGCGTAATCGAATAAACTATCGAACTGCATCATTAACATTTTTGTTTAAAATGTCGCTTACGATAATTTGGCGGTTAGGGCGCGCTATTTGAGGCGCATATGTTCCCTAACTAATTTAAATAAGACTTAAATACGGAAATGTACTGGGATTGACTTGATTGAAGGCATACTTTATTCGAAAGATTTTTTAAAACCTAACATTCATGCTACAATTGTAATTGAATTGTTAAGGCGCACAACACGAGTGGCTGCGAGAAGCTAAGCTAGGCCCTGCATTGGGCTGTTAGAGCCAAATTATTTATTTATTTATTTATTTATTTATTTATTTATGTACTTTGAACTAATTGGGTCGTATGCAAAAAGCTTTCGCTCACTTTTTATTCTCATGCTTTGATTTCTCGTATGCAAAAACATAGCAATGTCTCAGAACCATAGCTCATAAAGAGTCAAGACTTGAAATTTGTTGTCTCAGTCAAATGGCTGCATATTTAAACGTTCTCGGTGTCACTGCGCAAAATCGGGACTTCAAATGTCTTTATCGATTTCATTCGGTCCAAGTAGATTGGATAACTGATCACTTTTTCCAACATAATGATGGTTTTCGCAGAGGGAAAAATTAATAATTTACCCAGAATGATGGTTTTCATAAGATTTATTGGAGATCCTGGATTTCAAATTGACATAGCGGAAGATTATGGAATAAGGCAACCCAGGGCGAGAATAGTTAGTCAAGTTGCGGAAAAAATCGTGTAAAAAAGCCAATACTGGATCAAATTTCCTATGTGAGCGGAGGAAAATGACTCTGAAAAGTACTTATGTCTGCTTAAAACACTAATTTCCGTCATGTATTGGGGCAATGGACTGCACGTACATTCGTATTAGTAAGCCAAAACACCATAGTCGAGCATATAAACCGAAAGGGTAAGTGTAAAGTGAGAGATTTATATAAAGTGTAAATGTTTGTGTTCTTAGTTCCCAAAATTATGTTGTGATCTATCATACTTCTAGGTTTTTATGCAATTAACGTGCAAGCGACATGCAATGAATCTGAGAAGCTTACCAGCGTGGATGTCTCATGGCCTGGCTCGTTCCATGACTCCAGAATATTTAAAAATTCAAATATTTACTAGGCACTTTCTTAATAATCCGAGGTTTTTTTTTTTTATATAATTTGCACGTGTTAAAGGGGATATGAATACCCTTATACTAATTTTTAGAACACGTGCGTTTTATGGAAAGGGGAAGAGACAGAGAGAAACACAGAGTGGTGTAGTTTGAAACTCAGGTGGTATTAAGTTTCTGTAAACTCCAAGGGTGGCTGTCCAGATAACTGGGGAGTATTTTGTGTGTTTTCGCTGTTATTGTCGTTGCTTATGATTCACAGTATTTTTTTCCATCCTCCTGATGTCATCATCACGATCAAGTTGCATTTCAGCCATATGACCACCATACTGCCAGTGTTATGCCTTCACAGTAGAGTTGACTTAGCTTTAGCAAGTGATCGACTTTTTTATTTATTTCATGCGAAATAAATAGATGATTCTTGACTTCAGGATTCGAACCGTGAATCAACAGCGTGACAAGCGATGATGTTACCACTACACCACGGCCACCCCTAAACTGACGTGTGTTCACATCGCTGATGATGGTTATGTCATCACTCCTTTTATAATGGCGTAATTTCAAATAATATCTACTGTTGTAGAAGAAAATTATAACAGTGTACTGACCAAAGAAAGAGTGATTATTGAACGTTTTTTTGATCAGTTAAAACGGACGTTTCCCTGTCTACAATATAAGATAAGAATTTCCACACAAAATGCACTGAAAGTAATTTTGGCCTGATTTGTTTTGAATAACGTGTCAAAACATTTCTTAGAGGAAGGCGAAAGTACGAATAATTTCTAAGAAGAACAAACAACACCAAGTGAAGGCATCTCTTCCGACGGATCTAGAAGAGCTGCCATCTTTGCGGAACAAGGAAAAAGAAGAAAAAATGAAATCACATTGATTTTCTTTAACCAACGTAATGTTTAGTTGCTTTATTTTTAAATATACATTTTCCTGGACGCTCTACAACTGCACTTTGAATACATAGTTAAAGTCACCGAGGTGGAACAAGGCAGGCTACCTAAGCTGGTGCTCAATCTTACCATTTCAAGAAGAGGTCATCTATATCAAAATTGGGAACGTTTAGCATCTGAATGCGGTTTCAATCTTAGATTAACAACGGCGGACCAGGGTACAGCCTTAAGATCTAAATTTAGTGCACTATTGTCATCAATCGGACGAGATAGATATGAGAGATACGTAAACGATGCTCGGAGTTCGCAATATAGAATATACTACTCACAACTTAGATATGATCTACAAGATGAAACATACTTTTTAAACAGCAACTCAACCGACAAAATAAGCCTACTATTGAAAGTATGAGGTGAGCTGATCGCACTTAATTTTATTCCGCATCGTCCAGAGCTGCCAATCCCTTGCAATCTGTGTAACAACAGTGCGAAAGAGGACGCTTTCCACTTTATAGCGATATGTCCTATCTTAAAAGAATATTGCCTGAGATACTTTGGGGCGACTGTGCTGGATGAGGAGAGAACGCCAAGCATTTTAAATGGAAACTTTGGATGGAACGCGTTATATGTATAGAAAATGTATAGAAAATGTATTATGGAGAAAGTCAATACAGATAGTTTTCGTTATGAAATTGCTAAATTGTTTATGCGAATGTTTAAAGCTTATAATGTACTATGTAAGTAAATTCATATTTTATGTAGGGAGCCTTGATGTCAATCTGGTAGACGGTCAATAACGACCAAACTTGAAACTATGTATGATAATGTAACAACCTAACTTTTTATAAAATAAAAGTCTTAACTAACTAACTATACATTATAAAATCGTAACTTAAAACAAAAATTCAATATATTTCGAAATGTACTTCACTCTCCTCTGCCAAATTTGTTCTCTTTATCCATCAAACGCTTCAGTTTTTTGGTAAGAACTTGATTTTGCTTCAGCAAACCTAGTCTTTGGAGCTCTGCCATTGATAAGTTCTTAGTTTCCTCTGTTTCCTTTTTTTTAAAGCATCGTCTTGCTTCCTTTTTCATGACGAACCAATCGTTATTTCTTTTGGTTGATCAAAAGAAGATGAAGAATAGTCTGTGATACAGAAAACTTTGGTGCGTATATTTAAATTTGTTCCTGCAGTTAATGATGAAATGTTATTATTATTCATGCAGTTAACAAATGAAATATCCTTACCCTCCAAACTATTCAGAACTGGGTTCGGTGAATCACCATTAATCAATTCACGTAACTCTTTTTCCCACGATTTCAATTTAGTTTTTCTATTTTCCGTGTTATTAACATCACATTTGTCTTTCAGTGTCACTTTGATATTTATAATTTGATTTTGAAATTTTTGCAATTTGAATGGGTTTTCCAAATTTGCTTTCATACTCCGATTTAAATGTTTATAGAGTTTTTTTTTTTTTTTTAATTTCCGGTATCGTGGCTTTTCGATAATGCAATAGCATTGTTTTTAATAAATTGTAATGAAAAAACTGTTATATTATTGTATGAATTTATGTTTTCGTGCTTTTTGTTACTACTCCAATACTTTCGATATCGTTTTCGTGAATCGAAATAAAATTCCGGTTAGAACCGTTTTTAATAACATTTTATTAGTAATTAATTTTAAATAGATGAAAATGTGAGATATATTCTGTTCATCATTAATGAAGTACCAAATTCCCCGGGCATTATATCACATAATGCAGTGTGGCAACCCCGATCTAAGTAATTTCGTTAAGCCCAAAAGCCCTTGCGGATTGCCTGTATATGTAAGCTAATTGGGGGAGTTTTTTATTGTTGAGCCGATATTGGGAGGTTGGAGCGGCAAAACGCACTGCTCTTCTCCGTACTCCATGTAGATTGATTATTGCGATTTGTTCAGCTGTTATCGAGAAATGAAGGACAAGAATAATTTTTAGAACTATTGACATCGTATTAACATTCGTATTGAGCCAGACACAATTACCTCCCACTCTCATTGTAATAACATACAGATTAGCCCTGCAGATTGATATGTGTGCAGCTAACTGCTTTAATATCCTTTCAGTGTTAAAAGTTCCATAATGTCGGCCGATAGTGTAGGTACGTACTTGTACGTGTTAATTTCGTTATTTCGTTTTCGTTCTCATTTCGATTTTTGCCATTTCATTTAATTTTTTTAATTTTTTTTCGATTTTAGTCCCTGATTAATTTTAAATTTCAAATAATTTATTCAGTATAGTCTCACACAGTAAGATACAAATCTTTTAAAATAGTGCAAGCTTCAGTACATATTGCAATACTATAATATATTAATCTTACATTACTAAGTGACAAAAAAAAAAAAAAAAGATAAAAAGATAGCGTTTATAAATTAAAAATAAAAAAATTTAGAATTAAAAACAAAAATTTAAAATTAATTTAATTAAAATAAATATATAAACAATAATAATAGATAATAATAAAAAATTAATTAAATAATTGGGAAATAAAAAAAAGTTTAGTTATTATTTTCATCGTATTAACATTCGTATTGAGCCAGACACAATTACCTCCCACTCTCATTGTAATAACATACAGATTAGCCCTGCAGATTGATATGTGTGCAGCTAACTGCTTTAATATCCTTTCAGTGTTAAAAGTTCCATAATGTCGGCCGATAGTGTAGGTACGTACTTGTACGTGTTAATTTCGTTATTTCGTTTTCGTTCTCATTTCGATTTTTGCCATTTCATTTAATTTTTTTAATTTTTTTTCGATTTTAGTCCCTGATTAATTTTAAATTTCAAATAATTTATTCAGTATAGTCTCACACAGTAAGATACAAATCTTTTAAAATAGTGCAAGCTTCAGTACATATTGCAATACTATAATATATTAATCTTACATTACTAAGTGACAAAAAAAAAAAAAAAAGATAAAAAGATAGCGTTTATAAATTAAAAATAAAAAAATTTAGAATTAAAAACAAAAATTTAAAATTAATTTAATTAAAATAAATATATAAACAATAATAATAGATAATAATAAAAAATTAATTAAATAATTGGGAAATAAAAAAAAGTTTAGTTATTATTTTCATATATATAAAAAATAAATAAATAATAAAGTAAAACCAATCATCATCATCTCATCACAGGGCCTCCAAGTATTGCTTAAGTCTCACCTTAAACCGGGTTGTACAACTTATCATTCTAACAGTTCGGGGAAGGGAGTTCCACAGCCGAGTAGCATTTATGAAAAATTGGCGCTCAGATACTAGGAATGAATAGCGTATTGAAACAAGGTCACAACTTCTGCTAGAACGCGGAAAACGTATCTTGTTATAAAGATAAGGCGGTTGACGTGTTTGCATAACATTGTGAAGCATCGTTATCGTTCTAAATATAAAAAGGTTCTTCAGAGTGAGGTCATATATCGATTTAGAGAAGGAGGAAATATGATCATATCTCCGCCGTCCATAAATATACCGTGCGATACTATTGTAGGCTACATTAAGTCTCCGTCTGTGTTCGTAGTCGCAGGTGTAGAAAATTTCGCATCCGTACAACAAAATGGGAATAAGTAGAGTTTTGGCAAGCATCATTCTTGTTTTAACAGGTGTTATTCGTTGAGTGGCCCATAGCATACGAAGACCTCCATAAACTTTGCCTACGGTCAATCTGATGTGGCCATTCCAGGTAAGTGTTTTATTGAATATTATACCAAGATTCCTCGCAGAGTCAACGAACTTGATGGTTGTATTATTGAGGCATATTTGTAGAAAATACGACGTATCAATAAGATTTCTGGAGATTACCATGCATTTTGATTTGGTAGGATTTAGACTGAGACCATTTGCACGTGACCAGTTTAGAATTATATTAAGATCTTCATTTACTTCGCATGCTCCATTTTCAACAAGACCCAACGGACAACTGTTAACCAACTGAATATCATCAGCGTAAATATGAATGGAGGAGCTTAATAAAGGTGATGGGAGCTCATTTATGTACAAAGAAAAAAGAAGCAGGCCTAATATAGACCCCTGAGGACCACCTCGACTTAAAGGCAGAAAAGAGGATACTGTATTGTTACAAGCCACTGCTTGAAATCTTCCATTTAAATATGAGAAAACTGGATTTGAAGATGGTAGCGAAAATCTAAATTGGGTTCTAAGTTTATTGCATAGAATATTGGGGGGAGTGAGAAAAGTTACCTTGTCGTCATCTACATACCGTCTGATTTCTTCCACGACATTTATTATTGCCGTAGTGCTGCTGTGTTTAGGACGAGAGCCTGATGGATTTTGGCATAGCATATTATTACTGGTGAGAAATTTGCGCATTTGAGAATTCATAATCCTTTCTAGCATTTTAGAGAAAAAAGGCAAAATAGCTATTGGTCTATACTCATTATGGGAACGGGTACAATTTTAACATGTTTCCAAGCAGTAGGAACAACTCTGGTCATGAGTATTGTATTAAAAAGATGTGTTATATACTTTAATGTAAAAGGAAGAGTTGCCTTTACAAATACTGGATGAATTTCATCAAATCCAACAGAGTTTGAATTAATCGATATGCAACTCTCTAAAACCTCAGCTTCATCAATGGCAGTGAAACTAAACCCAGTACCAAAATGCGCGCTAAAGATATCCTATATGTTTGCAGGAGACATACTATTATAATTATTAAGGTCTATAGAAGATAGTGAAGTAAAATCCTGGTTCAACTCATCGCAATCAACATTAATGAGATTTCTATTAATCTGTTTACCTACACCTATTTCACTTAGATTTTTCCAAAGCTTATGCCCAGGTAGAGCAGAATCCAATCGCGAGGTGTAGAAATGTCTATTTGATTTTCGTATTTCAAACGTAACTTTGTTTCTCAAATCACGATATACCCTCAGAAGCAAATCGAGTCTAAATCGCTTCCAACTTTTGTAAGCTAGATTTCGCTTTCTAATCAAATCTTTAATATTTCCTGTAAACCAGGGTTGCTCTTTTCTTTGCACTGATGAGGTTTTCAGGGGGATATGAACATTAAAGAGATGGCTAATATTATCTACAGGGGGACATTGTATATATTTGGAACCATTCGATTGACCTAAGGTCTTCTTCTAGTTGACGCGAATTAATGCTTCTGAAGTCTCTGTAGCTGTGAACAGTATTGAATGGAATGTTAAATGAATGAGATCGTGATGAGAAAAGCCAGAAGCAGAGAGTTGATCATAATGTAGAACTTTATTCAGATGACTTAAAAAAAATACATCAAGAAGTGTGCTGGAGTCCTTGGTAAAGTGTGTGGGGGTTGATGTATTTACTGGTACTAGATTAAGCGTTCTTAAACTATCAACTAGGGATGATCCGAGTAGGAGGTTGCTATTAAAATCCCCGGCAAGAACGACAAATGGGGATACAAATGAGAGCTCATCTAACACGGATAATAATGGAGTTGTGTCAATGTGTTTTTTGGGTCTATATACTGAGCCCAGCAAAATTTTGTTTTGTTCGCAAATAATTTCCATGAACAAATATTCTATCTCACTACCAGGCGGAGACTCGCGTATTAATCTACAATGTATATCACCACGAACGTAGATCGCCACACCTCCCCCAATACGCCCCACTCTATCGCACCTAAACAGCCGATACCCATGTATACAATATGAGGCATCACTCAGTTCCGGTAAAAACCAGGTTTCAGTTACGCACACCACATCAACTTTGGAATCTTCAAACAAGTACCTGAACTCATCAATTTTTGGACTTAAACTCTGAGCATTGATACAGCTTACCTGTAATCCAGCACGCTGATCACACAGAACATTTAGCATCATTCGCGTTGTATCATTTCTGTTCTCGACTATTGGTTCCCTAATATTCTCATCAGGACCAACCATGATTATGAACTAATAATGGAAGACCCCCAAAGAGATGCACCGCACCGTCAGAAAGATAAGCTGCGCAACTAGTAAAAATAAGAGACCACACAACAAGTAAAGGCACAAACAGGATGATGATCGGGTATATAGAAAAATCGGAAAAAACTTTATAATTCATTGCTACTATGTAAAGAGTGAGAAAATTAAAATAGAAAAAAAAGATAAAAATAAAATAAATCGAAGTCCAGTAAAATGCCGTTTGTTTGTTTACTTCTGCTTTCTTGATCAGTTATCAGCTGTGTTTGTTGTCATCGGTGTGGTAGCAATGGTTGTAAGGTCATCGGCATTATTAATCAAGACCGCATCTCCATTGCGGTGTTTCTTTACGTAAACAAGTCCACGCCTAATTTTTAGTGCATACTGCAAGCGAGAGCGATTTTTGACAGTTAAACATTCGTGTATATGAATACGAGAATCCCCACAAAGTGTAAAAAGCATTACCAATGCGTTTCTCAGTGTAAAACAATAGTTTTACACTGAGAAACCAATGCATTTCGCAGTGTAAAAGCAATAATGTGAAGCGAAAGAGGTGCTTTGACTACTTCCTTTGCACATCTCTTTCCGTATATAAAGGGCCGTCAACGATTCAGCTAGTTTAGTTGGTTAAAGCGCTTCAGTATTTCTGAAGAGACTTAAGCGATTGCTCACTGAACACCATTTTTAGTGTTCCGTACCAGAATAGTATGAACGGAACAGTAATGGATTCAATACGGTGTCTGTTTGTTTCTCTTTCCGGGATTTTGGTGGCATAATGAGCCCCAAGAAAAAAAAAATATTTCTATATCCCGTCGTACGATATATAAAATTAAAGCTGAACTTTCAAGGAGTTCAATAATATAAAATATACACACATATTTTTTTTTTTTTGTAAAGATGACTCGAAAATGTCCCCATATCTTAACACTGCCTCATTTGATTGCAATAATTTTCTACTGGCACTACTAACTTGTTAGTCTAAGTGTATAAGTCAAATTTAATTGAAATTCATTCAGGAGTTCGTGAGGTAGGCGGCTAATAAAGGTGATTTAAAGATTTCTGAAACCACCCTCCATAATCCCGCTCATACTTGATTCGATTTTGATCGTTTTTAAACGAAATAATTTACTTATCAGGACATACAGACTTTATTTCAATATAATGTCTTCAGTGGTTCTCGAGTGAGTGGTCAGTTTCAGAACAACGCATAACATAATTTAAAAATTAACAGCAATATTGACATATGCTTAATTTCCGAAACGCACTTGAAAAAGAAATTTTGTGTAAAAATAAAAGCGATACTGTGCTTACCATGCTTACCATCCGTCAGAAAGGGGTAGAAGCGGATCTTCCCTATTCATTAAGGATTGTATTGAGCATTCTCGTAAGAAATAAGCACTCGTACTACAATATCGCGTCCATTTATTGCTCTCCGCGACACAGACTAGAAAAGACCGACTTCATAAATCTTTTGGACTCACTTGGACCGAATTTTATTGTCGGTGGTGACACACCTTTTGGGGTTCAAGATTCGATTCAAATAAAGGCAGACTACTTTACGCAGCCGGCATGCAATTGTTGACTTCTTTACGCAGCCGGCATGCAATTGTTGACTTCTTTTCTACGGAAAAACCGACATACCGACAGACAGAGCAAAAACTCCTGACTTCGTAGACTTCTTCATTACAAGAGGTAAAGACTTTACAAACGACGAGGAAAGATTTGATCTCTCCTCAGATCATTCACCAGTAATCATGACAATAAGCGAGAGTCTAATGAAAAAAGAAGGGGCCCCTAGATTAACTACGAACAAAACTAACTGGGACGGCTTTAGGAAATATTGTACAGAAAATATTGTTCTGAATGTGAGACGACGAAGTCGGCAGATTTATTGAAGTCATACAGAATGCCGCGTAGAACAACACTCCCTATAAGAGGAAAGAAATTCCAAAATTCCCAAGGTAAATATCCACCGGAAATAAAAGAACTGATATGCCAAAAAAAGAGACCACACAAAAGATGGCAACAATCCTGAGCTCCCCAGCACAAAACTCTTTTAAACCATCTGTCTAATGAACTCAAGAAAGCAATCAAAGATTTCAAAAATCGTGATATCTCTACGTATCTTGGAAGCTTGACTACCGAAAAAAGTTCGAATTATTTGGAAACCATGAAGGGTATTAAATAACACCAAATGCAATCGCTACCAATAAGAAAAAAAAAGTCGATTGGGCAAAAGGAGACAAAGAGAAGGTGGATTTATTTGCCGTACACCTGGAAAAAAAAGTTTAAGCCATTTGACGGACAGGCGCTAACAGAAGACCTTGGTGGTTAGATTACAACAGCTGACAACTTTAAAATAAAGAGCGTCTCGTTGGTCGAACTTTGCCAGAAAAAAAAATCTTAAAAATAACAAGGCCCTTGGATATGATTTAATAAGCAGACAGATCCTCACGGAAATGCCAAAGAAAGTCCTGATCAAGCTTCTGCATATTATAAATGCTGCGCTCAGACTATCATACATTCCAAGGCAATGAAAAGTCGCCGAGGTTGTAATGGTTCCAAGCCGGAAAAGCCTCCAAACGACATAAATCGTACAGCCCGAAATCGCTCCTGCCGATAGTATCTGAGGTATTTGAAAGTGCCTACAATGCTTTTGTAAATGACGTTTGATTCCTGACCATCAATTCGGCTTCAGAACAAAGCATTCCACAATTGATCAGGTTTATAGAATAATAAATGAAATAGAGAAAACCTTAGAGGAGTAAAAGATATGTTCTAGCGCCTTTCTGGACGTCTCTCAAGCCTTCGTCAAGGTATGGCTTGAAGGCTTGAAGCTTAAGTTCAGTCAGGTTCTTCCGGAATAGTTATATGAAATCTTAGAATCCTATCTTGCGAACGGAATACTCCAAATTTAAGGAAATCTTTGCCGAAGTACCGCAAGGAAGTGCTCTTGGTCCGCTTTTGTTCTTACTGTACACTCGAAATATACCGCAAGAAGAAGGCACTGTCGTAGCTACATTCGCGGACGATACGGCTGTATTAACAACAGATAAATTAGTCGAGTCAGTAACTCTAAATTTCCAATGAGCCTTGGACAAAATTTGCGAGTGGACAACTCTGGGGTTGTACCAAACGAAGCATTAGAGATATCCTACAATCTTTTCAAAACAAAGTGCTAAAAGTCATAGTAAATGTCACATGGTATATCAAAAACAATGATATCCACAGAGACTTAGGAGTAACTACCGTCGATGATGAAATAACGAACTCGATTGCTGACCCCAACGTTACCTTTCCCTCACGAGTAACCTTTCCCTCACGAGTATCTCTCATCACTGCTACTCAAAAAGGTGAAGCGGTTAAAACCACATCATACCTTAATAATTTGAACAAAGTACAGAGACTAACTTACTTAGGGATAACAATACTGCATCCGCAACCTTTGGATCTCTTTATAAAGAACGTAGCAGCTTTCAGTCTGAGAGAGAACAATCATTAACAAATCATGGACGTGCATGCATACTGAACAACATTGATCAAATAGGGTTTGCACCCAGAACAGATTATGGGAAACCTCATGACTTCGATAAGAACTTTAAAGTCTATGCTAGGCAGACAAGACTGGGTAAAGCCAACCGCTGTCATCAAAAGCATCCCTATCTTCACTGATGGACCGGAGACGGATAATGGAAAAGGGGCAGGTATCTTTTCAGAAGCACTGCACATCAACCAGTCATATCGACTGAACGGCTACTGCAGTATGTTTCAAGCTGAGATCTACGCTACTGCACAGGCAGTCCATGCATTGAATATACCTGCGGTAGAAAATACTCTTCTGAAAATTGCAGTCTAAGTAAAAATGAAAAAGCAACTTGCGTTAACTGCAAAGGAAGGCACCCAGCAAATTATCGTGGTTGCGAGGTCGCAAAGGAACTACAGATGCGACGGAGAAAATCTACAACGCCGACTGTGCGGGGAACGAAATCAGTCGATCGGGCTCCTAAGTCGGTAGAGCGCGTTGCTAAGCAAACTGAGCGGGCTCGTAAGCCAGTTGCACATACTCCTAAGCCGACTGAAAGGACGCTCGAATCAGCAGTGCAGACACCAGTCAATCAGCCCTCTAAGCTGATTAAAAGTACGTCGAAGTCGTCCACTAAAAAGACTGAACGAAAAATAACCTCGGATAAGCCAATGAATCCCAGATTTCTGACATATTCTTAGGCTGCAGTCAAAGCAACCAGACAAAACGGCGGGCCACCCTCTGATCCGTTGAAAGAAATTCTGAACTGCATTTACGCTAAGTTCGAGGAACAATGTGAAACGAAAAAAAAAAAAAATTCTCGAACGACTCAGTAACGTCGAAAGCTTCTGTAGGGCTAATCTTATATCTAAATCTAAGCAGATATGAACTCTGCTTAAAATTATAACATGGAATGCAAACGGACTCCCACAAAAAATTAAAGAATTAGAAATTTTTTTATGAGAGAAAATATCGACATATGCTTGATCTCTGAAACACATTTAACAAGGGAATCGCAAATAAAGATAAGAGGCTAGCTGGTTATCACGCCTATCATCCTTCTGATAGAGCGCGGGCGGTTCGTCCTTATTCATTAAAACTAACATCGAACACTCGGTCGATATAAACATAGAGCTCGAAAAACTTCAGTTGTGCGCGATGAGGGTTAAAAATAAACACTTGAGCTACAACATAGCGTCTGTTTACTGTCCGCCGCGATGCTCGCTTGAAAAAGACTTTCGTGTCTTCAATGTCCTTGGATCAAATTTCCTTATTGGTGGAGATTTCAACGCGAAGCACACCTTCTGGGGTTCAAGATGTACATCATCTAAAGGAAAAATTCTCTACGAAGTGGCAAATGAATTCGGTTGTTGTTTTTATTCGACAGGAAAATCCACCTATTGGCCAATCGACTCAGAAAAAATTCCCGATCTTATCGATTTTTTCGTTTCAAAAGGCATTTACGAAAAGTTTATTACAGTCGAAGAAAGTTTTAATCTCTCTTCTGATCACTCTCCGGTAATTTTATTACTTGGTGAAGCGTTGATCAAGAAAGATCAAGACTTACTAGCAATAGAACAAATTGGGAGGGCTTTAGAAATGATTGCGAAACAAATATCGCCTTAAATGTATCACTTAAAACACCTTTTGAACTAGAGGACGAAGTTGATCGTTTCGTGGAAGCAATCCAAAGAGCGGCATGGAGAAACACTCCTTCTAGAAGCTATAAGATTAACTGCAACGAAAAGTATCCAAGTGAAATCATTGAACTGGTGAGGGAGAAAAGAAAAGCACGAAAGAAATGGCAAATCACTCGTACACCGCAACATAAAAAGATCCTTAACCGACTATGCAATCGCCTTAGAGATAGTATTCGGGAATTTAAAAGCAATAAGATAGCGACCTACCTTGAAAATCTCTCCACTGGAAGAGAATCAAATTATTCACTTTGGAAAGCGCTAAGAGGCATCCGGAAACCTCAAATGCAAGCGCCACCAATTCGGAAAACGATAGAACTTGGGCCAAGAGCGACAAAGAAAAGGCGGAACTTTTTGCTTTGTACTTAAAAGATACATTCCTTTGATGGTCCTTTGATAACGCCCGACTCCCCAGTCACGACATCTGACAGCTTTAAAGTAAAAAAAGTTGCATTAATTGAATTGAGGGAAGTGATTAAAAATCTAAAGACTAAAAAGCACTGGGTTACGACTTGATAACGGCGCAGGTGGTCAAGGAATTACCGAATAAAGCTCTTATCAAACTGCTATATTTGATTAATGCTTCGTTCAGATTGCTCTACGTTCCGAGACAATGGAAAGTCGCAGAGATTGTAATGGTCCCGAAACCAGGCAAACCTTTGAATGAAAAGAAATCATATCGGCCTATTTCCCTATTGCCGCTTATCTCTAAAATATTCGAAAAACTACTTTCAAAACGACTACAACCCGTAATCAACGAAAGACGTCTCCTTCCTGACCATCAATTTGGATTTAGAGTCAAACAATCAATAATCGATCAAGTCCACAAAATAACTGACGTGATTGAGAAAACTCTCGAAGAAAAAAAGATTTGTTGTGGTGTATTTCTTGACGTCTCACAAGCTTTCGATAAGGTTTGTCACGAAGGTTTGGAGTATAAATTGCAACGACTACTGCCATGGGAACTCTTTCTAATTTTACGAACGTACCTCACCGAAAGACATTTTCGTGTTAAACACGGAAATGATTACTCTGAGTTCAAGGAGATTGCGGCCGGAGTCCCACAAGGAAGTGCCCCGGCCCGCTTCTATATGTACTCTACACGCGTGATATCCCGCAGGAAAGAAACTGTGTCGTCGCCACGTTTGCGGACGATACGGCGATATTGACAACGGGCGATAAAATTGAAGCAGCAACTGCAAAGCTGCAACATGCTGTTAACAAAGTCCACGCTTGGACGAATTCTTGGCGTATTATGCTGAACGAAAGCAAATCTATTCACGTCAACTTTACCTACAAAAAAGTGGACAGATTACCCGTATATTTAAACTCGGCTCAAATACCATACCCGAACGAAGCAAAATATCTAGGAATGACTCTAGATGTTAAGCTTAAATGGAAATCGCACTTAAAAAAGAAACGCGACGAGCTCGAAAACAAATACCGACAAATGTACTGGCTACTTGGAAGACATTCGAAGTTGAGCCTACATAACAAACTGCTTATCTGTAAGCAAGTGGCGTTGTACCAGGAAAAGCAATAGAAACATCTTACAAACTTTTGAAAATAAAGTTCTTAGAACGATCATTAGCGCACCGTGGTACGTACGTAACGAAGATATTCATCGGGACCTGGGAATTCCTAGCGTCGTCGAAGAGATAACAAATTTTGTTCGTAAACACAAAGATCGTGTTCACGACCATTGTAACAGTACCGTCATTCAACTACTTGAGGCGAACAATTCAATTCGTCGTCTGCAAAGGACAAAACCTTTTAACCTCGTATCATAGTATATGCCGGTCGTGAAAACAGCAGGAACTTTCATTGAAATTTAACCTGCCTAAAGCGCTACATTCTTTTTAAATTACATAAGAACATGTTTTTCCAAAAATCACGAGTCTCGTAAGCGAAAATAAAACTGCTGGATAAGCGTCGGCTTAGTTGTAGTATTAATCTTGAAGAGTGGTGTTTTTAGTGAGTAAAAATCTCACACTACCATAAGCACGCGCGGTCGGGCCTTCTGGTGTCTTTATAAGATTTTCACCCTCTCGGAAAAAAAAAAAAAAAAAAAAAAAATCTGGAAGACTTTTATAGCCACTCGCTTAACAGTCATATTGGATAATGTGGGAAATACCCATTGGCGTCACGTTAGGTCTCTCAATAGCCCCTCAGATCTCAACACTCATGGCATTCTCCCTCTCGATCTAAAGGATAATGCTCTGTGGTGGAATGGTCCTTCATGGAGGCCAGAGTGTGATTGACCGAAGAATCTGCCAGTTCCGGCTCCTGAAGAATATTTGGAGGCAAGAAATGTGAAAACCTTTTTCATCCAAGACTGCGAAGATGTTTTGACCAGATTTTCTTCATTTGGTGCACTGAGAGTAGTTTCCTATATTTTTTGCTTTTATTACCATGCTCGTATTCCACCTAACTTACGTCCTAGTACTCTATCACTTACGCAAAAGGAAGTAGAAACAGCAAAACTTAAACTTATTCATGTGGCAGATAGTTTTCTAGATACTTTTCCAAATACTTTTTCACCAAATTTTATCTATGATATCAAAAGCTTTTGTAGCCGGAACTGCCAGATTTCCAAAGAATACACATGTGTGTTTTTATGTTTCTCAACTAAAGCTATCCATCTTGAAGCTACTAGTGACCTATCATCCCAAGTTATTTTCGGCAGCTTTCGATCGCTTTGTAGTTCTTACGCCTGATCATTTTTAGCGCGTTGGCCCCTTACTCACACTACCTTAATCTGAAATACTTGAGCCTTTCCTTTCCATCATCAATCGTTGAGAAAAACTAAAGTATTTGCAATATCAATTTTTTCGACGCTGGACGTTTCATCAGAACTCATCCTGGTTCAGATGGCGGAGTAAGAGTTGTGACTACAAAAACCTGGCTTGGAGATATTACCAGATCCATAGTTAAAGTTTGCGTATTACCAAATACCTAGTATAAAACATAAACAAATATCCACAGTTTCTTTTCTTTAGATAAAGTATCTATAAACTCTTTTAAATGAAGTATTTATAAACTTCTCATTGAAGTATCTACAACAGTATTCGCATTTACTATCTCAGTTTAGACATACTTTTAAAATTTCATTTTAGATTCATATTGAATGCACTCTACGATTTATTTCTAAGTATTTATAAACTTGTCAATAGGATAGCTACATAAGTATGAATGTATTTATTTGGCTGCATTGCGGCAAGGTGGTCGGTAATATTTAAAGTAAAAGTAAAAATAACAATATATTTAATTTAGTGTGATGTGACTCTCAGCACTTTCTTTGTTGCAGTTTTTTGCATAAAACCGGCCCTGCAACATCACTTCCTGTTTCTTTCTTTAACGTCGAGATCAAATAAATATAATAAATATAATCAGCTGGATTAAAAAAAAAAAATATATATAAAGTTCTCAAAAGTGTAGTTTTATTTGTTCATCAGTAAACGAGTGTATGTTGACTACAGTAAGTTACACCCAATCCTAAAGACATTGCTTTCATCAGCAACAATTCCATTGGTGACGGCGGTCATTCTTTGCGCATCATATCTTTTACGAGCCTTTGATTTGTCTGACTGTTCTTTCTCAATCGGGCTATTTTGATTGCTTTCTCGTCGCGTTATAGCTTCCGGCAAGGACTTAGATTTGCGTTTCTTGCCTGGTCATATTTTTTTAGGATCCAGTCGGTTTCTCGAGCCAATTCATCATTGTCTGTTCGATAGTCAGTGTTAAGAGGGCTATTTAAACTGGAAGCAGACTAATTTCGAGGTTTTTTATTTAAAGTTTTTGTTTTCTGCTTTTAGTGCATCTATTTATTTTTTAAGCTCTCCGCAGAGGAGCTCCATGGTATTTAGCCTCGCTCGAAGTTCAATATTTTCTTCATTGAGACTATTTAATTTAACTGAAGTCCGTTGTTAGAGCGCCGACATTTGAAATCTCGTAGGACTTCTAGTTCCGCACGTATTTTGTAGAGATTTTGATGGTGGTGATCTTACTACCCTTGTTTCTTTTTTGGAAGGATTGCATAAACGCAATAAATTGCTCTCCCCAGAGTCCGTAGAGCCGACTTCCGAAGATGGTGGATTTTCCAGTGCGCCTGGACCCACCTGGATCCATACCTTTTGTTTTATTCATTACATTTTTTTATATACACTACGCTCGGTATATGGGGTGTGGATTTGAGTCGCCTTTTTACGATAGGTATGCCTACATCGAGTATATTCTAACCACTAGCCGAAGGGGGTAGCCGAGAATACAAGTTTCCGATGGGGGCGAATGTGGCCCGTAAGGAGGATCGTCAGTTGTTAGCATTTGCTGGGTTCAACTTCAGAAAATGTACGAGCAATGAAAGCGCGCTTCTTGAGGATATCCCGGAACAGGATCGTAAAATCAATTTCGAACTTCTATTCGGGATATCAAATCACGTAAAGACACAGTGGTTCCCTGTTAACCATTCTTTCTCCTCTCAGAATGTTCAGACCAATCATCGCCGAAGACACCAATGTGATAGCCGCACTGTTCGATCTACTTGGGTGAATACCTCCGTGCGCCATCAAGGCAAAAATAATGATGCAGCAACTTTGGGCTCATGGCACGAATTGGGATGAACCGATACCTGGACAATCGGAAGAGTATAGTGAAGCTTTTTGACGAGAACTTCCAATGAATGATTTTGGAGCAGCAGTGTACATACGCGCCCTGAATGCAGACGACAATATTCACGTGTGCCTGCTAATTTCGAATACCAAGGTGGCTACGAGTAAGAAAGCAGTAACTCTTCCATGTTCATCTTGAAGCCTTTTGCTTAGACTCTCAAGAGTTACTGGCGGAAGAATTACAGGCTCAGAAGAGTTACAAGTGGCTAATTTGCTCACCGTCAATGCAGAACAAAGCGATATGTTTTCATCAGAGTTGCAGGAGATTAACGAGAGCAGTAACATTCCCGTCACTACAAGAACTATACACTTTCGTTGACACAAGCGGGATCCTACATGTGGGAGGTTGAGTTCACAATTCACTTCTTCATTATGAGCAACACTCAATCTTATGGAAGAATAGTCACAATTTCACTAGACTGGTAGAACAGGATGTGCACGACAGAACTTTTCATGGTGGCATCTAACAAATAGTGGCCTACACTAGAAGGTCGCACTGAATTGGACAGATCAAGCGAAGCGTACCAGCTACACCGGTGAATGGTTTGTTAGAAGGCTATAAGTATGCGTCAACTTACCAGCTGCTAGGGTACGAATAGCCAGGCGGGCTCTATTGAAGTCAAATCATGGAATGGTTGCGGTAGCAAAACATACAAGGGATATTCCACGTTGTTTATCTGCTTGGCCACGAAGGCTATTCACCTGGAAGTGGTGTCGAACTTAACTACATATGTGTTCTTGGCAGCAGAACAGATCAAAACCATCTCGAACTGTGTGGACTAACCCGCGTTGTGATGGTCAAAACAAAGTTTGGTTTCATAAAACGTCCTAATACGAAAATATGCTACCTACCGTGAAACAAGAGCAACGATGATAGTACTTTCCTATAACGTCACGCAACACATTCATAGAAACAAACGTAGCTATCGACACATCCACCCTATCCATATAACTTTTATCGAAATTGAAACCATACCACATATTAATCGATTTATAGTCTACACAAACACTTATTTCATCATTTAACAATAATGACACATTACACAACAAAACTACAAACGCTCAACGAGCAACTCATCAATATAATATACGAGTAGAAGCTTAGATAAACATATCATAATACCCAACACAATAATCCATTATGTTACAACCACTCAACACAACTGCAGTCCATTCATAATCAACACATGATCTACTCAACCAACACAGAATCAACTCATAGTCAACATACACTTCACTTGTAATTCAGCAAACAATTCTTTTATCAATAATTTAACATATCACTCTCGTACAAGAACCAAAGCTGAAAAATATTAATTTTTTAAGAACCAGTTAATAAACTAAGTACCGTAATACGAGGGCAAGATGAAAAGTTCTCGGCCTGACAATGAAAGACTGCGATTTTCAGTTAAAAAATTATTCTAAATTTCTACATAAACTCCCTTGACTTCAACACACTTGGTCAAGCGATCCTCCAACATCAGTATTCCTTCTCGGAAGTGAGAGTCTGGAAGGCTGTAAAAATATTCATCTACGGCCCTCTCAACTTCTGCATTGGATGCGAAGCGCTTCCCAGAAACAAATTTCTTCAAGTTTGGGAACAGATGGATGTCTGAGGGTGCCAAATCAAGTGAATAGGGGGGATGGCCGAGCAAATCATACCCCAAATCCCGCAGTTTTCCCATCGCCAACGCACACTTGTGTACAGGTGCATTGTCCTGGTGAAAGATGATTTTTTTCTTCTTCAAGCCGGAAATTCTCGCGAATTTTGGCATCCAGCTGGTCAAGAAAGTTGGAATAATATTCGCCTGTAATTGTTATGCCTTTCTCAAGGTAATCAATTAACAGAATCCTTTTCGCATCCCAAAACACATGGCCATGACCTTTCCGGCAGATGCGATCGACTTCGCTTTCTTTGGCGCTGAACCACCGGCTTTCACCCACTGCTGTTTCGTTTCTGGCGTGTAGGTTGGACCCATGTCTTATCCATGGTGACAAATCGCCGCACAAAATCGGTCGGATCCCTATTGAATCGGTCCAAAGGTTGCCGCGAAAATCGTTTGCGCATTTGCTTTTGATCTGCATTCAGCAAATACAGCACCCATCTTGCGCAGAGCTTTCGCATCCCTAAGTTTTAGTGCAAGATGTTTCGCACCCTCTCTTCCGATATACACACAGCCTCAGCTATCACACTCACCTTCACTGGCCTATCGTCTAACACGATATCATGCACTTTTTCGATGGTTTCGGGTGTGGTTGCGGTTTTTGGCCGTCCTTCACATGGGTCTTCTTCGAGGGATGGGTGCGACCACGTTTAAATTCAGCTGCGCACTTTTTAACGGTTGACATGGAAGGGGCAGAGTCCCCGTAAACTTTTGTCAACTTTGGTTGAATTTCCTTAGGGGTTAACCTATCCAAAACGAAGAATTTTATCACCGCACGATATTCAAGTTTATCCATTTTAATGAAAAACACGCAAGACGTCTACTGCAAAAAGCTTGTTCTACGAACTAATGAGAAGTGCACCCAGGCAGGAAACATAAATTTTTGCTGATTGGAACGCCTTCTCTGCGTCAGACCGAGAACTTTTCACCTTGCCCTCGTATGGACGGCAGAGTATATTTATGTCTTCATTGTGAGTATCATACTTGTACCTTTCCAAGTTTTATATCTGTTTCTTTTTTTCTAAAAATGCTTGTTTTATTTTAATTTCATTTATTTTTACACATATACCTGTTAATAGTTATAATAATATAATAAAGTTCTCTTTTTTTCTCAGTTTATAATGTGTTTTATTTCAAATTGTTTATATTCTTTATTTATATCTTTGCAAGTTTTTTTTTTTTCAAAATTACAACTTTAAATTTTTTTATTTTGTCAACTCGAAGTGAAGTACTCAGAAAAGTGAGTGAGTAATAATTTATTATGCTGCAAACGTTTGGAGATGTAGTATTTGTTTTTATGGTATTCGTTTTTTTCATGTCTACTCTTATGATTTTACGGATATAATATCCCACATACACATTTTATTCTCTCATAAGATTTTTTATTTCCGTATTTTTTGTCATAATATGTACATAACATGTGAATAAAACTCATTTTCAGTTTTTTGAATATCACAAGTTCGACAATATAGATTCATTTATGCATTTTATATATTACGAGTATACATTTATACATTTAAAAAAAAATTTAATTATAATAAATGGTTGTTTATTATGGAACTGGAATTATCAGTACTATTGTTGATAAGTTATAATTTGAAAAACATTTGCCTAGATATTACTACATATGCTGGTTCCAATTTAAACTTAAGGTTGAAAAGAAATGAACGAGTAAACCTATTAATAAATTAGATGAGGCTGCTAAGGAACATTATACTGCCTAGACAAATAATAACGAATAAAAAATCTATGCAGGCAAATTAAGTTTTTAAAATTGTCGTGGTGTTTTCATGAAAGATAATTTCCCAAAAAATATTAAGAAATATGAATCAGATATAATTAATTTAGACAATATCAAAGGACCAGCACGCATTGGGTTGCATATAAAAAACTGATAAAATGATTTGGAACTGAGTCACCAAAAAAAAGCTACAATATAATGTTAATTATCCTAAAAATTCTATAAATTTTAATTCTAATCAGGAACAACATTTCGATGAACTTATTTGGGATCAACTTTGTCTACAATTTTTACTACTTTAAAACAATTTGTTCATTATTAATGCCTATAATTTCTTTAAATGGGAATACTTTTAAAATATTATGTAATTTTGATGAACCAATTGAATTGGATAATAATAAAAATTACGAAATATTATATAATATTATTACTTTAAAAGTTATAATTCTGTGTCAAATATTTCAGAAAAATTATTAAATAATAAGTTTACTTCTTATACGAGTTCTAGGAAAAAACATGAATATATTGTTCCGACTGGTGCATATTAAGTAAGCAAAATATCAAAACTTATTCTCAATCATAAATAACCTAATAATTGTGATACATACATATATAATAGTGTAATATGCAAGCTACGGCTCGAGTAGATAAAACGATATTCTGTGAAATTTATTTCTTTATTTTCTAGTCTATAGAACAATTCAAGTTCACACTATACTATTCTTCGCAAATTCTTTTCTTACAAGGTCTCTTTCCTCTCAAATCACTTTATCTCCTTTCAATTACTTAATTCACAAATCCAAACTAATTACTTTTTCTTGTTCACTCTCAACTTTCAATTTATCACCAAATTACAACTTCGCCCATTATCACTTTTCCAATCTCTTCGCTACGGTTCTAAACCAACTGTGTCTTTTTTTGATCGCCATCTGTCCTTATATAGCAGAAGTTTCTGATAGCCAGAAACTTCTAGCAAATTCTTCGACCACTGGAACAAGAGAAATAATTCTTGCAGTTATAATTCCCTTTTATCCCTGATATTGTTCGTCTCTTTCGTTGACATGAGCTGTGGAGACTTCGTCCCAGACACGAACCTCGAATGAAAGGACAGTTCGAACCAAAATTCTGCCAGAATGGGAAGTCACTTCGGAATTTGCTGCATAGACATAGGAGCGTAGTTATTATTATGCTACACTGCCCCCCTCTTAGACGTGTTCGTCCCGAACAAGTGCATCCTCATTTCGGCCATTGTATCGACTCAGTCGGTCCACATGAACCACTTTCATTTTGGCCCTCGGTCCTCGCTGGATGCGGTAGACAACATCGTTGATGCGGGTTACTATTCTGTAGGGACCTTCCCAGTTCCGCTGTAATTTAGGTGATTTCCCCTTTTGGCGATGGGGATTATACAGCCACACCAGATCTCCTTCCTGGAATCCTGACGTTGTTGCCTTGGCATCATACCTGGTCTTCATGCGGTCGCTCGTCATCTTAATCTGGCTTCTGGTCCTTTGGTGTATGTCCCTAAGCCTTTCCCTAAGGTCCGCCACGTACTCTTCTTCATTTCTGGGCTCATTGGTAGGAGATCCAAATTTCACCTCACTGGGTAAACGAGCTATTCCACCAAATAAGATTTCGAACGGCGTATGTCGAGTAGTGCTATGCACGGCACTTCTATAGGCCATCAAAAACAAAGGAATCTGCCGGTCCCAATCCCGTTGGTAGTCACCTACGACCTTCGAGAGATGTTCGTCCAAAGTCCTATTGAAACGCTCCACCATACCGTCCGACTGTGGATGAAGTGGGGTTGTCCTTGTCTTTTTGATTCCGAGTAGTTGACACATCTCTTGGAAGATTCTTGACTCGAAGTTCCGCCCTTGGTCAGAATGCAATTCCAAGGGCACACCGAATCTGCTAACCCAATTGTAGACGATCTGCTAACCCAATTGTAGACGATCTGCTCCGCCACGGTTTTGGCTTCCTGGTTAGGGATCGGAAACGCTTCCGGCCACTTACTGAAGTAGTCCATCACTACGAGTATATACCGATTACCATTGTCGGTTTCCGGAAAGGGCCCTGCGATGTCAATGGCGATTCGTTCGAAAGGTGCTCCTACGTTGTATTGGTGCATCTTACCTCGAGTTTTGATTCTCGGACCCTTGCTAGCTGCACACACGTCGCATTTTCTGCACCAGTCTTCGATATCTTCCTTCGCTTTTAACCAATAAAAACGTTCTCGTACCTTTTCTAGCGTCTTATTCACTCCCAAGTGGCCTCCGGACGCCCCGCCATGCATTTCCTGTAACACCTCCTTGACCCTCGTTCGCGGTACGACAAGCTGCATTACAAACGACTTTCCGTCGGAGGATTCCCATTTTCTTCTCAGAACACCTTCTTGGACATGGAAGGAGTCCCACTGCGCAAAATATGCCTTTAAGGTCGGGCTTCTGTGAGAGATGTCCTGATGATCCGGTTTCTCCATGTTCTCCTTCCAGGCCAGAATCGGCGCGATATCCGGGTCTTCCTTCTGAGCGTTCCGGATCTCATCTACGCTCCAGCCGGCGATAGGTTCGGCTCTCATTCTTTGGATGGAAACCAGCTCCCGTTCTTCCTGACCCGCACAATGTTTACAATCCGTTCTGCATGGTCTCCGGGACAGTGCATCCGCATTAGAGTGGAGTTTTCCTTTACGATGCTGTATTTCGTAGTCGTAGATTTGCAGCCTTTCGATCCATCTTGCGACCTGACCCTCAGGACTCTTGAACTGTAATAGCCATTTTAAGGCTGCATGGTCTGTGCGAAGAACGAACTTCCTCCCGTAGCCAAGATCAAAGCTAGAAGTTCCCGCCTTGTCACGCAGTAGTTCCTTTCTGGCTTAGAGAGCACCTTGCTGAAGTACGCAACCACCTTCTCTTGGCCGTCATGCACCTGGGAGAGTACGGCTCCTACCCCGACATTACTAGCATCTGCATCCACAACGAACGTTTCCCCGGGAGTGGGGTAAGCCAGTATCGGGGCATCGCATAGCCGTTGTTTAAGTGCCTTGAAGCTCTTCTCGCACTCAATTGACCATTTGAATTGTTTTCCCTTTTCCGTCAACTGGTGCAGGTTCTTTGCGATCCCGGCAAAATCCTTCACGAACCGTCTGTAGTAGATGGCTAGGCCCAGGAAGCTCCTTAGTTGGTGTTTGTCTTTGGGGACTGGCCAGTTTTTCACCGCTTCGACCTTCTCCGGATCGGTTCTCACTCCTTTCGCTGAAATTATGTGTTCCAGGTACTAGACTTCCGCTCTAAACAGGGCGCACTTCTTGGGGTTGAGCTTCAGGTGGGCACTTCGAAGCCTTTGAAACACATCCCTTAGATTGTCTCGGTGTTGCGCAAACGTTTTTCCTACGACGATGACATCATCCAAGTATACCAAACAGGTTTTCCATGTTAACCCTTGCAGGACACATTCCATCAATCGCTCGAAAGTCGCCGGAGCATTGCACAGCCCGAATGGCATTACCGTGAATTGCCATAGCCCATTTCCTGCGGTGAAGGCGGTTTTCTCCCGGTCTTCTGGATGGATCTGTACCTGCCAGTAGCCACTCTTCAAGTCGAGAGTGGAAAACCATCGGGCTCCTGATAGTGTGTCTAGCGTGTCGTCAATCCGTGGCAGAGGGTAGCTGTCTTTCTTGGTGACGTAATTGAGCTGCCGATAGTCCACGCAGAACCGCGTGCTGCCATCTTTCTTCTTAACCAGTACAACCGGTGATGCCCACGGACTTTTGGAACTTTCAATCAGACCTTCTTTCTCCATTGCCGACACCATCTCTGCAACTTCTGTCTGCTTTGCCAATGGAAGGCGCCTAGCAGGCTGACGAATTGGTCTAGTATCACCAGTGTCTATTCGATGTTGTACCAGGTGTGTTCGGCCGTATTCTCCGTCCTGTGAGGCAAATGCATCAGCGTACTCATTGATAAGATTCTCTGCCATAGTTCGCTGCTCCTGATTCAGCTCACTGGACTGGAGAATCGTCTCTCTCGTTTCCGCTGTCCAAGGTGATGAGAGAGGTTTTGGAGCATCACGTTCAGATATTGTTGCGACGGCAGTAATCGGCCTGCATTTTCCAGTCACCTCCCCTCGCCTTAGTTTGACAGTGTGTGGTCTTGCGTTCAAAACTCTCACTGGAACCATGGTGTTCTTTGGTTCGACTAACGTCTTTCCCACGATGTAGTCTTGAGACTTCTTCTCCGGGTCTGGTTCTACTATGTAGAATCGGTGGCTCCCAAGATCACCTTCCAGCTTCGTCCAAATGATTGTCTCTGAAGACGGCGGCAAAACTTCGTCTTTGCTGATGACTGTCCTGAGAGTTACGGCACTCTCGTTTCCGTACACCATCGGAATCTCCACATTTCGATACCTCAGTACTTGCATCCCGATGTCCAAGATTACTTCATTTGCTTTCATGAAGTCTATTCCGATGATGCACTCGTCGCATATATCTGCCACCAGAAACGCATGGGAGAACGTCAGTTCTGCCAGAGTAATCGTAAGACGAACTTCTCCAAACACCTTCGCCATTTCCCCTGTTGCAGTCTTCAGGCAGTAGCTGTTGGTGTTGTGCAGCCATGAGCTTCTGACGATATCTCTTCTTACAATGGAGGCAGTGGCACCTGTGTCGATGGTGGCTACGCACTTCTTCTTGTTGATTAATGCCTCCACTGTCAGGCTCTTGTTACCCCGTTTGGTTTGCGAAACTTGAATGGTGGTCCTGGGGGCCTCGATTCCAGTAACCAACTTCTGCCCCGCGAAGTTGGTCCTTACGCATTTCCCGACTGCTGGTTTTGGGAAGTCTGACTGACAGGATGGATGTTATCACCGCCAGATGCTTCCTCTCTGCTTCTCCTACTTCTGCAATGTGGACAATTTCCTCGTCTAGGTGCACTTCTGCACTGCCGTTGTAGGTGTCCAGTTTGGTTGCAATTCCAGCAACGGATTTGACTTCCGCGAGCTTTGTCTTCATCCATGACGGCTGTTCTCTGGCATGAGCATTCCACGACGGACATTTCCCTGACACGGTGTATTCCCTGGTATGCTTGGTCCGCAGCCTTCATTGACAAAGCGAATGCCAATGCCTCGGGGAGTGTTCGCTTTTCAGCCATCCTTACAGCCATTTGCAGTTGTCTGTCCTCTATAGCCTGAATAAAAGCTTCCACCGCCATTTCGTTGATAAGCTCCTCACCGGCTTTAGGGTATGAAAGATGGGATAGTCGCTCTATATCCGCCTGCAACTGTTGGAGCGTTTCCCCCCTTTTCTGGACTCGACTACGCAGCTGAACCCTGTACACCTGCTGCATGTGTTCATCCCCAAACCGCATCTCGATAGCCTGAACCAGAGAGTCGTAGTTCTGCTGTTTATCTTCCGGGATGGTCTGCAAGAGCTCCGCAGCTGGACCCCTCAGTGCAAGTGTGAGTGCAATGGACTTCTCTTCATCGTCCCAGCTATTGGTCATTGCGGCCACTTCGAATTGCCTCTTATAAATTGGCCATGATGTTTGACCATCGAAGATAGGAGGCTGCATCTCCTTTCTTCTCAGAACGTCAGTGGAATATTCCCGTGCTTTCTGTCTCTTCACGTTGCTGAGTTCCTTAGTAAGATTTTCGACTTGCTTTTCTACTTTTTCGAACTGAGTCTCTATCTTCCCGAACTGAGTTTCATGCTTCTCAAAGTTTTCATCGAATCTAGTTTCGACTTTTTCGAGTTGCGTCTCGACCTTCTCGATTTTCTCTTCGATCGCTTCGAATTTGGATTCCAAGTTCTTGTTTTGCTCATCAAGTTTGCTTTCCAGAGCATCTAGAGAATTCTTTTGTTCGTCCATTGCTTTCTTTTGTTCGTCCATCTTAAGTTCTAGAGAATTCTTTTGTTCGTCCATTGCTTTCTTTTGTTCGTCCAGCTTAAGTTCTAGAGAATTCCTCTGGTCGTCCATTGCTTTCTTTTGTTCGTCCATCTTAAGTTCTAGAGAGTTCTTTTGGTCGTCTATTGCTTTCTTTTGGTCATCGAGCTTAAGTTCCAGAGACTTCTTTTGGTCTTCCATTGTTTTCCTTTGTTCGTCCATGACTGACTTAAGTTGCAGGAGCAGACTTGTTATATCCGGGTCGGCTACTGTACTTGCTGGTTCCTCTCCCACGTCAAACTCTACGTCATGCGGATTTTCACCTTCCTGCGTTACTGCTTCTTCCAAACGAATCAGTAGGGCATCTTTTCCCCCAGTTGTGTCGAGGTTCCGCTTACTGAGTTCTGCCTTTAGTTGAGTTATAGTTAGTTTTCCCAATTTGCGACCCATTTTGCGCAACTAATTAACTCAACACAGAAATGGTTTTTTTTTTTTTTTTTTAATTGTGCAATTTCACGCCACGGAAATAGTTATTCACAGAATAAGTTTTATCCCGCTTCTGACACCAATGTAATATGCAAGCTACGGCTCGAGTAGATAAAACGATATTCTGTGAAATTTATTTCTTTATTTTCTAGTCTATAGAACAATTCAAGTTCACACTATACTATTCTTCGCAAATTCTTTTCTTACAAGGTCTCTTTCCTCTCTAATCACTTTATCTCCTTTCAATTACTTAATTCACAAATCCAAACTAATTACTTTTTCTTGTTCACTCTCAACTTTCAATTTATCACCAAATTACAACTTCGCCCATTATCACTTTTCCAATCTCTTCGCCACGGTTCTAAACCAACTGTGTCTTTTTTTGATCGCCATCTGTCCTTATATAGCAGAAGTTTCTGATAGCCAGAAACTTCTAGCAAATTCTTCGACCACTGGAACAAGAGAAATAATTCTTGCAGTTATAATTCCCTTTTATCCCTGATATTATTCGTCTCTTTCGTTGACATGAGCTGTGGAGACTTCGTCCCAGACACGAACCTCGAATGAAAGGACAGTTCGAACCAAAATTCTGCCAGAATGGAAAGTCACTTCGGAATTTGCTGCATAGACATAGGAGCGTAGTTATTATTATGCTACAATATAAACACAGGAAACTATCGGGGTTGTCCTGAGTTTCAAAGCATTAAAATAGCAAATCTGGTTCGTAAACAGAAAAGTGCAATGAAAGTCCCACCAGGTCTAGTTCAAAAAGCAACCGTGCCTCCTCAAATCACGCCTAAGGCTGGAGTCGGGGGAGAATTTTTTCCTCATGCCCGGAGATCTAAAAGCTAAGCATAGAGATTGGGGAAATAACACACTAAATTCCTAGAGGGAGCTCACTATTCAATTGGTAGTGTCAACACAATGTCGAGTTTCGGCTCGATTTGAAGGCTACAGATAGTCCGTCGATTCCCAGAAGCGGCTCCTATCTGGATCTAGTGCTTTTCGACCTACGGTTACAACTGCCGACGTGAACCGACAAACGATAAACTATCTGCGCACGTTTGTGTATGACAGTGACCATTGCGGGCTTAGTGCCGAAATAACGATTCCCAACAAAATTGCGGAATTGGAAAAGTTTGTTTAAACGTACTCCCACAATTACAGTAGGACTTGTCGGAATCGCTTCTCCCGAGACTTGACAAGCGCACTCTCCCCGAACTGCTCTACCCATCGTCCAATACGGATCTGTCAAACGAGGAGATTGACAGGACGAGACAACCAAACTAACGATGGACAATACGATACCCCGGTATAGACCAACTGACAACGTGTTCCGCAATGCAACAATCGACGCACTGCACGTATAAAAAAGTAGACTACTTACAAGCCTAAAAAACTTGTATAGGCAGTTTACTAACATATAAAACTCGGAGGTTAGGACGCTGAAATCGTTGATAAAGAACCGCCAAATACTAATTAGAGTAAATTATAGGCGGTCGGCTAATTAATAAAATATTTCGGAGGAACGATGTGAACGAACTCCCGTGTCTGAAAATCACCCGAACAACGAACAATGAACGCTTACTTAAAGCAGCAGGAATAGATCCAAGGGACGCTGTCGATGATGACGATTTTTTTTTGTGATCGAAGATCCGCAGGAGAAGGTGGAGGCTGTAGGAATTATTTTCGAGGATGTGTACAAGGTAAATGCTGGCATTCGCCCGAACCACGACCTGGAGAATAGAGTGTTTGCGCACAACTTCTACCTTCGAAATGATATAGAGCACTGGGGATCAGAGAATACTGGTTTTACTGGGTTCAGTGGCGAAAACTTGGCAAACAATGCCATCGCCAATGAAAGGGTTCATCCAACGTACGTATCGAAGGTAGAAGTCCAAACGATCTTCGAATAATTGAAAAAGAAGAAACCAGTGGGAATCGATGGAATATCGAACATTATGCTCGGACATCTTCCTCTAGGAGCGGTGGAAATTTACGAAACCCTGTTCAACAATACACTGAATAATGCATGTTCTCCAGAGCATTGAAAAACAGCTCTGTTACAGCCGATCCTCAAAAGGGGAAAGGACACCTCCAATCCGGCAAATTTCCGGTCGATAAGTCTCCTTCCAAATATCAGCAAGGTATTCGAAAAAGTGATACATTTTTTTTTTTTTTATAAGAGGTTATGAATACTCTTATACTATTACACTATTACAGGACACGGGCGTTGTGAAGAAGAGAGAGAGAGCGAAAGAAAGATTTTTAGTGGGTTTGAAACTTAGATAGTATTAAGTTTCTGTAAACTCCAAGGGTAGCGTCCAGATAACTGGGGAGCTTGTTTGTTTTGCTTTTGTCGTTGCTCATGATTCACAGTATTTTTTTCCGTCCACCTGATGTCATCATCACGATCAAGTTGCATTACACTCTACTGCCAGTGTTATGCCTTCGCAGTATAGTTGACTTAGCTTTCGCAATTGATTGACTTTTTTATTTATTTCATGCGAAATAAATAGATGATTCTTGATATCAGGATTTGAACCTTGAAACAACAGTGTGACAAGCGATGATGTTACCACTACACCACGGCCACCTCATAGAGATTTGATTAAGTGGTTTGAGGACAATAACGTAGTTCCGGATAATCAATTCGGTTTCAAGGCGGGGCATGATACAATACATGCCGCGTCTAAATTGGTGTCAGATATCTAATGGAACAAAGGCAAGAAACAATGCATGGGTGATTTGGATAAATCCTTCGATACCGTATGGTTGGAAGGGCTTTTTTACAAGTTGAGCAGGTTGAGAATAAGCAAACCATTACTGTATATGTTGCTTAATATGCTCACCAGTAGAAAGTTCATTGTGAAAAATGTGACTACTGCTGGGTAATGTATATTTACGTTATATTTAACTCTGTTAAACGTTAGAAATTTGTGAACAAGAAAAATTATATTAAGAATTTTGCGAGGCGCGAGTGATTTGTGATTTGATCTTACTTTTACAGTAATAAAAATAGTGTACCACGTAGGTAACGAACTAAATAATATAAAAAAAAAATGTTAGTCGATTACAACACTGATTATGATTTTGATATCTTGGTGAATATTGGAATGGTACCACCAAGACATAAACGCTACAGGACCCGACTCTATCCCTTTGAATTGACTAACTAGAAATTTTATGAAAGATATCGATTCGACAAGAACACGGCAACATTTATTATTGAATTATTAAATATTTAAGACCAACCAATTAAGAGAGGCTTGCCAGTATCTGGAAGCCTTCAAGTCCTAACAGCATTGAGATTTTTTGGTCTGGTTTTGGAATGTTCATCAAAGTGATATAGGTAATGTGAAGTCTATCATAGCTTTAATAAAGCTAAGCAATTGTATAACTGTGTTACCTCCCATATAGAGGATCTGCATGGCATTTCCCAACCAACTGTCAGTCGAGTTATTGCAAAAATATAAAAAAAATGGCTCTGCAGCTTCCCAACTTTATCTCATTTCCATCCACAAGTCGCGAAGTATAAAAAGTAAAGTCTGTATTTTTTCAAATACCTGGATTTCCCGGAGTTATCGGGACGATTGACTGCACGCATGTCATTTTCTAAATCGCACAGGATATTATTCTTTAAACGTGCAAGTATGAATTTTAATTCAATTCATTTAGTTCGAAATAATAACGGTCAAAATGTTTAGATGGTCTGTGATGTAAATTGTAAAATTACAATGCACTATCTCGGCGTTCACGACATTATGCTTGCATATGGAACAACAGTAGACTGAAAGGCACTCTTCAAATAACACGAAATGCTCACCCTTCATCTAATATTTTACTCATTTCTGTAAGGAACCCACAGAGTCGACAGGAGGAAAAGTTTAATATTTGCCACATTGCAAACTATAAGCAAGGTAGAATGTCAATTAAATCTAATATCCGATCCATTTTCGAAAGGCTGATAGTTGACTTGGATACGGCTAAGAACGTGTTTGTGGCAGTAGCTGTTTTGCACAACATTACAAAAGAACGGAATCTCTCATTTAGGTACAAGCTTCTTATTTCCAGCATATTCAGCTAATATACATAAACCTTTACAGTTTTCTATCCGAATAATGAAGTATTCGATGAAAGGGAAGTGTCAATACAAGTAGACGAAGGAGAAAACCCCTATGGAATCACAGCAAGGATATTTCGTCAAAACTTCATCAACCGACATTTCAATTAGATACATATTTTTATTAAAACAACAACAAGGAATAAAGAAATAATTATTAATTAGATTGTTATTTATTATATTGTAGCATAATAATAACTACGCCCCCTAAAAATATGACGCAACAAATTCCGAAGTGACTTTCCATTCTGGCAGAATTTTGGTTCGAACTGTCCTTTCATTCGAGGTTCGTGTCTGGGACGAAGTCTCCACAGCTCATGTCAACGAAAGAGACGAATAATATCAGGGATAAAAGGGAATTATAACTGCAAGAATTATTTCTCTTGTTCCAGTGGTCGAAGAATTTGCTAGAAGTTTCTGGCTATCAGAAACTTCTGCTATATAAGGACAGATGGCGATCAAAAAAGACACAGTTGGTTTGGAACCGTGGCGAAGAGATTGGAAAAGTGATAATGGGCGAAGTTGTAATTTGGTGATAAATTGAAAGTTGAGAGTAAACAAGAAAAAGTAATTAGTTTGGATTTGTGAATTAAGTAATCGAAAGGAGATAAAGTGATTTGAGAGGAAAGAGACCTTGTAAGAAAAGAATTTGCAAAGAATAGTATAGTGTGAACTTGAATTGTTCTATAGACTAGAAAATAAAGAAATAAATTTCACAGAATATCGTTTTATCTACTCGAGCCGTAGCCAGCATATTACATTGGTGTCAGAAGCGGGATAAAACTTATTCTGTGAATAACTATTTCCGTGGTGTGAAATTGCACAAAAAAAAAAAAAAAAAACCATTTCTGTGTTGAGTTAATTAGTTGCGCAAAATGGGTCGCAAATTGGGAAAACTAACTATAACTCAACTAAAGGCAGAACTCAGTAAGCGGAACCTCGACACAACTGGGGGAAAAGATGCCCTGCTGATTCGTCTGGAAGAAGCAGTAACGCAGGAAGGTGAAAATCCGCACGACGTAGAGTTTGACGTGGAAGAGGAACCAGCAAGTACAGCAGCCGACCCGGGTATAACAAGTCTGCTCCTGCAACTTAAGTTAGTCATGGACGAACAAAAGAAAGCAATAGAAGATCAAAGGAATTCTCTAGAACTTAAGCTAGACGAACAAAAGAAAGCGATGGACGAACAAAAGAAAGCAATGGGCGACCAAAGGAATTCTCTAGAACTTAAGCTGGACGAACAAAAGAAAGCAATGGACGAACAAAAGAATTCTCTAGAACTTAAGATGGACGAACAAAAGAATTCTCTAGATGCTCTGGAAAATAAACTTGATGAGCAAAACAAGAACTTGGAATCCAAATTCGAAGTGATCGAAGAGAAAATCGAGAAGGTCGAGACGCAACTCGAAAAAGTCGAAACTAGATTCGATGAAAATTTTGAGAAACATGAAACTCAGTTCGGGAAGATAGAGACTCAGTTTGAAAAAGTAGAAAAGCAAGTCGAAAATCTTACTAAGGAGCTCAGCAACGTGAAGAGACAGAAAGCACGGGAATATTCCACTGACGGTCTGAGAAGAAAGGAGGTGCAGCCTCCTATCTTCGATGGTCAAACATCATGGCCAATTTATAAGAGGCAATTCGAAGCGGCCGCAATGACCAATAGCTGGGACGATGAAGAGAAGTCTATTGCACTCACGCTTGCACTGAGGGGTCCAGCTGCGGAGCTCTTGCAGACCATCCCGGAAGATAAACAGCAGAACTACGACTCTCTGGTTCAGGCTATCGAGATGCGGTTTGGGGATGAACACATGCAGCAGGTGTACAGGGTTCAGCTGCGTAGTCGAGTCCAGAAAAGGGGGGAAACGCTCCAACAGTTGCAAGCGGATATAGAGCGACTAGCCCATCTTTCATACCCTAAAGCCGGTGAGGAGCTTATCAACGAAATGGCGGTGGAAGCTTTTATTCAGGCCATAGAGGACAGACAACTGCAAATGGCTGTAAGGATGGCTGAAAAGCGAACACTCCCCGAGGCATTGGCATTCGCTTTGTCAATGAAGGCTGCGGACCAAGCATACCAGGGAATACACCGTGTCAGGGAAATGTCCGTCGTGGAATGCTCATGCCAGAGAACAGCCGTCAAGGATGAAGACAGAGCTCGCGGAAGTCAAATCCGTTGCTGGAATTGCAACCAAACCGGACACCTACAACGGCAGTGCAGGAGTGCACCTAGACGAGGAAATTGTTCACATTGCGGAAGTAGGAGAAGCAGAGAGGAAGCATCCTGTCGGTCAGACTTCCCAAAACCAGCAGTCGGGAAATGCGTAAGGACCAACTTCGCGGGGCAGAAGTTGGTTACTGGAATCGAGGCCCCCAGGACCACCATTCAAGTTTCGCAAACCAAACGGGGTAACAAGAGCCTGACAGTGGAGGCACTAATCAACGAGAAGAAGTGCGTAGCCACCATCGACACAGGTGCCACTGCCTCCATTGTAAGAAGAGATATCGTCAAAAGCTCCTGGCTGCACAACACCAACAGCTACTGCCTGAAGACTGCAACAGGGGAAATGGCGAAGGTATTTGGAGAAGTTCGTCTTACGATTACTCTGGCAGGACTGACGTTCTCCCATGCGTTTCTGGTGGCAGATATATGCGACGAGTGCATCATCGGAGTAGACTTCATGAAAGCAAATGAAGTAATCTTGGACATCGGGATGCAAGTACTGAGGTATCGAAATGTGGAGATTCCGATGGTGTACGGAAATGAGAATGCCGTAACTCTCAGGACAGTCATCAGCAAAGACGAAGTTTTGCCGCCGTCTTCAGAGACAATCATTTGGACGAAGCTGGAAGGTGATCTTGGGAGCCACCGATTCTACATAGTAGAACCAGACCCAGAGAAGAATTCTCAAGACTACATCGTGGGAAAGACGTTAGTCGAACCAAAGAACACCATGGTTCCAGTGAGGGTTTTGAACGCAAGACCACACACTGTCAAACTAAGGCGAGGGGAGGTGACTGGAAAATGCACGCCGATTACCGCCGTCGCAACAATATCTGAACGTGATGCTCCAAAATTTCTCCCATCACCTTGGACAGCGGAAGCGAGAGAGACGATTCTCCAGTCCAGTGAGCTGAATCAGGAGCAGCGAACTATGGCAGAGAATCTTATCAATGAGTACGCTGATGTATTTGCCTCACAGGACGGAGAATACGGCCGAACACACCTGGTACAACATCGAATAGACACTGGTGATACTAGACCAATTCGTCAGCCTGCTAGGCGCCTTCCATTGGCAAAGCAGACAGAAGTTGCAGAGATGGTGTCGGCAATGGAGAAAGAAGGTCTGATTGAAAGTTCCAAAAGTCCGTGGGCATCACCGGTTGTACTGGTTAAGAAGAAAGATGGCAGCACGCGGTTCTGCGTGGACTATCGGCAGCTCAATTACGTCACCAAGAAAGACAGCTACCCTCTGCCACGGATTGACGACACGCTAGACACACTATCAGGAGCCCGATGGTTTTCCACTCTCGACTTGAAGAGTGGCTACTGGCAGGTACAGATCCATCCAGAAGACCGGGAGAAAACCGCCTTCACCGCAGGAAATGGGCTATGGCAATTCACGGTAATGCCATTCGGGCTGTGCAATGCTCCGGCGACTTTCGAGCGATTGATGGAATGTGTCCTGCAAGGGTTAACATGGAAAACCTGTTTGGTATACTTGGATGATGTCATCGTCGTAGGAAAAACGTTTGCGCAACACCGAGACAATCTAAGGGATGTGTTTCAAAGGCTTCGAAGTGCCCACCTGAAGCTCAACCCCAAGAAGTGCGCCCTGTTTAGAGCGGAAGTCAAGTACCTGGGACACATAATTTCAGCGAAAGGAGTGAGAACCGATCCGGAGAAGGTCGAAGCGGTGAAAAACTGGCCAGTCCCCAAAGACAAACACCAACTAAGGAGCTTCCTGGGCCTAGCCACCTACTACAGACGGTTCGTGAAGGATTTTGCCGGGATCGCAAAGAACCTGCACCAGTTGACGGAAAAGGGAAAACAATTCAAATGGTCAATTGAGTGCGAGAAGAGCTTCAAGGCACTTAAACAACGGCTATGCGATGCCCCGATACTGGCTTACCCCACTCCCGGGGAAACGTTCGTTGTGGATGCAGATGCTAGTAATGTCGGGGTAGGAGCCGTACTCTCCCAGGTGCATGACGGCCAAGAGAAGGTGGTTGCGTACTTCAGCAAGGTGCTCTCTAAGCCAGAAAGGAACTACTGCGTGACAAGGCGGGAACTTCTAGCTTTGATCTTGGCTACGAAGCATTTTCACAAATACCTCTACGGGAGGAAGTTCGTTCTTCGCACAGACCATGCAGCCTTAAAATGGCTATTACAGTTCAAGAGTCCTGAGGGTCAGGTCGCAAGATGGATCGAAAGGCTGCAAATCTACGACTACGAAATACAGCATCGTAAAGGAAAACTCCACTCTAATGCGGATGCACTGTCCCGGAGACCATGCAGAACGGATTGTAAACATTGTGCGCGTCAGGAAGAACGGGAGCTGGTTTCAATCCAAAGAATGAGAGCCGAACCTATCGCCGGCTGGAGCGTAGATGAGATCCGGAACGCTCAGAAGGAAGACCCGGATATCGAGCCGATTCTGGCCTGGAAGGAGAACATGGAGAAACCGGATCATCAGGACATCTCTCACAGAAGCCCGACCTTAAAGGCATATTTTGCGCAGTGGGACTCCCTCCATGTCCAAGAAGGTGTTCTGAGAAGAAAATGGGAATCCTCCGACGGAAAGTCGTTTGTAATGCAGCTTGTCGTACCGCGGACGAGGGTCAAGGAGGTGTTACAGGAAATGCATGGCGGGGCGACCGGAGGCCACTTGGGAGTGAATAAGACGCTAGAAAAGGTACGAGAACGTTTTTATTGGTTAAAAGCGAAGGAAGATATCGAAGACTGGTGCAGAAAATGCGACGTGTGTGCAGCTAGCAAGGGTCCGAGAATCAAAACTCGAGGTAAGATGCACCAATACAACGTGGGAGCACCTTTTGAACGAATCGCCATTGACATCGCAGGACCCTTTCCGGAAACCGACAATGGTAATCGGTATATCCTCGTAGTGATGGACTACTTCAGTAAGTGGCCGGAAGCGTTTCCGATCCCTAACCAGGAAGCCAGAACCGTGGCGGAGCAGATCGTCTACAATTGGGTTAGCAGATTCGGTGTGCCCTTGGAATTGCATTCTGACCAAGGGCGGAACTTCGAGTCAAGAATCTTCCAAGAGATGTGTCAACTACTCGGAATCAAAAAGACAAGGACAACCCCGCTTCATCCACAGTCGGACGGTATGGTGGAGCGTTTCAATAGGACTTTGGACGAACATCTCTCGAAGGTCGTAGGTGACTACCAACGGGATTGGGACCGGCAGATTCCCTTGTTTTTGATGGCCTATAGAAGTGCCGTGCATAGCACTACTCGACATACGCCGTTCGAAATCTTATTTGGTGGAATAGCTCGTTTACCCAGTGAGGTGAAATTTGGATCTCCTACCAATGAGCCCAGAAATGAAGAAGAGTACGTGGCGGACCTTAGGGAAAGGCTTAGGGACATACACCAAAGGACCAGAAGCCAGATTAAGATGACGAGCGACCGCATGAAGACCAGGTATGATGCCAAGGCAACAACGTCAGGATTCCAGGAAGGAGATCTGGTGTGGCTGTATAATCCCCATCGCCAAAAGGGGAAATCACCTAAATTACAGCGGAACTGGGAAGGTCCCTACAGAATAGTAACCCGCATCAACGATGTTGTCTACCGCATCCAGCGAGGACCGAGGGCCAAAATGAAAGTGGTTCATGTGGACCGACTGAGTCGATACAATGGCCGAAATGAGGATGCACTTGTTCGGGACGAACATGTCTAAGAGGGGGGCAGTGTAGCATAATAATAACTACGCCCCCTAAAAATATGACGCAACAAATTCCGAAGTGACTTTCCATTCTGGCAGAATTTTGGTTCGAACTGTCCTTTCATTCGAGGTTCGTGTCTGGGACGAAGTCTCCACAGCTCATGTCAACGAAAGAGACGAATAATATCAGGGATAAAAGGGAATTATAACTGCAAGAATTATTTCTCTTGTTCCAGTGGTCGAAGAATTTGCTAGAAGTTTCTGGCTATCAGAAACTTCTGCTATATAAGGACAGATGGCGATCAAAAAAGACACAGTTGGTTTGGAACCGTGGCGAAGAGATTGGAAAAGTGATAATGGGCGAAGTTGTAATTTGGTGATAAATTGAAAGTTGAGAGTAAACAAGAAAAAGTAATTAGTTTGGATTTGTGAATTAAGTAATCGAAAGGAGATAAAGTGATTTGAGAGGAAAGAGACCTTGTAAGAAAAGAATTTGCAAAGAATAGTATAGTGTGAACTTGAATTGTTCTATAGACTAGAAAATAAAGAAATAAATTTCACAGAATATCGTTTTATCTACTCGAGCCGTAGCCAGCATATTACAATATCTATTTAAACATATAAAAAACCCAAAACAAAAGAAATACTCTTCTTTTCCTCACGACGGGGTTATGATCCGCCTGTAGGGTTTGCCGGTTTGACCTCTGGAAGTACCGGCAGGAAAACAAACGAAATAATAAATAAGAAACACGAAAAAAAAGAAACAGACATTAAAAGAACCGAAAAAGAAATAAGTTAATTAGAATGGTGGTCAATTTCCACAATTTTCTTTTTCACTATCCTGTTTGAGTTTTTCGGTCTCCAACATTGTTAATTTGATTTGCATATCAATTTCAAATAATGAGTTTTCATGTAAAACTTCATTCCGCAGCAATTCTATTTTAAGTTTTTGCAGTTCCATACTATGCTGCTCCTCGGTTGATATTTGTTTACGATGTTGTTGGAGTACGTCAACAGATGGCATTGTTGCTGTTTTTGGAAAACGCTTTAGCCTTGGGATAGGAATTTCTTTTATGTTGAGCTTTTTTTCCTTATTTTCTCCAATAGTTGAATTCAAAAGCGGCTGCTTCATTTCCGTATCTGGTGAGGGGTCTTCGCCAAACATTTTTACATTTACTGGTTTTGGTATTGCTGTCTATCAATATTTCGTCTTCAGTAAAGTCGTCCGCCATCATATCTTTTTCGATAAAATCGTCTTGCGTAGGCTTCTTGATAATTAGTATTGCCAGTTGCTCTTTGTGCCGCTTTCATGTCGCTAATACTTTTCCGTGCTACGTTCTTCATCTGGTGCCACTGCTCTCTTAGCTTCAGAATTTCCCTGATATATCCAGCTATTTGCATATTTAGTTCGATGTCTTTTTTTTATAATTTGCACGTGTTAAAGGGGATATGAATACCCTTATACTAATTTTTTAGAACACGTGCGTTTTGTGGAAAGGGGAAGAGACAGAGAGAAAGACAGAGTGGTGTGGTTTGAAACTCAGGTGGTATTAAGTTTCTGTAAACTCAAAGGGTGGCTGTCCAGATAACTGGGGTATTTTATTTGTTTTCGCTATTATTGTCGTTGCTTTTGATTCACAGTATTTTTTTCCGACCTCCTGATGTCATCATCACGTTCAAGTTGCATTTTAGCCATATGACCACCCTACTGCCGGTGTTATGCCTTCACAGTAGAGTTGACTTTGCTTTCGCAAGTGATCGGCTTTTTTATTTGTTTCGTGCGAAATAAATAGATGATTCTTGACTTCAGGATTCGAACCGTGAATCAACAGCATAACAAGCGATGATGTTACCACTACACCACGGCCACCCTCGCTGCCTTTTTTTGTGAAATCATCTTAACGTCATTTCTTTTATCGTCCACGACTTTAAGATGCCTTCGGACCAATTCGCGCAGCATTTCTTTCTCCAGTTCTGCTCCCTTATTCCTTGTCACTCATCTGTAATTTTATATTTTTATTTGTTTATTTCAAAACATATGTATAATTACAATTCTTACCTTATTTTTGTTTACAACAAACCAAAACCGTGGCGTATTTTTGAAATTTCGCTTTCAGAAAGTGTATTCGTAATAGACTGAATAAAATTTGTAGTAGAGTAGAGATTAGACGTTAGACTCGTATCTAATTAAACAGAGCTGCCATATTCTCTATTAATACCAGCTGTGTATAATCTGGGTGTTAACTTTAGACTCGACATCAATTACACTCGGGTTCAAAATATATCATAACTATGAATATGGGCCAATGTCACGACACAATGTGCTTATCAGCAATATTCAAAAAGAATTATGCGCAAAATTAAGTCGTTGACACTGTCTGCGATTTGTGAAACATAATTTCTAAGAATTCTAGTAAACAATAAGTACTGAATTAATATCAATAAATACAAGTGAAGAAGAAAAGAGTAGATGCAGAAAGTATAGTGTAGCTACTATAATAATATGTTTTCGGAGATTGATTAAGTTCTGTTCAATAATCAATAATCGCAATTTACGACTTGTGATTTTTGTATATCCAGGTAGGATCAGTAAAGTTGAGTGGCGCAGTCGGTAGGATCCTTTTTTTATTAAGAGGGATCCAGTGATCGAGTCGATAACCGGAAAATAATCGTGTGAAGTTAAGTGCGAAATATAAAATCATTTAATTAACGCGAAGAATTCATTATACATAAATACTCGGAAAAAATTGACAAACATTAAGTGTTAAACTGTAGTAAAAACTTAATAAAATTACACAAAGAGTTAAAAGACACCTATAATCGACCAAGATTGGTGCATAGTGGTTAGTGAATGAGTAACAGAGAATTCACGACGAAAACAGAATTATGGTTAACTATGAGCAGATGGTAGCTGAACTTGATCTCCGTACACAAAAGCTGGAGCAAGTGGAAGCCGCTTACCAACAATTGCAACAACAACGAAATCGAGAAAAACAAGATCGAAATCTTAAGGAAATTCGTTACATGCCTACCTTCAGCGGACAAGGAGATATTACAATTTGCTTAGAATATTACGTAAACCGAATTCAGGACGAAGAACTTAATAAGACAATAGTACGGGCCATTTTCTACGAGAATATTCATAATATTCAAAAGCCCCCTATCGCACGTATTATATGAAAGGTCAAACGACTTTCCAATAGAGGTTACCAATTTGTAATTGATATGGACCTGTTAAACAGTGTAAATACATTCATTAATGTAGACGAAGGTAATATACGAGTATGTAATCCTTAACGGACAGTGTTTGTACTTCACCTATATACACGTACCATACGTACTAGATCAAATATGTTCGCTAGAAACAATGAGATAAAATTTGACCACCTTAATAAAGAAGAATGTCAAGAAGTAGACAACCTTCTACAAAGATTTAGCAGTCCATTTTTCAAAGAAGGGGACAAACTAACAAGTACACCAGAAATTGAACATGTTATAGTGGCAATGACTGACCAACTAGTAAACGCGAAACTTTACAGACACCCCCCTAAGCATGAAGAGGAGGTAAGGAGACAGATTAAAGAAATGGAGAAATAGTAATTCTAAATATTCGAGACAACTTATAGTTGTACCAAAAAAGGTGGACAACTTGGGCAAAAGGAAATTTCGGATAGTTATCGATTATCGAAAACTAAACAAGATAACATTTGTTGACAAGTATCCTCTGCCCAGCATCGACTCAATATTAGATAAACTTGGGAAATCACAATACTTCACGACGCTAGAACTCGCGAAAGGCTGATCTTAATCAAAGAACAAGATCGTAAAAATATAGCCTTCATGGCGCCTCACAAGAATGCCATTCGGCTTAAAGAATGCCCCAGCGACAGGGACTGATGAATGAGATTCTTAGGGATCATATAAATAGAACATGCGTTGTGTACCTTGATGATATTCTCATTTTCAGTACGACACTGAAAGAGCATGTAAAGGCTATTACAAACATTTTCAATTTTAGAATCAAAAAAACTTAAAATATAAATTGACAAGTGTAACTTCATGAAGAGGTAAACCGAATTTTTAGGTTACATTCTGACCATGGACGGACTAAAGCCAAATCCGAACAATATAGCGGTAATAAAAAAATAGAACCTCCAAAAACGCTGGAAGAAATAAAGTTGATTTTAGGGATAACAGGCTACTACAGGAAGTTTATACTACGCTAAGGTAGCGTAACCTATAACCAAATATCTAAAAAAAAAAATTGAAAATAAACACAAGTGACCCAAACTACATAGAATCATTTGAGAAGTTAAAGTGTCTAATAAGTAGTCACCCAATACTAAAGTACCCCAATTTTGAAAAACAGTTTTGATGCTTCGAATTATGCTATAGGAACAGTTATTTCTCAAAAAGGACATACTATTTGTTTTGCGTCAAGAACGTTAAACAAGCACGAAAGAAATTTATTTGCAACTGACAAGGAATTTCTGGCAATAAAATGCTCAACGAATTACTTTAGGCCTTACCTATAGGGTAATAAATTTAAAATATTTACTGACCATCGACAATTAAAGTATCTCCACGCGAAATATAAAGGAAAAGATCTATTACCTCGGCATCAAAGATAGCTATTAAAGTTAAGAAAATATCAGTTCGAAACAGAGTACTTACGTACGTTTCTTAGCCGTATAGAAATTAACGAGGACGTTAAATCTTACGAGGGAGAGAGCGCAGACCCCCCACAACTTAACAATTCTTCGCTTAACTGTAATGACAGTAACTCAGAATCGGATTTCATATTTAGCGTAGAAGATGACGATAACAACGAAACGATACACTCTGCAGATGAAGAGTTAATTAACCATATTCCAATCGAGGAAGATATTGTAAACAAATACAAAACACAACTAATACTGACTAATGATAAAACAAATGGTTTCGAAGTCCTACACGGGAAAAATATAATCAATATAGCAGAACATGTCTTCAACCGACTAGGAGATATTTTAAAGAGATTTATTAGGAAAGGGAAAATTGGAATCTTTTCAGACTTTGCTGATCACACCTATAATATTGTCCAAGAAAAAATTAGGGAAATGTTTTCTAATGATAACACTTTAAAATTTGTTAAGTGTTCCTATAGAGCACAAGACATAGGAATAGTAGTAGATGCTGTAAAACAAATACCTCAGCAGCATTCAAGAATACAAGAGACATATAATCAAATCAAAGTATAAAATATATTATCCAAATCGTATGGAGTTTATTCATGTGGTCATTAATCAACGTGATGTCTGTCAGGCAGTCAAATATGACCGCACACCAATTAAGCCAAAATTTAGTTACATAGGAACTAGATTGTAATCAGATTATTCACATGGATACATATGTCATACGAAAAGTAAGTTTCCTTACAATAATCGACAAATATTCTAAATTTGGTTCAGCATACCATTTAACAGATAGGAATCATATAACCATTATTGAACAATTAGAAGAGCATTTCGCAAAACTAATTGCAGACAATGAGTTTAAAGCGGTTCAGATTAAAAAATTCCTAAAAGAGGAAGGTATTATTTTGCTCCTTACAAAACCAAATACCGCGAATGCCGACGTTGAGCGGTTTCACAACACTATAGCAGAAAAATTCAGGTTTATTTCATTGAATAAAAAGAAATATTCGGTAAGAAGAATCATACAAAAAACTGTAAGAAATTATAATCATAGATTTCACTCTGCAATTACATGCAACCATTTAGACGCACATACTCATAAAATTGACATAGAAAAAATCCGTCAAAATATATATGAGGCATAAGAATAGAAATAAAAAAAATTAAATGAGACCAGAGAGGATTATGAAGAAAATAGGTCTACAGGTTTTATAAAAAAAACTATAGGGCACTCAGGTACAAGCAAAAACCCAAATATAAGAAAGCTAAATTGAAAAATATTCATTCTACCAATATTAAAAGACCGTTAATTAATTTTCAGGTGATAAAATGGGTATTACTTATAATAATGATAACTTAGACTAGCTGTCAACAATATCTGGACATACAGACAATTAATGTTCAAAACGGATACGTTAAACTTCAATTAACTGACATTGCGAATGAAACTGACATAATAATTCATATAATTTCATTCCGGCTGAAATTATAGCATTAGTAAAAAATATTTCATTAAATTTAGCCCCATTACAACTTGAACAAAGACAAATTCTTAACGACAAAGAAGAGGTTAACTTAATGTAATAGGTACCGCACAAAAATGGTTCTTTAGAACCATATACGACGAGGACAGACAAATAATAGAAGAACATTTAGATAACGTACTACAGAATAGTCGTGCTTTAATAAATGCAGCTAATAAACAAATTAAAAGAAATGAATATTTGAATAACACTTTTAAAGTTTTAAAAGAAACTAACTAGACAGTGACCGCAATACTATTTTAAGGCAGATTAATTCAATATATAGAGTAGAAAGAGAGCTAATAATGAAACAGATCTATTTCGATCAATTATTTATTGTAAATTGAAATATGTAGAATTAAAGATAGAATACATTCATAATAATATATTATAGTATCTGCAAGAAGTAATATACTATACCCCAATATCCTTACTAACGAAGAGATTGAAAATTATAAAATAGATTTTCTTAAGCTAAAGCAAATAAACTTAGAAATTCAAAAATAATATGCTAATCGCAATATTTTTTTTTTTTTTTTTTGCATGTATGTAGGTAGGTGAGAATCATCAAAACACATAGCATGCGAGCTTTGCGATAGTGTGGAACTTTAATCCGCTAAAAACACCCGGAGAAGGCATGATTTAATGTCATCCTTCCAATTATCGCCTATCTCTATGTAGATCAACGTTACGTATGTACCATGTCGCATTAACTATATTGCGTGGTATTTTATTCTGGAAGCATTGTATGCTTTGAAGGTTTGTCTTATTTGTGCACCCCCAAAGCTGGAGACCATATGCCCATATTGGTTTAATACTTACTTGTAGTGCAGTAATTTATTGTATATCGAGAGACAGAAATACCTCCCTAAGAGCCAATACATTTTTTAATATCGTATGTTTAATTCGTCATGTTTTTTCTTTACATGAGTTTTCTAATGCCATTTCGCGTCAAGAGTCATGCCTAAGTACTTAGCTGAGTTCAAAAAAAGAACTGCATTGTTATTTATGTACACAGGTATGTGTTGAATGTAAATTTTTATTTGTAAAGTTTACATGAACTGACTTCAGTTCATATAGTTTTATTTGCCATTTTTTCGTCCATTCATAAATATCATTTACTGCCCTTTTGCAGTTTTGCAGTAAATTCCTGCACGGCATTACTGACAGCATGTACAGCAGTATCGTCTGCAACAGAAGTATCCTCATTTTGTGGTAGGTCATGACAGGTCCTAATACACTCCCTTTGGGTAAAATATTCGCAATTATAATTCCAAAAAAATATTTAACCTTACCACTTAAGCTGTTAACCCCAGTCCCCATTAAAGATGTTATGTAAATTTATGCTAAAAAAGATTGTGTTGTCGAATATAAAAATAAAATGTACAAATATGAACAAGAGAAAACAATTTCTGAATTTGAAGAAAGTAAACATTGCATTGTAAAACAAAATTGTATAATAAGTTCATCAAAAATATGCAAATAGAAATAATACTTCTAGATGATGAAATTATATTTATAAAAAATTTTAAAGCAGATTTAAATCCAACATGTGATGATAGAAATTCTATGCTCGCAGGAAACTATTTTATCAATTTTACAAACTGTACTTTACACTTTTTAGATCAAAAATATTCGAATGTAAATCATATTCACAAACAATAATTTTTCTATCCAAATAATAAATAAATATTTCTGAACCTTAAAGATTTGAAAAAATTATACTAAATTCAGTTAATAATTTGACAGAAATACAAGAGATAGAATTTAGGAAATATGTATCCTATAATTTAAATATAATTTGCGTTACAATAATTTTAATTATGTTTGCAATATTGTCTTGTTTATGCATACAACAAAAAAGCATACAAATTAAATTTAATAGTAAAATTTAGGTGAATTTTAATCAGGAGGGAGAAGTTACATATAATGTCACGACGCAAAAACCTAATAAGTACGATGTGTTTATCAGCAATATTCAAAAATAAAATATGCGCAAAATAAATTTCTCACTAAAGTCGTTGACACTATGTCTGCAATTTGTGGAACATAATTCCTAGGAATTCGAGTAAGCAATAAGTACTGAGTTAATATCAATAAATACAGGTGAAAGAGAAAAGTATAGACGCAGAAAGTAGTAGCTGCGAATACATATTATCATAGTAGCTATACTCTACCATAATAATATGCATTCGCGGTTTGATTAGGTCCTGTTCAACAGTTTTAATCGTAAAAGTTTTTTAATCGCAATTTATGACTTGTGTTTTTATATCCGGTCACGATCAGTAAAGTTAAGTTGCGTACAGACAAACAGAGAGACAAAATTGAGAAACCCACTTTATTGGGTTTCTCTATCATTGTAATGCCAAATTTAATCAAAAGCTGGAGATCGAAAATTTTCCCTAATAGGTGCAAGAAAATCATTGACATACGAAAACTTCATTCGACAACCTTGATAACAAAAACCTTGATAAGCAAAACTTCCACAACTTAAACCGTACAAAAAGGTTCTATCTCTAACTACTATCGCCAAAATCACCAAAAAAACCATGAATGAAAAAACAACAAACAAAATTTCGAATAATTTGAATATAATATTATAATAAACAAACTTACCTCAATTGGATTGCTACAATTACGAGATTTCACTTTTAATTAATAATATTAAATATAAGACACATTAAGAAAAAAAAAACAAATCAACCAAACAAACAAATTAATTATGAATGTGGTGTAATACTATGAGGAAAACCAATAGAAGCAGTCATATGCGCACAGGCATGGCATCGAAGTGATAATGTTGTCACTGTTTTTATCGTGTATTATGTTACTATTTGCGTAGAAGTGTTTTCATGTTATCTTGTTTTATTTGTTTATTATTACCTACTTTGTTCCTTATGATTGCATGAGATGAGAGGAAGATGGGCAAAGACGAAGCAGATCCCAGGGTTGTCATTGAGATGTCTGGGAAAGTTTAAATTAATAATTTTAATACAGCGCACGAATATTTAAATTTGTAAGAAAGTTGGCAGGGGATAATGCTTAGGAATGTAATGGCGTTACACCCAAGGTGATATTTACCAAAGGGTTGACCACGGGTTAACAATGCCCCCAATGAGGAAAAAAGAATCCATCAAATCTAGAATCCATGAAAAAAGATTGTGAATATATAATGAGTTTATAACGTTGGAATTTTGAGTGTTTCTATTTATTTATCTTCATAAAACAAGCTGGTGAATTGTCTGAATCCTCCTGACCATCTACATTTTTATAAAAAGCTTGGCGCGCAATACCATTGGCAATCTGAGTGAAATCTATTTTTGCATTGCCATTTCGTGGCTTGTAGTAAGTCAACCAGCCTGCTTTCACACAGGATAAAGAACCTGCATCAAGTGGCTCATAATTTGGGGTCAGAGGCGAACAAAGTAGGGCTTAAAATAAATACGGCAAAAACAAAAGCCCTAAGCACTTCAATTTCTTAACAAAACACCAGCGCCGCTCAACTCAACATTGCCCGATAACAAGTCGAGAAAGTAGCTTTCTATATTTAGGAAGTATGGTCTCAGAAGATGGTAGTATCGAACTGGATGTGGACAGCAGAATTCGTAAAGCAAAGGCAGGAAAAGCAATGTTTTCAGCACACAAACCAAGCTGAGACTGTTTCGATCAAACGTAGAAACACTGCTTCTTTATGGGTGTAGTATTGGAAAGTGATCAACACCGTCATAAGGAAGCTGCAAACCTTCATAACTAGATGTCTTTGCAACATCTTTAGGATCTTCTGGTCGAATCGTATTTCGAATGACCAACTACATGCGATAACAGGCCAGGAGCCAATAGATATCAAAATACAGAGGAGAAAGTGGCAGTGGATTGGTCACACCTTACGGCGCGAAGACAGTTCCATTGCGAAGTACGCCATGCAATGGAATCAGGCGGACGAGTGGACCGTTCTAGGGATACATGGAAAAGGACAGTCGAGGAGTGATCCAGAACATTGGGTATGACTTGGAGATAGCTCAAGAGCATTGTAGAACTCCGAACACGATGGCACGCAGGCGTTGTTGACGCCCTATGTTCCACGAGGGGTCAGAGGACATAAGCAAGTAAAAGTAATTTCGTGGCTTCATCGTTGACATTAAACTTACTTTTAATCCACATCCAATTTTTCGTCCCAGTCTCTTATGCAAGGAAATATGGCTGTCGTCTTTGGCGGTCGTCCTTGTCTTCACATGGTTCGAACTGGTTCTTCATCATTGTCTCTTTCCGTTGATGTTTATTTGGTCAGACCATCTCTTCTTGGTACAAATTTGTATGTGACATGTTTTGAAGCTTTGCTGAGTATATGAGTGGTGATTAGTACCAAATCTCAAATTTGAAACTAAGGTTGTGGTCATCATTTTTTATCTGCATATCTCTTGATGTAGTCTTGAAATTTCTCCACCGTTTCTCTAACATCTTTAAAAACTTCAACTAATCGCATTAGTTTCGAAATAATTTGTGGAATAAAGTTCTCAGCTTGTGCTATAGATCTTAGGTCGTGATTTTTTTTTTAGTTTTTATTAATTTAATTCATTTATACTTACATGCTAGACAAAAACGCTTAAAACTAGCTTAACTAACTTAACTATCTTATTCTAACTTACTGGCTCTATGCGGGCGCTCTAAGCTAAACTTAATGCTTATCTATGTATTTCGACTTAATCTATTACTTATTATTATTTTACTTAAATAACAATTATGACTAAGAAAAATTTTTCATTTTAAAAAACTTTGTAACGGTACTATTTATTTGATTTTGATCTTATATATAAAACTTAAATGCTACCTTAAAATAAGTCTTAACCTAACTTAACTACATGCATAATAAATTTTTTTTTTTTTTTGACATATCCAAGTGCTGTGTTTACTTTTTTTTCCGTATAAATAAACTTAAACTACTTACCCTAGACACCTAAAAACTATGTAAGCCGGCCAAGACAAAAATATGGCGGCCAACTTTGCCGTACTGGACCTACCCCGGATCAAAAGGGATCGACGAGGGAGCTCTCTCTAGTAACCACCAGAATTGCTGGTGCTGCTTCTTCACATCTTTAATATCGCGGCCCGATACCGATCTACTGAATCGGAGACGCTCCTCAGTGCTCTGTGCGACGTCTCGGCTGTAGTTGAGCCGCCTGTCCACAGTTGTCCGGGCAACGTGGAAGATTAACGGCACCGCTGATTTATCCTGGATCAGGCCTGCCTGATCGAAATAGAGGAATGCTTCTGGAGGGACAAAGCCGTTAAGGCGCACCCTCTCATGGTACCTATGGTTGGGGTAATAAGCCCCGAAGATCAGGTTATTCATCGAGGTCATTGCTCTTGCAATGTGCATTCGAGTCATCTTGACCAGGAAATTGTCCACTCTTATCAGATCCGCCCTGTTGTATAGGACCTCATTAGAATAGAATTTTTTGTACTGAGACTCTGGTGTTCTGTACAAGTGAAGGCAAGCCCGAAGGCAGGCCCTCTCAAACACCCGAATCTTTTCCATCCTACTTGCCCCTATGTTGAACCACACGGGACATCCATATGCGAGCATGGGCCGAATGAGGGCCGTGTAGCAGATTACCTTTACCCTTGCATCGTGTTGCTTGCTATAAAAAAGTCTCTTTGTAAGGGCGAAGGCAGCTCGGGCTCTGGCTAGAGCAGCATCTACATGTTTGTTAAAATATAGATATTGGTCTAGCCAAAGTCCAAGGTATCTGACCACGTTTTGACACACAAGTGGACGCCCGTGTTGTCCAATTATAGAGAACTTTCGCCAATTCTTTCTGGTATCCCTAGAGGCCCGAGACAACGGCGTTCTGAATAGAATGGTTTCCGACTTCTGAAGGTTGATCTTCAACTTCCAGTCGTCGCAATATCGCTGAATCTTATCGAAGTCACTCTGCAAGAATGTTGCAATGACGTCGATCTTAGGTCCTGATCTGTACGCAATCAAATCGTCTACGTACGCTACTGCATGCTGAAGAGATCCTATCAGATCAGCCGTGTAAATATTGAAAAGGATCGGTGAATTAATCGCACCCTGTTGCAGACCATTTTTAATTTCGAACGTCCCAGCAGAAGTCACATTGCCATTTTTCACAACGAACTTTCTACTGGTGAGCATATTAAGCAACATGTACAGCAGTGGTTTGCTTATGCCCAACCTGCTCAACTTCTAAAAGAGCCCTTCCAACCATACGGTATCGAAGGCCTTCTCCAAGTCAATCAGGCAGGCACCCGTGCATTGGTTCTTGCTTTTGTTCCTTTGGATATCAGATACCAGTTTAGACGCGGCATGTATTGTATCATGCCCCGCCTTGAAACCGAATTGGTTATCCGGAACTATATTATTGTCCTCAACCCACTTAACCAGGGCTCTATTGATCACTTTTTCGAATACCTTGCTGATATTCGTAAGGAGACTTATCGACCGGAGATTTGCCGGATTGGAGGTGTCCTTTCCCCTTTTGGGTATCGGCTGTACCACTCCTGTTTTCCAATGCTCTGGATAATGTGCATTATTCAGTGCATTATTGAACAGGGTGGCGTAAATTTCCACCGCTCCTAGAGGAAGATGTCGAAGCACAATGTTCGATATTCCATCGATTCCCACTGATTTCTTCTTTCTCAATGATGCGAAGATCGTTTGGAGTTCTACCTTCGACACGTACGGGGGGTGAACCCTTTCATTGGCGATGGCATTGTTTGCCAAGTTTTCGTCATTGAACCCGGTAAAACCAATATTCTCTGATCGCCAGTGCTCTATATCATTTCGAAGGTAGAAGTTGTGCATAAGGACTCTATTCTCCAGGTCGTTGTTCAGGCGAATGCTAGCATTTACCTTGTACACATCCTCGAAAATAGTTCCAATGGCCTCCACCTTCTGCTGCGGATCTTCAATCACAAAAAAGTCGTCATCATCGACAGCGTCCCTTGGATCTATTCCTGCTGCTGTAAGTAAGCGTTCATTGTTCGTTGTTCGGGGGATTTTCAGACACGGAAGTTCGTTGACATCGTTCCTCCGAAATATTTTACTATCAGACTTGATAGCCAGAATCTTGATAGCCAGAATCTTGTTGCCCCAGTGCAAATTAGCCGACCGCCTATAATTTGCTCTAATTAGTATTTGGAGGTTCTTTATCAACGATTTCAGCGTCCTAACCTCCGAGTTTTGTCTGTCTGTAAACTGTCTATACAAGTTTTTTAGTCCTGTAAGCAGTCTACTTTTTTGTACGTGCAGTGCGTCGATTGTTGCATTGCGAAACACGTTTTCAGTTGGTCGATACCTAGGTATCGTACTGTCCATTGTTCGTTTGATTGTCTCGTCCATTTGTTTAAGGTACCTGTCAATCTCCTCGTTTGACAGATTTCTATTCGACGGTTTGTAGAGTGAGTTCGAGGAGAGTGCTCTTGCCAAGTCTCGGGAGAAGCGAGTCCAACGAGTCCTACTGTAGTTGTAGGTGTACGTTTGAACAAACTCTTCCAATTCCGCAATTTCGTTGGGAATCGCTATTTCGGCACTCATTCCGCAATGGTCACTGTCATACACAAACGTGCTCAGACAGTTTATCGTTTGTCGGTCCACGTTGGTCAGTTGTAACCGTTCGTCAAACAGCAGTAGATCCAAATAGGAGCCGCTTCTGGGAAACGACGGACTATCTGTACCCTTCAAATCGAGCCGAAACTCAACATTATGTTGACCCCACCAATTGAATAGTGAGTTCCCTCTAGGATTTGGTGTATTATTTCCCCAATCTCTATGCTTAGCGTTTAGATCTCCGGCCATGAGGAAATAATTCTCCCCCGACTCCAGCCTTAGGCATCGAAACAATGTCTCGAGCTCTGACATAAATAAAGTAGATTGAGCAGCTTCAGCAGCGTAAAGCGCTACCACATACATCTTCTTTCCACTACGGAGAGGGATGTACACAATACACGCTTCCAGCCCCTGAAACCTTCGCACTTCACTACTGTACACGGCCTTATACCTAAGTTCTTTACGAATGAAGATCGCTACACCTCCTCCTTGAGTGGAGTTGGGTCGGTCCCTTCTTTCTATATTATAGTTTTTATGCCGTAACTTGCGTTTCTGGTTTAGCTTAGTTTCGCTAACCAGACACACATCAGGGCTTTGGTCGTCGAGTAACTTGTAGAGCGATTCTTTTCGTTCGATCCTAATCAATGAATTTACATTCACCGCTAGAATCTTCAAGGAATTTTCAGTCGCGGTCGTACCCATCACGACTGAAAATGCGTTATGCTAGGTAGAAGCGCGTAGATCCTGTCCACACGGGTTGCCTGTTCTTGTAACTGGCGCTGTAGCTGCCCCATCTGCTCCTGGATAGAGAGCAATATAGTCAGCAAGTCGCCTTGTGCCTCAGGTACCTTAGGCACTGGAGCCTGTGCAGCTACCTTCGGTCGTCGCTGTACCGTGGTTCCCCCACCAGACGCCATTTGGGCGTAGGTGATTTGGGGAGTAACGGTTGCTTTTTGAACAAGAACTGGTGGGACTTTCACTGTACTTTTCTGCTTACGAGCCAGATTTGCTGATTTAATGCTTTGAAACTCAGGACAACCCCGATAGTTTGCGGTGTGTCCCGAGTTCTTGCATAGCACACATGTGAGCTGGCCCTTATCTGCCACTCCCTCCTTACCTAGAGCACATTCCTCCGTCTTGTGATTCTGTCCACACTTCACGCATCGAGGCTGCATATCGCAGTTATCTTACATCGTGTTTAACATTATCGGTGGTTCTTGGTTCTCGTCCGAACTTTAGGTATAAGGCGGTATAACTGGTGCTTTGTCATTTGGCAGTGTTCATGACAAATCTTATGGATGGAAGTCAAGGATGGCGAGTGATAATCGCTTCTGGGTGATTAACTGGAGTTGGGGTGTGTTCGATCCCCAAGCAATGAGTTAGCTGTCACAATCACGAGACCTTACGTCAAAACCTTCTAGAACATCATTCCTTTTTATTTATTGAAGTTCTTGGTTTTGTCGCCTGAAGGATTGTGATGGACAAGGAAGTCAAACCAAGGAAGCTCAGGTATCGCCAGACTTGCTGACACTGATATTTTGGCTTCTATGGATGTTTTGACTGAGGCGGCGTAAGTGGCTCAGTCATCTATTGAGGAGAAGGTTAAGGAAATCGCTACGCTAAAGCATGAAATGGACAAGCTCAGGAAGTAGTTGAAAGAAGCATCTTCGGTTCCAGTTCAACAAAGTTGCAGATGTTCCGCAGTCTGAAGAGGTAAACAAGCTTGCCAGCGATAGGCTGCAAATCAGTTTCAGACACCAACAAAACTTGGTAAGTTCCCATCAAGTTTCTCACTCCACTCCCATGTCATTCACGCCTAGTGATGAAGACAGTGGCCAGGCCAAAGTTAAGCCTAGCCATCAAAATTACTAACGATCTTGAATCGTGGCCAGGTGCAGGAGTTGCCGTATTTCTTAGGGCATGACATTAATGAATAGCCATATTTTGAATCCGTGTTCAGGACCACTGCTTTGGAGGGTAGATAGAGTGGTAAGGAGAATGTTGCTCGTCTAAAAAAGGCACTGACAGGCAAAGCCTATCACCTCGTGACCGATCGTATGAGGTATTCAACAGATGCAGATGCGATCATGGTTTCGTTGCGTGCGATATATGGTAGACCCGACATATTAGTACACAGTCTCACTTCCAATCTGCTTAGGCCAGCGAATATCAAATCCATGGATTTAGAGAGGGAGCTCGACAATAACTACATTTTAACGGATCTAGCAAACAAATTGCCTCCTGGGCTGTATCGTGACTGACGGTAGCGAAAGATATCGAGTCTCGACGCAAATTTAGGGAATTTTACAGTTTTCCTCACCGAGAAGTTGTTTGATTTGCCGCCGGAGATAACGAAACCAGCAAGGTCGTCAGTTTGTGAGAAGGTTAGCGCACAGTGGGGATATACCCAAAACTGAAATCAATTCATCTGTTGGTTATATTATGCTGAAACTATTTTTTTGTGTAGGGATTAGTTGCTAGTATATATTAAAATCAAATTTGAGTCTGGAAGGTTTATTTTATTTTTTAATTCACATTTTTCTAACTTAAACTGAACTCATGTTCATTGCCACATGCATTGTTTTGGTGCAGTCGATTTTTTGCGGTTAGCGTACAAAAATAGTTAACATTTTATGAATTGATTATAAACTGATATCACATTTTTTATAAAAAGTTTCAAAAAATATTCAATAAAAGTATGCCTATACGGTTTTAGGTCTAAAAGTCAGATGAATCTGATGAACTGTCATACCCACTTTCTGGATCAGAACTCTCAGCCTTAGACAAAATCCGTGAAATAATTAGATTCAAAACTTCTTCGTAAAATGTTGAAGTTTTTTTTTGGAAGTTGCCGGTACCTCGTTATTAAAGGATCTGATGTTATCAGCATTAAATTAAACACATCCTCGTTACACTTTTCATGCGAAACTTTTCTGGAATAATTTTCCCGATAGTTCTTAAAGTCTTTGTTCTTTGCCTCCTGAGCTTCTTCCGATAGTTGACCAATTGGAAGCAATGCAGCCGAAATCACATCTGGCCCATGTAGCAGTAGCTTGTGGACAGTTGGAGGTATATGAAACCAAGGATAAGAGTCGACAAAATTTGTGGCAGTATTAAGTGTAAACGCTCTAAATTTGCCGATGTTAATGTCGTATCCACTTGAAATCATTACCAATACTGTATGAAGTTTTTGATAAAATATTTATCGATTCCCAAGATTTCGGATGCTACTATCATTTGAGTTTCCGAAACCATGTTTAGGTTGATCAACTATTAGTCCCCTTCGATTTCTAAATTCCTTTTGTATGCGTGCTTTGTTCCATGCTAAAATACCTTTATCTTCTTTTCGGACTTGCCATTTTTTTATTCGGTCAAGGCATTACAAACTTTTCCGTCCACCATTGTAAAAATTAATTTATGTGACACTTGTACAACTTTTTCTTCAATATTAACTTCAGAATGGCATAAGTTTTCAATTTGGTTATCCATGCTTAACCTCTCAGACACCAAAATTTGTGTTGATTCCTTGATATAGTTTATTTTTAACGGACGGCAATATCTGGTGGATGATGGACGGAAATTTTGCCAAATTATTTGTTTTTTATCGGACTTCCCACAAATCAATTGAAGAGGTACAACTGAGGTTATAAATACACTGGAATCATCAGCATCCATTCCAACAGATTTTTGTTTATAAGAACTGTGGCCTGAACTTCCATCAAATCCCCAGTTTGAAATTAATCTCAAATTGCTAAGTTGCTCACTTTTTAATGTGGAAATAACTTCCTTTTGTGCGAATATCAAACGTTCAGCAGTATGATTCATCAGTGTTTGCACAGTTACTTCCACTGAAGTAGGAGTGACTGTAATGTCCTCTCAGTTTGGATAACAATTTTTTTTTGCAACTTGTACAATCATATAGAAAAGAAACCTTTCAGTATCCTTTGCCCTTATAATATTATATTGATGCCTCGTAAGCTTGGATTCTACCATAGCTGAAAGAGCTTCTTCTCCTGACATCTGCATAGCTAGTTTTTCTTTGTACATCTGATACCCTTTTTTATACGCAGTTGCACGGTGAGGTGAACGGACAATGTCCTCAACTAATTTGGATGCAACTGAGTGGCCCGAATCCAAGATAAGAGGTAGGTATATTTTTTCGTATATTTTCTGTTTTGATGAATTTGCTTCGATCACAGCTCTCGTCAAACGATGTCTCCGGTCGGCCTCGATGTTTTGCGGGACTATTTCCGTAGAGTTCGAAACAAATGGATGTGTCAAGCCATTCTTGATTTTTTTCTTTGAAGCGAGATTCTTTTCGATTAGCTTGTAACCATTTTTCTTTGAATCGAGTTGAAAACATGGAAATTTTATGGTTAAGTTCATTCAACTTAACTTCAGAACAATTGGTCCGGTCTTGAAGGTTTTCAGTTAAAAATTTAATTTTTTCTTGAAATTTTCGATATCCTGATCTCTTCATTATATTGAATTATTCCATTCTTGTGATAAACAAGGCCTTTGAATGCCAACCTACGGCAAAATCAAAGTGATTCAGATTTATTAATGCATATACTAACATGATCTGGTTCAGTAGAACATTCGGAAAAAAAAAAAATGCTCAAGTGCGTGCGCCCGATGTACTACATAATGTCAAGGTGTGTCAAGTGTGTTAAAATCTCTGTGTAGAAGCGTGTAGAAACATACTTTTTTTTTAATGATTTAGAATGGAGCTTTAAATTTCTTTTAAGTAAATATATATATGCTCCAAAAATTATAACAGATAATTGACTTCAATAACACGTATTATATCACTTGAAATATTAAATACATACATGAAATTGTCGATATTTTATTGTTAAATAAAAATTATCACGTGATTTATACACGAAATATAAATATTCAAACACTCAACTATTTTAAGCACTTGCTAAAACACGCGTGGAAGCTAGAACCGTAGCCTTGATTCAACTAAGCGTGAAATAGTGGGTAAGCATGTAAAAAAGTTTATTCTTGGCGCAGATAATGCACTTGAATGTAATGTAACGGAATAACGACAATATTTGATAATCTTGGCCAAATCATTTTTTGATTTTATTCCAGCTCTGGCAAATGGTCTGCTCCAGTGTGCAGCGGTTCAAATTCATCCCAAAGAGTTCTTACCCATCAACCACCTTCCTCCAATGGCGTGAAGGACAAAGGGATCTGTTCTAGATGTTTGAATCCGGCGCCACATAAATGGAGAGGTTATTCGCTAGAGAAGACATGTGGCGTGGGAGGCTGTGCGAAACACCACCATCCACTACTTCATCCATTAAGTTCGTAGGCATCTTTAAATTCATCAGCTCAACCGTTCGTTACCCTACCGCAGATTCATTCATCGCATTCCCGTTTACATGGGAAAAATAATAAATCTTTTCGACACTTTCGCATTTTTGGATGATGGTTCCTCGATTACGATGGTTGAGAAGGACGTTTCTGACGAACTGGAGTTAGGAGGTGAACCGGAGCAGCTTACCCTCCAATGGAGAAAGGGAGTTTCCAGAGTTGAGAATTCATTGCGGACTAATTTCTGTGTTTCTGGCATGAACAAGCTTAAGCGGCCGTGCTACGGGACACATATACTGTGAAGGGTCTGGAGTTGCCGTGTCAGAGTATCAACACGGCTGTTTTAAAGGAGTTGTATCCCCATCTTAGGGGTTTGCCGTTGTCAGATCTCCGTGATGCGAAACCGAAAATCTTGGTGGGCTTAGATCAAGCCAAGCTTCTTGTGGGTAGAAGCCAGCGATGTGGCGGGGACGAAGAACCATAGGCTATCAAGACACTCCTCGGTTGGACCGTTTTCGGAAAATCAAACTCGGAGCCCAACGTCTCTTATGTTAGCCCATCAAAAAGGCCTTTGCAATTGTACTTCCACGACAGCATAAGTCAGGATGAAAAACTACACGATCTAATCAAGCGTCATTTCAAAACCGAAGAGTTTGGAGCGCGACCTCCAAGAGGTAACTTCGTATGCCAGGCAGACAGCCGAGCTATAAAGGTGATGGAGCGGACTCTGCTTCAAGTTGGAGATCATTACGAAATCGGTTTACTCTGGGAGTCGGATGAGGTGATGCTACCGGACAGTTACCCCATGGCGAAGAAGCGTTTTATTAGTCTGGAGAGGTCGCTGCTGAAGAACCCTGAGCTGCTAGAGAGGAGGAACCAGCACATGCGGGAATTGGTAGACAAAGGATATGCAAGGATTGCGTCAGATGACGAGTTAAGTCGAAAATGGGCAAGAGTTTGGTATGCCCCAACATTCATCGTGTTTAACAAGAACCAGGTTAATCCGAAGGCCAGGGATGTTGCTAACGTGGCCGCAAAGGTGAATGGAATTTCTTTAAATTCTCACTTATAAAAGGGTCCAGATAATCTTGTACCTCGCTGGACTTTTCAAATTTCATGACCGACAAATTTCTGTGAATGCGGACGTTCGAGAGATGTTTCATGGGATAAGGATAAGCGAATCAGACCAACAGTGCCAACGGATTCTTTGGAGAGTTGGTGATACTTCTCGAAAGCCGTCAGTGCACATCATGCAGTGATGATGTTTGGGCCTTGTTGTTCTCCCACTTTCGCACAATTCATCAAGAACTTTCATGCTAACCTTTTCCGGGAGCAGTGTCCTGAAGTAGTGGGTGGTCTTGTCAACGGTACGTATGTCGACGACTACTTCAATAGTCACTATACGGTGGAAAGAGCTGTGGCTGCGAGTATTAGAATCTGCAAATCAATGAATTTCAACTTGGTGGGTTTTCAGTCGAATAGTCTCGTCTTTTTGTTAGAGGTTAAAATTCCCCATCCGTATACGTCACGGACCCCCGACTAATCGAAGATAAGTTTGGTGATTTTCGTGGACGTCTTGGAGAAGGCGTTTGCTGCTGTATCATATTGGCGTTTCGAGCAAAACGGGATGGTGGAGATACCGCTGGCCATGGCAAAGGCGAGGGTGGCACCAGATAATGTTGCTGACGACTTAACTAGATGGAGTGAGTTATCGGGGACATTTGATAGCAGGATATGGTTTGTGGGACCTGAATTTTTGAAGCGTCCCAAAGTTGTTTGGCTTATATCACCAGGCAAAGCTGTTGGAAATGACGTAAGCGAGATTGATTTAAATCCTAAATTTTCCGTGCGTGTGCACAGCAAAACATTTCCAGATTCAGTCGTTCACAGACTTTGACAGAGTGTAGACGTGTTTCGGCTTTCAGTGAAATTGGAAGTAATTTCAACTAGACTATTAAACAGTGCTTTTCCAAGTGGCGAGTTAGCCTAGTGCGAGTGGTAGTGAACCGTCAACCAAGGGACTTGGGTTCAATTCCCAACCAGGGAAAATTTCACATTAGACTTTTTTTTTTAATTAAATACAACAGTGAATAATTAAAAATAAACAAGAATCAGGCAATGGATAGTGAGCGGTCCGCGCTCCCAATAGCGGGACCAGCTGGTGAGGTGACAGCATCAGCCGATGCAATACAGACAGGCCAGCCAGCAACAGTCTCAACTGCAAGTATGGGGAAAAGGAGAAGGAAGTTGAAACCTTCTCCCAACCTTGTAAAACGTCCCTCCACATCAGCTTCAGCTGAACAGCTGCCAGGTGGAGTGAGGGAAGGGGCGCCGATCACAGCAACAGCAATAGCAGCAGAGAAGAAGCGGCAGAGGTCGGATGACTCTGTGGAATTAGCTTACATCTTCGACGGTGGGGAAGGCCACTATGTTGGAGATAAGAATAATAGCTTCGCCGTTCTTGCAGCCTCCGAATCAGATGACGAGGATGAAGAGGTCGAGAACCTGACTACAAGCATCAGACAGCTGGAACAGAGGGTGCGTGCCATAAAGGCCAAACAAATGGCCAGAAGAGAGAGGGAGCGGCAGCTAGAGCTCCAGCGCGCTAACAAACAACAACGGAAGCAGCCAGAAGGCCAGCTGCAACAACTATAAATGCAGCCGCAAATGCAGCAGCAAATGCAGCAGCAGAAGCAGCAGCAAGAGCAACAGCAGCCGAATAAGCAGCAACAACAACAGCAGCAGAATAAGCTGCAACAACAATAGCAGCAGAAAACGCTGCAACAACCACAGCAGCAGCAGAAAAAGCAGCAACAACCGCAGCAACATAAACAACAGCAACCGCAGCAACAGAAGACGAGTACGAAAACCAGGGTGCCGCCAATTAACACGTACAAGGTAGAGTTGAAGGACACAATTGAACTATGTAAGTCGGCCATAGGTAACAATTTTTCTATTAAACGTTTAAATGTAGACAGGCATTCTATCCACTGCAATACAGGGGAACAATATAAAAAAATTAAAGATTTGTTAAAGGACACGACGACGGAGTTCTTCTCCTTCACCCCGAAGGGGGAAAAGCGGCAAACAATGCTGCTGAGGGGGATAGACCCGTCTACTGATCCGGAGGCGCTCCTTGCGCTGCTTAAAGAGAAAGAGTGCAACGAGCTCGAATTCGTAGGCGTCAAGCCATTCACCACAGCTAAGGCAAAAAGGGAGAAGCGGAAACTGCCGTTCTTCCTAGTTCAGCTTTCACCAAATAGCAAGCTGGATGGTCTAAGGAGTATTAAAGTCCTAGACTACCAGGTTGTCGCCTGGGAAAAATTAAGAAGGAGCGAAAACATTTTTCAATGTGTTCGCTGCCAAAGGTTCGAGAACGCCGCGTCGAACTGCGAAATGCAGCATCGATGTGTCAAGTGTGGAAAGAACCACAAAGCAGAGGAATGCACTCTGGGTAAGGATGGAGTGGCAGATAAGAGCCAGCTCTCGTGTGCTTTATGCATGAACTCGGGACACACCGCAAACTATCGGGGTTGTCCTAAGTTCCAGTACATTAAGAAAGTAAATCTAGTTCGCTAGGAGAAGGTCGTAGTGAAACGTCCACCTGCTCCAATTCAAACACAATCCGTGACTCCCCAAATGGCGGCAGGTCGGGGAAACGCGGAACAGAAAAGACCGAAGGTTGCTTCTCAGGCCCCAGCGCCTAGAGCACCGGAGGCTCAAACTCACTTGCTGGCCATCTTGCTCTCTATCCAAGAACAGATGGAGCAGCTTCAACGTCAGGTACAGGAGCAGGCGAAGCGGGTGGACCAGATCTACGCACTTCTGCCGGGCCTAACGCACCTCCAGTCGTAATTGGTACGAACATGGAGGAGCAACCCTTGAAGATCCTTACGGTAAATGTGAATTCACTGATTAGGATCGAGCGAAGAGCCGTATTGTTTAAGTTGCTTGAAGACCAAACCCCTGATGTGCTTATGGTTAGCGAAACAAAGCTATCCCAGAAGCACAAATTGGGGCACAATAAATACAATATTGTCAGAAGAGACCGACCCAACTCCGACCCAGGAGGTGTTGCGATCTTCATACGCAAACAACTGCAATTTAAAGTTATGTACAGCGGTGAAGTGCGAAGGTTCCAGGAGCTGGAAGCGTGTATCGTGTGCATCCCTCTCCGTAGTGGAAAGAGGATGTACTTGGTCGCACTCTATGCACCTGAAGCTACTCAATCTACTTTATTTATTTCAGAGCTCGAGACACTTTTTCGATACCTAGGACTGGAGTCGGAGGAGAATTATTTCATCATGGCCGGAGATCTAAACGCCAAACATAGAGATTGGGGAAATAACACACCTAATCCTAGAGGGAACCTACTATTCAATTGGTGGGGTCGGCACAGTGTCGAGTATAAACTCGATTTGAAAGCTACAGATAGTCCGTCGTTTCCTAGAAGCGGCTCTTATCTGGATCTTATGCTGTTCGACGTACGGTTACAACTGACCAACATGGACCGACAAACTATAAACTGCCTGCACACATTTGTGTATGACAGTGACCATTGCGGACTTAGTGCCGTAATAACGATTCTCAACGAAATTGCGGAGTTGCAGGAGTTTGTCCAAACGTACTCCTACAATTACAGTAGGACGCGTTGGACTCGCTTCTCAAGAACTTTGACAAGAGCACTCTCCTCGAATTCGCTCTACCCGCCGTCCAATAGGAATCTGTCAAACGAGGAGATTGACTGGTACCTAAAACAAATGGTCGAGACAATTAAACGAACTATGGACAATACGATACCTCGGTATCAACATACTGACAACGCAGACATATTCCGTAATGCAACAATTGACGCACTACACCAACACAAAAGTAGACAGCTGTCGAGACTAAAAACCTTGTACAGACAGTTTACTGACAGACAAAACTCGGAGGTCAGGACGCTGAAGTCGTTGATTAAAAACCTCCAAAAATTAATTAGAGAAAATTACAGACTTTCTGTAAATTTGCATTGGAACAACAAAATTCGGGCTGTAAAATCCAACAACCCGAGTATGTTCCCGCAAATAAATAAAATATTTCGGAGGAATAATCAAAACGACCTTCCGTGTCTTAAGATCCCCCGAACAGCGAACAATGAACGAATACTTATAACAGCAGGTATAGATCCAGATAACGCAGTAGAAGATGACAACTTCTTTGTGATCGAAGATCCACAGGAGAAGGTAGAGGCTATAGGAGCGACTTTCCAGGAAGTGTACAAGGTGAATGATACCATTTGCCCGAACCACGACCTGGAAAATCGCGTCCTTGTGCACAACTTCTAGCTTCGAAATGATATAGAGCACTGGCGATCCGAGAACATAGGTGTTACCGAGTTCAATGACGATAACATGGCAAATAATGTCATCGCCGATGAAAGGGTACATCCCCCGTTCATATCGAAGGTGGAGCTCCAAGCGATCTTAGACTCATTGAGGAGGAAGAAATCTTCGGGAATCGATGGAGTATAGAACATTGTGCTTCGACATCTCCCTCTAGAAGCGGTGGACATTTACACCACTCTGTTTAACAATGCACTGAATAATGCACATTATCCAGCGCATTGGAAAACAGCAGTGATACAAACCATCCCTAAACGGGGTAAGGACACTTCCAATCCGGCAAATCTCCGGTTGATAAGTCTCCTACCGAACATCAGCAAGGTATTCGAGAAAGTGATCAATAGAGCCCTGCTTAAGTGGACTGAGAACAGTAATATAATTCCAGATAACCAATTCGGTTTTAAGGCGGGGCATGATACAATACATGCCGCGTCTAAACTGGTATCAGATATCCAATGGAACAAAAGCAAGAAACAGTGCACGGGTGCCTGCCTGATTGACTTGGAGAAGGCCTTCGACACCGTATGGTTAGAGGGACTCTTCTACAAGCTAAGCAGGCTGGGCATAAGCAAACCACTGCTGTACATACTTCATAACATGCTCACCAGTAGACAGTTCATTGTCAAAAATGGCAATGTGACTTCTGCTGGAACATTTCTAATTAAAAACGGTCTGCAACAAGGTGCGGTTAATTCACCGATCCTTTTCAACATTTACAAGAGCGATCTCATAGGATCACTTCTCCATGCCATAGCGTACGCAGACGACTTGATCGCGTACAGATCAGGACCAAAAATCGAGGTCATTGCAATTCTCTTGCAACGTGACTTCGATAAGATTCAGCGATATTGCGATGACTGGAAGTTGAAGATCAACTTCCAGAAATCGGAAACCATTCTTTTTAGGACGCCGTTGTCCGGTGCCTCTCGGGTTACCAGAAGCAAGCTTGTTGGAAAAGATTCGGGTGTTTGAGAGGGCTTGCCTTCGGGCTTGCCTTCATTTGTACAGAACACCAGAGTCCCAGTACATAAAATTCTATCCCAATGAGGTCCTATACAACAGGGCTAACCTAATAAGAGTGGATAATTTCGTTATCAAGCTGATTCGAAGGCACATTGCAAGAGCAATGAGCTCGACGAACAACCTGATCTTTGGGGCTTATTACCCCAATTACGAGTATCACGAGAGAGTGTGCCTTAACGGCTTTGTTCCCCCAGAGGCGTTCCTCTATTTTGATAAGAAAGGTCTGATCCAGGACAGATTGGCAGTGCCGCTAATCTTCCACATTGCTCGGACAGTTTTGGATAGGCGACTCAACTACGACAGAGACGTTGCACACGGCAGTGTGGAGCGTCTCCGGTTTAGTAGGGCGGTATCGGGTCGCGATATTTATGACGTACAACGTCAGTACGGTCGCTTTTGGTGGCTAGCCGAAAGAGAGGAGACTCCTTCGTCGTTTCCCCCTAATCCAGGGTAGCCTGTTTGAGGTTTAAAGTTGGCTGTTCTTGCCTATGGCCGACTTACATAGTTTAGGTTTAGGTATTTTAGATATATTGTAAATAGATAAAAAAAGAAAAAAATTTAAAAAAAAAAAAAAAAAAAAAAAAAAAAAAACAGCACTTGATAAAAAAAAAAAAATAAAAATAAAAAAAAAAAAAAAAAAAGTACGTATATAATTACGTAAGGTAGAATAAGATAGATTAAGGTAGAATAAGATATTTTAAGATTTATTTTAAGGTAGTTTATAAGTTTTATAAATATAAGAATACAAAAAAAAAAGTTAATTTACTAATTTTTTTTTTTTATCTATTTTTCTTAGTAAAAAGCAAAAATAAAATAATGAAATAAATAAAAAATGTATGTACGTTACGTAGAAAGACAGTTTTAAGTATGAGGTTTAACTTAGAGCGCCCGCATAGGGCCAGTAAGTTAGAATAAGAATAGTTAAGTTAGTTAAGCTAGTTTTAAGCGTTTTTTTGTCTAGCTATAAGTTTATTGAATTACATAATAAAAATGCAGTAAAAATGAAAAAAAAAAAAAAAACATTTCCAGATTTTCGATGAGTTGAGGCCGAGGTTCCGTTCAAGATGGTTTTCAACGGTCAGAGTTCTGGCGCTGCTAAAATCTTAGGAAACCAACCGAGAAGGAAATTTTCGTTATACCACCAGAAATTCTTCGGAGATGGAAGCGCTCTCAGTGAATACTGCGCAAAATTAGGGCATAATGTGGCGTTTTATACCGGCGTATTCGCCCAGGATTGGTGGAGCCTGTGAGCGTCTTATCAAGTCCATCAAGTCCGGCATGGAGTTTATTCTAAGAGGAGTGATCCCGCGAGATGTTGTTCTGAACGCGTTATTGGAGGCTCAGAAGCAGATCAACAGGCGGCCGCTGACTCGCATTCCTGTGGACTCAGAGGATCTAAGGCCGATTACGTCGAATTCAATCCTTTTCGGTGACGTAGATGGAGATTTACAGTTTTCTCTGGACATTATCAATTGAGTAGGCTGTATAGTCGACGAGCGCAGCACTTAATGAGAGAGTTCACAAGGCGTTGGTATTCTGAGTACCTTCCGGAGATCATGAGGCGCTCAAAGTGATACAAAGACACGAGACCGGTGATGGTCGGCAGCATTGTTCTTGTGGTGCAGCCGGATGAAGTACGTTCTGCGTGGAATGGTGACAGGCGTTTACCCGGGACCGGATGGAGTCGTGCGGACGGCCGATGTTTGTTTGTCAAGCGGAGCTATAATGGCGAAGAGGGCGGTTGGAAGGCTGTCTGTTTTGGATTTGGAGTCCACCCTAGAGTTTCAGACGGGCCCCGAGATGTCATCGAATCGTTTATTTCATGTGGCCACAAATGTGATCGAGCTAATTTTTGTTCTGTCAACGTCGTGGGAATATACTTTAATTGTGCTATCTGTGCAATAACGAGACCTTGCGTCAAAACTTTCTAGAACATCATTCTTATTTGGTTCTTGAAGTAAAAACACATTGCAGAAGAAATTTCCCACGACGTTGGCCGCAGCTGGGAAAAAACCGATTTCATACCAATATAAGTAGTTATAAGTTATTTATATCTCAGTTTGATTAACCGACATTTTTATATTGAATGCAGTAAATAAAATCACACACCGGAAAGTTTAAGGATATTTGTTTTTGGGAAAGAAGTCCACTTACTCTGCGGTAAGCCGCGGGCCGAGAACTAGATTAGATTAGATACAGTTTATTTAGCTAGGTTTGCTATTTTTTACAGTTTCATTACATTATTCACTTATTTTAAGTTTCTAAAATTTAATAGTTATTTTTAAAAAAAAATAATGCAGCTCGTTTAAATTGAATAATGGTTGTTTCAGTTTTTACATTATTTAGAAGTTCATTGAAAATTTTAATTCCTTTGTAGATTAACATATTTTGTGTTTTTGAATTTTTAAAAAATTTCACATTTAAGCTATCACTATTTCTTAAGTTGTAAGGTTGTACACTGGCTCTAGTTGTCAGTCTTCTACTTAAATAGCTAGGCAACATGTTGTTTTTAATTTTGAATATAAAAATAAGTGTACATAAAACTATTCTTTGTTTTATATATAACCATTTGAGTATTTCCAGCATACTTCGAATGGATGTATAATATATCTACTACAATATAAAATAGAACGCATTGCTTTGTTTTGTAGCTTTTGTAAGCCTTCTAGCATATCTGCAGATCCCAACAATAATATTGTTGTACAATACTCAAAGTGGGGTTATACTATAGTATTGTAAATTTTGATTAGCATTGGAATACATAGTTTCTTTCTTATTTTACGGAAGAAATCGATTTTTTTGGGAATTTTTCTACATCCATATTCGAAGTGTGTCGTAAAGTCAAGTTTACTGTCCATTATAACTCCTAAATACTTTATCTCATTTACACATTCAAACTCTTCTACTTGGTTTATCACATTATTTTCAGGTAAGTACATTATTTTCATTTTTTCTACATTTACCTTAATTTTATTCATGTTAAAGTAAGTTTTAATGTTTTTTATTTCTTCACTTAGTTTACTTATACAATCACATATGTATGTAGTTCCATCATCGGCAAAAAATTTCATTTGACTATATTTTATTATTTTTTTATATCATAAACGTATACCTAAAACAAAAGCTCAGTTTCATTAGGTTCAGTAAATCATCATTAAATTTAACAACTTGCCTGCGTCCAACTCTATGATAGTTGATACGATTTGAACCATTCATATTCAACTCCTCTTACCCCATACATATAACTTAGTTAGTAGTATATTCCTGTCTACCGTCTCGAAAGCTCTTTTGAGGTCAAAGAAGCAGCTCCTATTTTCTTATTTGCATGTAATTTCTCTTTCCAGTCTCACGAAGTTTAGGGCGGATTCATACGAATGTTTTTGCCTAAATTCCGATTGCTCTTCCATAAGTCTGTTATTTTTATCGATGTATTTTTCAAGTTGTATTGGCAATATTTTTTCCAAAATTTTGTCATGTGTAGGTAGCATATTTACCGGTCTGAAATGGTCGCTTTTATTCGAATTTTCAACTTCTGGTACAGGAACTATAACCGAGGTCTTCCAATTTGTTGGGAAAACTCCACGGTATAGCGAATAGTTAGTAATATTTAAAAGTGCGGGACCCGCTCAATTAAAACCATCTTTGAACATTTTCTTGCTCATAAAATTAAAATCACTTTTATCTGGCATCATTTCTATAATTTTTAATAGTTCATCAATAGAATCCAATGTTTTAAACTTAAAATTGTTTTCACAGCTCTCTACAGTATTCACCCATGGTTCCACTATAATATTGCCGTTTATTTCTTTAATACTTTTAACAAAATATCCATTGAATTTATTTCCAATTAAGTAGTCACCTTCGGTTTTAATTCCATCAAATTCTATAAAGTTTTTTTTATTGTTAACATATCCTAAAACCAGTGTTTTTATGCACTTCCATATTGATTTTTGATCATTTACTTCATTTAGTTGATTTTTTATATATTCGCGCTCTGTTTTATTTAAATTTATTTTGTATTCATTTCTTATTTTTTTATAAACCTCCCAGACCGCATTCTATCCTGTCGTCAAAAGTTTTAAATGACGGAACTTTTCTTGACTTTTCTCTTTGGATTTCATCATTAAACCATTTTTAAATATCACTGTTTACAATCTTTACCACCACAAAAGTATTAATTATATTCAACATTTCATTTTCGAATATATCACTCAATTGGCAACTATTATATTTTACGAATTTTATCTTTTTTGATCTACAGCACTTGTTTTCATGTTTTATTTTAAATAAAATCGTTTCGTGATCACTAATTTTAATGTCATTTTGAACCTTTGTTCATTTTTGTCATTTTTTATATCTGTAACCACAAAATCTAAAGCGACCTAGTAGTAAGAATTATCCCCTTTGGCTCATTAATCAATTGTTTGCATAGTTTTCCAGTAAATAAACACTCAAGTTCTCTTTTATAAATACTAACTTCCAATCACATACACAGTTACAAAAGTATCTAATTGTACTAGGTGACCTGTATACTGTAAAGAACACAATTGCTTTATTTTCACACCATTAAACCAATTTGAACACACTTAATAATAGTAGGATATTCATAACAGTCTTTTAAATATGATAAATTATCACTCCCCCTGTATGTGATGATGTGGAATTTATTTCTTTATTATCTATTTTAGTTCCAATATGAGTTTCAGTTAACACAATCATATCAAATTTATGTTCATAGATACTTTTTTGTAATTCCCTAAAGTTATAGCCAGTCCTTGAATATTTAACTGCATGCACTCAATAAACTTTGGTTGCTAGTAAGCAACTTTTTCCCGTTCTTTTTCTACCCTTTTCACATACACTGGACAATTTATGTCCCTGGCATCATGACACGAGTCAATATCTATATTAAGTTTTTTAATTCTTGATATGCAATTGACGCACTGTTTTTTTTAATTTGGACATTCCTCCATTTTGTGTTCATCACCACATTTGGGACAACTTGTTTTGTTTGTACACTCCTTGCCCATATGATTAAATCTCCTACACTTGAAACGTCTAACATTAATCTTGTCTTATACTGTACACTTACTCCACCCAATATTCAAACAGGGCCTTTCCGCTTCCAAAATGTCTTTAAATAATTTATTGTCTACTTCAACTATAGTGTTATACTTATTTGTATCTTTATAATTATTATAAGTCTTGATAATTTTTAAGTTTCCATTTCTATTTACACTATCACCACTTTACTTCTTTCGGTTATATCTTGTTCGTCTTTGTCCACTCACTCATTAACGGCTATGCCGATTATCTTTAAATTGAATTTAATTTCACTTCTGCTTAATAATTTTAGTATTTTATTACTTCACTGTAATTATTAAATTTAGCACTCAACTTCCGTTCCTATATATCACTTCAGCAACAAGTCACTTATTTCAACAAATTTTACACTTCTTTTCTTGGCAACTCGAATATAGACGTCTGTTTATGCCGGAATCTCACGCAATTATTGTAACTAGTATTTTGAACCAAGACCAATCGGGTTTTGGTTTCTAGGTTTATACCTTAATCATATACATACAAATATGTTTGGTATGTCGTTACGCATTCCACGCCAATAGTATCTGGATTGTACATTCAATACCATCATAACCAGCAGTGGAAGCATTGTGATAATTATTAAGAATGGATTCGCGTTCATGGGATTCTGGTGAGAACCTATATAATACCCCATCGTTAAGTAAGTAACCGCGTGAGGTTCATTTGGAGATGTCTTCAGTGCTGTTTTCAAAGGATTCAATAATTTGCTTGAGCTGTTCATCTTGGAGTAGTGCTTCTCGAATTTCTTTGGGTTTTCTTGCAGGAATGTCAACTTCATATGCGCAGAGTTTACATCTGGATTCAGTGTGTTCTGAATCATTGACTTGTGGTCGTGGTAACAAATCAGCGTCTATATTGGTTCTTCTCTATGTATACACGATTTAGAAATTGTAGGATTGGAATTCTAACCCATCTTGCGAGTCACCGCTTGGTGATTTTAGGCTCATTGGCCCCAGCTGAACCCCACTTCAAAGGAACTAACAAAAGTCCTAAAAGAGCACTTCAAACCGATGGCGAATATAATGGCCGAAAGATTCCAGTTCCAAAAGCGGTTTCAACAAAACTACGAATGCATTGGAGACTATGTTGTTGAGCTGAAGAATATAGCGGAAAAATGTGACTTCTAGACATTTCTGAATGAGTCATTAAGAGATCAATTTGTTGTGGGTATAAAAGACAAAGTATCCAACAAAAATTGCTGAACGAGTCATCGAAGAACTTTAAGAAGGCCTGCCAGATTCCAAAGTCGCTTGAAACTACAAAAAAAGCATCATGCAGTTATTACATCCAAGCTCAGTACATTATATGGGACATCAAAGAAGTAACACATATCAACGGAGCGGCACACCACAGAGAGAGGCAAACAAAGTTTACCAGAAACAAGTCATAGCGGAAATCGAAACAACAGCAACGAGATTTCAGTGTTTCAAGTGTGGGTCATTACGCGAGAAATTGCCTTTCATCAGCACAAGCCAGCACCGTGAGAAGTTCGTCAAGCAGTCATCGGAATTATCAAACAAATAATATAAGTAGTTTAGAGAACTTACAGCTATTAGTCAAAGTTGTAATGCATGTCATTTGAATATTGGGATCAATGGTGTTTTTGTGCACATGGAGCTCGATACAGGAGCATCTATTACTATGATGAGTTGGTATGATTTTAAAAATGTTTTGGGCGCCTGTGCTTGGTTGGATTTTCTCGTTCCCAGTTGTCGTGGTTATTTTCTTGATAGTGACAGCAATTGCATTGTAAGGAATGTAAAAAGCGGAGTTAACAAAGGATGTTCATTATTTTAAAAGTAAGTATGGGGCAGTATTTTCTGAAGACTTATATAGTCCTATTTAAAATTTCGAAATAGAAATTGTATTAAACGAAGAAGCAAAGCCCATGTTTTGTAATGCTTACGCAGTGCGATTTGGTTTATTAGGTAGTGTAGAAAAAGAATTAGAGCGTTTGGTTGCTGAGCAAATATTCGTCTCAGTTCGACAGGGTAAGTGGGCTTCACCACTCCAGAGTGACCGTCCCTAAGATGAATGTAAATATGTTGAAACAGATCATCACCCTATACCGAAAATAGAGGACATTTTCGCTAAGCTGAATGATAGTGCATGGTTTTGTGTTCTGGTTTGTCAGGAGCATTTCAGCAAGTAAAGATTTCGGGGAAATCCCAAGAAATTCTCACTATTAATACTCATAAGGGCTTATTTCGTTCTACACGTCTCTTCTTTAGTTTGAAGTCTGCACCTGCTATCTTCCTATCGATTATAGATCAAATTCTACTTGGTGTAGATGGAGTTGCTGGGTATATAGGTGATATTATAGTAGGAGCGAAAAAGAAGAATGCACACGCAAGCTTGGAGAAGTCTTAGGTAGACCTGAGCTTACAATGTAAAGGTAAATGAGAACAAATGAATGTTTTTTCATGACAAAGTGGAGTACCTAGGACATGAGATTAGCAAGGAAGGCATTATGCCCACGAAAGATAAAACTGACGCAATAAAATATGCACCAGCACCACACGATGTCACTAGTTTGAAATCCTACCTGGGTTTGCTCACTTTTTCTACTTCTACTTTAAGTAAAGCCGAAAAGGTGTTTTCACAGCTTCATCGTGAAACGTTGGCTATTGTGTATGGTGTTAGGAAGTTCCATCGCTATTTGTATGGCAACACATTTATTGCATAGTAACCATAAGCTATTAGAAGAAATTTTCAGTAACAAAAAGCACGCTCCAGCACTAGAAGGGCTTTGATTTAGAGCATGCTGATGCAATATCCTGACTACGAGTACTATCGCAGGAAACGGAAGGCGAAGGATTTTCGAAGAATCTTTTAGGATTTACCATTTAAATGTGCAGGGGTACCTGTTGGACGTACCAATCAAGTTTTCCGAGATAGTGCATAAGACAATATGTGATAAAATTATGCAGGGAGTAATCAAACATGTAATGGAGAGCTGGCCAATCAAAAAGTATCAACATGAAATTGGTTCTTATTTTAAACAAAGGGATTCCCTATCTAGCGAGCAGGGGGTAGTGATGTACCGTGATGGAATTGTGATTCCGGGTATACTTAGAAGAAAAGTACTTGAGTTTATACATGTTCCAAAAATGTTTGCCCGTGGTCATTTGTGGTGGGCAAAATGAAAAATTATATAGAGGAATACATAAATACATGTACAGTATGTCAGCTAACGCAAAGAAATAATTCGCTTGGAGGTAAAATTGCGTGGCCGAAAACATTTTACCCATATGAACGCTTACATATTGATTTTTTTTAAGTTGAAGGATATTGATTTCCTGATCTTAGTAGACCATTTTTCAAAGTGGATGGATGTTCCCATAGTGAAAAATACCACGGCACAAACTGTGATTGATCAGCTATCAAGTTGTTTTATTATTTATGGACTAAAGCGATAGTTTCGGACAACGGTCCTCCTTTTGGTTCAGTACTATTTTTGAAATTGTGTGAGGCAAATGGTATTGTCGCACTCAAGAGTCCACCGTACCATCCCGAATCAAATGGACTGCCTTACAGAGGTGTCCAAACTATTAAAAGTACACTAAAAAAGGTTTCCGTAGAACATAAATCGAAAGACGATCTGCGAAAAATCTTAAAATCCGTTTTGTTTAGTTATAGAAATACGCCAACAACGACAACACAAACATCACCATCAGATATTATTTTTAGTTATAAACCAAGAACAATAATAGATCTTATTAAGCCACAGTGTGATAACAAAGAATTTAAAAAGAAGACAGAAAGCTATAATAATGAAAACATAGAACATACTAAAATTTTAGTAAAAAGGAAGGAAATTAGAAATATGTTTAAATATAATGTTATTGATTATTATTTGAAATGGGTACCAGTACTGTTTTAAGTTGAGCTCTTCTAGTGGGTGACAGTCGGTATGGTGTTGTTGCAATCGGACTATGCTTGCCCGTGTTAATTGTATGGGTGGCCGTGGTGTAGTGGTAACATCATCGCTTGTCACGTTTATTGGTCAAGTTCTGATGTCAAGCATTATTTATTTATTTCGCATGAAATAAATAAAAAAAATCAATCAATTGTGAAAGCTAAGTCAACTCTATTGCGAAGGCATAACACTGACAGTAGGGTAGTCATATGGCTGAAAATGCAACTTGATCGTGATGATGACGTCTGGAGGACGGAACAAAATGCTGTGAATCATAAGCAACGACAATAGAAGTAATACGAAAATGCTCCCCAGTTATCTGCATATCCTTGGAGTTTACAGAAACTTGATACCACCTGAGTTTTAAACCACTACACCAAATCTTTCTTTCTTTTTCTCTCTGTCTATCTACGAGTATACAACGCCCGAGCCCTGTAATAGTATAAGGGTGTTCACATCCCCTTTGGCGCGCAAATTATAAAAAAAAAAACAAATAAAAAGGAAAATATTGCAAATGGGTTTGATTCGGATATAGCTCCGAACACACTTTCTTCACTTTTTAGCAATTCATTTAGACAATTTTTATCAAGGGAACTTAGCTCAACTCAACTCCTTCCTCACGAAGTTCGACATCTATTGCGACAATTTCTGCGAAAACTTGTTCTAACTCAACATCTTCTTCTTGTACTTGAACTAAAGCCGGGAAGACATTCTCTTTGTCTTGCTCAGGAGTAACTTCGTTGCTTCTAAGTGAACCATGAAATTCAAAAATTGAATGAGGTGAGTATTCATTGTTCTTATGTTTTCCTTTCTCTTTTTTTGACGTATTGTACGTCCAAGATTTTCCAACAAGCGGAAAATTAGCTTTTAGGTTATCAAACCATGTCAGGAAAGTGGACTTTCGGTCTATAGACTCTTTTCCAATTGAGTCCGGGGTGTTTCTACGAGCCGTATGTTCGGTGCATCTTCTTTTCGGTGTTAACTGAGATTGTTGAATATGGAGAGGAGTATTAGCGATTGGCAAAATAGTGTTAAAGGAATTAATGTCCGGAATAAGTACCACAGGTGTTTAATCGGATTCAGGTCTGGCGATTGAGCTCCAAGTTTTTCGGTATTTATGGCATGGAGCATTATCTTCCTGAAAAATTATCCTTCCATGAAACCTGTTCCCAAATATTTTACCATAGGATGCCTTTAAGGAGGTCCCTAAACATCAGTATAGCTGTCGCTATTCATTCTTCCCTCTCACGAGAATAGCTCTCCTATGCCTCCTCTGCCGTTTTTTGTTCTCTTCAGAAAGCCAGGGTTTTCTTCTGGCCTTGCAACCTCTAAGGCCGGCTTCTGTTTGCCTTCTTCTAACCGTTGTCGCAGGTGGCGTAATACTTTGATATTCCTGAAGCGAAGCAACTAGTTCAGAATAGGTTTTTAGACGATTTTTTAAAGACTCCCGGGCAAGAATACGATCTTCACGAGCCAAAGACTTTCTCTTTCTGTCTGGGCACGACTTAAAGTGTACTCTCCAGTCTCCCTGTATAGCTGAACGATTGCAAGCGAATGCTTAAGGGCTTTTAACATTTTTTGCTGGGATATGCTTTGAGAGGACAAAGTGACAATTTGGATTCCTTCAGCTTCACTTAATTCGTATCTTTTTTGCTTAGCCATCTTTAGGTTGATTAGTTTTATTATTTAAACACAGTGCTGTAATACAGTGCTTTGCAAAAGTATAACCGCACTCTGTAAAAAGGTTTTTCCAGGAAACTCTAAACGGTTACAGGACCTTAATAATTTTTTTATTTTATGGCATGAATTAACAAGTAATTAGAGCAAACAAAAATCCCTGATATTTTCTTTTGGAATTTGCAGCAATAAAAAACTGTTTCGTCTAGCTTGCAAAAGTATAACCGCATTAGATTTTTATCAATTTTTTTTTTATTTTGGCTAACTGTTTTTACAGATATTCTTATGGGATTTTATTACTCTTTCTTTCATTGATACTAAAAATTCTTTTGGGCATACTCTCAATTAGTTTTCTTAGCATGGAATCCTAAAAAAAGAGTTCCATGCATCCATAATTAATACTCCGAGCTCAGCAACGTTCGCGAATTGCCGATTATGGGCATAAGCTCGGCGTGTAATTATTCCCCAAAGATTTTCTATCGGATTACAATTCGGTGAACGTTCCGGCCACTTCATCAATCTGATGTTTTGGGCTTAAAACCATTCCAAATTTGACTGACGTGAATTGCTGCATTATTTTGTTTGCCTTCTTCTAACCGTTGTCGCAGATGGCGTAACACTTTGATATTCCTGAAGCGAAGCAACTAGTTCAGAATAGGTTTTTTGAGAATTTTTTAAAGACTGCCGGGCAAGAATACGATCTTCGCAAGCCAAAGACTTTCTCTTTCTGTCTGGGCACGACTTAAAAGTGTACTCTCCAGTCTCCCTGTATAGCTGAACGGCTGCACGCGAATGCTTAATTGCTTTTGACATTTTTTGCTGTGACATGCTTTGAGAGGACAAAGTGACAATTTGGATTCCTTCAGCTTCACTTAATTCGTATCTTTTTTGTCTAGCCATCTTTAGGTTGATTAGTTTTATTATTTAAACACAAAAAACTATGGATTAATACAGTGCTTTGCAAAAGTATAACCGCACTCTGTAAAAAGCCTTTTCCATTAAACTCTAAACGGTTACAGGACCTTTATTATTTTTTTATTTTATGGCATCAATTAACAAGTAATTAGAGCAAAATAAAAAATCCCTGATATTATCTTTTGGAATTTGCAGCAATAAAAAACTGTTTTGTCTAGCTTGCAAAAGTATAACCGCATTACATTTTTCTCATATTTTTTTTTATTTTGGCTAACTGTTTTTAAAGATATTCGTATGGGATTTTATTACTCTTTCTTTCATTGATACTAAAAATTCGTTTGGGCATACTCTCAATTAGTTTTCTTAGCATGGAATCCTCCAAAGAGTTCCATGCATCCATAATTAATGCTCCGAGCTCAGCAACGTTCGCGAATTGCCGATTATGGGCATAAGATCGGCGTGTAATTATTCCCCAACGATTTTCTATCGGATTACAATTCGGAGAACGTTCCAGCCACTTCATCAATCTGATGTTTTGGGCTTAAAACCATTCCAAATTTGACTTGTTTTGTTGAAAAACATGAGAAAATTGTCGATATCGTCTTAAATATGGCACCAAGTTCTCTTAGAATAGCTGGGTGTATGCTGCACTATCAATTTTTGAGGAGGTAAAGGCAAGTCAAACCTTACCGTGTGCGCAGAAGCCCCCCATACCATACAACTTCCACCGCTGAAGTTCCTCTTCGAAAAAAAACTTTGTTTTCTTCCGTAAATCGTGCTAATATCCATTAAAACCGTCTGGTCCATCAAGATTAAACTTCTTTTCGTCACTAAAAATAATATTTTTAAAAAAAATATTGTATTAGATTAAGACATTTCAAATTGAAATAAAAAAGAGGAAATGAAAACAATGTTATTTACGGTTTTCCAATTACGATCCATGTTGTTACGAGCGAATTCCACTCTCTTTTCCTTGTGGTCTGCTGCGAAACATGGAGCAGGCACCATTTTGCTTCGGACGATTGATCCGTTGCGTTTTATTGGGTCAATAACTTAATTCGTGCGGTTTGTTAAGAGATGGCGTAACTTGTATTATTCCATTGTTATTATTCCATTGGAACATGCGTTGGAAAGCTACTGTCATTGTACGTCATTTCAGTATATGTATGTCATTCATTTGAAGGGTAAACAACAATAATTTTTTTTCACTCAAATATGTCGAACTTTGTGCCTGAAAAAGTGTTTTTGCGGGGAGTTCTTCTTCACTACTTTAATATGAAGAAAACTGCTGCCGAAAGTCATCGTATTTTGGTGGAAGTTTATGGCGAACATGCGCTAGCTGAGCGAACGTGCCAAAAGTGGTTTGCACGATTTAAAAGTGGTGATTTTGGCTTGGAAGATGATGAACGTCCTGGGCAGTCAAAAAAGTTTGAAGATGAAGAAATGGAAGCATTACTCTATGAAGATTTTTGCCAAACACAAGAAGAGCTCGCAGAATCTTTGGGTGTCACTCAAGCAGCCATTTATATAGTAAGCGAAACCGTCGAAACCGAATTATCTATATTCAGATTTAAGAATTTTTTTTCAGATTTAACAATTTTTTATTATATAGTCGTTCTATATACAAATTGGCTTAAAACTAGACTTATTACTATAAATTTAATGTTGGCTCAACAAGGCATGTGGGCCCAACGTGTATAATCTAATGGCTAGTTTGCTAAGGTCAAAAAAAAACCTGTATTAATGGCTACTTAATCTATTACATGAAAATTTTATATAAGAGAATATATTTGACAATTTTTTTTTTTGTTAATAAAGAAGGGATATTATTAAGAGGATTATCCCCGGTAATAGGCATTATCTGCAAGCTGGTAGAACGATGATTCTTCGTTGTTCATTATGTCTTCAAATCTTGAATCTATGATTGCTTGTGCACTCAGGTATCGGTGGCTTGGATCGATCTGCTATCGGATGTAGTCTTGTATTTCCTCGTTGTGGTGGTCATCAAGATTTTGCAGGTGTCTACTTGAAAGTTGAAGTTGATTAGGCTCACACCGGCGTTCTCGTAAAGAAATGCCTTAGGGTGGTACTTCCTTGTGATTGGATTTCACCACTGTCCTGTACAAATTCGAAGGAACTTGCGTTCGAATATTTGAATCTTCTTCATGGTGGTGGGCGATATAATAAACCATATGGGGCAGCCATATGTGATAACTGGTCTTATCAGCTGCTTGTATACAAGCAGTTTAGTCTTCTTGCTGAGCCCATTTCTCTTTCTGAGTAATGGGTGGACTAAATGCAACGCATAATTGGCCCTCCTTGGGATGATTTCAGCGTGAGGATTAAACTTAAACCTCTCGCTGGAATCGATTCCAAGATATTTGGTGGTTGGCTTGGTTCGCACCTCGGTGTTATCTGGAAGCGAAATTCGAATGTTGTGGCACTCCAGCGTTGATTAGTTTTCTTGATGACTTTGCTCGATGTACCTGTACGTAAAAAATTCTATGGGTTAAGAAGTTGAAAATTAACCTTACCAGATAATTGGGGAAAATAAATTAGCTTGAAAATCAGTCCTTTGGTCCAAACGCTGTCAAAGGCTTTCTCTATGTCTAGCAGGCAGGCTACGGTAGTCTCTTTTTTGTTCAGGCCATGAGTGACGTCGCTGTGTAGCTTGAGCAGAGGGTGAATAGTTGAATGCTTTCCTCGAAAACCATATTGGTTGTTGGGAATTATTCCTCACTCTGAGCAAAAGTGATTAATCTTCCTCAACATTACTGATTCCAGTATTTTGATAACACAGCATAGCAAAGCGATTGGTCGGTATGCATCAACATTCGAACGGTTCGTCTTCTTCGGTACTGGAACAACCTTGGCCACTTTCCATGAGGTTGGGAAATAGCTGTTGTTAGTCCAATTCTTGGAGATGATCGTCACCAGTAAAATAACCACATTTGGCAACTTTGTTAACAAAAAGTTGGGGATCTGGTCAGTTCCAGCAGATTTCTTGGCATTGCTGCTTTGAACTATCTCCATCACTTCTTCTGTGGTAGTGAAGGTTTCATTTCTTAACGAATAATTAGCTCGGTTATCCCCGCTCATGAACTTCAGATTCTACTTCCTCCAGGAAGTCGGGAAGGTGCTCTGGAGGTCGGTCGAAGTTACCCTCAAAGTGGTTGGCAAATGCCTCAGATTTCTCGTCAGGAATTGTTGCTGTAACCCGGCCGTGATTGATGCTCTCTGGTAAGGTATTAGATCTACCAACCAGAGAGTTAATTTTCTTGCAGGCGTCGGGACCAGGTTTGATATCTTCAAGGCGCTTGGTGAACTCGTTACCCCTGTAATTTTTCACCGCCTGGAAGAACATCGTATTAGTACATTGCAGTTGCGAGTGCACACTACGATATTCATCATTCGCGGTGTTGCATGTCCAACGAAAGATCCTCTGGAGCCTCTTCCTCAGACGCTGCCTGTTGGCATAGTTAGCCTGGATGTAACTTGGAAGGTTTGCGTATTTGTTCCTGTTGGTACGCGGGACTTTTTGCCTACCTATGGCGTTAATGACAACTGTATTGAATTGATGACGCCGTCTACCTCGGTGTTGCTGAGGTAAGTCGCACTCGAAGTTATTGGGAGCTCAGCTTCTATATCCGATCGAAATTGGGCCCAGTTTATTTTACTGAACATGGTGTGGAGGTCAGGTGCAGGTCTCTCTGTCATTATTCTTCGGTTTAATCGAATTCTCAATTCAACAGCTAGAAAATCTGAATCACTGTCATGTGCTTGACACGAGTAATTCTGTAAATCGGGCAGTATGTTGACGAAAATAGACGACACCAAGAAGAAGTCAAGTGTTGACGGAGTTCTGGGAAAGGATTTCCTTGACTGAGAAATAGCCACGAGGGAATGACGATGGCTATTTCCATTCGGCCAATCAACAATGGCGGTTTCCTGCTGTGAGGTTACATCGTCTTGCCAGAGTGGGTGTCTTGCGTTGAAATCTCCGCCAATCACGCAATAATTGTGTAGGTTTGCGGCGATGTAGATGGTATTGAGGTCCTTTTGAATATTTTCCCTCGTTGCTTGACAAGTGTTGTAAACAGATACCAGAAGCAGAGTTTCATCTACAGAAACTTGGATAACAATTGCTGTTGCTTTCATGGATAGCAGTCCGGAAATCCTTGTCTGCTCAACCTTAAATACTTTTCGGAGAAGGATCGCAGTACCTCTTCTTCCAGTTGTTTTGTCATCTCTGAAGATGTTGTAACATTCGGGCTTGAATGAATTTCTTGCTGTCAAATTGGTTTCCTGTAAAAAAAGCATATCTGGTTTCCTTGACTTAATAAATAAGTTCAAGGAAATTCGTCTGGCTGGGGAATATATAGAATTTACATTGTAGGTAATTAATGAGATATTATTTATTGGGAACATATTTCGCTGTTTTTTAGTGGTGTCCATAACTGCAACATCGAATTCTCAATCCAACAGCTGGATGATCTGAATCACTGTTGTGCTAGACACGAGTTATTATGAAAATCTTGCAGAATGTTGATGAAATTAGACGACACCGAGAAGAAGTTTAGTGTTGACGGAGTTCTGGGAAAGCATTTCCTTGACTGAGAAATAGCCACGAGAGAATGACGATGGCTATTTCCATTCAGCCGATCCACTATGGCGGTTCCATCGGGCTTGAATGAATTTCTTGCTGTCAAATTGGTTTCCTGTAAAAAAAGAATGTCTGGTTTCCTAGACTTAATAAATGGGAGCCTGCTGTTTTTTTGTGGTGCCCATAGCCGCAACATCAGCAAATCTGAACCCCGAAGCAACGGCTTTCGTGGCTGACTTGGCAGCAAATTGATGCTGCTTCTTCTTTTTAATTGCCGTTTTAGCTTTCTCGGCGATCTTTTCTTTATATTTCGGGCACTGTTTATAGTTGGCCGGATGTCCTACTTTCTGGCAATTTGCGCAGAATACAGTGGCGTCTTTTTTGTTGTCCACATTTCATGGGCAATTTCCTGGGAGATGCGTGTCCTTGCACTTTACGCAGATGTATGACATTCCGCAATTGCTGGCCCATGTCCAAACTTCTGGCAATTTCTATACTGAGTAATCCCTGTGCTCTTAAATTTTTCCCAATGAACCTTTTTGGTTCAAGAGGAGAGTTTTCTTATATGTGGATGCTAGGTCGCTACGGCTTTCAACTTGGACTACAAAGTTGTTAAATTTGCGGTCCGTCCTGGTATTCTTATATGGGCTAACCTCCATAACTGGAATACCAGCATGGATAAGTTGGTCCTTAATTTCGTCCAACTCATAGCTGTGATGGATTCCCTTCAGCACGTGGAGGATCTGCCCGTCTTCGAGTATGGGTATTATACCGAGTATATTATAAATTATGTCTCGGCTGGGTTAATTGCTACTTTGGTGGCGGCGAGGCTGAAAAGTTAGTCGGAGAATCCGACTTCTTCCTTTTCCTCGATGGAACTGGCTTTAATTCCTCTTCGACTTGTGCATCTTCTTCACTTTCTTCTTCTGATGAGGAATCTTGTGAGTCCTCAACCTCATATTCAGCGGAACTCTCCACCACCTCATCTTCGGTAGCAGAGTCCTCATTCTGCTCACTTTCAGCTTCCAATTGATTGTCGGGTATTACGTTAGTATCCTCCTCCTCGTATAGTTGATTAATGCCTGCAAGTTTCTCATGCAGGGAAATAAGGAACTCCTTTCCATGATTGGCAATGCCCTTCTTGATCTGCCAAGAATACCATTATATGTCGCATCAACGCCTTCCTTCCTCCTTTCTTTTCTACCAATCTGAGCTGGGGTAAGAAAAGTGTTCTTCTTTGTCCTAAAATAAATAAATGAACAGCGCAGGTAGAAACCCTTGCCTCTATATATTAATTAATTACAATATATTTAGGACAAGATGCACTATCATAAATCTTGAATTTAAATTATTTTTAATTTTTTTTTTTAACGATTGGATAAAACCAAATTGCCAGTGCAGGTGAAACCCTTGCCGAAATAAAATTATCACTTTTTTTTTTGAGAAAATTGCAGTTTTTATGTCGTGCGGCTATACTTCTGCAACCTAGGGAAAACAGTTTTTATTGCTTGAAATCTCAAAAGAAAATATCGGGGTTTTTTTGTTTTGCTCTAATTACTTGTTAATTGATGCCATAAAATAAAAAAAATAATAAAGGGCCTGTATCCGTTTAGAGTTTCCTGGAAAAGACCTTTTACAGGGTGCGGTTATACTTTTGCAAAGCACTGTAATAAGATATCCGTAAAAAACTGATGTGCACACTTCCACTAATATTTTCGAAATGATACCACGTATACCAATTTTACCGCACAAAAATAAATCTAGAGTTAAAAATCGGAGGAATTCCCCATCATTTAGTTATTAATGGGTAACGGATCCTGGGAATTCCAAAATATTCACCTACTTCCAGTAGTTTTTTATAAAACGTATTTTATAGGGGGTTCTTTTCATTTATGGCCCAGTCTGTAAGGCTTCTGTTCTAGGAGGTGTTGAAAATTTTGGCTGATATCGGTCTTATTTGTTAACTTGTATTATTGTTGTAACTGTAAAGGTTTCGTAGTCTTTAAGTAGACTGCGAAACCTTTTTAATCTATTGTGAAACAAAATCTCTACCTAAACTACCGTCAGTTGCGACTGGAAAATGACTATGGACTACGGCGCATATTTATAGATGTTTGATAAGTTCTTATTATGTCATTGTTAAACTAATCCAGTATTTATGTAATTTTTACACAATTTAAACCCGTGTTTAAACGACAAACTCTAGTCTAACATTAATCACTACAGAACGTATGTTTAAGTTGTATTTAACTCTGTTAAACGTCAGAAATTTGTGAACGAAAAAAAACTTGCGAGGCGCGAGTGATTTGTTATTTGATTGTAGTTTTATAGTAATAAAAATAGTGTACCACGTAGGTAACGAACAAAATAAAATAAAGAAAAATGTCGGTCGATTACAACATTGATCAAGATTTTGTTATCTTGGTGGATATTGCATATTTATTTCGACATCTTTCCATGCTGCCTTTTTTTTTGTGAAATCATATTAACGTTGTTTCTTTTATCGTCCACGACCTTAAGATGCCTTCGGACCAATTCGCGCAGCATTTCTTTCTCTGTCTCTCTTACTCTTTTATATTCCTTGCCACTCATCTGTAATTTTATAATTTTTTGTTTATTTGAAAACATATGTATAATTACAATTCTTATCTTATTTTTGTTTACAACAGCAAAACCGCAAAAATAAGTTCACGTATTTTTTAAATTTCGCTTTCGGAAAGTATTTTCGTAATAGATTGAATATAATTTGTATTAGAGTTGTAGTAGATTAGACGTTAGACTCGTATTTAATTAAACAGAGCTGCCATATTCTTTATGAATACCAGCCGTGTCAAATCCATGTGTTATCATTAGACACCAGATCAGTTACACTCGGGCTTAAAATATGACTATGAATATGGGCCTATGTATACTATGGACTTGTGTACTACTGTATAATCAGAAAATTTTTACTTTGGTTCTGTTGTTCCTAATGAACAGATTTATTTTTTTGATATTGTAATATGCAAGCTACGGCTCGAGTAGATAAAACGATATTCTGTGAAATTATTTCTTTAATTTCTAGTCTATAGAACAATTCAGGTTCACACTATACTATTCTTCGCAATTCTTTTCTTAGGACAGAGACCTTGTCCTCTCAAATCACTTTATCTCCTTTCAATTACTTAATTCACAAATCCAAACTAATTACTTCTTCTTGTTAAATCTCAACTTTCAATTTATCACAAAATTACAACTTCGCCCATTATCACTTTTCTAACCTCTTCGCCACAGTTTAGAAACTACTGCACCTTTTTGATCGCCATCTGTCCTTATATAGCAGAAGTTTCTGATAGCCAAAAACTTCTAGCAAATTCTTCGACCACTGGAACAAGAAAAATTCTGATGTAATAATTCCAAGATGACAATCATTTCGTGCAGTTATAATTCTCTCTTGTTCTCTTTTATCCGTGATATTATCCGAGCTGTGGTGACTAATTTCAGACACGAACCTCAAATGAAAAGACACTTCGGAATTTGTTGCCTGTTCGAGGGCGTAGTTATTATGCTACATTATGTTACAATATGCTACATTTATCATCCATCGAAAAGTTCAATTCCTTTCAAATTAACCCAATAATGTATGGATACATGTTTTGTAGGATTATTATTGATATTGAATACTGTTCGTTTTGGTACCTCGGAGTATTGTCTCTGGTACACTCGGGACCATTTGCGTTAACCTGTTGTATGGGGATCTGTTAAGTTGTTGTTTCTGTTATTGCTACTGGAGTTTTTCGGTTGAAAATTGTTGGAATAGTTCATGGTACTTCTGTTCTGGAAATTGTTGTGGGTATTCCTACTTCGGTTTTAGAAATCGTTAGGATTTTGGTTACTATTATTATTATATCTTTGATTGTGGGAGTAATGGTAGTTATGGTTTTGTTGCCTCTGGCTATTGCCGTATTAGTTGTTCTGTTGTCCATCGTCTTTTTCTAGCTCTAGTGCGAAATTTACAGGTTCAGTAAGTATTTTTGGTTGGGCAGCAAATATTGTTGGTTTGATGTACTCACTAAATCCATTTTTGAATATCGTCAGTGGGTAGCCTTGGTTAATTTTTGCTATAACTCACTTTTCTGCTGTTGATCTGGTGTCTGGAAGTTCTTATATTTGTAAGTTATTTATAATTTTTTTTAGTAATTCTACTGATGCAATAAAGGTTTTGTTTTAGTTCATCAATTCATCTTAGTTTTGTGAGCCACGTTTCTTGCATATAACCCCTTACTATACTTTTCTTTATGTTGGATAAAATTCTTTTTAGTTCATTTAAATTATCTTTCATATATGTACTTGTGTTATAATATACATACATTTAAAAAAATGTTTTTTTTTTGTTTATTTATTAAAATTATACTGAGGTTGTTAAAACTGTCGCAGCATCCCACGATGGTATGGATTATGCTCTTTTACAAGATCTTTCAGGTAGGCCATGCGTTTTATTTCAATATATTTCCTGCCGCCTCTTTTCTGGCTTTGTGTCGTGGACTCTTATGGAATTTTCGTCTTCACGGTCTTTTCTGTACGATTTGGAAGTTTGCCTTTGGTAGAAGCTGGATATTTCAGAGTATTAACTATTGGTTTATCGGATTATCCAATTCCTCAGTGGGATCGCCATGTGTAGTTACGTTATGTTATGGCATTATCGCCATGTAATATTATTGTTATAAGTTTGTATGTATCGTTGTGTTATTTAAATAAAAATAGGGCAGAGCGCATAGCCATATGAAGTTTGTCAGAATCTGCTACAAGCAGGGCTAAAATGCCATAAGAGAAACACTTGGTTTAGTTGCCAAAATTAATCTAATTTATTTTAAAAATTTTCAGCTTATATATTTATTAGAATTTCAACCGACATCTCGCATTCCAAATCCCTGCAAATATGCCTGGCGTTGCAATTGTATATACTATCAATAATTAATATTCAGGTCACGGAGTCTAATGTCAATAATGACGCTCACGATACTTAGTGAATCAGTCGCAGTGCATAGCAGGTGATTTTATTATGTCTGCTTTATGTGGTGTATGCTGTCACTTTATGTGGTGTATGCTGTCGATCGCCATATGTGGTGAGTCATTGTGTGTTCAGTACTGTTTGTATGTCCGTCTGTCGTCATTTCGGTAATGAGACTCGTTGTGGTTTAGGTAGGATGTGATGTGTGGAAGAAAACTACTAACCTCACAAACAAAAAAATCAAGTGGTTCTTGAAGTATGAGCGATAACACAGGCAGTTGAACGAACTGACTGTTAACAAACATGAGAATATTAGCGCTTTATTATATAGTATAATACTAAATAATGTGTAAGATAATTATTTATCTATGTTACAAACTAGGCATCAGAGTCAGTATACCAAATTTGTGCACAATGTAGATCATGACGCTATCGGTATTTTCAAAACAATTGATCCCATTGACACCAGAATAGATATGAATTCATGAATTAAAGATGGGGGATAGGATACATAAGGATCCATTTCAAATGAATTGGAATATGTATAAACATATGTATGTTTTTTTCTCGATTGTGCTTTAACTAAACAACGGAATAACTTAAAGCAAGTAATACTTCGTTGTAGTCTTCTTTTTTGTTTTGCCTAAATACCTTTGTCATGCGTGATCTTCTAATATTATTAAGTTAATTTAAGTTTCATTATTATTTTTTTGTTCTTATAATTTCAGGTGAAATGGTAATTGAATACGCCGGAGAGCTCATTCGTTCAACTTTGACTGATAAAAGGGAACGGTTTTATGATAGTAGGGGAATTGGTTGCTACATGTTTAAAATCGACGACAATTTTGTAGTGGACGCGACAGTGCGAGGTAACGCAGCTCGTTTTATAAACCACTCTTGTGAGGTTGGTATATTGCTTTCAGTTAAATACATTACATTATAAAATAAATACCGTTTTAGCCGAATTGTTATTCAAAAGTAGTGGACATTCTTGGACATAAACACATAATAATATTTTCTTTAAGACGTATCGTACAAGGAGAAGAATTAACTTACGATTACAAATTCCCTTTTGAAGATGTTAAAATTCCTTGCTCCTGCGGTTCGAAAAGGTGTAGAAAGTACTTAAATTAAGTATTCTAGGTAATAAATTATATTCATTATCAAATAAAATTCTACAAGATTAAAAGCAAATCTTTAAGATCGTAGTAGTTATTAAATGTAATGTAATGAATTCTCCATGATTCTATGTGATTAATGGTGTTTATAAACTCGTTGTGTTTTTTATTATGTAATGCGCATGTGCATAAGAGTTTTTTTCCTATCAATTAAACCACTAAATATACATACCTATACATTTGTCTTTCATTTCAATTCTGCGTTGTTTATATAGTTAGGTCAGTTGTCAAAAATTAAAAGAAGAAGTCCGAAAGCCGTCGGTCCTGTACAAATGAAGATACACTACCTTTCATTTGATTACCTTCATTTAAAATTTCGACCTAAATCATAGCAGTGATAATATTGCTTCGGATCCATTTTCGAAACTTTTATTATTACCTTTACTCTGCTACCTGATGACAAACTTGAGAAAGTTTAGTGAAGGATAAAAGGAAAGGACCATTTTCGGTTTCTTGCCTTCTTTAACAAAGACACTTGATTACCCTTATCAGTTCGTTGTATGTATGATGTATTTATTTCATATGAATTCATTAAACAAGCAAATAAATTAATCAATGTAAAATAGTTCAAGTAGGAGCAAAATATAAGGAAGGTTGGTGACATTCAGTATTTATATACAAGTAAAAAATAGAGTTGAATGCCACTTCAATTAGTTAAAGTAATGCAAACAACATTTTTGGGTGGGGTGACCCTTTAAAAATTCAAAGTAAAAGAAAATAAAAATAAACTTTAAACATTTCAAGAAACATAATTCAAAAGTAATTTAATTCGAACAAAAAGAAAAAAAAATAAATTATAGTAATTGTAAAAAATGCAAAACGAGAATGGAAATACGAGATTCTAACGCAACATAATCAAAGCTGAAGAGCCACAATTTTACGCTTTTTAAAAACATTGCAGGTATTGTTTTTGTCCTGATTGACTCATGGAGTTCATTAAATAACCGATAAGACAAAATTAAAAAAAAAATTTCGATATGCAGTGGTTCGGAAATAGGGTACAGATTAAAAGTTTGAAAGGTTTCCACGAGGATTATAACAAGAAAATAAACGAAAATTAAGATTGCCAGACTTCATAAATAAAATTTTTAACACCTTAAAACAATACAAATGACGCACAGGAAGAATTTTCAGGGCACAGAACAAAGGAAAGCTAGAATGTCTACCAGATTTTCGACAAATTTTTCTTAGGACATATTTCTGCAAAATCAACAGTGGTTGTATTTTATTTCGATACACACCCGCCAAACAAGCAATTTCATATTGCAACTTGGAATGGAAAATACCATAGTAAATTATCCTTAAAAGCTCGGTTGAGCATAAGTTACGCAGATAATAAAAATGTCGAAGGGTGCATCGGAAATACTTTTTCAAAGTATCAGCGTGATTCGCAAAACTCATCCTAGAATCGAGGGTAAGTCCCAAATATTTAAATTTGTCAACACTTTCTACTTGGAAACACTTATCACTACAGGTTAGATTATGACAAAAAGAGGGAGAGGAAAAACCAGGCGAACAATAGCAATTACGACAGTATATATTTAAGACACTCAAGTGCGTGGAAGTATGTACACATTTGCTTCCAAGTTGTATGCAGAAGATAAGCCGAAGAACATTATCTTAGTTTTTGAGCTTATTAAATTATGTTCAGCAAACCAGTGTCTCAATAAACTTAGATCCCAATTAACATCAGAAACTAGGTCTAAAGGACTGTTTAAGCCATAAGTGAAACCAATGTAATGAGCAAAATCTGTTGGTGAACCCTTAAAACTAAGAGTAAAGAGTGAATTGATATAGACCAAAAACAGAATTGGACCTAAAACGGAACCGTGAGGAACACCGAGGTTAAACAACATTATATCGCTCCTTATATCATCTATCTTCATTCTTTGCGACCTGTTTTCAAGATACGACCTAAACCAGTGGAGCATGAAACCACGAAATCCGGCTTTTTCCAGTATCCTCAACAAGAAATTATGGTTGACCATGTCGAATGCTTTGGTAATGTCAATAAATAAACCAGCCGTAAATTTTTTCCCATCGAGGTGTGACATTATTTGGGAGCAAAACTGTAAGAGCACATCTTCCGTTGATTTGCCTCTTTGAAAACCAAATTGAACTGGATTGAAAAACTTAGTTTTCTCTAAAAACAAATTCACTATTATATTTTTCATTAGTTTTTCAAAAATTTTACTAAAAACAGAAAGAAGTGAGATAGGCCTGTAGTTACTGATTTCTGCAGCGGAACCTTTTTTGAGTAAAGGAATGACATCTGCACATTTAAGACCTTCAGGAAAGACACCTTCAAACACGCAACGATTAAAAACAACTGCCAAGACATCCACTATGAAACATGCAATTTTTTTAGGTACACAATTTGAAATACCATCAGTTCCGCATGAAGTCGAATTAGGTAAAGTACCAATAACTTTCAAGATTTCAAGAGAAGTTATGGGCTGAAAAACAAAACTACTACTATTTAACTGTTCAGCACGTCCACAAATGGAAGGACAAGTACAACAAATCGATTGGACAGGACTCGGTTGTAGACTGCAGCCAACATTAGCAAAATAACAATTAAAACTATCAGCAATAGCGAGTTTGTCATATACTTTAGAGTTAACAACACGTAAAACAGTAGGTTTTTTAGAAGCCGTGGATTTATTCAGTAAGCTATTTACTACTCGCCATTCATTTTTCAAATTTCCCTGTGCAGAGATGAATTGAGCACGGTAATAGTTATCGCGGCAAATAGGAATCTCTTTTTTTAAGTCTTTTAACTAATTTTTTGGAAGGGAGAAATGAGGAACAGGATAAGATATGTTTCTTAAGAGACTGAATGAAAATTGTATAAGCGGTAGACGAAACATAAACATCTTCCCAAGACTCATAGCGTAAATTATTTTTTAGACTACTAAAGTCAACTTTCACTCTACTTTGAGAGGAATTAGAAGATCCACAACCTCTAGTTTCTAAGTTTCGTACTAAGAGTCCCGTCATACAGTGATCAGTAATTTTCAAATCAAAGACACATTTTACGCACTCATTGAGTGCAACAGTAAGACGCCCAAAAATATGATCTAGACAGCTCCCCGAAGCAGGCCTAGTGGGCTCATTAATAAAGCACACTAGGCCGTGCGAAGCAAGTAAATCTAAGTAACTAGAGACCGTTTCATTACCATCCACAATGTTTATGTTGAAATCACCTACAATAATTAAATTTTTTGAAATTTCCCTAGTTAAGAGATCAGACAACTCATTTAAAAAAGTCAAAACATTAAACATATGCAGTCTATAGACACATAAAAACACATATATTACATGGTTAATTTCAACGGAAACCTTTAAAACATCAGCACTCAATAAGTCAACGCACAAGACATCAAGAATCAAGTGGTCCCCTTTCACAAAACAACCAATTCCACCTGCAGCGTAATTTTCATTTGTTTTAACAATAAACTTGAACCCGGGAATAAAATAATCGTTAATCTCTAATTCATAGATCCTAATTTCAGACACAAAAATAATATCTGGAACGCAAGCAAGAGAATCAAGGTGAGTGAGAAGAGATGAAAAATTTTCTCTCATATTTCTAAGATTTTGGTGTACAATAAAAAATTGAAGGAACTATTCTTAAAGACATTATCACAGTTGTAATCACTTAAATTAGGGGTAGAAAAATTATCGATTAAATCTGTATCAATATTCATTAAATAAAACAGAAATCTAAGCACTAAATGAGTGCAAGGTCATTAAAAGACTTAATGGGCAATGACTTTTCCCCCGTCAACCTTTCTCGTAAGAATTTCATTATTGTTAAACCATACATATTTTCCGCCTTTCTGTTTCATTGCTTCTTTCGTCTTCATTAAGTGAGCCTTGGTAAACTTCGTAAGAGCGGTACCACTCCCTTTTCTGCTGCTGCTGCTGCCGCTGCTGACGAGAGGATCAACGATGCCAGTGGCATGTGTGTTGAGATTGTTTTTATTATTCCTCTTAGCGCACATTATGCCCGATTCACAATGCAGCGTGAGAGCGAAACTAGAGCGAAGCGAGAAATCCTCGTCCTCATAAAATCGTTTCCCAGTTCACAATGAAGGCGATACAGCGAGCGTGTATTATCTGTGTTAAAGTGTAAAAGCAACAACGGCAACACACCATCTTTCTCTTTCTGGCTACATAACTAAGTCGCATCAGCATGCTGACAGGCAATCTCGTCGCGAGAGTTTTTCAATTTTTTGAAAAGAATGCGTTGCGATAGAACGAGTCTCGCATCATTGTGTATTGCTACATATATTTGCATAGATCGAAACCTTTTTTGACAACTCGCGCTAGACTCGTCTCTGCATTGTGAATCGGGCTTTATTCTCTGCTTTGTTGTTAGACTATCGAATCCCGACGAAGGGGATTTTGTTTGTGTTTTCTTCACATTGCATTTCTCAATTTCATTGTCGGGAACATCGATGGACAAGGCTTTGGAGAAAATTTGTTGCGCCGTCCGGATAGCATTGGTGTCGTTGACATTTGACAGACCCACAATTTCTATTAAGTTACTGAGAAGGTGTTGTTGTTGCCAGTTTAACTTGCTTTCTAGAACATTGACTGTCGATTTAAGCTCCGCATTTTCAGTTCTCAACTCATTTAGTTGTAGTAAGAACCGATGGTTAATTTCCTCCAACCTCGAAAGTTTTGCGTAGATCATCTGAAGAGTGTATTGACCCTCGCTGTCATTGATATGCATGGACTCTTCAACTGATAAGAGGGTGTTGCTTTTTATCGCTTGCAGAACATCAGCATCAGTTGAAGCCTTCTCCGGCGCACTATTATTATGTGGCTTAGCTACCACCGGCACTGGCAAATGAAGAGAACGGCGTCTTAACACTGCATATTTGTCACAACGAAACGATTTAGCACTGAATTTAAAATAATCGGCATCTTCTTCAGTAATATTAACACAAGCATAGTGGAAAAAATGTTTGCAATCATTGCAGTTTATTTTTGTAGAACAACTACTATCAATTTTTTGTAACCAAACTGAACAATTCATCTTGAAAAATGATAAAAGTTTTAAGGTAGGTTCTTAGTGATGCGCACCCCACGACAATCAAGAGAACGTTTATAACATTTAAGGCGCAAGGTCCTTTAAAGTTAATAAACTTAGGTTCTGTTTTATTTTTTTGTTACATTCTAAAGAAGATGGGTCGTCGTAAAATACTAACTAATTTAGAAATTGGCAAAACTCCTGCATTTAAGCAACACAATTATTCTAACCGAGAAATTGCTAAAAAAAAATTGGTCGAGATCCTTGAAGAGTCAAAAATTTTCTAAAAGATCCAGAAAATTATGGGAAACACTGGTCCATTTTCCGCGAAGCTTAAAATGCTGCTGCGGTCGCTTGAAAAATAAAGGTTAAACTTGGAACTAGACTGATTGAACAGTGTCCACATCTCCGACGGCAAAAACTGAAAAAAGCCACATTTATTTGAAAATCTATTGGACATATTTGGGAATGGCTGTCGCGAAAAGTTTTCACAGAAGGAAGGCAATTGGAAAATGGAGAAGGTCTTATCATATTAAAGCAATTGAAAACGCTTTTGAGGAAATTCCATTAAATTATTTAAAAAAATTTTATCGATCCCTAGAAAATAGACTGAAGTTGCACTCAATAACGGAGGACCAACAACATATTAAAAATAAGAAAATGTATTAAAAACATTAAAAACATTGTTTTTTTCTTATATTTTTACGGATGAGGGTAATCAAGTGTCCTTACCGCATACGAAGCCATACATGACTTTTCGCAATGATAACGTATTTTCTATATTACATCACATTCGAAATGACTAAAACACAACATGATCACTTTGTCATCCTTTAAAATACAAAACGGTACTTTTCATATTTGTCAGATAACGGGTGTCTGCGATTTTCTCATTTGTAGTTCAGTTCCTCGTGCGTGTGCATTTAAAAAAAAAAGGTGGGAAAAAAGTTTGATTTTAAGTGCAAATAATCTTTTCCACATCACCCAATGAGGTAGAACATAAATTTTTTTTTTTTTTTTTGAGGTGTCCCCTGTAGGCATAGTCCTCGCTCTTTAGGAAGTACTAAAGAAATAAAGATATTCTTAAAATAAATGAATAACTACAAAAACTACAAACAAGAGTGAAAAGTAGAAAATAAATAAAAATTCACAAAAAAAAAATTAACAAAACAAAGAGAGGATTAATGAATATGAATAATAAAGTGAAGTTCTCAGTTGCTCACACTTTTAACTCCACAGAGATCCTTATTGGGTTTCTTAACCGAAAATTTGACTAGACCAAATAAAATGAATTTATAAATGGAGTGTCTGTGCTCATCATCGTCACATTTCATGCTCTCGGAAACTGTGCGGTTTTGAGCAAAGCTTCAATCAAGTGTTCTTCGTGTCGTATTTTTGCAAATTGGCTTTCAAAAAGTGTTTGCATACTTTTGACATAAGCTTCAAATGCTAGAGAAGGAACAGTTAAATTTCCAAATTCGGATGTGTCATAAGTGTTATAAGCTCCTTATTTTATTAACAGAGGTTCTTCTTGAAATTTGTCTGTTTCGTCTATCATGAACAGAGTGCAGTTTTCATAATTAAGTTTCTTATGCAATTTAAAAGCTGCAAACCCGGCATAAAATGTAAGTGCCGCTTCTTGCAGCTTCTGTGAACATCCTTTGGATACAACTATTTCTGTCTCATTGGCATCACCATCAAACTCGTCATCGCAACTATTGGTTGGTATTCGATACTGCTCAGAATATCTATTCCCATGAAATGATCTTCTACTGGAGTTTCAGTGTGGAATTCTTTATTGTCATCACACTTAAGATCTTCGCAATCAGCTTCGTGCAATAATGACTCGGACCCTGCCTTGGACACAATAAACAGCAATAACTTGCAGACCACACTCTAAAGTTTTCGATATTGTTAATTTCAATATCTCGGCAATTTCATCACCTTTCGGGCATCCTATATATTGAGATGTGGTTTACTTCCAATTTGTATTTAATCCCCAAAGGGTAAAAACCATTACTTTGGAGGTTACAGTGGCGCGTCTACCCAGCTCCCCGAAGTCAGAAAAGCCGTATACCATGTCATTTTCAATGTTGTAATCAAGTTCAGGTTTGAGTGCCATTTCATCAAAAATTAATACGCACCTTTCCTCTATGCTTGACATCGTTTCTACCTTGCTCTTTAAAAGATTAATAATTTGGTTTGAAAAACCGGCCGGAAAACTTAATGAAGAATGCCATCGATAGATTGTGCTTATAGATGGTAAACTAAATCCCCAGCTCATCATATGGGAATATAATGAGGGAGACTTATAAAAAAACTTCAGACACAAATCTTTTTCGTCATTCGTAAAATGTGCATTTGCCCTGTGTTTTTCTCCAAGTTATAAAGGGTGGTTAAGTTTTAAGGGCCGATGTTGATTTTGAATAAAACACAAATTATTTAGGAAATTACTGTCATTTCTTTTTATTATGATAATATTGGTATGGTTCAATTATGTATGGAACAAAATATCGGCCAAATGGACGCCGCGATCTCGGCGGCACACCTCCATCCGATGGTCCAAATTTTCGATGACGCTGAGGCATAATTGAGGTTCTATGCCGTTAATGTGCCGAATTATCTCATCCTTTAGCTCTTGAATTGTTGCTGGCTTATCGACGTACACCTTTTCTTTCAAATAACCCCAAAGAAAGAAGTCCAACGGTGTCAAATCACATGATCTTGGCGGCCAATTGACATCGCCACTACGTGAGATAACACGGCCATTGAATTTGTCGCGCAAAAGAGCCATTGTTTCGTTAGCTGTGTGGCAAGTGGCACCATCCTGTTGAAACCACATATCGTCCACATCCATATCTTCCAATTCGGGCCATAAAAAGTTCGTTATCATCTCACGATAGCGAACACCATTCACAGTAACATTTTGGAAAAAATACGGCCCGATGATGCCGCCAGCCCATAAACCGCACCAAACAGTCACTCTTTGTGGGTGCATTGGTTTTTGGTTTCTTTCCATGGTTCAAATTGAGTTAGTCTGAAATTGAGAAATGTCAAATGAAATGCAGAAAAAAACTTGACGTTTAGGTGTGGTTCACATTCAACATCGGCCCCTAAAATTTAACCACCCTTTAGTTCTTATCAATCTTTAATCGTTTTGGCGTACCGAAAATGTACCGAGGCATTGACCGAGGTATGGTATTTACTATTCGCTCATTATGAAAACGAGATCCGGGAGAACGAAACTGTGATGGAGAAATTTGCAAACTATTATTTTCAAGGCTAGGTAGAGAGAAATTTCTAATATATGTCATAGGTTGGGAACTCTATTAACACAAAGTGTAGTTGGAGAAATCGCAGTATTGTCAGTTTCATTCGATGCACTAGAACTGTCTAAAATGACCGCTGAAGGAAGCTTTGTGTCTCTGATGTTATCCGTGATTCTAAAGCAAGACTGGTCGATAGATACATCAGAGCAACTGCACACTGACATCGATGACATTGGCAGGGCATTTTTAGATAGCAGTTTTCGATGTGTTTCCAGCTTTACATCTTTGTTATAAAAATGGGTTTCACAAATGAAAAATTGTATTTTTAATGTATTACATTGAGCATGCTTTAACCAAACATCCCTTCTACGATCTTTAGGAACTGTAAAAAATGACAAGGAAAATGTTCTTTTGATATTGTCACAATCTTTGTATGAAAATTTAGACATTCTGAAAATCAAATACAAGTGCGTGCAAATTAAAGGAAGCAATAATATTTACCAATGAATTATAATATGTTTGACGAAAAGCACAGATTGAAAATCACAAACAAATTCTTAAAAGAACATACACTTATGATGGAAACTAGAACTGCACTGCCAATGGCTCAGGCCGATGAGTTATTTCATACAATGGTTATTCGCAATGAAATAACCCCACACCACAGGCACAGGTGAAAAGGAAATAAATATTTATGTAAAATAAGCAAAAAGAATGTGCTACGTGTGTATTTTTTTTGAGCAAATTCCTTTCGCTTCATTTTCATTATCATTCAGATTTACGTGCAGAAGGATCTTACTCGACACAGCATGATGTTTGAGTGAGATGGGTTTGTGCTTAGAGAGTTACTGGCATGGGACTGATTAGATTAGAGCGGAAATGTGTTATGCCTTATGAGTGCATATGGAAATTGTTGAGGCAAAAGAGCGTAATATTTTTGTGGTGCTCAGCGACGAATGTTTACTTTGGCCGCTAGAGGCACCACCATCGATTTCCTCAAGTGGTGGTACTATTAGTTTCATATACAATGGTACGAGTCACCATATTTCTTAGGATTAATCTAAAAACAACTATTTGAACTAAATTTAAATAAAATCGCTTCGAGGGCAGTAAGCAAACAAATAAATAGGACCTTTATTATACGGAGAAAACAATAGCCTGCTAATAAAAAGTCTTATCAGTAAGTTATCTAGAAATAAATCTCACCAAAAACATTACCGTAAAAAGGGTTCAAGGCCTGTAATACTTCAGCCACGAAAAGGAGTGAGATATAGATCTATGCAAAATTTATCTAGTTCCAATACTTCCTGGTTCAACATTGTGTAATAAACACATCACAACCTACCTCAACCACAACGAGTCTCTTTACCATAAACAAACAGTACTGAACACACAATGACTCACCACATGGGGCGATCGACAGCATACACCACATAAGGTGACAGCATCGACAGCATATCAGGGAATGTATCTTAAAAGTCGGGAGCAAATTATTTACCCGCCCATTAAATTATTGTATTGTAGATAAAACAACTAAATTAATAGAGATATGTCGATAGGTGTTCTGAGCTGTGTTGAACTTAGAAATACTTTAATTCTCACAAGGAACTTCCAAATCCCGAACAATTGGCGATTGTTAATTGAAATAAAAAATTACATAAATACACGTTATAAAAAACTTCTTTATTCTGTCCGACTGGGCTGACTGCTAACCGACAAGTGAAGTGAACTTTCCGCAGTAGTTCCCATGAAACATAGCTTTTACGCACTACTGTAAAATTTATAGATGATCATAATTTTACATAAAAGGTTCAATGACTATTTGAGTTTAACTTTGCATTTAACATAAATTAATACATAAACATTGATATTCTGGGAACTATGTGTGTGTTCTTTTACATGTGTTGAGTTTCATCAGTGTTGCCTTTGACGAATTAATGCCCCATATGAGTCGTGTATGCGGGAAGTAGTCGCCTTCAGCAGTAATGCATCATTTCTCCTTTTCTTGAAGTCGGCCATTATCAATTTGGTGAAATGAAGATAGCTGCTGACCTCATTTTGCATTTCCACGTGTGTTAGAGGGAGAGGATGAATTGCTCGAATGTTGACATTTGTTGACAATGGTATTTTCGTGTCCTCCAGTGGTCGGTGGTGTAAATATATTTAAGTTTTTTCTAAATGTTGTTAGGAACTAACAATAGGATTTTTTGTGTAATTGATTCTTATAACCGGGCTCAACCGAAATTCGAAATGGAAGTGGAAAAGATGATTTGTTTAGTACGAGTCATCATATTTTGTAGGATTAATCTAAAAAAACTATTTCAACTAAAATTTAAATAAAAACGCTTCGAGGGCAATAAGCAAACAAATAAATAGGACTTTTATTATACGGAGAAAACCGTAGGCTGCTAATAAAAAGTCTTATCAGTAAGTTATCGAGAAATAAAACTCACCAAAAACATTATCGTAAAAAGGGTTCAAGGCCTGTAATACTTCAGCCACGAAAAGAAGTGAGATATAGATCTATTCAAAATTTAACTAGTTCCAATATTTCCTGGTTCAACCGGGTGTAATGAACACATCACAACCTACCTTAACCACAACGAGTCTCATTACCGAAATGACGACAAACGGACAAACAAACAGTACTGGGCACACAATGACTCATCACATGGGGCGAACGACAGCATACACCACATAAAGCGACAGCATCGACAGCATACACAACAACCAGACATAATAAAATCACCTGCTATGCACTGCGACTGATTCACTAAATATTGTGAGCGTCATTATTGACATTAGACTCCATGACCTGAATATTAATTATTGATAGTATATAGAATTGCAACGCCAGACATATTTGTGGGGATTTGGAATGCGAGATGTCGGTTGAAATTCTAATATATAAGCTGAACATTTTTAAAATAAATCAGATTAATTTTGGCAACTAAACCGAGTATTTTTCTTATTGCCCTTTAGCCCTGCTTGCAGCAGATTCTGACAAACTCCATATGGCTATGCGTCCTGCCCTATTTTTATTGAAATAACACAACGATACATACAAATTTATAAGAATAATATTACATGGCGATAATGCCATAACATAACGTAACTTTACATGGCGATCCTGCGGAGGAATTGGATTATCCGATAAACCAATAGTTAATACTCAGCTTGTACCAAAGACAAACTTCCAAATCGGTGTAAAAAAAACACAGTGAAGACGAAAAGAGGCGGCAGGAAATATATTGAAAGAAAACGCATGGCCTACCTGAAAGATCTTGTAAAAGGGCATAATCTACACCATCGCACAGTGTGAGAATTCGCTCATCTAGCGGAATTTAATTAAAAAATTAACTTGCATAAATTACTACAAAAACTGTTTTTTCTTGTAGTTTTAGACTCTCAGTTAACGTTTTTAAAGAAACTGTTATGTGAAAGTCAAATGAAACGAAATCATTTGGTCTTGTAATTGCAGTTGGCGACAATTGGAACAGAAGTACCATGAACTATTCCAACAATTTTCAACCAAAAAACTCCAGTAGAAATAACAGAAACAACAACTTAACAGATCCCTATACAACAGGAAGATAAATGTTTTGAATAACCAGGTTAACGCAAATGGTCCCGAGTGTACCAGAGGCAATACTCCGAGATACCAAAACGAACAGTATTCAATATCAATAATAATCCTACAACCTATGTATCCATACATTATTGGGTTAATTTGAAAGGAATTGAACTTTTCGATGGATGATAAATGTAGCCTACTCGTAACTAGCATATCAAAAAAATAAATTTGTTCATTAGGAACAAGAGAACCAAAGTTAAAATTTTCTGATTATACAGTAGTACACTTTCTGAAAGCGAAATTTGAAAAATATGTAAACTTATTTTTGCGGTTTTGCTGTTGTAAACTTTTAAATATGCTTTTAAATAAACAAAAAATTATAAAATTACAGATGAGTGGCAAGGAATATAAAAGAGTAAGAGAGACAGAGAAAGAAATGCTGCGCGAATTGGTCCGAAGGCATCTTAAAGTCGTGGACGATAAAAGAAACAACGTTAATATGATTTCACAAAAAAAGGCAGCATGGAAAAATATCGAAATATGCAAATATCCACCAAGATAACAAAATCTTGATCAATGTTGTAATCGACCGACATTTTTCTTTATTTTATTTTGTTCGTTACCTACGTGGTACACTATTTTTATTACTGTAAAACTACAAACAAATAACAAATCACTCGCGCCTCGCAAGTTTTTTTTCGTTCACAAATTTCTGACGTTTAACAGAGTTAAACACATCTTAAACATACGTTCTGTAGTGATTAATGTTAGACTAGAGTTTGTCGTTTAGACATGGGTTTAAGTTGTGTAAAAATTACATAAATACTGGATTAGTTTAACAATGACATAATAAGAACTTATCAAACATCTATGAATATGCGCCATAGTCTTCATTTTCCAGTCGTAACTGGCGGTAGTTTAGGTAGAGATTTTGTTTCATGATAGATTTTCAAATAGACTACGAAACCTTTACAGTTACAACAATAATACAAGTTAACAAAACAGACCGATATCAGCCAAAATTTTCAACACCTCCTAGAACAGAAGCCTTACAGACTGGGCCATAAATGAAAAGAACCCCCTGTAAAATACTGTAAACCAAATGCCTTGCCTCGATCGCCATCTGTCCTTATATAGTCGCATTTCTGATAGCCAGAAACTTCTAGCAAATTCTTCGATCACTGGAACAAGAAAATTCTGATGCAATAATTCCAAAATGACAGCTGCAGCCAATAATCTCTTGTGGTTATAATTCTCTCTTAATTCTGCGACGTCGTGGACACTTCGGAATGTGTTGCATACTTTTGGAGCGTAGTTATTATGCTACATTTTGTTACACTGCCCCCCTCTTAGACTTGTTCGTCCCGAACAAGTGCGTCCTCACTTCGGCCATTGTATCGACTCAGTCGGTCCACATTAACCACTGGAATCCTGACGTTCTTGCCTTGGCATTAATCTGGCTTCTGGTCCTTTGGTGTATGTCCCTAAGCCTTTCCCTAAGGTCCTCCACGTACTCTTCTTCATTTCATGGGCTTGTCGGTAGGAGATCCAAATTTCACCTCACTGGGTAACCGAGCTATTTCACCAAACAAGATTTTGAACGGCGTATGTCGAGTAGTGCAATGCACGGCACTTCTATAGGCCATCAAAAACAAGGGAATCTGCCGGTCCCAATCGAGTTGGTAGTCACCTACGACCTTCGAGAGATGTTCGTCCAAAGTCCTATTGAAACGCTCCACCATACCGTCCGACTGTGGATGAAGCGGGGTTGTCCGGGTCTTTTTGATTCCGAGTAGTTGACACATCTCTTGGAAGATTCTTGACTCGAAATTCGCCCTTGGTCAGAATGCGATTCCAAGGGCACAACGAATCTGCTCACCCAATTATATACGATTTGCTCCGCCACGGTTCTGGCTTCCTGGTTAGGGATCGGAAACGCTTCCGGCCACTTACTGAAGTAGTCCATTACTACGAGTATATACCGATTACCAATGTCGGTTTCCGGAAAGGGCCCTGCGATGTCAATGGCGATTCGTTCGAAAGTTGCTCCCACGTTGTATTGGTGCATCTTACCTCGAGTTTTGATTCTCGGACCTTTGCTAGCTGCACACACGTCGCATTTTCTGCACCAGTCTTCGATATCTTCCTTCGCTTTCAACCAATAAAAACGTTCTCGTACCTTTTCTAGCGTCTTATTCACTCCCAAGTGGCCTCCGTACGCCCCACCATGCATTTCCTGTAACACCTCCTTGACCCTCGTCCGTGGCACGACAAGCTGCATTACAAATGACTTTCCGTCGGAGGATTTCCATTTTCTTCTCAGAACACCTTCTTGGAGGGACTCCCACTGCGCAAAATATGCCTTTAAGGTCGGGCTTCTGTTAGAGATGTTCTGATGATCCGGTTTCTCCATGTTCTCCTTCCAGGCCAGAATCGGCTCGATATCCGGGTCTTCCTTCTGAGCGTTCCGGATCTCAGTCTTTGGGTGGAAGCCAGCTCTCTGACGTGCACAATGTTTACAATCCATTCTGCATGGTCGCCGGGACAGTGCATCCGCATTAGAGTGGAGTTTTCCTTTACGATGCTGAATTTCGTAGTCGTAGATTTGCAGCCCTTCGATCCATCTTGCGACCTGACCCTCAGAAATCTTGAACTGTAATAGCCATTTTAAGGCTGCATGGTCTGTGCGAAGAACGAACTTCCTCCCATAGAGGTATTTGTGAAAATGCTTCGTACCCAAGATCAAAGCTAGAAGTTCCCGCCTTGTCACGCAGTAGTCCCTTTCTGGGTTAGAGAGCACCTTGCTGAAGTACGCAACCACCTTCTCTTGGCCATCATGCACCTGGGAGAGTACGGCTCCTACCCCGACATTACTAGCATCTGCATCCACAATGAACGTTTCCCCGGGAGTGGGGTAAGCTAGTATCGGGGCATCGCATAGCCGTTGTTTAAGTGCCTTGAAGCTCTTCTCGCACTCAATTGACCATTTGAATTGTTTTAACTTTTCCGTCAACTGGTGCAGGCTCTTTGCGATCCCGGCAAAATCCTTCACGAACCGTCTGTAGTAGGTGGCTAGGCCCAGGAAGCTCCTTAGTTGGTGTTTATCTTTGGGGACTAGCCAGTTTTTCACCGCTTCGACCTTCTCTGGATCGGTTCTCACTCCTTTTGCTGAAATTATGTGCCCCAAGTACTTGACTTCCGCTCTAAATATTGCGCACTTCTTGGGGTTGAGCTTCAGATGGGCACTTCGAAGCCTTTGAAACACATCCCTTAGATTGTCTCGGTGTTGCGCAAACGTCTTTCCTACGACGATGACATCATCCAAGTACACCAAACAGGTTTTCCATGTTTACCCTTGCAGGACACATTCCATCAATCGCTCGAAAGTCGCCGGAGCATTGCACAGCCCGAATGGCATTACCGTGAATTTCCATAGCCCATTTCCTGCGGTGAAGGCGGTTTTCTCCCGGTCTTCTGGATGGATCTGTACCTGCCAGTAGCCACTCTTCAAGTCGAGAGTGGAAAACCATTGGGCTCCTGATAGTGTGTCCAGCGTGTCGTCAATCCGTGGCAGAGGATAGCTGTCTTTCTTGGTGACGTAATTGAGCTGCCGATGGTCCACGCAGAACCGAGTGTTGTCATCTTTCTTCTTAACCAGTATAACCGGTGATGCCCACGGACTTTTGGAACTTTCAATCAGACCTTCTTTCTCCATTGCCGACACCATCTCTGCAACTTCTGTCTGCTTTGCCAATGGAAGGCGCCTAGCAGGCTGACGAATTGGTCTAGTATCACCAGTGTCTATTCGATGTTGTACCAGGTGTGTTCGGCCGTATTCTCCGTCCTGTGAGGCAAATACATCAGTGTACTCATTGATAAGATTCTCCGCCATAGTTCGCTGCTCCTGATTCAGCTCACTGGACTGGAGAATCGTCTCTCTCGTTTCCGCTGTCCAAGGTGATGGGAGAGGTTTTGGAGCATCACGTTCAGATATTGTTGCGACGGCGGTAATCGGCGTGTATTTTCCAGTCACCTCCCCTCGCCTTAGTTTGACAGTGTGTGGCCTCGCGTTCAAAACTCTCACTGGAACCATGGTGTTCTTTGGTTCGACTAACGTTTTTCCCACGATGTAGTTTTGAGAATGCTTCTCTGGGTCTGGTTCTACTATGTAGAATCGGTGGCTCCCCAGATCACCTTCCAGCTTCGTCCAAATGATTGTCTCTGAAGACGGCGGCAAAACTTCGTTTTTGCTGATGACTCTCCTGAGAGTTACGGCATTCTCGTCTCCGTACACCATCGGAATCTCCACATTTCGATACCTCAGTACTTGCATCCCGATGTCCAAGATTATTTCATTTGCTTTCATGAAGTCTATTCCGATGATTGCACTCGTCGCATATATCTGCAACCAGAAACGCATGGGAGAACGTCAGTCCCGCCAGAGTAATCGTAAGACGGACTTCTCCAAACACCTTCGCTATTTCCCCTGTTGCAGTCTTCAGGCAGTAGCTGTTAGTGTTGTGCAGCCGTGAGCTTCTTACAATGGAGGCGGTGGCACCTGTGTCGATGGTGGCTACGCTCTTCTTCTTGTTGATTAGTGCCTCCACTGTCAGGCTCTTGTTACCCCGTTTGGTTTGCGAAACTTGAATGGTGGTCCTGGGGGCCTCGATTCCAGTAACCAACTTCTGCTCCGCGAAGTTGGTCCTTACGCATTTCCTGACTGCTGGTTTTGGGAAGTCTGACAGACAGGATGCTTCCTCTATGCTTCTCCTACTTCCGCAATGTGGACAATTTCCTCGCCTAGGTGCACTTCTACACTGCCGCTGTAGGTGTCCGGTTTGGTTGCAATTCCAGCAACGGATTTGACTTCCGCGAGCTTTGTCTTCATCCATGATGGCTGTTCTCTGGCATGAGCATTCCACGACGGACATTTCCCTGACACGGTGTATTCCCTGTTATGCTTAGACCGCAGCCTTCATTGACAAAGCGAATGCCAATGCCTCGGGGAGTGTTCGCTTTTCAGCCATCCTTACAGCCATTTGCAGTTGTCTGTCCTCTATGGCCTGAATAAAAGCTTCCACCGCCATTTCGTTGATAAGCTCCTCACCGGCTTTAGGGTATGAAAGATGGGCTAGTCGCTCTATATCCGCTTGCAACTGCTGGAGCGTTTCCCCTCTTTTCTGGACTCGACTACGCAGCTGAACCCTGTACACCTGCTGCATGTGTTCATCCCCAAACCGCATCTCGATAGCTTGAACCAGAGAGTCGTAATTTTGCTGTTTATCTTCCGGGATGGTCTGCAAGAGCTCCGCAGCTGGACCTCTCAGTGCAAGCGTGAGTGCAATAGACTTCTCTTCATTGTCCCAGCTATTGGTCATTGCGGCCGCTTCGAATTGCCTCTTATAAATTGGCCATGATGTTTGACCATCGAAGATAGGAGGCTGCATCTCCTTTCTTCTCAGACCGTCAGTGGAATATCCCCGTGCTTTCTGTCTCTTCACGTTGCTGAGTTCCTTAGCAAGATTTTCGACTTGCTTTCCTTCTCCCGAATTGCGTATCCACTTTTTCAAACTGAGTCTCTAACTTCCCGAACTGAGTTTCATGTTTCTCAAAGTTTTCATCGAATCTAGTTTCGACTTTTCCGAGTTGCGTCTCGAACTTCTCGATTTTCTCTTCGATCGCTTAGAATTTGGATTTCAAGTTCTTGTCTTGCTCATCAAGTTTGCTTTCCAGAGAATCTAGAGAATTCTTTTGTTCGTCCATTGCTTTCTTTTGTTCGTCCATTGCTTTCTATTGTTCATCCAGTTTAAGTTCTAGAGAATGCTTTTGGTTGTGTATTGCTTTTCTTTCGTCATCGAGCTTAAGTTCCAGAGACTCCTTTTGGTCTTCTCTTGCTTTCCTTTGTTCGTCCATGACTAATTTAAGTTGCAGGAGCAGAGTTGTTATACCCGGGTCGGCTACTGTACGTGCTGGTTCCTCTTCCACGTCAAACTCTACGTCATGCGGATTTTCACCTTCCTGCTTTACTGCTTCTTCTAGACGAATCAGTATCCGCTTACTGAGTTCTGCCTTTAGTTGAATTATAGTTAGTTTTCCCTATTTGCGACCCATTTTGCGCAACTAATTAACTCAACACAGAAATTTTTTTTTTTTTTTGCAATTTCACACCACGGAAATAGTTATTCACAGAATAAGTTTTATCCCACTTTTGACACCAATGTAATACGCGAGCTACGGCTCGAGTAGATAAAACGTTACTCTGTGAGATTATTTCTTTATCTTCTAGTGTATAGAACAATTCAAGTTCACACTATACTATTCTTCGCAAATTCTTAACTTACAAGGTCTCTTTCTTCTCAAATCACTTTATCTCATTTCAATAACTTAATTCACAAATCCAAACTAATTACTTCTTCTTGTTAACTCTTAACTTTCAATCTATCACAAAATTACAACTTCGCCCATTATCACTTTTCCAATCTCTTCGTGCGGTTCGAAAACCAACTGCCTTGCCTCGATCGCCATCTGTCCTTATATAGTCGCATTTCTGATAGCCAGAAACTTCTAGCAAATTCTTCGACCACTGGAACAAGAAAATTCTGATGCAATAATTCCAAGATGACAGCTGCACCCAATAATCTCTTGCGGTTATAATTCTCTCTTAATTCCGCGACGTTGTCTTAGACATAATCCGTCTTTTACCGTGGACACGAACCTCTAGTGAAAACTCACTTCGGAATGTGTTGCATCTTTTTGGGGCGTAGTTATTATGCTACATTATGTTACAATATTTATTATACCCCATCTTCCGTGAGTGTAGGAAGTCTCTGCTTTGCAGGTGCTCTTTCTTTGATTGGGTGGTGATTACCGATTTGGTGACGTTGATGTTGTGAACCTTGTATTTAATTTGCAGTCCCTTTGTAGCAAACGATTGGCGACATCGTGGTGGACTTGTTCTGCTGATCTGGCGATGATGTGGCTGCAGAGGAAGTTATCGGTGCAGCTGTTTTGGGCGTAATTTATGATGTTGTGACTTCTGCAGATACGGTGACTCCACTGCAACTTAAACTATGTTTCGGCAAGCTTAATTACTGCTTTGGTGGCGGCGAGGCTGAAAAGTTGGTCGGAAAATCCGACTTCATCCTCTTCCTCGATGGAACTGGCTTAAATTCCTCTTCGACCTGTTCAGCTTCTTCACTTTCTCTTCTAATGTGGAATCTTGTGAGTCCTCAACCTCAGATTCAGCGGAACTCTCCACCACCTCATCTCCGGTAGCAGAGTCCTCATCCTGCTCACTTTCGACTTCCATTTGATTGTCGGGTATTACATTAGCATCCTCCTCCTCGTATAGTTAATTAATGCCTGCAAGTTTCTCATGCAGGGAAATAAGGAACTCCTTTCCATGATTGGCAATGCCCTTCTTGATCTGCCCAAGAATGCCATTGTATGTCGTATCGACGCCTTCCTTCCTCCCTTCTTTTCTACCAATCTGAGCTGGGGTAAAAAAAAGTCTTCTTCTTTGTCCTAAAATAAATAAATGAACAGAATTAATTAAGTTTACGACAGGATGCACTATTTGCAGAGAAATTGCAGTTTTTATATCGTCCGGCTATATTTCTGCAACCTAGACAAGACAGTTTTTATTGCCGCAAATCCCAAAAGAAAATATCGCGGATTTTTGGTTTTGGTCTAATTACTTGTTAATTGATGCCATAAAATAAAAAAAAAAATAAAGGGCCTGTATCCGTTTAGAGTATCCTGGAAAATACCTTTTACAGGGTGCGGTTATACTTTTGCAAAGCACTGTAATAAGATATCCGTAAAAAACTGATTTGCACACTTCCACTAATATTTTCGAAATGATACCAATTATACCAATTTTACCGCACAAAAAAAAAATTTTGAGTTAAAAATCGAAGGAATTACCCATAATTTTGTCATTAATGGGTAACGGATCCTGCGAATTCTAAAATATTCAAATACTTGCAGTAGTTTTTTATAAAACGTATTTTATAGGGGGTTCTTTTCATTTATGGCCCAGTCTGTAAGGCTTCTGTTCTAGGAGGTGTTGAAAATTTTGGCTGATATCGTTATTTGTTAACTTGTATTATTGTTGTAACTGTAAAGGTTTCGTAGACCACTAATATTTTCGAAATGATACCACTTATACCAATTTTACCGCACAAAAAAAAAATCTAAAGTTAAAAATCGGAGGAATTTCCCATAATTTAGTCATTAATGGGTAACGGATTCTGGGAATTCCAAAATATGCACCTACTTTCAGTAGTTTTTTATAAAATGTATTGTAACATAATGTAGCATAATAACTACGCTCCAAAAGTATGCAACACATTCATATAATTCTCTAGAATTCTCTAGAACTTAAGCTGGACGAACAAAAGAAAGCAATGGACGAACAATAGAATTCTCTAGATGTTCTGGAAAGCAAACTTGATGAGCAAAACAAGAACTTGGAATCCAAATTCGAAGCGATCGAAGAGAAAATCGAGAAGGTTGAGACACAACTCGAAAAAGTCGAAACTAGATCCGATGAAAACTTTGAGAAGCATGAAACTCAGTTCGGGAAGATAGAGACTCAGTTCGAAAAAGTAGAAAAGCAAGTCGAAAATCTTACTAAGGAACTCAGCAACGTGAAGAGACAGAAAGCACGGAAATTACGACTCTCTGGTTCAGGCTATCGAGATGCGGTTTGGGGATGAACACATGCAGCAGGTGTACAGGGTTCAGCTGCATAGTCGAGTCCAGAAAAGGGGGGAAACGCTCCAACAGTTGCAAGCGGATATAGAGCGACTAGCCCATCTTTCATACCCTAAAGCCGGTGAGGAGCTTATCAACGAAATGGCGGTGGAAGCTTTTATTCAGGCCATAGAGGACAGACAACTGCAAATGGCTGTAAGGATGGCTGAAAAGCGAACTCTCCCCGAGGCATTGGCATTCGCTTTGTCAATGAAGGCTGCGGACTAAGCATAACAGGGAATACACCGTGTCAGGGGAATGTCCGTCGTGGAATGCTCATGCCAGAGAACAGCCGTCATGGATGAAGACAAAGCTCGCGGAAGTCAAATCCGTTGCTGGAATTGCAACCAAACCGGACACCTACAGCGGCAGTGTAGAAGTGCACCTAGGCGAGGAAATTGTCCACATTGCGGAAGTAGGAGAAGCAGAGAGGAAGAATCTGGCTGTCAGTCAGACTTACCAAAACCAGCAGTCGGGAAATGCGTAAGGACCAACTTCGCGGGGCAGAAGTTGGTTACTGGAATCGAGGCCCCCAGGACCACCATTCAAGTTTCGCAAACCAAACGGGGTAACAAGAGCCTGACAGTGGAGGCACTAATCAACAAGAAGAAGTGCGTAGCCACCATCGACACAGGCGCCACTGCCTCCATTGTAAGAAGAGATATGAGACAACACGGATTCAGAAAAGGCCACTCTACGATAGGTGCAATTGAAGAAGTAGTTAATACCGCCCACGCTGCCCAAAGGGCAAATCACTACTCAAGGCGAATCATTGTGCTAGCAGCTTTGGACGTAAGAAATGCCTTCAATTCAACCAGATGGAGAGATATGCTAAGCGCACTCGAAAATTCATTCAGGATACCGCAATATCTACTGAGGATTGTGAAGGACTATCTCAAGGACCGGGAACTTCTGTACGACACCATGGAGGGCCGCCACAGAAAGGAAATCACCGCTGGTGCAGCGCAGGGTTCAATACTAGGCCCAGATCTGTGGAATATTTCCTACGATGGAATCCTTCGCATGGAGATGCCTGAAGACACTTTTCTAGTAGGGTACGCAGATGACATCGGCGCGGTGATTACCGCAAGAGATACCGACGATGCGCAGCTAAAACTTAACCAGGTAATGAGACGAGTAATCGCTTGGATGGAAGACCACGGCCTTAGTCTCGCAGCGGAGAAAACGGAGATAGTCCTTCTGACTAGGAGACAGATCCCCACGATTGTTGAATTTCGAGTAGGCCAAGAAGTGATAACCAGCAAAACAGCAGTAAAATATCTAGGAATCGCCCTGGACTCTAAACTGAATTTCTGGCAGCAGATCAAGTCTGCATCCGAGCGAGCTACAAAAGTCATCTCATCACTCAGTAAGCTCATGGCAAACATTGGAGGTCCAACGATGAGTAGACGTCGACTCCTTATGTACATCACCCACGCCATTCTTCTGTACGGGTGTGAAATCTGGGCCGATGCACTTAAGCAGGAGAAGTATAGAAAGAAAATGGCGGCAGTGCAGAGGCGAGGAGCACTTCGAATTGTAAGCTCCTATCGCTCAGTGTTGGAACCAGCCGTACTCGTAATCGCGGGAGTAACACCCATCGATCTTTTAGCAGCTGAGAGAAAGTACGTCCACGAAAAGAAGACGGAAGCAGGAGTAGAAGCGGCAGTAGCAGAAGCGAAGGAGATCACCAAGCAAAATGGCAAAGCAGGTGGACCGCTGAAATGAGGGGAAGGTGGACCGCGCGGCTAATCAGAGACGTAGCCGCATGGACGGAGCGAGTACACGGCGAAGTAAACTATTACATCACCCAGTTTCTAACTGGACATGGTTACTTTAACCGATACCTCCACAAGATGGGAAAAGCAGAAAGCGCAGCCTGCCGATATGGCGACTCACTGGAAGACGACGCTCACCACACATTTTTTGTTTGTAGCAGAAGGACAGTACAGAGGAATAGACTCGAGTCGGAGATAAGCAACTTCTCTCCAGAAAATGCCATAAACAAGATGATTTCGAGTACCGCCACGTGGAACAAAATATCTTATTTCATCGAGACGGTACTCAGATCCAAGAAGAGAGAGGAAGATGCAAGCATTCCCCCATAAAGATGAAAAAGCAGATAAAAGCCTTACCGGCAAGAAAGGACGAACCCGCACTAGAAGACAATTATGAAAAAGCCGGTCCCAAGAAGGGAAAGAAAACGACACCACTCTGAAGTAATGCGAAAGCGGTCCCGGAGTGGATGGTGTCAAGTTGAAAGAGGTTAAAGGTGGTTTTTTAGTGAGTAACAAGTCCCACACTACTTGAAACAGAGCGGGCCTGTTTCTCGTGAGCATTAGCGATTTCCTCTATCCTCAAGGCAAAAAAAAAAATAAAAAATTATTATTATTATTATTATTATTATTATTATTATTATTATTATTATTATTATTATTATTATTATTATTATTATTATTATTATTATTATTATTATTATTATTATTATTATTATTATTATTATTATTATTATTATTATTATTATTATTATTATTATTATTATTATTATTATTATTATTATTATTATTATTATTATTATTATTATTATTATTATTATTATTATTATTATTATTATTATTATTATTATTATTATTATTATTATTATTATTATTATTATTATTATTATTATTATTATTATTATTATTATTATTATTATTATTATTATTATTATTATTATTATTATTATTATTATTATTATTATTATTATTATTATTATTATTATTATTATTATTATTATTATTATTATTATTATTATTATTATTATTATTATTATTATTATTATTATTATTATTATTATTATTATTATTATTATTATTATTATTATTATTATTATTATTATTATTATTATTATTATTATTATTATTATTATTATTATTATTATTATTATTATTATTATTATTATTATTATTATTATTATTATTATTATTATTATTATTATTATTATTATTATTATTATTATTATTATTATTATTATTATTATTATTATTATTATTATTATTATTATTATTATTATTATTATTATTATTATTATTATTATTATTATTATTATTATTATTATTATTATTATTATTATTATTATTATTATTATTATTATTATTATTATTATTATTATTATTATTATTATTATTATTATTATTATTATTATTATTATTATTATTATTATTATTATTATTATTATTATTATTATTATTATTATTATTATTATTATTATTATTATTATTATTATTATTATTATTATTATTATTATTATTATTATTATTATTATTATTATTATTATTATTATTATTATTATTATTATTATTATTATTATTATTATTATTATTATTATTATTATTATTATTATTATTATTATTATTATTATTATTATTATTATTATTATTATTATTATTATTATTATTATTATTATTATTATTATTATTATTATTATTATTATTATTATTATTATTATTATTATTATTATTATTATTATTATTATTATTATTATTATTATTATTATTATTATTATTATTATTATTATTATTATTATTATTATTATTATTATTATTATTATTATTATTATTATTATTATTATTATTATTATTATTATTATTATTATTATTATTATTATTATTATTATTATTATTATTATTATTATTATTATTATTATTATTATTATTATTATTATTATTATTATTATTATTATTATTATTATTATTATTATTATTATTATTATTATTATTATTATTATTATTATTATTATTATTATTATTATTATTATTATTATTATTATTATTATTATTATTATTATTATTATTATTATTATTATTATTATTATTATTATTATTATTATTATTATTATTATTATTATTATTATTATTATTATTATTATTATTATTATTATTATTATTATTATTATTATTATTATTATTATTATTATTATTATTATTATTATTATTATTATTATTATTATTATTATTATTATTATTATTATTATTATTATTATTATTATTATTATTATTATTATTATTATTATTATTATTATTATTATTATTATTATTATTATTATTATTATTATTATTATTATTATTATTATTATTATTATTATTATTATTATTATTATTATTATTATTATTATTATTATTATTATTATTATTATTATTATTATTATTATTATTATTATTATTATTATTATTATTATTATTATTATTATTATTATTATTATTATTATTATTATTATTATTATTATTATTATTATTATTATTATTATTATTATTATTATTATTATTATTATTATTATTATTATTATTATTATTATTATTATTATTATTATTATTATTATTATTATTATTATTATTATTATTATTATTATTATTATTATTATTATTATTATTATTATTATTATTATTATTATTATTATTATTATTATTATTATTATTATTATTATTATTATTATTATTATTATTATTATTATTATTATTATTATTATTATTATTATTATTATTATTATTATTATTATTATTATTATTATTATTATTATTATTATTATTATTATTATTATTATTATTATTATTATTATTATTATTATTATTATTATTATTATTATTATTATTATTATTATTATTATTATTATTATTATTATTATTATTATTATTATTATTATTATTATTATTATTATTATTATTATTATTATTATTATTATTATTATTATTATTATTATTATTATTATTATTATTATTATTATTATTATTATTATTATTATTATTATTATTATTATTATTATTATTATTATTATTATTATTATTATTATTATTATTATTATTATTATTATTATTATTATTATTATTATTATTATTATTATTATTATTATTATTATTATTATTATTATTATTATTATTATTATTATTATTATTATTATTATTATTATTATTATTATTATTATTATTATTATTATTATTATTATTATTATTATTATTATTATTATTATTATTATTATTATTATTATTATTATTATTATTATTATTATTATTATTATTATTATTATTATTATTATTATTATTATTATTATTATTATTATTATTATTATTATTATTATTATTATTATTATTATTATTATTATTATTATTATTATTATTATTATTATTATTATTATTATTATTATTATTATTATTATTATTATTATTATTATTATTATTATTATTATTATTATTATTATTATTATTATTATTATTATTATTATTATTATTATTATTATTATTATTATTATTATTATTATTATTATTATTATTATTATTATTATTATTATTATTATTATTATTATTATTATTATTATTATTATTATTATTATTATTATTATTATTATTATTATTATTATTATTATTATTATTATTATTATTATTATTATTATTATTATTATTATTATTATTATTATTATTATTATTATTATTATTATTATTATTATTATTATTATTATTATTATTATTATTATTATTATTATTATTATTATTATTATTATTATTATTATTATTATTATTATTATTATTATTATTATTATTATTATTATTATTATTATTATTATTATTATTATTATTATTATTATTATTATTATTATTATTATTATTATTATTATTATTATTATTATTATTATTATTATTATTATTATTATTATTATTATTATTATTATTATTATTATTATTATTATTATTATTATTATTATTATTATTATTATTATTATTATTATTATTATTATTATTATTATTATTATTATTATTATTATTATTATTATTATTATTATTATTATTATTATTATTATTATTATTATTATTATTATTATTATTATTATTATTATTATTATTATTATTATTATTATTATTATTATTATTATTATTATTATTATTATTATTATTATTATTATTATTATTATTATTATTATTATTATTATTATTATTATTATTATTATTATTATTATTATTATTATTATTATTATTATTATTATTATTATTATTATTATTATTATTATTATTATTATTATTATTATTATTATTATTATTATTATTATTATTATTATTATTATTATTATTATTATTATTATTATTATTATTATTATTATTATTATTATTATTATTATTATTATTATTATTATTATTATTATTATTATTATTATTATTATTATTATTATTATTATTATTATTATTATTATTATTATTATTATTATTATTATTATTATTATTATTATTATTATTATTATTATTATTATTATTATTATTATTATTATTATTATTATTATTATTATTATTATTATTATTATTATTATTATTATTATTATTATTATTATTATTATTATTATTATTATTATTATTATTATTATTATTATTATTATTATTATTATTATTATTATTATTATTATTATTATTATTATTATTATTATTATTATTATTATTATTATTATTATTATTATTATTATTATTATTATTATTATTATTATTATTATTATTATTATTATTATTATTATTATTATTATTATTATTATTATTATTATTATTATTATTATTATTATTATTATTATTATTATTATTATTATTATTATTATTATTATTATTATTATTATTATTATTATTATTATTATTATTATTATTATTATTATTATTATTATTATTATTATTATTATTATTATTATTATTATTATTATTATTATTATTATTATTATTATTATTATTATTATTATTATTATTATTATTATTATTATTATTATTATTATTATTATTATTATTATTATTATTATTATTATTATTATTATTATTATTATTATTATTATTATTATTATTATTATTATTATTATTATTATTATTATTATTATTATTATTATTATTATTATTATTATTATTATTATTATTATTATTATTATTATTATTATTATTATTATTATTATTATTATTATTATTATTATTATTATTATTATTATTATTATTATTATTATTATTATTATTATTATTATTATTATTATTATTATTATTATTATTATTATTATTATTATTATTATTATTATTATTATTATTATTATTATTATTATTATTATTATTATTATTATTATTATTATTATTATTATTATTATTATTATTATTATTATTATTATTATTATTATTATTATTATTATTATTATTATTATTATTATTATTATTATTATTATTATTATTATTATTATTATTATTATTATTATTATTATTATTATTATTATTATTATTATTATTATTATTATTATTATTATTATTATTATTATTATTATTATTATTATTATTATTATTATTATTATTATTATTATTATTATTATTATTATTATTATTATTATTATTATTATTATTATTATTATTATTATTATTATTATTATTATTATTATTATTATTATTATTATTATTATTATTATTATTATTATTATTATTATTATTATTATTATTATTATTATTATTATTATTATTATTATTATTATTATTATTATTATTATTATTATTATTATTATTATTATTATTATTATTATTATTATTATTATTATTATTATTATTATTATTATTATTATTATTATTATTATTATTATTATTATTATTATTATTATTATTATTATTATTATTATTATTATTATTATTATTATTATTATTATTATTATTATTATTATTATTATTATTATTATTATTATTATTATTATTATTATTATTATTATTATTATTATTATTATTATTATTATTATTATTATTATTATTATTATTATTATTATTATTATTATTATTATTATTATTATTATTATTATTATTATTATTATTATTATTATTATTATTATTATTATTATTATTATTATTATTATTATTATTATTATTATTATTATTATTATTATTATTATTATTATTATTATTATTATTATTATTATTATTATTATTATTATTATTATTATTATTATTATTATTATTATTATTATTATTATTATTATTATTATTATTATTATTATTATTATTATTATTATTATTATTATTATTATTATTATTATTATTATTATTATTATTATTATTATTATTATTATTATTATTATTATTATTATTATTATTATTATTATTATTATTATTATTATTATTATTATTATTATTATTATTATTATTATTATTATTATTATTATTATTATTATTATTATTATTATTATTATTATTATTATTATTATTATTATTATTATTATTATTATTATTATTATTATTATTATTATTATTATTATTATTATTATTATTATTATTATTATTATTATTATTATTATTATTATTATTATTATTATTATTATTATTATTATTATTATTATTATTATTATTATTATTATTATTATTATTATTATTATTATTATTATTATTATTATTATTATTATTATTATTATTATTATTATTATTATTATTATTATTATTATTATTATTATTATTATTATTATTATTATTATTATTATTATTATTATTATTATTATTATTATTATTATTATTATTATTATTATTATTATTATTATTATTATTATTATTATTATTATTATTATTATTATTATTATTATTATTATTATTATTATTATTATTATTATTATTATTATTATTATTATTATTATTATTATTATTATTATTATTATTATTATTATTATTATTATTATTATTATTATTATTATTATTATTATTATTATTATTATTATTATTATTATTATTATTATTATTATTATTATTATTATTATTATTATTATTATTATTATTATTATTATTATTATTATTATTATTATTATTATTATTATTATTATTATTATTATTATTATTATTATTATTATTATTATTATTATTATTATTATTATTATTATTATTATTATTATTATTATTATTATTATTATTATTATTATTATTATTATTATTATTATTATTATTATTATTATTATTATTATTATTATTATTATTATTATTATTATTATTATTATTATTATTATTATTATTATTATTATTATTATTATTATTATTATTATTATTATTATTATTATTATTATTATTATTATTATTATTATTATTATTATTATTATTATTATTATTATTATTATTATTATTATTATTATTATTATTATTATTATTATTATTATTATTATTATTATTATTATTATTATTATTATTATTATTATTATTATTATTATTATTATTATTATTATTATTATTATTATTATTATTATTATTATTATTATTATTATTATTATTATTATTATTATTATTATTATTATTATTATTATTATTATTATTATTATTATTATTATTATTATTATTATTATTATTATTATTATTATTATTATTATTATTATTATTATTATTATTATTATTATTATTATTATTATTATTATTATTATTATTATTATTATTATTATTATTATTATTATTATTATTATTATTATTATTATTATTATTATTATTATTATTATTATTATTATTATTATTATTATTATTATTATTATTATTATTATTATTATTATTATTATTATTATTATTATTATTATTATTATTATTATTATTATTATTATTATTATTATTATTATTATTATTATTATTATTATTATTATTATTATTATTATTATTATTATTATTATTATTATTATTATTATTATTATTATTATTATTATTATTATTATTATTATTATTATTATTATTATTATTATTATTATTATTATTATTATTATTATTATTATTATTATTATTATTATTATTATTATTATTATTATTATTATTATTATTATTATTATTATTATTATTATTATTATTATTATTATTATTATTATTATTATTATTATTATTATTATTATTATTATTATTATTATTATTATTATTATTATTATTATTATTATTATTATTATTATTATTATTATTATTATTATTATTATTATTATTATTATTATTATTATTATTATTATTATTATTATTATTATTATTATTATTATTATTATTATTATTATTATTATTATTATTATTATTATTATTATTATTATTATTATTATTATTATTATTATTATTATTATTATTATTATTATTATTATTATTATTATTATTATTATTATTATTATTATTATTATTATTATTATTATTATTATTATTATTATTATTATTATTATTATTATTATTATTATTATTATTATTATTATTATTATTATTATTATTATTATTATTATTATTATTATTATTATTATTATTATTATTATTATTATTATTATTATTATTATTATTATTATTATTATTATTATTATTATTATTATTATTATTATTATTATTATTATTATTATTATTATTATTATTATTATTATTATTATTATTATTATTATTATTATTATTATTATTATTATTATTATTATTATTATTATTATTATTATTATTATTATTATTATTATTATTATTATTATTATTATTATTATTATTATTATTATTATTATTATTATTATTATTATTATTATTATTATTATTATTATTATTATTATTATTATTATTATTATTATTATTATTATTATTATTATTATTATTATTATTATTATTATTATTATTATTATTATTATTATTATTATTATTATTATTATTATTATTATTATTATTATTATTATTATTATTATTATTATTATTATTATTATTATTATTATTATTATTATTATTATTATTATTATTATTATTATTATTATTATTATTATTATTATTATTATTATTATTATTATTATTATTATTATTATTATTATTATTATTATTATTATTATTATTATTATTATTATTATTATTATTATTATTATTATTATTATTATTATTATTATTATTATTATTATTATTATTATTATTATTATTATTATTATTATTATTATTATTATTATTATTATTATTATTATTATTATTATTATTATTATTATTATTATTATTATTATTATTATTATTATTATTATTATTATTATTATTATTATTATTATTATTATTATTATTATTATTATTATTATTATTATTATTATTATTATTATTATTATTATTATTATTATTATTATTATTATTATTATTATTATTATTATTATTATTATTATTATTATTATTATTATTATTATTATTATTATTATTATTATTATTATTATTATTATTATTATTATTATTATTATTATTATTATTATTATTATTATTATTATTATTATTATTATTATTATTATTATTATTATTATTATTATTATTATTATTATTATTATTATTATTATTATTATTATTATTATTATTATTATTATTATTATTATTATTATTATTATTATTATTATTATTATTATTATTATTATTATTATTATTATTATTATTATTATTATTATTATTATTATTATTATTATTATTATTATTATTATTATTATTATTATTATTATTATTATTATTATTATTATTATTATTATTATTATTATTATTATTATTATTATTATTATTATTATTATTATTATTATTATTATTATTATTATTATTATTATTATTATTATTATTATTATTATTATTATTATTATTATTATTATTATTATTATTATTATTATTATTATTATTATTATTATTATTATTATTATTATTATTATTATTATTATTATTATTATTATTATTATTATTATTATTATTATTATTATTATTATTATTATTATTATTATTATTATTATTATTATTATTATTATTATTATTATTATTATTATTATTATTATTATTATTATTATTATTATTATTATTATTATTATTATTATTATTATTATTATTATTATTATTATTATTATTATTATTATTATTATTATTATTATTATTATTATTATTATTATTATTATTATTATTATTATTATTATTATTATTATTATTATTATTATTATTATTATTATTATTATTATTATTATTATTATTATTATTATTATTATTATTATTATTATTATTATTATTATTATTATTATTATTATTATTATTATTATTATTATTATTATTATTATTATTATTATTATTATTATTATTATTATTATTATTATTATTATTATTATTATTATTATTATTATTATTATTATTATTATTATTATTATTATTATTATTATTATTATTATTATTATTATTATTATTATTATTATTATTATTATTATTATTATTATTATTATTATTATTATTATTATTATTATTATTATTATTATTATTATTATTATTATTATTATTATTATTATTATTATTATTATTATTATTATTATTATTATTATTATTATTATTATTATTATTATTATTATTATTATTATTATTATTATTATTATTATTATTATTATTATTATTATTATTATTATTATTATTATTATTATTATTATTATTATTATTATTATTATTATTATTATTATTATTATTATTATTATTATTATTATTATTATTATTATTATTATTATTATTATTATTATTATTATTATTATTATTATTATTATTATTATTATTATTATTATTATTATTATTATTATTATTATTATTATTATTATTATTATTATTATTATTATTATTATTATTATTATTATTATTATTATTATTATTATTATTATTATTATTATTATTATTATTATTATTATTATTATTATTATTATTATTATTATTATTATTATTATTATTATTATTATTATTATTATTATTATTATTATTATTATTATTATTATTATTATTATTATTATTATTATTATTATTATTATTATTATTATTATTATTATTATTATTATTATTATTATTATTATTATTATTATTATTATTATTATTATTATTATTATTATTATTATTATTATTATTATTATTATTATTATTATTATTATTATTATTATTATTATTATTATTATTATTATTATTATTATTATTATTATTATTATTATTATTATTATTATTATTATTATTATTATTATTATTATTATTATTATTATTATTATTATTATTATTATTATTATTATTATTATTATTATTATTATTATTATTATTATTATTATTATTATTATTATTATTATTATTATTATTATTATTATTATTATTATTATTATTATTATTATTATTATTATTATTATTATTATTATTATTATTATTATTATTATTATTATTATTATTATTATTATTATTATTATTATTATTATTATTATTATTATTATTATTATTATTATTATTATTATTATTATTATTATTATTATTATTATTATTATTATTATTATTATTATTATTATTATTATTATTATTATTATTATTATTATTATTATTATTATTATTATTATTATTATTATTATTATTATTATTATTATTATTATTATTATTATTATTATTATTATTATTATTATTATTATTATTATTATTATTATTATTATTATTATTATTATTATTATTATTATTATTATTATTATTATTATTATTATTATTATTATTATTATTATTATTATTATTATTATTATTATTATTATTATTATTATTATTATTATTATTATTATTATTATTATTATTATTATTATTATTATTATTATTATTATTATTATTATTATTATTATTATTATTATTATTATTATTATTATTATTATTATTATTATTATTATTATTATTATTATTATTATTATTATTATTATTATTATTATTATTATTATTATTATTATTAT